>JARQOC010000006.1:182383713-182983713 GCA_033576535.1 Allobates femoralis | reverse complement strand
TCTGTGTGTGGGTGTGTTTTTCAACTATTTACCTAAAGGACTGGCAATGAGGGGGTCTCATAGGGACTTGAACATTACCAATCCAGGACTTGATGACAACCACTGTCAATTCTCAGATGTCATTTACTCCTTCTTCTTCCTGATTGCCACCACACCATGGCAATCAGGAAGAGCTGGGTAAAGTGCCAGGATTTGGTGCTTCTAATTAATGCATCAAATTCTGGGGTGGCTGTGGGCTGATATTGTTACCACGGGAGGCAGTAATTATGTGTCTCCATAGGGTGAGAATACCACCTCCCAGCCATGTGCTTCATCTTGGTTGTATATCAAATTAAGGGGGACTTCATGACGACTTTTTTTTACAATTATTTCTTAAAAATAAAATTTTTAAAAAATTGCATTGGGTCCCTGGATACTCAGCCAATACAAAGCACATACCTGGAGGCTGCAGACTGCAGCTGTCCGCTTCATCCCTGCTGAGAATCTGTGCTGAAAATTGCATAGGGGAGGCCCCTGTGCAATTTTTTTTTAATTATTTATTTTTACATACATATGATGGCAGGTTCGTTGAAATACAAAATTGTATGTGGCAACCAATCACAAACACCGGTACAGATAGTGGGGGCACAGTCTGACTTCAACAGCCAATCACAGACACTGTCACAGAGAGTGGGCATCTATCATTGGCCGTTGCAGTCAATGCAGTGAACATTTATGAGGCTTAATGAGCGGACGCAGAAGCAAGTGTGACCGCAGTGCCAGAGACTGGTAAGTATAATGCTCCTGCTTTAATCGCAATGTTGCTTCTTTTACAGTCCCCTAGCCCTTAGTGCAATCATATTATAGCATTAAAGTTCGGGTCTCCGGAGATATATGGGGTTTGGGCTCAAGTTCTTGTCAAGTCCAGCCCCAAACAAGGACTTTTTAAAGTTTGTCCGGATCTGTCGAACCTGAACATCTGTGGATTAACCCATCTCTAATCATTTTTCATTTTTAAGCAAAACACTCCAGTTCACAATATTTGTTCCAGATCATTGAAAAAGCATGAAGTCAATGAAATCTACTGAAAAAATTCAAATCCTTTTTGTTTCACACCACACAAACTCTACTCTCCAAAATATTGCACAGAGTATATGACCTGCTAATTTAATTACCGTATATACTCGAACATAAGCCAAGTTTTTCAGCACAAAAATTGTGCTGAAAAGTGACCCCCTTGGCTTATACTCGAGTCAGTGGTTCTGGCTGAGTGTGGGGGGGGGGAAAGTGTCCGGGGGCTGGAGGAGGCAGGGGGAGGCTGTACAGTGAGCAGCCGGTCACGTGGGGCCGCTCATTAGTGCAATGCAATATGCACTGCATCCCCGTCCATCAGCGGCAGGGGGAGCGGTGCATATTACATTGCACTGTGTATGTGCCCCCCCCATCACAGGTTACTGCCCCCCATGCTGCCGCACACCTTAAAATAGCAAAGCATTTATTCTCACCCTCCGTCGCTATGTCACTGCTGCGTCCTCCGGTCCCTGCTTCTTCCTGCTTTCATCGGCGTCATGTGACCGGCGCAGCAGCGATGACGTCATCGCTGCTGCGTCGGTCATAGTAATAGTAGCAGGCGAAAGCAGGAAGAAGCAGGGACTGGAGGACGCAGCAGTGACATAGCAACGGAGGGTGAGAATAAATGCTTTGTTATTTTAAGGTGTGCGGCAGCATGGGGTGCAGTAACCTGTGATGGGGCCTGTATACCACTAATGGGGCTGCTGTCCACTGATGGAGCCTGTATACCACTCATGGGGCCCGTATACCACTAATGGAGGGGCTATATACCACTAATGGGGCTGCTGTCCACTGATGGGGCCTATATACCACTAATAGGGGCCTGTATACCACTAATAGGGGCCTGTATACCACAGATGGGGCCTGTATACCACTAATGGGGGCCTGTATACCACTGATGGGGCTTGTGTACCACTGATGGGGCCTGTATACCACTAATGGGGCCTGTATACCACTGATGGGGCCTGTATACCACTGATGGGGCCTGTATACCACTAATGGGGACTGTAATACCACTGATGGGGCCTATATACCACTAATGGGGCCTGTATACCACTAATGGGGCCTGAATACCACTAATGGGAGCCTGTATACCACTAATGGGGGCCTGTATACCACTGATGGGGCCTGTATACCACTAATGGGTGCCTGTATACCACTGATGGGGCCTGTATACCACTGATGGGGCCTGTATACCACTTTTGCGGCCTGTATACCACTGATGGGGGCCTGTATACCACTGATGGGGGTCTGTATACCACTGATGGGGGCCTGTATACCACTGACGGGGGGGGGAACTGTATACCAGTGAAAAGGGTGCAATATACCAGCGATGGAGGTCCTATATACCAGCGATGGGGGACTATATACCAGTAATGGGGGGCCATTTACCATGATGAGAGTCTGCTTAATTTCCCACCCTAGGCTTATACTCGAGTCAATACGTTTCCCTAGTTTTGGAGGGTAAAATTAGGGGCCTCGGTTTATACTCACGTCGGCTTATACTCGAGTATATACGGTACTTCTGTGTTGTACCTATGATATCACATTTATGTTACATTTCATTGTGGGAGCAACACCTTATATGTTTTCATTTATAATTTCTAAAATACATCATATGCTATTGCTTCTAATTTACTTTTCATTGAGATGATGATGGATGCAGCAGTCAAGTAGTATAATATTGTATGAGGGGCTATGGGGACAGCTATGGGGACATCATAATTGTGTGAGGGACCATAATACTGTGTTGTGAGGACATTATAGATATGTGATCCATTATACTATCTGAGGGGCTATGGGGAGATCATACTTATTTGTGTGTATGGAGGAACTGTGGAGATATGATGTTTGTGTGGATGGACATAATATTATAAGCAGCTGCAGTGACATCATAGATGTGTGTGGTGACATCTTACTGTGTGAGAGGTATTGATGAAGCATACATGAAGGGCTGTGTTGGCATATCACAAATACTTTGTCAAGGCGCTGCAGCTACTACAGCCTTTGTGTGTAACAGTACTGTATATAGATGACTTTTTTTACTTTTATGTCAACATAGCCATGTACTTTTGAATGACAACATTCATTTTATCATATGATATTCTGTTAAGAGGGGTAAAAATTCCTAGTGTGTCGAAAAAAAAAAAATTAATTTATTTAGTGTTTATTTTACTATAAAAATGACCTGTCTGTATGATTATCCATATTGGTACAATTATGGCTATGATAAACATGCATAGTTTTTGTTTTAAGTGATTAAATTTTTTTCAGAAACTTCTAAAAAAAAATTTTGCTCGTGTTGCCATTTTCCGAGAGTCGTAACGTTGTCAATTTATGGAATATGAAGGTGTGAGAGAACTTGGTCTTTGTTCTCCAAGTCAATGTCTTTATGATATTACTTTGGAATTGATACACGGTTTCGATCGACTCGTAAGCGGTTATTAATTTTTTTTGTGTTGTTGCGATGATCAAAAACCTGCAATTTTGGTGAGCAGAGACATTAAGGTATGATTGGCATTAACAAATTGGTGAAACAGGGTTGTCTGTGTGTTTTATTTTCAAATAAAGATTTTGTTAACTATTTACTCACAAGATTGATAATGGGCGGGTCTCATAGAAGCCTGAACATTATCAATCAAGGGTCTAATGACAGCTGTCAATACTCAGCTGTCATTAACCCCTTCATCTCCCCGATGCCACTGCACCAGGGCATCGGAAAAAGTCGGGCATAGCACCAGGAATTGGCACTTCTAATGAATACTCCATTTTCTGGGGTGGCTGTGGGTTGCTATTCTGTAGCCAGGGGAACCAATAATTATGGGCCTCACCACACAGAAAATATGAGCCCAGCCCAGCTCTCTGGTTTTACCTTTGGCTGGCAATCAAAAATAGGTCAGAGCCCACGCATTTTTTTATTATTTATTTAAATAACTTAAAAAAATGGGCTACTCTGTATTTTTGATTGTTAGCCAAACCAGGAGGCTGAATGTGGCAGCCCATAGCTGGCTGCTTTATCTGGGCTGAGAATAAAAATATGGGTGATCCCCTACAGAAATTTTTTATAATTATTTATTTTTACATACCGATGACGGCAGGTTAATTGCCAATGAAAACCAATCACAGATGCTGGGCACAATGGGTGGGAGTGCAACAGCCAAAGATGCTGTCACAGATTATGGGCGTCTGTGAATGGCTGTTGTAGGCAGAGACCAGTGAATAAACCGGAGGTTAATGAGTGGACCTGGAAGTGGTGTTACAAGTTTGTGGTCCTCAATAAGTATAATGCAGTTGCTGCTTTCATTACTGTTTTGCTTTGTTTTACAACCTGCAGCCAAACCCAAACCGAATAGTAACACAGACTTCTCAGGGAAGGTACAGACCCCTAACTTTACAGTTCGGGTTTGCCCATCACTAATTGATACCTTTTAATGGCTAACTGTAAAGATGGTAATAAATAACAAGCTTTCTAGATTACCCAGGTCTCATCATCAGGCAATTCCCATCTTTACAGGTAGCCATTAAAAGGTATCAACCATTGAGGAGTCTCAAATTTTAATATTTTTCTATCTACTGGCTAACACGGTATGAAAATATATTACCTGTAACTCTTTTCTGTCTCATGAACTCTTATGACCAAATCATAATTGAACTGATCTTTGATATGGTAATAAATCAGTTTAAAGAAGATGTCTATATCTTTTAACCCTTGAAAGGTACCCTAACAGACGGTATATAATGTCCAATCTGTGGGCAGCATGTACCAGAGACTGGCTGTATGATCTCAGCCAGGTATGTGTGACTGTCAAATGCTGTGGTGTTTCAGAAAGTAACATTCTTTAAGAGCCGTCAATGGCTGGGTTGCTCTAGAAACTAGTCGGACAGGTGAGTCTTCAGTGGCTCTTTCCTGCCTGATGCTATAAATTGGCATGTCTCTGTTTATATGTACATGTATCTGAGACCTGTCAATTCTAAGACACTGTGCTGTAGTGTGAGCACAGGTTCAACTCAAGGAAATTGAACTTTCATTCCATGGTAACAGTTTTTGTTAGTTATGTCAAAAATATGTACACCGTTAGTCATTGATGGCTGTTTTTTAGGGCTCTGGTAGTGATCTTACTCTACAAAGGTGGCATCTTGTGGCTGGGTCGGTGCAATTTTATGGCCCTGTCCTGCTCTCTGCAAGTAATGTCCTGTGTCCTTGCTCTATAGACTGTGAAGCAAGACACAGCAAACCTCTTTGTGATGGCACATATGGCAAAATCTTTATTTCTAAATAGTTATTAGGAATCTTGTTAATAGGAAACAAGTCATGTTATAGTAGCAGTAATCAGAAATACATGCACTAAATATTTATCTACTGAATTAATATTTCCTACATTAGGACTGCAAACAAAGATCTTCTATTATATTCAATATATGTATCCTACTCGTATGTCATGTACGTAGTAATAGGTAGTACACAATGTTATGATCTTTGTTACATTCTAGCATTGTTTACCGTAGAAATTGAATTTTACATTCTCGGTCAATCGTTTTTGCAGAACACCACAATGTTTGGATCACAAGTGAGTTTGGGATTGAAAGTTCACTCCAATGTTTTCCTTTTAATTAGTCATCTCCAGAGGATTTGAATGTTCAAGAGTGGAAATGGAAACCAGCTGTCATGTCTATCCTTACATTGGGTTACTTATTCTAGTACTTACATATTTAAGTGATGATGTAATTATCAGAATCCTGTAATAAATAATCAGGGTTATGTGGTAGTAAATCACACAAAGAGCCAGAGTTGGGACAGGTTAAATGGATATTCTTATTTTGTATTATTAGCAAAACAAAAGTTAAAGAAAAGGATATAGGGGTTAAGAGATGACTTTTGGGAGACATGGATACATAAATGCTGAGTCATAAATTGTCTGATAGCTTGAGAAAATGAATCATTGGAATAAAACTCCACAGAAGGTATGTATGCTTCTACACCCATGTGGTATGCATGTAAGGATACGAGCACATCAAATGCACCTAACATAGACACATTCTTCAGCCTTAATACACACAGCAATATAAAGCTATGTGCCCACACAATAAAGGTGGTCAGTTTCTGGTGCAGAAAATTCTGCACCACAAACTGAATAAGACCCCACTCACATCTACGTTGTTCGCTGAATGCAGCAGATCAGGCAGATAAACCGCATCTGCCGCCTAACGGCTGACTTGTGGTGCACCTGTGGCAAGCCCCCATTCACTCTCTGTGGGGCGTGTGGTAAGTGCGGTCTTGTCGCGATCTGGCAGTTGCGGACAGGCAAAAAAACACGGTTAGCTGCAGCTTTTTTTTGCGTGACCACAAGTGCCAGATTGCAACAAAACCACACTTGCCTCACAGAGAATGGGGGCTTGCTGCAGGTGTACCACAAGTCAGCCGTTAGGCGGCAAATCCGGCAGATGCGGTAAATCTTCCGGGTCTGCCGCATTCAGCAAAAACGCTGACTGTGAAAGGACCCTAATTTTTTAGATGCCAGCAAAGTCAATGACACTTGAGAAATGCTGTGCCAACGTCTGCGTTTTTACTGGTCCGGTTTTGGTGCAGAAACCTGATAAGGAAAAAGAAGGAGCATGTCAATTAAAGGGAACCAACCAACAGGATTTAGGGCTATAAAGTGAATCCTTTGCCTTAGATGCACTTGGGTACCTTTACTTGAATGATTCCATGTTTGATTGCAGGGAAAGGAATCATAAAACTCCTGGAAAACAGAGTAGGAAATGATTGATGTGTACAGCACTGCGTCATTATTTGGGGTTGTTGTTTTTTTCCTCCTCTGTGGAATTGCATTTAGGATGTAAGCCAACCCCCCCCCCCCCTCCTGTCTGAAAGGCATATCAAGAGGAGGAAAAAAAAACTCCAAATAGTGACGCAGTGCTGCACACATCAATCATCTGCTGTCTTGTTTTCCAGGTGTTTTATGACTCTTTTCTCTTCAGTCATACATGTAATCATTGAAGTAAAGGTATCCTGCATCCCAGTGCCTATAAGGCACTGGCTTCACTTTAAAGCTCTAAATCCTGCTGGTTGGCTTAATTATTTATGTATTTATTTATTAACCTGGCTGGTTAATAAAAACGCAAGTCTACAAAACAGAAAAAAAAACGCAGTCAAAACTGATCAAAACCACAATACGTTTTTGATGCGGTTGTTTTTTTTTTTTTTTTTTAAAAGGTGACGAGATTTTGATGCGGAATTATCAGGATCACAAACTGACCCCTTATTTTTTGTGGGCACATAGCCTTAAGAGAAGAAACATTTCCAAATAACCATTAACCTTGCCACCAACCTGCTTGTGAGGGTAGACATTGATGTGGCACTTTATACACTCCTGACCCATATTAGCCCAGGAGTTCCCACTCATCCATTTTCTTTTGCACTTCGGACATTTATATTCTCCAAAGCATCTTTTCTTTCCTTGATATGGGGTCAGGCCTTCACCTTTTGGACGAGCCTGGTAAAGGAAGTTAAAACAAAAATGTCATTATTAAGAATGCAAATATTTACCATATACCACTTGGAACTAATTGTACACTTGAATGCAGAAAACTGTGCTTGAGGGGCTGATAAATTCCCCACATGGTGTTCAGGGTGAAAACGCAGACCAAACACCTATGCCAAGTATATGATGCTAAGGGCATATTCACACATTGGAGAGGCAGCTTTAAGTTAAACTCTTGCTCAAAAACGAACACACAAATGATGATCATGTTTCTGTAGGATTTACAAACAGTAGTAAAGAAAGTTAATTACATGAACTGAATATCAGAGCCGGGTAAAATCTTTTTTCAAACTGTCTTAAAAAAACAAGAAAACTTTTACCTACAGCTGCATCTCAATGAATTAGAATATCATCAAAAAGATAATTAATTTCAGTAATTCAATACATGAAGTGAAATGCATATATTATATAGAGTCATTACAAACAGATTGATCTATTTCAAGTGTTTATTTCTGTTAATGTTGATGATTTATGGCTTACGGCCAATGAAAACCCAAAGGTCATTATCTCAGAAAATTAGAATATTATATAAGACCAACTGAAATTATTTTTAACTCCAACTAAAGTCCACCTCATTCTACTTAATGTGCTTCTGATTAGGTGATCACCTGAACCAAACCCTATTTAACGATGGAAAATATTAAAAACACTGCTGTGGTCTTCACAATCCTCTTGTAATAGGGCAAGCTGGATGGCAAAACAAGTGCTAGGAATAGCCCAAAAGTAATTTGAATGAAAAATAACTTTTAACCATGCCAAGGGAGTTGAAAAGAAAAGTCTTGAGTGAGGAAAAGAAGGGCTCAATTCTGGCTTTACTAACAGAGGGATACAGTGAGCGTCATCTTGCCTCCATCCTTAAAATTTGGTGGAGGATCGGTGATGATCTGGGGATGCTTCAGCAAGGCTAATATTATGCAGGTAATCTTTGCAAAGGACGTATGATTTCAAGCCTCAGACAAGGTTATCATTGAAAAACACTTGCTTCCTTCTGCTCAGGCAATGTTCCCCAACTCTGAGGACTGTTTTTTCCAGCAGGACAATGCCACAAGCCACACAGCTAGGTCAATCAATGTGTGGATGAAGGAGGACCACATCAAGACCCTGTCATGACCAGCCCAATCTCCAGACCTGAATCCCATTGAAAACCTCTGAAATGTAATCAAGAGGAAGATGAATAGTCACAAGCCATCAAACAAGGAAGAACTGCTTACATTTTTGTGCCAGAAGTGGCATAAGGTCACCCAAAAGCAGTGTGAAAGACTGGTGGAAAGCATACTAAGACACATGAAAGCGGTGATTAAAAATCATGGTTATTCCACCAGATATTGATTTCTGAGTTAAAACATTAGTATTGTTGCTTCTAAACTAATATGAACTTGTTTCTAAATGTATATGAACTTGTTTTCTTTTCATTATTTGAGGTCTGAAAGCACTGTTTTTTTTAATTATTTTGATGATTTCTCATTTGCTGCAAATAAAATACTACATTTTTAGCTTTGAATTTCGGTGATATGTTGTCAGTAGTTTATAAAGTAAAAGAACAATGTACATTTTAGTCAAGAATATACCTATAAGGCCGGCTCCACACTGGCGGCGCGGCATTGCGGAGTCCGCATGCGGTTGCCACATGCGGACTTCGCAATGAGACCAGGCAATGCTGGCCCAATGGCACAGTGTGCCATTGCGGCCGGCATTGCGACATGCTGCGGTGCGGAATTCTGTCCGCAGCATGTCCATTTTCAGTGCGGACGCTGCACTGCCGCATCCCATTGGAATGAATGGGGTGTGACACGGCCGCAACTCAATTGCGGCGGCGGCGACGCACTAAGCACACTGTGGGGGCGGGTGTTTACGGTCTTGCAGAGCGGACCGCGATCCATGTACAGGTGGGCAACATTCAGCAACAGGGTGCGGTGTCTGCCGGCCAGGACCAGCACTGTCTGCCGCCCGAGAGTGCTGAGAGCGGACGGGAGCCGGCGGGCACAGCAGAAGAGAACAGGTGGTGAGTGGCCCAGAGGAAGGAAAGTGCAGTATGCTGTGCAGCCAGGCTGTGTGTGCAATGTGTGTGTGTGTGCAATGTGTGTGGGTGCAATGTGGCAATGTGTGTGTGTGTGTGTGCAATGTGTGTGTGTTGCAATGTGTGTGTGCAATGTGTGTGTGTTGTGAGGCACCGCCGGCATGATCCTCATGGCCGGGGCGCATCACATGCAGGATCAGGGTATGATCCTGTTCACACTGGCCGGTTTTCCTGTGATGATACTGTGTGAACCTATCCTGAACACAATGAGGTTTAAAGTGACTAGTGAGTGGCTCATGAGATCGAGGAAGCCCTGAGGAAAGGGATGTAATGAGTGATTGCTGACAGCCCAGGTGGGTGTGTCAGGTGGGTGTGTCCAGAGGAATAGCAGCCCAGCAGGATGAATCAGTGTGGATGTGGCCGGCACGATAAGAGTCAGCCAGCTGAGTGAGTGAGAGATTCATTCTCAGCCAGACATCAGCCTGAGAGCATGTGGGCTGATTACCAGCCAGAGAGCCGAGCAGAGCCAGTCTGTGTGAGGGACTGGGAGTGCGAGTCCATACCGCCATGTTGAGATGGTGAAGGGAGCATGCTAGCTCCATACCGGTAGCCAGGACCAGGGTCGTGACAGCACCTGGGGTGGGGAAGCCGTGGCTGACCTGTTGGACGCTGGACTGGACGTGGGGTGAAACATGTCCAGGACGGAGCCTGTGAGAGAGGCTTGGCCAACCCGTTACCCAGGTAGCGAGACCCGGATCCGTGCCCGGTTAGACAGCGGTTCCCGTGTAACGGAGTGAGCTGTGTGTGATTAATGCCAGACGGGCATAACCGCTATTGGGTCCGACTAGGCAGTCGGTAAAGGACCCGTTGATGTATGTAGGGGCTTAGGCAATTGCCCTGAATGTAAGATGATGACCTATGTAAGAACAATGTTTAATAATGTGGGGAGAAAATGACCCAGCCAGTATGGATGATGTTGGAGGCGATCCGTCTCTGTGGGACGAGAGGGAGGCTTGCCCTGCTGCTTGCAGTGGGTACCTGTCCCTCAACCATGACCTCTAATGGTGTGGGTGTGCCAGTGGCCAGAGACAGGGGTCACGAAGGCTCCTAGAAGGGTAACCATGGCTGATCCGTTAGGGTGCTACTCAGACGCAGGGTACAGTCGTCGACCTGGAGACCTGCCATAAGATGAGATGGAGGTTTGGTGGCGACTGATGGCCCATACCGTGGTGAGTAGGCCACGGTGACGCATGGTTAGCCCGGATTCTACGGTTGACCAGGTCCCTGTTATGGTCATGGAGGAGCCACAGTCCATGGATGTGTTATGATGGGCTGTGAGCGGGTGTAAGAAATGTATGTGATCCATGGACGTTTGTATGATGGATCACATATGGTATGTAAGGTCCCGGTCAGGCAGGAATCCTGACTACGGGTTAATGGTATATCATCATGCTGGGTGACTAAAGCCAGGCGGCAGGTACCGCCATTGGGACCCACAGGGCCCGTTGAGGCGTATGTAACGAAGGTCAGAAGCAGGGGTTAAAAAGGGCTCCTAGAGTGGGAACACCATGGTTGAACCAGGTGGACGCTGACCTGGACATGGGGTGAAACATGTCCAGGAAGGAGCCCCTTGGGGGATACATGACATACCCGGTACTCAGGTTGCTCAATCCCTGTTATGAAACCGGAGGGGTCATCGTTGTAATGTAACGTATGTATAGTGTAAGTAGGCCGGAGGCCGTAGCCTCCCCGGAGCTGTTAGTAGAGCTCCAATGGGGACAGAGAGATGGTTACAGGTCCCGGGTTACAATAAGATGTCATGTGCAATAAGTGTTATGTAATGTTATATGTAAATGTATGGTGTATTTATGTATGGTGTTTATAATCAATGTGAGATGTGTCAAACATGCTACCCGGGTTATGTTATTAATATGTGAAAAATAAACGGGTAGACATTGGTTAACTTATAAACACGTGTTTGTTGTCGTTATGCAAGCGGGTTCCCCGGTTGCTACCTCACAGTGTGCAATGTGTGTGTGTGTGTGCAATGTGTGTGGCTTTGTGTGCAGTGTGTGGGTGCAATGTGTGTGTAATGTATGTGCAATGTGTGTGACTGTGCAATGTGTTTGTGCAATGTGTGTGTGCAATGTGTGTGTGCAATGTGTGTGGCTTTGTGTGTAATGTATGTGCAATGTGTGTGACTTTGTGTGCAATGTGTGTGTGCAATGTGTGCGGCTTTGTGTGCAGTGTGTGTGTGCAATGTGTGCAGTGTGTGTGCGGCTTTGTGTGCGGCTTTATGTGCAGTGTGTGTGCGACTTTGTGTGCAGTGTGTGTGCAGTGTGTGTGCAATGTGTGTGGGTGTGTGCGCGGCTTTGTGTGCAATGTGTGTGTGCAGTGTGTGTGCAATGTGTGTGTGCAGTGTCTGTGTGCAATGTGTGCGGCTTTGTGTGCAGTGTGTGTGTGTGAGGCTTTGTGTGCGGATTTATATGCAGTGTGTGTGCAGTGTGTGTGCAATGTGTGTGCAGCTTTGTGTGCAGTGTGTGTGCAATGTGTGTGGCTGTGTGTGCAGTGTGTGTGCGGCTTTGTGTGCAGTGTGTGTTCAATGTGTGTGGCTGTGTGTGCAGTGTGTGTGCGGCTTTGTGTGCAGTGTGTGTGCAATGTGTATGGCTGTGTGTGCAGAGACAGAGAGGATCACAGTGAGTGTAAAAAAAAATGTAATGTAAATAAAGATAAAGTTGGCTGCACTGTGCTTGTGATGGGGGGCCTCCAGCCTATGTCCTCCTGCCCTCACCCCTCCAGCCTCCGTCCTCCTGCCCTCACCCCTCCAGCCTCCGTCCTCCTGCGCTCAACCCCCCAGCCTTCATCCTGGTCTAACCGCCTGCCCACCATATACTGTGCTGCTAACCACTGAGCCATCATACTTTGCTAACCACTGAGCCACCATACAGTGCTAACCACTGAGCCACCATATACAGTGCTAACCACTGAGCCACCATACAGTGCTAACCATTGAGCCACCATACAGTGCTAACCACTGAGCCACCATACAGTGCTAACCACTGAGCCACCATATACAGTGCTAACCACTGAGCCACCATATACAGTGCTAACCACTGAGCCACCGTATACAGTGCTAACCACTGAGCCACCGTATACAGTGCTAACCACTGAGCCACCATATACAGTGCTAACCACTGAGCCACCATATACAGTGCTAACCACTGAGCCACCATATACAGTGCTACCACTGAGCCACCATATACAGTGCTAAACCACTGAGCCACCTATACAGTGCTACCACTGAGCCACCATATACAGTGCTAACCACTGAGCCACCATATACAGTGCTACCACTGAGCCACCGTATACAGTGCTAACCACTGAGCCACCGTATACAGTGCTCAACCACTGAGCCACCATAACAGTGCTAACCACTGAGCCACTATACAGTGCTAACCACTGAGCCACCTATACAGTGCTAACCACTGAGCCACCATATACAGTGCTAACCACTGAGCCACCGTATACAGTGCTAACCACTGAGCCACCATATACAGTGCTAACCACTGAGCCACCATACACAGTGCTAACCACTGAGCCACCGTATACAGTGCTAACCACTGAGCCACCATACAATGCTAACCACCACTGTGAGTCCTATGTACCTGTGAGTGTGTAATGCCCCTGTGAGTGTATGCCCCTGTGAGTGTATGCCCCTGTGGTGTATGCCCCTGTGTGTGTATGCCTCTGTGTGTGAATGCCTCCCCCCTGAAAATAAGACCGGGTGCAACGTTTGGAGCAAACATATTAATATATTAATCTCGGTTTTCTCGGTGTATTAAACTCAGGTTTGTGCACTTTAAACCGTTTTTCCAAAAAAGTTAATACTGTGACCCAATTTTAAAAATAATGTTAACACTTTGTTATATACACTTCAGTTTCTGTGTGTCACTGATGAATTTGTGTTAATCTGATCTCCGTGGAAACCAGGAAAAGAAGGAAGTGACCTCAGCAGAGGCAGCCACATGACCAAAAGAGGGGAGGGGGGAAACCACATGACCATCAGAGAGTATCTGCAATGGGATCCGCAATGCAGTCTGCAATAGCGTCCGCAATAGACTGCAATAGCGTCCGCAATAGACTCCGCACTGACAGCCGCAATTAGCTCCGCAGCACCGCAACTAGTGTGCAAGAGGCCTAAAGAGAAAATTCAGAGAAGCTGAAAATTTTGCAGTGGTGTCTTAATTTTTGTAAAAGCTGTATATATCTATTTAGCCCTTTTGTGTGCTCGCACTATTTGAATATTGTACTTTCCCTCCCTGGTCTTGTGACCAGTGGTTGGACTGTTGTGTTTCCTTATTGGAACATACTATGCTTACTGATGCATTTTTGCTTTTATAAATGTTTTTAAATGTGCTTGTCACCTTTTGTCCTTTTTTTGACTTGTAATAAAATTGAAAATGTTTTCACATCTTTTTGGTCATCCCAATTATTATATATGCTTTCTTGCTCTTTGTTTCATCTCAGGACTACTAAATTAGTTTCTGATTTATTGCATGACTTGATGTATTCTGCACAACTCACATATGCCAACGTAATGTACTTTACACCACTCACATAAGCGAACCCATTATAAAATTCACATACTAGAGTAATAACATCCTAGGAAAACACTAAATCAATTCCAATATAGGGTCACGTTGTATATATAACCTAGAGTCAAATCCAAAGTCTGTGCACCATTCCTTCTTTTTGGAGCTCGGCAGTGTGCCCAAACAGTAGTTTTCCACCACATGTTGGTTATTTGCATAAGGAGTTGAAATTGCATAACAGTTTTGGGGTCAATTTTCTCCTGTTACCCTTATGACAATAAAACATTTGGGGCTACAGCAACAATTTTGTGAAAAAAATACATATTTTTTCATTTTCACTTCACTCACTGTTATAAAAGTCTGCGAAGCACTTGGGGGTTCAAAGTGCTCACCACCACAATCTAGATAAATTCCTTGAGGGGTGTAGTTTCCAAAATGGGGTCACTTGTGGTAGAATTTTCACTGTTTAGGAAAATCAAGGGCTCTGCAAATATGACATGGCACTTGCAAACAATTCCATCAAAGTCAGCACTCTAAAACATCACTCTTGCATTTTGAAGCTACTTGGTGTGCCCAAACAATAGTTTTCCACCACATATGGGGTATCGGCATACTCAGGAAAAATTGCACAAACAATTTATGGTATATTTTCTCCTGTTACCCTTGTGGAAATAAAAAAATAAGAACTAAAGCAACATATTAGGTGGGAAAATTGTAATCTTTACTTTCATGAGTCAACATTATAAAATTCTGTGAAGCACCTGGGGTTTCAAGCTGCCCACCACACATCTAATTATATTCCTTTAATGGTTTACTTTCCAAAATCAGGTCACTAGTGAGGTGTTTTCTCTGTTTAGGCACATCAAGGGCTCTGAAAACTTGACATGGTGTCCATTATCGATTTCAACCGATTTTGCATTCAAAAAGTCAAATGCCTCAGAAATCGCAGGTTAACAGAGGCTGAGATTAGGGACCAGGTCAATGCCACACAGAGTTCAAGCAGCAGACACATCTCTACAACAACTGTTAAGAGGAGACTTTGTGCAGCAGGCCTTCATGGTAAAATAGCTGCTAGGAAACCACTGCTAAGGACAGGCAACAAGCAGAAGAGACTTGTTTGGGCTAAAGAACACAAGGAATGAACATTAGACCAGTGAAATCTGTGCTTTGGACTGATGAGTCAAAATTTGAGATCTTTCGTTCCAACCACCGTGTGTTTGTGCGACGCAGAAAAAGGTGAACGGATGGACTCTACATGCCTGGTTCCCACTGTGAAGCATGGAGGAGGAGGTGTGATGGTGTAGGGGTGCTTTGCTGCTTTGAAGCTCATCAAGAGAATTCCAAGAGTGTGCAAAGCATAATCAAAGCTAAAAGGTGGCTACTTTGAAGAACCTAGAATATAAGACATATTTTCAGTTGTTTCACACTTTTTTGTTAAGTATATTATTCCACATGTAGTAATTCATAGTTTTGATGCCTTCAGTGTGAATCTACAGTTTTCATAGTCATGAAAATACAGAAAAATACCCTATATAAAATCAACCTAAATAAAACTCAGGCAATACATATCAACGTGGACCAGGAGCTCCTTAGAGCACTAGAATCTGAATTCAACATCCAGTGGTCATTAGATAAGTTATCTTACTTAGGAATCAAACTATGGAAGAATTTAAAAGATTGTATGGATCAAAACATGACAGAAATGTACAAAGTCCTTGACAAAGACTTACAACACTTATCAAAAATAGAACTTTCTTGGATGGGTAGAATTAGTGCATACAAAATGCTAAAACTACCAAAACTACTATATATATTCAGAACCATTCCACTGCCAATCAAAAAGAAAACTCTTCAAAAGCTACAAACTCAACTAAACTCATTTGTATGGAGCAAAACTAAAGCCAGAGTCACTCAAACTATACTCAACAAACACAGGCTCAATGGGGGCTTAGGACTACCGAATCTACTAGCCTACCACCAAGCTATCCTCATTAAGAACAGCCAGAAGTACTGGACTATAGAAAACAAACCAGCATGGGCAAGCCTAGAAGACTCATACTGTACAAATACTGTGGTTGGAGACTTGGTGATCTCCCATTTATGTAACCCCAAAAAACGACTTCCAAAGGAGGAAATCACCAAATACTCCATAACAACCTGGAAAAAATTTGAGACATCCTCTAGGAAAAACTTCAACTCGCAGCAAATAAAATGGATGAGGATTGAGACCTTATCTGCATTTTCACCTAGACTAAAATTTAAAACCTGGAAAGCATCAGGCATCAACAACATAGAGGATATCATGGAAAAAGACAACCTTAAGCCCTTCCAGACCCTGGTAAACGAATTCAACCTACCAAAGACACAGAAAAAGACTTGGAAACTACTGGAAAAAATACTCTCGAAACAATCCCCACCACTTTCCCTCCCAAGCAATATTGCTAACCTCCTAAAGGACATTAATAACCAGAGTACATGGAAAACCAAAAATATTTATAGAATATTTAATGACGATGAAGACTTTAAGCCTTTCAAACAATTGGACTCATGGAAGAAAGAACTAAAAATCACAGAAATCCCAATAGAAATAAAGCTTCAAAAAAGTAATGGCCTCCATCTATAAATACATACCTTGTGTATCATTGATTGAGACGTTTTATAAACTGCTTACCCGATGGTATTTCACCCCCCATAAATTAAACTTAATGAACCCAGAACTTACAAATGAATGTTGGAGACACTGTAAACAAACAGGAAATATAACACACATATTCTGGGCATGTCCCAAAATCAGAGAATTCTGGAGAGACTTATAAAAACTAATATCCTCAATCAGTCATCTGAGCATTACTTTATAACCGGAACTAACATTATTATTACTAAATACTGACACAATTACAAAACAATATAGACCCATAGTTATACATATTATTCTAATCGCAAACAACTAATAGCTTCCAACTGGAAAAGCACCATCACTCCAAAAATCCAAGATGTTCTAGAAACCCTATCACTCCACAAAAATCTGGAATACCATTTCTCTATTAAAAACAACACCCATGTAAAATTTCATCATAAATGGGATCCGTGGCAAGACTCCATCATCAACCATTTCATTTAATTTAATCCAGCCCTAATGACATTGATTTGACAGTAGCAGACTTTCAAATTAAACTAAATACTTATTTGAGCAACCAAGTAGGGGACCTTGAACCTTTTAGATATACGCGCTATAAAATAAGACTCAAGCAACAAAAAGCTACAAAAGATTCCTTATTAGTAGAATGTTATTAGTAACATGAGCCGTTAGGCTACGTTCACACATCGCGTATTTTGCGCGCGTATTTGCTTCAAAAACGCATGTGCGTCTGCGTTTTACAGCAAAGTGAATGGACATTCACTTTGTGCCTTGCAGACATCGCGTAATTAAACGCAGCGTTTTTGGAGCAAAAAACGCGCGCGTAAAAAGAATGAACATGTCAATTCTTTGCGTTTTTTTACGCGCGCGTTTCCATAGGCCCCATTATAAAAACGCGCGTCTAAATGCGCGATTGAAGTAGAAGTGAGTTGTTCTCTCGCGTATTCTTATTGCGTTTTTAAACGCGCGTTTTTCCCTTGAAAAGACGCGCGTAAAAAAACGCGATAAAATACGCGAATGTGTGAACGCAGCCTAAGATGTTCTTGTTAGAATGTTTGTGTTATCACCTTATTCACTGTGTTCTGTAAACGAAGATTATTGATGATTATATCAAGCATACTTATCAACAATATAGAGCTATTAGTTAAAGAATTTGTACATTATACTACTTTAATTACACTTAAATGAATACTTAAAGGGAACCAACCACCCCCAATGACCCCCCCGGACTATTAATATCAGTCCCTACACACAGCACATACATGTGCTGCACTGATTTTTGCTAAATAAACTGGTTTTTGAAACTAAAGATAATGATTTTTAAAGTTTAAACCGAAACGACGGTTGGGCGGTACTTATCTGTGGAAACCGCCGAGATCTGATGCCAATCATCTTCCCTGTCTCCCCTCGCCGCAGTTATGGACAGCCCTTTGTGCAGCGTCACAGCCCTGTGCACGGGCTCGCATGCCCGTGCACACGTCATCATCTGCAGCCGGGAAGCGAGCGCGCGCTCTGTCTTCCACAGCCGAGCGCAGGAAGTCAGAGCGCGCGCTCGCTTCCCGGCTGCAGATGATGACGTGTGCACGGGCATGCGAGCCCGTGCACAGGGCTGTGACGCTGCACAAAGGGCTGTCCATAACTGCGGCGAGGGAGACAGGGAAGATGATTGGCATCAGATCTCGTCGTTTGCCACAGATAAGTACCGCCCAACCGTCGTTTCGGTTTAAACTTTAAAAATCATTATCTTTAGTTTCAAAAACCAGTTTATTTAGCAAAAATCAGTGCAGCACATGTATGTGCTGTGTGTAGGGACTGATATTAATAGTCCGGGGGGGTCATTGGGGGTGGTTGGTTCCCTTTAATGCTGTAACCCATTGTAATACACTGATTATCAAGAAAACTCAATAAACATTACTTGAAGTGAAAAAAAAAATACAGAAAAAAGAAAATACAGAAAAATCTTTGAATGAGAAGGTGTGTCCAAACTTTTGGTCTGTACTGTATATATATACACTGTGTGCAGAATTATTAGGCAAATGAGTATTTTGATCACATGATACTTTTTATACATGTTGTCCTACTCCAAGCTGTATAGGCTTGAGAGCCAACTACCAATTAAGTAAATCAGGTGATGTGCATCTCTGTAATGAGGAGGGGTGTGGTCCAATGACATCAACACCCTATATAAGGTGTGCTTAATTATTAGGCAACTTCCTTTCCTTTGGCAAAATGGGTCAGAAGAGAGATTTGACGGGCTCTGAAAAGTCCAAAATAGTGAGATGTCTTGCAGAGGGATGCAGCCGTCTTGAAATTGCCAAACTTTTGAAGCGTGATCACCGAACAATCAAGCGTTTCATGTCAAATAGCCAAGAGGGTCACAGGAAGCGTGTTGGGCAAAAAAGACGCAAAATAACTGCCCATGAATTAAGGAAAATCAAGTGTGAAGCTGCCAAGATGCCATTTGCCACCAGTTTTGCAATATTTCAGAGTTGCAACATTACTGAAGTATCAAAAAGAACAAGGTGTGTGATACTCAGGGACATGGCCAAGGTAAGAAGGCTGAAAAATGACCACCTTTGAACAAGTAACATAAGATAAAACGTCAAGACTGGGCCAAGAAATATCTTAAGACTGATTTTTCAAAGGTTTTATGGACTGATGAAATGAGAGTGACTCTTGATGGGCCAGATTGATGGGCCAGAGGCTGGATCAGTAAAGGACAAAGAGCTCCACTCCGACTCAGACGCCAGGAAAGTGGAGGTGGGGTACTGGTATGAGCTGGTATAATCAAAGATGAACTTGTGAGGCCTTTTCAGGTTGAAGATGGAGTGAAGCTCAACTCCCAGACCTACTACCAGTTTCTGGGAAGACAACTTCTTCAAGCAGTGGTACAGGAAGAAGTCGGTATCGTTCAAGAAAAACATGATTTTCATGCAGGACAATGCTCCATCACATGCATCGAACTACTCCACAGCATGGCTGGCCAGTAAAGGTCTAAAAGAAAAAAAAATAATGACATGGCCCCCTTGTTCACCTGATCTGAACCCCATAGAAAACCTGTGGTCCCTCCTAAAATGTGAGATCTACAGGGAGGGAAAACAGTACACCTCTCGGAACAGTGCCTGGGAGGCTGTGGTGGCTGCTGCATCGTAAACAGATCAAGCAACTGACAGAAGCTATGGATGGAAGGCTGTTGAGTGTCATCATAAAGAAAGGTGGCTATGTTGGTCACTAATTTTTGGGTGTTTTGTTTTTGCATGTCAGAAATGTTTTTTTTCTACATTTTGTGCAGTTATATTAGTTTACCTGGTGAAAATAAACAAATGAGATGGGAATATATTTGGTTTTTCTTAAGTTGCTTAATAATTCTGCACAGTAATAGTTACCTGCACAAACTGATATCCTCCTAAGATAGCCAAATCTAAAAATAAAAACCATTCCAACTGCTAAAAACATTAAGCTTTGATATTTGAGTCTTTTGGGTAGATTGAGAACATTTATCAGCCTGCACCTGGGCTTGCTCATGGCAAATTGCCTCCCACACTTTGTTGTAGGTTAAGGTGATTTATCAGTCTGCACCTGGGCTTGCTACGCAAGTGGGGTCTGACTGCATCCTGTAAGTGCAACATTAGTTGTTGTCTTTGGCACTGATGGCAAGTCTAGATTGAGAACATAGTTGTTGATCAGTAATAAAAAATAATTCTCTACAATACAACTTGCCTAATAATTTTGGGGTCATTTCAAAACTTCCTTTTTTTGAAAGAAAAGCACTTTTTTTTTTATCAATGAAGCTACCATTAAATCAATCAAAAATACACTCTATACATTGCTAATGTGTTAAATGACTATTCTAGCTGCAAACATCTGGTTTTTAATGCTGTATAGATGCTTATTTCCAACAACCACCACTCCTGTGTTTTAATGGTACAGTGTGTTTGGTAAATGTGTAAGAACGCTAATGGATGTTTAGAAAACCCTAGAAAACCCTTGCACAAGTATGTTAGCACAACTGAAAACGGTTTGGCTGATTAGAGAAGCTATAAAATTGACCTTCCTATGAGCTATTGGAGAATCTGGAGCATTACATTTGCTTGTTCTATGAAACTCTCAAAATGGCTAGAAAAAGAGAATTTTCATGTGAAACTCGACAGTCCATTCTTAGAAACGAAGGCCATTCCATGCAAGAAATTGCCAAGAAACTGAAGATTTCCTACAACGGTGTGAACTACTCCCTTCAGAGGAGAGCACAAACAGACTCTAATCAGAGTAGAAAGAGAAATGGGAGGCACCGCAGCACACCTGAGCAACAGGACAAGTACATGAGAGTCTCTAGTTTAAGAAATTGACGCCTCACAGCTCCTCATCTGGCAGATTCATTAAATAGTACCCGCAAAACACCAGTGTCAATGTCTACAGTGAAGAGACGACCTTGGGATACTGGCCTTCAGGGCAGAGTGGCAAAGCAAAAGCCATATCTGAGACTGGCTAATAAAAGGAAAAGATTAATATGGGCAAAAGAACACAGGCATTGGACAGAGGAAGACTGGAAAAACGTTTTATGGACAGACAAATCAAAGTTTGAGGTGTTTGGATCACACAGAAGAACATGTGTGAGACATATCACAACTGAAAATATGCTGAAAGAGTGCCTGACGCCATCTGTAATGTGGATGTAATGTGATGGTCTGGTGTTGCTTTGGTGCTGGTAAAGTGGGAGATTTGTACAGGGTAAAAGAGATTTTGAATAAGGAAGGCTAACACTCCATTTTGCAGGGCCATGCCATACCCTGTGGACAGCACTTTATTGGAGCCAATTTCATCCTACAACAGGACAATGACCCAAAGCACACCTCCAAATTCTGCATGAACTATTTAGGAAAGGAGCAGGCAGCTGGTATTCTATCTGTAATGGAGTGGCTAGCGCAGTCATCAGATCTCAACCCCATTGAGCTGTTGTGGTAGCAGCTTGACTGTATGGTATGCAAAAAGTGCCCTTCAAGCCAATCCAACTTGTGGGAGGAGCTTCAGGAAGCACAGGGTGAAATTTCTCAAGATTACCTCAGCAAATGAACAAATAGAATGCCAAAGGTCTGCAATGCTGTAATTGCTGCAAAGGGAGCATTACCGTATATACTCGCGTATAAGCCTAGTTTTTCAGCCCAAAAATTGGGCTGAAAAGTTACCCCCTCGGCTTATACGCGAGTCACTGTATACTGTATACAATGTATACAGTATACAGTGCCCCCATCTATATACAGGCCCCCCGCCGCAATCCTGTAAAGGAAGAGATTAGTATACTTATCCCTCCGCTGTCCCGCTGCCGCTGTCCCGCCGCCGCTCCTCCATCTTCATCCAGCGTCTTCCGTCTTCTTCCAGCTTCCTCCGATGGTCGCAGGCAATGACGTCATTGTCGGCGCGACAGAGGAGGAAGCTGAAAGAAGACGGAAGACGCTGGATGAAGATGTAGGAGCGTGGTGGCGGCGGCGGCGGGACAGCGGAGGGATAAGTATACTAATCTCTTCCTTTACAGGATTGCGGCGGGGGGGCCTGTATATAGATGGGGGGGCTGCATATACCTCTGGGGCTGCATATACCTCCTGGGGCTGCATATACCTCCTGGGGCTGAATATACCTCCTGGGGCTGCATATGGGGCTGTATATACCTCTGGGGCTGCATATACCTCCTGGGGCTGCATATACCTCCTGGGGCTGCATATGGGGCTGTATATACCTCTGGGGCTGCATATGGGGCTGCATATACCTCTGGGGCTGTATATACCTCTGGGGCTGCATATGGGGCTGCATATACCTCTGGGCTGCATATGGGTCTGTATATACCTCTGGGGCTGCTTATGGGGCTGCATATACCTCCTGGGGCTGCATATGGGGCTGTATATTACTCTGGGGCTGCATATGGGGCTGCATATACCTCCTGGGGCTGCATTTGGGGCTGTATATACCTCTGGGGCTGCATATGGGGCTGCATATACCTCTGGGGCTGTATATACCTCTGGGGCTGCATATGGGGCTGCATATACCTCTGGGGCTGTATATACCTCTGGGGCTGTTTATGGGGCTGCATATACTTCCTGGGGCTGCATATGGGGCTGTATATACCTCTGGGGCTGCATATACCTCCTGGGGCTGCATATGGGGCTGTATATACCTCTGGGGCTGCATATTCCTCTGGGGATGCATATACCTCTGGGGCTGTATATACCTCTGGGGCTGCATATGGGGCTGCATATACCTCTGGGGCTGCATATACCTGTGGGGCTGTATATACCTCTGGGGCTGTATATACCTCCTGGGGCTGCATATGGGGCTGTATATACCTCTGGGGCTGCATATACCTCCTGGGGCTGCATATGGGGCTGTATATACCTCTGGGGCTGCATATACCTCTGGGGCTGCATATACCTCTGGGGCTGCATATACCTCTGGGGCTGTATATACCTCTGGGGCTGCTGTATACTACCACTGGGGCTGCTGCTGTATATACCACTGGGGCTGCTGCTGTATACTACCACTGGGGAGGCTGCTGTATACCTCACTGCTGGGGGTTGTATACCTGTGCTGGAGTCCACCCTCGGCTTATACGCAAGTCAATAAGTTTTCCCAGTTTTGGGGGCAAAAGTAGGGGGTCGGCTTATACACGAGTATACACGGTATTTGTCGAAAGCAAAGTTCGAAAGAGAAAATTATTATTTCAAATAGAAATCATTATTTCTAACTTTGTCAATGTCTGGACTATACTTTCTATTCATTTTGTACCTCATTTGATAATAAAAGTATGGGTTTTCATGGAAAACACAAAATTGTCTGGGTGACCGCAAACTTTTGAACGGTAGTGTTTATACACATACATATATATATATACACTTTATATACCGTATGTATGCACACATAGAGCGAGAGAGAGATTCTGCTCTTAGTATGTAAGAATACTGTGCTCTCTTTTTATACCTTCTGAGGAAGTTAAATATATTTGAAGCTTAGATGAATGTAAATCTCTAGGAAAAATTCTCTTCCATACACAGACCACAATATTTCCGCTTGGGTTTACAAAGATTCCTTCCACTCAAGCTCTAAAGCAAAGCCTAAGGCAAAATGCACAAAGAGAAGCAAGCAGCAGAACAATACACTGAGTTGATTAGGAATTTTCTTTGGATTAATTAAATGCCTTTCAATATGACTAAATCAAAATCAGGTTGATGGAGACTTTTTCATTAATATAGTTCTGTGAGGGCTGTTTACTTTCCGAGATGAGATGTGTTTGTCATTTGCTCCATTTTGGGACATATACAACCTAATGCCTAAGGCCCCATTCACGATGTGCGTTTTTTAGTCTGTTTTTCCTCATCAGTTTTTGTAGTCAAAACCAAGAGTGGAACAATCGGAGGAAAAGTATAATAGAAACATGGACACCACTTCTGTTAATACTTCTGTATTATCATACACTTCTGGTTTTGGCTACAAAAACTGATGAGAAAAAACAGACCAAAAGCGCACAGTGTGAATGGAGTCCAACCTTTATCTGTTCATAGGGAAAAAAATGACTTCTGTTTTTTAGACATATAAAACTTTACACTTTTCTTTTCTTGCACAAACGGTTAATGGGTAGATCTCTCTTTGTAACTAATTATTTCAGTGTTAGGTTTATGGTTTTCTGGGCCTCCATAATGACAGCCAACAAACAGAAACTGGGTATTCTGATCTTATATCCTGATGTACACACTTTCCTCCATCCTCAACTTAACATACATTTGTTAGCAAAGATGGGCACAAATTGAAGTCAATATGACTACAGAACAGATACATACAAAGCCTGTTATATAAACACACATAGCTGTACAATGGAATGGATGGTAGAAATAGCTGGGGATCGTCTATTTTAAATCCAGTAAATCCTCACAAGTGTTTAAAAAAAAAAAAAGAAATCAAGAAAAACAATCTCCCTCAGAAAACATTACTGCAGGTTTATCCCAACAAATTTTTCATAAGCCTTCCAGCATCCATAAAACCTATCTGTATTCTTACACACACATAAGCAAAGCCCATAATTATGAAGTCCTACCATGCTGTGGCATTACTCGCTACAATCACTACAAGCATTTTCTACACGGTTTTTAAAGACAGCACTTAATTTTAAAAGGCCTTATGAAAAGCACAGCATGTATATTAGGCTTTACACGTGTGCAAATGACCTCTTCAGAGAGAAAGTGGACGAGAACTCTAGACAACCTACTGGAAGCAGTAATTCTAAAAGTCAATATCAAGTAATCGAGGATTAGCAGCGTTTTGAATTTCCTGCAGCGTAAACCGACCTGCTTCATGAGCCGCAGCATGTCAATTTATGCCTGGGAGACATGAGTGCTCTAATGGGTAGAACAAAACGAAAATCTGCTGGGCCCAGGATCCTGATCGTGGGTATGGATGATGCATTCTCCTGCCTTGAACATTAGCATCTTTGCAAGAGAAAACACATTGTGTCCAGTACCGTATATACTTGTGTATAAGCCGACCCGTGTATAAGCCGACCCCCTTACTTTTGCCCCAAAAATCTGGAAAAACCTATTGACTCGTGTATAAGCCGAGGGTGGACCTCAGCAGAGGTATACAGCCCCCAGCAGTGTGGTATACAGGCCCCCCCCAGTGGTATACAGGCCTCCCCAGTGGTAGTATACAGCAGCCCCAGTGGTCGTATACAGCAGCAGCCCCAGTGCTGTATACAGCAGCAGCCCCAGTAGTATATACAGCCCCAGTGGTAGTATACAGGCAGCCCCAGTAGTATATGCAGCCCCAGTGGTAGTATACAGGCAGCCCCAGTAGTATATACAGCAACCCCAGTGGTATACAGCAGCCTCCTCAGTGGTATATACAGACCCCACCAGTATATACAGCAGCCCCAGTGGTATATACAGAAGCCCCAGTGGTATATACAGCAGCCCCAGTGGTATATACAGCAGCCCCAGTGGTATATACAGCAGCCCCAGTGGTATACAGGCCTCAGCAGTATATACAGCAGCCCCCAGGGGTTATACAGCACCCCCCAGGGGTTATACAGCACCCCCCAGGGGTTATACAGCGGCCCCCAGGGGGTACCCAGCGGCCCCCAGGGGGTACCCAGCAGCCCCCTGGGGGTACCAACAGCCCCCAGGGGGTACTAACAGCCCCCAGGGGGTACCCAGCAGCCCCCTGGGGGTACCAACAGCCCCCTGGGGTACCCAGCAGCCCCCAGGGGGTACCAACAGCCCCCAGGGGGTACCCAGCAGCCCCCTGGGGGTACCAACAGCCCCCAAATGCTGGCACTCGGCCCCCTTGTAAGGCTTCCCCCCCCCGCTGCTTATACATTACCATTCCGGTGTTCTGATCCGCGCCGCTCCTCGCTGCTTCTTCATGCTCCGTCCTCGCTGACTGCATCCGGGATCTCCATTCTCCGGCCGTCGCGCGATGACGTCATATCGCTGCGACAGCCGGAGATCCCCGGATGCAGCCAGCGCGGACGGAGCATGAAGAAGCACCGAGGAGCGGCGCGGATCAGAACACCGGAATGGTAATGTATAAGCAGCGATGGGGGGGGCCTTACAAGGGGGGGTGAGTGCCAGCTTTTGGGGGGAATATATGAACTGCTTCCCCCTGCGCTGATTGACAGGGGGAAGCAGTGCATATATAATGAGCGGCCCCACGTGATGGGGCCGCTCATACAGCAGACTCCCCCCGCCTCCTCCAGCCTCCACAGCCCCGGCCCCACAGCCCCCACCACACGGGTCTACCGTATAGACCCGTGTATAAGCCGAGGGGGGACTTTTCAGCCCAAATTTTGGGCTGAAAAACTCGGCTTATACACGAGTATATACGGTAGTTTATTCATGCTTTCTCTGCATTGGTAGCATCTTAATGCTACACATCATTTGCTAATTGCACTGAGGAGGGGCAACACCCCTTTTTTTTCTGCAGAACACTGCATGTCCTGATCGTGGGCACTTAGCAGGGGTGTAACTAGAACAGGTGCAGGGGTTACAATCACATCAGGGCCCCAAAAGTCCCTTTGGCCTATAGAAAAAGACTATTGCTATTAAAGATTTGCAATAATTGGAGGCCCCACTGGAGCCTTCATATTGGGGCCCATGAACTTCAACTTACGCCACTGGCACTTAATTTCAACAAGCCTTGCCATATGATTTAGCATAAAAGTAACGCCATAAACTCAGTTTGCAGACACTGTGTTTTAGGGTATTGCCCCTCTTCAGTGCAAAGCATGATATCTGATTTGTCTATATGAGAGGCTTCTGACTGACGTCTGAGGGGTAACGGTTCTTCTTGTGGAGAATAACATGCCAGTGTAAGGAGGCTTATACATTGCCCCTCCTCACTGAAAAACATGTTATTTGATTGTCACATGGAGAAACGTTACCCCTTAAATCTGAGTCAGAAGCCTCTCATATAGTCAAATCTCACACAGCAAAATCACATCTCATATTTTGCATGGAGGACATCCCATAGCATGTCACATTGAAGAAAGAGGCACTCACCGGTGATAGTTGTTCCTCAATGGATGACTTTAATCGGCATTAGGGTACAGGGCTGGTCTTGGCTCCTGAAGGATCAGTTGATCAGAAACGGTGCCGTCGTCTGCACCTCTGACACCCCCTCCCCAGCACTCTGTACTCTAATGCTGATTAAAGTCATCCATTGATGAACAACTATCACCGGTGAGTGCCTCTTTCTTCAATGTGATTTTACCTCTCAGGCTGTTATAAGACTGTGCACCCCTGGTTCTGCTGCAGGTGACACTGCTGATACCGCTACTTTGGATCTTAAGTGATCGGTGCCCTGCTATTCTGCCTCCCAAATATATCCCATAGCATGTGTCTGCAAATTGAGATTCTGGTTGGCTTTTATCCCAAGTCATATGGCAAGTCTAACTTTCAGAATTGCTACTTCCAGTAGTTGGTAGTAGTGTTCTAGTCCTCTTCCTCTCTGAAGAGGCTATTTGCATATTTAAATTTTCCAGAGGAGAACAGAATGGTTTATCAGTCTCCTTACACTGGCATGTCACTCTCCACATTGAGAAACGTTCTCCCTTAGACATGTGAAGACATTACAATAAAAATAGATGAAAAAAACACACATTTTTTTTTATCATAAAGATTTTCAGTCAGTATTATCTATGTCCGTGGTGTGCTAGTGGAATAACTCAAGTGATTGGTCTCTAGAGAAGAACAGATATAACCCCACAGAAGAAGAGAAGGTTCCTCCAATATATAATCAAGCAAACGCGTCTTCCTTTCAACCAAGCAAAACAACACTGCTGTATGAAGCGGTTAGAGAGTCTGGAGTTGTGAATAATAGGATCACATCTTGTAATACCCACGTGCACGCAAGTCAAAGAACACAGCAAATAAAAGTCAGCCACACTCCCAGGGGAATGACAACATAGGCCCACAGCATGCAAAGCTACTAGAGAACTTGAGGCGTCTAGCTCATGCTGAAATACCAATACAAGCGAGTCATCGTTTTCCAGATGGAGGGCGACCTGCTTTACAGCTAATGATTGCTCAACACATTCTGTTTATATGCATTTTTGTTTAATTCCAGAACTAAAAAAACATGTTGTGGAAAAAGGTGCAATGAAGCAATATAGATATTTTATTAAAAAAAGCCACATGTGGCTCCTGGGTGGATTTGATGCAGCTATCTGTTAACAGAATTCAGATACTACTGTGCCCTACTGGCATAAGGAATATCCCAGTACCACGTAAGCTTGGCAGTATGTTAAAACCACATCCCCAGCAATGAAACTAAAGCCTTACTCATATAACACAATTATATACTTAAGGGTTATTCTGGTCTTCAACCTTCAGGAATACATGGCTCCCCTACCCTCTGGCTTACTGCTTGCTGTGGGTTGGCATACTCCTGAGGCATGGCTAAAGCCACCTCAACTGTGGCCTCTACAATACTTCTGACAGCAGAGGCACCTTTGCCTCTGCAGCAATAGAAGGTTTCAGCGGCACTTATCCCCTTGACTTCAAAAGTCGTGTCAGAGATTCACACACGGCTGTTAACCAGTTAAATTCAGCTGTCAATCTCTGACAGTGGCAAAGGAGTGCGTCATTCTTCCTGCCCATCGGCACATCCGTGGTAAGATCGCGGGGTGCCAATGGGTTGTCATGACTGCGGGTGGTCTGCTCATAACCCCTATGTTTGACATTATGTTTCTCCTGTGAACACCAGCCATGGTCAGTGTTCATAGAGATCTATATACCGTACTAGAAATTAAGATCTCTTAAGAACACTGACTACAACTGGCATTCACAGGAGAAAGATAATGACAAACACAGTGGTGCGGGCGTATGTGGCCTAGCAGGGGAAGTGTTACCGTGATACCATTTCCACAATCTGCTCCGCTCCTGTACCCCTGATGAAGACCCCATTTGGTTGAAATGTTGGGTGAAACAGAAAGTTTGGATAACCACTTGTGTCACATCACTTCATTAAAAAATCGATAGACTGAGCTGACGTCTCCTGAGAATCATTGTTCACATTGTGGGCCAGGGTTTATTCCTAATATTAAGTTTGGGTCCAGAACAGAACTTTTTATAAAGTCCGGCTGAACCACCAGAGCCTGAACTTCCACGGGTCTGCTCATTTCTAGTAGCAAGCAAAGTTCCTTAAAACTAAGAAAATAATCTATAATGTAAAATTAACTTTTTTTTTTTGAATCATCATTTTTATTGTGTTTTAGTCATAGAAATACTTGTACAGAATCAAGAAAAAGAAACAAATATATCATATAAATGGAACCCTTCTACAAGAAAACTGTGTAAATCAGTGAATTATAAGTCAAAGCATTCGTCTTGTACATTGTTTTGTCCCCATATCCCTCCCTCCCCCCATCCCGTATGAAATTATCCACATATATTAACCAATATCTGATCGAATAAAGAAAATATTTAAAATATTATAACCCTAGTACCAAAGGTTATTACATCTCCTATACCTAGCACCTTAGCCTACCCAATGTACCTTCTAACTCTTCCAGGGCATACCATGTCGATGATCGGAAGGGTAGCATAAAATTTCTAATTTCTACATCCGTGAACTCTTTTTCAATGAAACGTCTCCATTTGAAAAATAATTTTTTGGCCAATTTACTTGGATTGCGGAGCGTATCTATGGATTCAAGTGTCAGTGTGTGGTGCAACGTCATTTTCACTTGGGCAAGGTCTGGAGGTCTGTCATTGAGCCAGTATTGGAGTAAGAGCCTCTTTGCTACCAGCGCAATGTAGTGCCATAATACATGGGGTTGCTTTATCGTTTGAGAAGTTGGGTGGTAATGAAAAATCCATCTTATCGAGTCTAGCTCTCCCATATCTCCACAAATCTTTCTAGTCCATGCATCTATTGTTCTCCAGTACTTCTGAGTCTCGGTGCATTTTGGGCAATGGACCCCTCTTTCCTGATTGGTCTTAGAGGGAGGGATGTTAAAGCCCTAAATGGTGCCGTGCATGATCCTAAATTGTGAATCTTTCCATCTCTCATTGATAACGTGTTGTCTGATCGTGCCCCACCCCTCAAGGATCTTCTGTGAAAGCTCCGGGTCTGTGAAATGTTTCCGCCATTTGTTAAATTGACCCCTCTTTCCTTGCGGTCTAAGAACCTGTTTTAATTTGGCGTATAGTGAAGTAATAGATACCTCATCTTTATTCATAGATATCAGGTCAGACCACAAGGAATTCTCTAATTCCCCAAAATTAACTTTTAATTATATACAGAATAACATTTGGTCATCCTAACTGTTCAGTAAACAGGCTTTCTATACGCTATTACTTCAACAAATTGCAAAACAATCAGTTGCCTATTTAAATTTATGTATCATTTGATTTACAGGCAGGAAGGCAAAATAGTTTTCAATAAATATATAGCAGGTTTTAATAAATACTAAAGTAATAAGCAAACATGAGGTTTTAGGTGCATTTTTTTTCCAAATCCGGAAGTGAAAAAAATTAAAGGAAAAGATGGATATATTAAATAATAATCATTCCAGCCTATGGTCATACAGTGACATGTAAAAGTTTGAGCACCTAGGTTTCAGACCTTAACTAGCCTGTGAGGGTTATGGCTTGTTCCCTGACAGTAATGACAGTAATTTTGACCAGAGGCGCCCAAACCTTTGCATGTCACGGTATTTTGCTGTAGTTTTAAATGTGTTTGTAGTAAACATGTAAAAGAAATGTGGTTAACCTGAAAAAATTAAAACTGCATAAAAAATGCAAAATCTGCAATCATTTTATTATTTATACCAGATTTCAACACTAATGTTTAAAACCTATGCTGTTTGCAGCCAATGCAAACGTATTCATACATCAGTCAGAATATCCGTAAAGACACAAATAAGATCCGGTTTCACCATTTGAAGGTTTCTTTAAGTCACTTTTCTTTTTTTGTGTTGTGGTATTCATTCAATACTCAAAAATGACACTTTTCATTACTTTTTTTACAAAATGAAAAATGCTGTTTACTTTTGTCTTTAACTTCTTTTGCTCATATTTATGCAAAAACTTCTGATGTACAAAAGAAAACATTCCAGGAAACAGACAGAAATAAATGTGTGTAAATATTTAGCAACAGGCTGCACGGTGGCTCCGTGGTTAGCACTGCAGCCTTGCAACCCTGGGGCCTTGGGTTCAAATCCCCCTGCAAGAAGTTTGTATGTTCTCCCCGTGTTTGTGTGGGTTTCATCCAAACTCTCCAGTTTCCTCTCACACTGCAAAGACTAAGGGTAAGTGCACACTTACCCGGCGGTTCGGTCGGCGGCTGCTGGCGGGACCCGCCAGGAAGCTCCGGCGCCGTGCACCGGCTTCCTGGCGGTTATGAGCTGCGGGAGCCGGGCGGTAACCGGCGGCTGCCCAGCGGGTTCTCGGCGGCGATTCTGCAGTGGCTGGAAGCAGCACATGATTCTGCTTGCAGCCGCTGCAGAACCGCCGGTTTTTACAACATGTTCATTCTTTGCTAACCCGCTGGGAAACCTGCGGGTTAGCAACGGATGACGCTGGGGAACCGCCGGTATGTGCACAGCCTTGGGCGGGCTACATTAGTTTTAATGTTAATCCAAACGCCGGTTTGGATTAACATAAATTAACATAAAACTAATGTATGCAAAACGGCGGTTTACACAGGTAAACCGCCGAAAACCCGCCCAGTGTGCACATACCCTTAGGGTACTTTAACACGTCGCAACATTGCATGCAATTTCACTTGCAACTTACTGGTTGCAGTGAAATCATGGACACATTGTTCTATTTTGTAGTAGTCTCTATTTTATCATACTGTATGTTGACAACTATGTTTATTCCCATCCATGTCTCTGTATTGCTGAAAAAAATTGGCACAAAGAGGAGGAATATCTTATAGATCCATGAATGAATAGTCTATGATTAGTACTCCACTGTCACCAAATTGGCGATGAAGAACAAGTAGCCAGTATATTGTTCTTGCACAGTGGTGCCCTAAATTGCTTTCTTACCCTGATAAATGACATAAATGCACAGCATTATCTAGCAGAATTGTGGATGCCTGTGAACTGCAAAATTAAAAATATATTATTCATTGATATAATTATGAAGAAACATTCTCAATTTAACTCTTGCGAAATTATCTTATCATAATTCTTTTTAAACAAAAAGTGCTTTCTCATTCTTTCTGATATGATGATATTCCTCTCCTGTGTTCATTATAGCCAAAAACTAAATAAACCAAATCATCCCACACACAGCCTGTGGAGCCTTTCCGGAAACACAGCAGAGGTGAAGGAGGATGTGTCCGAAGACCGACAGGGACAAGTGGAGGCTGAGAAGAATCTCCTAGGGCTCATTCCCTGACAGCTGGTGCTGGCCAGAGGTGTTAAATCACAATAATCAGCCAGATATTGTTTATTCATTCCATGCGTGTATGATCTGAATGAAGTAGCACTTAAATAAATTACCGGTACTTGGTTTGAATATGTATGCACCTATAGGAGCTTACTGACCCACAGAGAAGTGAAAAATGGCCTAGATATAGAAAAAAGAAAGATGGATTCTTGTGGTCAATACAATCTAATGAAATGTTGACAGTGATTTGCTGGCGAAAGCAGTGATGTGCCATGTCTCCAGTGAAACCAGAACTTAACACCAAACTAACACAGCTCTGGCTAGAAAATAATTGTGTGTAAATGACAACATGAAGACTATGATCGCTGCAGAAAAAAAAGGATCTGTACTTTTAAAGTATCTTCAATCCATTTTTTGGACATTCAACTTGATTTAAAGACAACGCAAATTAATCCAATATATATATATATATATATATATATCTATTATATAATCGCGAATCGGAAAAGCGCCCCTCCGCGTGCTACTTCCGGCGTGGTCATGTGGATACGAATTGACAGCCGTCTCCGCTCCCCGCTACCCACAATTCGCCCCCCCCATGTCCGCACAGCACCCCCCATGTCCGCACAGCCCCCCCCCATGTCCGCACAGCCCCCCCATCTCCGCACAGCCACCCCCATGTCCACACAGCCACCCCCATGTCCGCACAGCCACCCCCATGTCCGCACAGCCACCCCCATGTCCGCACAGCCACCCACATCTCGTCCACATAGCCCCCCCATGTCCGCACAGCCCCCCCATGTCCGCACAGCCACCCCATGTCCGCACAGCCCCCCCATGTCCGCACAGCCCCCCCATGTCCGCACAGCCCCCCCATCTCCGCACAACCCCCCCATGTCCACACAGCCACCCCATGTCCGCACAGCCACCCCATGTCCGCACAGCCCCCCCCATGTCCGCACAGCCCCCCCCATCTCCGCACAGCCCCCCCATGTCCACACAGCCACCCCCATGTCCACACAGCCACCCCCATGTCCACACAGCCACCCCATGTCCACACAGCCACCCCCATGTCCACACAGCCACCCCCATGTCCGCACAGCCACCCCCATGTCGTCCACACAGCCCCCCCATGTCCGCACAGCCACCCCATCTCCGCACACCCACCCCGCAATGTCCGCACAGCCACCCGCACCTAAGCTCCTACCCCCTAACTCCGCCGCCCCTAAGTCCCTACCCTCTAAGCCCCGCCGCACCCTAAGCCCCGACCCGCCGCACCTAAGCCCCTACCCCCTAAGCACCGCCGCACCTAAGCCCCTACCCCCTAAGCCCCGCCGCACCTAAGCCCCTACCCCCTAAGCACCGCCGCACCTAAGCCCCTACCCGCTGCACCTAAGCCCCTACCCCCTAAGCCACGCCGCACCTAAGCCCCTACCGTCCGCCGCCGCCCCGCCGCACCTAAGCCCCTACCCCCTAAGCCCCGCCGCCTCCTAAGCTCCCGCCGCTTTCCCCCGCCGCTGTCGCTAACACCTAAAGCCCTACACCCGAAGCCCCCGCCGTCCCCTAACCTAACGTCCCCGTCGATTACTTACATGCCTTCTTAGTCATCTGATCGTCCGTCCGATCCACAAGTCCTCTGTCCGGCCAGGCGTCCTCTTCCTCCGGCCCCGGGGGTCTTCTCTCTTCTTTCCGCCATCTCCGCCTCTTCGTCCGGCCCCGGGGATCTTCTGTCTTCTTTCCGCCAACTTCCAGCTCCGACGTACTCTTCACTTATCATTAAGATAGAATGGACGACAAATCCACCATTCTACCTCAATGAGATGTGAGGGGCTCTTCTGATTGGTCGCTGTCTACTGCCCTCAGCCAATCAGAAGAGCCCCTCATTTCCCATTGACATACATTAGCGGTGTGTCGGCGATTTTATGGCCGCCCACCTGATTCTATTTGTCGGCCCTAAAATCGCGGACACACTGCTAATGCATGTCTATGGGCAGTCAGCCCGATTTCTGATTGGTCGCTCTCTGCTGACGCAGACCAATCAGAATTCGAGCTCACTGCCCATAGACATGCATTAGCGGTGTGTCCGCGATTTTAGGGCCGACAAATAGAACCAGGTGGGCGGCCATAAAATCGCCGACACACCGCTAATGTGTGTACAAATAAATTTAATATTAAAAAAAATAATTAAAAAATAATAAAAAAATAAATAAAAAATAATAAATAATTCAATAAAAATAATAATAAAAAAATTAAATATATGCTAATAATATCAGCCCTTTCAGCGGACCTGAAGGAGAACTGGGTCTCAGCCTCAGGCTCACTTTAAATAAATAATAAATTTAATAAATAAAAAAAATAATTAAAAAATAAATAAAAAATAATAAATAATTCAAAAAAAAATAATAATAAAAAAATTAAATATATGCTAATAATATCAGCCCTTTCAGCGGACCTGAAGGAGAACTGGGTCTCAGCCTCAGGCTCACTTTAAATAAATAATAAATTTAATAATAAAAAAAATAATTAAAAAATAATAAAAAATAATAAAAATAAATAATAAATAATTCAATAAAAATAATAATAAAAAAATTAAATATATGCTAATAATATCAGCCCTTTCAGCGGACCTGAAGGAGAACTGGGTCTCAGCCTCAGGCTCACTTTAAATAAATAATAAATTTAATAATAAAAAAAATAATTAAAAAATAATTAAAAAAATAAATAAAAAAATAATAAATAATTCAATAAAAATAATAATAAAAAAATTAAATATATGCTAATAATATCAGCCCTTTCAGCGGACCTGAAGGAGAACTGGGTCTCAGCCTCAGGCTCACTTTAAATAAATAATAAATTTAATAATAAAAAAATAAATAATTAAAAAATAATAAAAAAAAATAAAAAATAATAAATAATTCAATAAAAATAATAATAAAAAAATTAAATTATGCTAATAATATCAGCCCTTTCAGCGGACCTGAAGGAGAACTGGTCTCAGCCTCAGGCTCACTTTAAATAAATAATAAATTTAATAATAAAAAAAATAATTAAAAATAATAATAAAAAAATAAATAAAATAAATAAATAATTCAATAAAAATAATAATAAAAAAATAAATATATGCTAATAATATCAGCCCTTTCAGCGGACCTGAAGGAGAACTGGTCTCAGCCTCAGGCTCACTTTAAATAATAATAATTTAATAATAAAAAAAATAATTAAAAAATAATTAAAAAATAAATAAAAAATAATAATAATTCAAAAAATAATATAATAAAAATTAAATATATGCTAATAATATCAGCCCTTTCAGCGACCTGAAGAGAACTGGCTTCAGCCTCAGCTCATTTAATTATAAATAATAATAATTAAATAATAATTAAAATAATAATTAAAAAATAATAAAAATAAATAAAAAATATAAATAATTAAAAAAATATAATAAAAAAATTAAATATATGCTAATAATATCAGCCTTTAGCGACCTGAAGAGAACTGGTCTCAGCCTCAAGCTCACTTAAATAACAATAATTAATAATTAAAAATAATAATAAAATATAATTAAATATAAAAATTAAATAAATAATAAATAAATAATAATAAAATAAAATAAAATATGCAAAATAATACCCTTGACGACCTGAAGGAAACTGGTCTCAGCCTCAGCTCACTTAAATCTAATAATTTAATAATAAAAATAATTAAAAAATAATAAAAAATAATTAAAAAAATAATAAAATTAATAATAATAATAATAAAAAATCTAATATTATAAATACTTTATGCTAAAATATGCTATCAGGCTACATTAATAACTATAATTAAATAATAATGAATAATAATTAATATAAAATAATAACTATTAATTAAAATAATTAGTAATAATGCTAAAATATGTATTAATGTAATATAATATTAATGAATATTATTAATGCAATATATAGTATTAATGCTAATAATATATGCTATTATGCTATATAATGCTATTAATGCTATAATATGCTATTAATCTACTATTTAAGCTATTAATGCTAATAATTATGTATAATCTATAATTATTAATGATAATAATATATAATGAATAATAAAATATGCTATAATCAATAATATATAAGCTAATTAATGCAATAATTAAATAATGCTATTAAATGTAATAATATATCTATAATTAATAGCTAATATTAATGCTATAATGTAATAATTATATGCTATTAATGCTAATATAATAATTAATAATAATCATTAATTCTAAATATAAATGTAATATAATGCTATTAATGTAAATATGCTATTAAATGCTAATAATAATGCTATTAAATGCTAAATTAAATAATGCTATATATAGTAATAATATGCTATATAATGCTAATAATATGCTTTAATGAATAAAATGCTATAGAATCATATTTGCTTAATGCTATAATGCTATTAATGTAATAATTATATTATAATATATAATGTATAATGCTATATGAATTAATAATGCTATTAATAATATACTAATAAGCAAATAATATTATAATGCTATAATAATGCTATTAATGATAGAATATTAATTAACTATAAGCTAATAATTATGTTATTAAGCTATTAGCTAATAATGTATTAAATTATTATTAATGCAAATAATAGCTATTATACTAATATATTAATGCTATTATGCTAATTAATTATGCTATTAATGCTAATAATATGCTATTAATGGTAATAAAATGCTATTAATGCAAATAATATTGCTATAATCTATATTAATGCTATTAATGTAATAATTATGCTATTAATGCTATAATATTAATTGCTATTAATGCTATAAATATTATTAATGCTATTAATGCTAATATAATGATAATGCTATTAATGCTAATAATTATGCTATTAATGCTAATTATTAATGCTATTAATGCTATTAATATATAGCTATTAATGCTATTAATAATGCTTATAATGCTTTAATAATATTATGCTATTAATGCTATTATTAATGCTATTAATGCTATAAATTAGCTATTAATGCTATTAATGCTAATTTAATGCTATAATGTATTATAATGCTATTAATGCTATATATGCTATTAATGCTATAATAATAATGCTATTAATCTAATATATTATGCTATTAATGCTAATATTAATGCTATTAATTGTATTAATTAATGCTATTAAATGCTAATTAATAATGCTATTAATGCTAATAATAATGCTATATGCTAATAATAATGCTATTAATGTAATAATTATGCTATTAATGTAATAAGAATGCTATGAATGCAAATAATATTGCTATTAATGCTATTATTAATGCTATTAATGTTAATAATTATGCTATTAATGCTATATAATATGCTATTTAATGCTATTAATGCTATTTAATGCTAATAATATGCTATTAATAATACTATTAATATGCTAATTAATACTAAATAATATGCTAATAAATATAGAGCTTAATAAGAAATGCTCATTAATGCTAAAATAACTAAATTTAATATAAAAAAAATAATGTAAATAATTAATTATAATAATGCAAAAAATAAATATCAATTAATCTAATATTAATGCTATTAATGCTAATAATTATGCTATAATGCTAATAATTATGCTATTAATGTAATAAGAATGCTATAATGCTAATAATATGCTATTAATGCAAATATTATGTAATGTCTAATTATATGAATGTAATAATATGCTATTCATGAAATAATACAATTAAATGCTATTAATGCTTATTAATAATGCTATTCATGCTATTAATAAATGCTATTAATGCTATTATAATGCTATTAATGCTATTATTTATAATATGCTATTAATTATAAATGCTATTAATGCTATTAATAATACTATTAATCATAATGCTATTAATGCTATTAATAATACTATTAATGCTATTAATTCTATTAATAATGCTATTAATGCTATTAATATGTATTAATGTATTAATGCTATTAATGCTATTAATAATACTATTAATGCTATTAATGCTAATATTAATGCTATTAATTGTATTATTAATGCTATTAATGCTATTAATGATGCTATTAATGCTATTAATAATGCTATTAATAATACTATAATGCTATTAATGCTAATATTAATGCTATTAATTGTATTATTAATGCTATTAATGCTATTAATAATGCTATTAATGCTAATAATAAATGCTATTAATGCTAATAATTATGCTATTAATGCTAATAATTATGCTATTAATGGTAATAAGAATGCTATGAATGCAAATAATATTGCTATTAATGCTATTATTAATGCTATTAATGTTAATAATTATGCTATTCATGCTATTAATAATGCTATTAATGCTATTAATAATGCTATTAATGCTATTAATGTTATTAATAATGCTATTAATGCTATTAATAATACTATTAATGCTATTTATGCTATTAATAATACTATTAATGCTATTAATGCTATTAATGCTATTAATAATACTATTAATGCTATTAATTCTATTAATAATGTTATTAATGCTATTAATAATGTTATTAATGCTATTAATTGTATTATTAATGCTATTAATGCTATTAATAATGCTATTAATGCAATTAATAATACTATTAATGCTATTAATGCTAATATTAATGCTATTAATTGTATTATTAATGCTATTAATAATGCTATTAATGCTATTAATAATACTATTAATGCTAATATTAATGCTATTAATTGTATTATTAATGCTATTAATAATGCTATTAATGCTAATAATAATGCTATTACTGCTAATAATAATGCTATTAATGCTAATAATTATGCTATTAATGCTAATATTAATGCTAATAATGCTAATAATAATCATATTAACGCTATTAATAAAGCTATTAAGGCTAATAATCATGCTATTTATGCTATTCAAAATGCTATTAATGCTAATAATATTGCTATTAATGCTATTAATAATGCTATTAATGCTATTAATAATACTATTAATGCTATTAATAATGCTATTAATGCTATTAATAATACTATTAATGCTATTAATAATGCTATTAATATATATAATTGTATATTATTATTTAATGCTATTAATAATGCTATTAATGCTATTAATAATACTATTAATGCTAATATTAATGCTAATAATTGTATTATTAATGCTATTAATGCTATTAATAATGCTATTAATGCTAATAATAATGCTATTACTGTTATTAATACTGCTATTACTGCTAAGAATAATGCTATTGCTAATATTATTGCTATTGATGATGCGATTATTATTTAAAAATCTTTAAAAAAAAAATATATATATTCTAGACACCCGATGCATTTGCTAGTATATATATATATATATATATATAAAAAAAATAGATAGATGTAACGTAAGGTTTAAGTCAATAGCATTCCTGCATCATATATATATATACACACACACCTATATATGTATAGTGTGAGGTATACCGGCAATACTGTACATGACTGGTATACATCGCACAGATGGAGATCTGTTGCAATGCACAGTAAATGTCAATTGTTTCACTGTGACTTGCAGCATTACACAAAAGGGTTAAATGCATGCAGGTCTGTGTGTCTGATTGAACACACATATCCACTTGTGTCTGTAATGTAAGCAAGGCCCTTCACACTTCCTAGAACCAGATGGCTGACAAGCAGTCAGAGTGGAGCTGCCAGGGCTCCTGTAAGTCCAGGTGGTAATTGAGGCCCAGTGGATCTAGACTCATGGCAGGTATTGACATAGAGCAAGTCCAAGACCTGGTGGGTAATCTCGGAGTGCAACCTCCTGGACAGCAAGACTGGCAGAAGCCAGTGTGAACACTGCTGCAAGAGCAGGTAAACCCTGAGTGGGACATTGTGTGTGCTCACAGAGGTCAGTAAATGAACAGTGTAGAATATGCACAACTGAAATGGACCAGTGGTCACAAACGTTTCCCCTAATATGTGTGGCATACCCGCCGAAAATAATGAACTGTATGTTGTTCATGTTCAAAGTGCCAAAGTTGGTGTATAGTTGTGTTTGCACAAATGGTTATGAGTTGTAATAAACCAATGGACTATCTTTGATAAGAAACCGTGTATGTGTCTTGAATTGCACAATAAGTGAGTGTCCCCACACTCAATAGCACTACCTGACAATAGATATATAATACTAGTTATCTCAGCCCAACACCAAGCAGGGCAGTTGGCATTTGCCAGAGAACACCAAGATTGCCAGATTCGATATTGGTGCCCTGTGTTCTTCATGGATGAGATCAGATTCATATTGAGCACATGTGACAGGCATGAAAGAGTCTGGAGATGCTGTGGAGATCATTCTGCTGCTTGCAACATCTTCCAAGACTGGGTTGGCAGTGGGTCAGTAATGGTGTGGGGAGGCATTTTCATGATGAGATTCTCAGTGGGCATTTTCAAGATGAAATTCTCAGACACATTGGGAGACCAAATGCAGGTGCTATGGGTCCTGGTTCCTTCTGATGCATGACAATGCTAGGCATTCTGGGGCTTAAGTGTGTCAGCAGTTTCTGCAAGATGAAGGCATCAACGCTATGGACTGGCCTGACCTGAATCCAATCGAGTACATCTAAGGACGGCTTTACACCACGATTTTTTGGGCTCGGGTCTGTCCGGTGTGAACCCCCAAGTATCTCTATGGTGTCGGATGGCTGTTATTTGCCATGCAGTATTGTGGTTTTCCAAGAGGATCCGGTTTTATTTGTTTTTTGCCCTGGACACAAAATCAGAGTTTCCATCATTTTTTGTGTCCGGTGGCAAAAACGAACAAAACCGGATCCTCCCGGAACCGGGGCGATCCAGAGCCCATAACATGGATCTGGTGTTGAAAGAGCGGCAGCTCTGCAATGCCAGCACCATGGAGAGCCCACCATTACAGACCGGCCGCTGAAGTTCTGTACCTGGAGAGCTCCACGGCTGAAATTTGAGCACCACGGGCAGCTCCCCTGCACCTGCACTGCTGAAATTTCAGCACTGGACAGCGACACAGATACCCAGAAACGATTCCTTAAAACAGGATCGGAGGGCATATTTGCCCTCAGTTTCTGCACGTCCGGGGCTATCAGGTTGTGTCCAGTGCATCCTGCAAAACACCGGACACAACCTAACAGCTAAAAACTGCAGTGTGAAGCCAGCCTAAGACATCATGTTTCATTCCACCCAACAATATCAAGTTGTACCACAGACTGTCCAGGAGTTGACTAATCCAGGTCTGCTAGGAGTTTCCTGGATAACTCTTGAAGGTTTCAATAGATCCAAGTGATTTGTGGGGGTGGGGGGGATTTTCTTGACATACTGTATTTCATATTTATGGTAAATTTAGGACAATATTTTGTGCTTATTTGAGAAAATATCGCAAATTTGGTGAAACCTTTGACAATTTTGCAGTTTTCAATATTTTTATTTTATGCCCTTAAGCCAGAGTGCTGTGTCACACTAAATAGTTAATAAATAACCTTTTCCACATGACTACTTTACATTACCACAATTTTTTGGTCAGGAAGTTAGAAGGGTTAAAGTTTATCATCGACAATTGTTCATTTTTGCAATAAAATGTACAAAACCTTATTTTGTAAACTAGACCCCTCAAAAAAGTTATAGAAGTGTGTGGTGACCATCTTGAACCCCCAGGTGCTCCAAAAAATTTCAGAAGGTTGAGAAGTGAAAATAAAAAAAAAAAATATCACATTTTCGGTACAAAAAACAATTCACAAGGATAATAGAAAAAATTGCACTGTACAAATTGTTGTGCAACATTTTGGGAGTACACTCCCCATATGTGGTGGAAAACTACTGTTTAGGCACACAGCAGAGCTTGGAAGGGAAGGAGCGACATTTGACTTTTTAAACGTAAGATTAGCTATAATTTGTAGCTGACACCATGTTTTTTTGGAGAGCCCCAGATGTACCTAAACAGTGAAAAACCCCTATAAGTGCCAGCAATTTGGAAACTAGACCCCTCAAGGAACTTATCTATATGTGTGGTAAGCACCTTGAACCCCCAGATGCTTTACAGAATTTTAGAATGTTAAGCCGTGAAAAGAAAAAAAATCTAATTTTTCCCACAAAATTGTTGTTTTAGATCCCCCATTTTGTAATTTTGCAAGGATAACTGTAGAAAAAGCACTATAACATTTGTTGAGTAATTTTTCTTGCGTACAACGAAAAAAGAATGTGTAAAAATATTGATAACGCCGGACCACAAGTCAGATGGGATTCCCATCTCCAATATGTAGGTGTAATAATGATACCTTCAATTAAAAATGTAGTATAGTTCTCCTTTTTAGGTATGTCGCTTACCTCATGTGCAGAGCATTGCAGCAGCTTAGGCATCCATGGTTACGATCACTTATATAGTGACAATTACGGTAGTTGCTAGTGGTTGTAATCATGGATACTTAATACTATAATGTCCTGTACATGAAGTAAATGACAGTTTATTAGGAGAACTATTCTACATTTCTCCTAATAGGTATTTACTAATATTATTATTACAATAGCTGTAGAGCCCGGCATTGCCCGGTGTAATGCCCATATGTGGTAATGCCCATATATGGTAATGTATGTGTGTTTGTATATATCATAGCTCTGCCCCCTCCCGGTAGCCTCACTCATTCACAACTCCGCCCCCTTTACAAAGCCTCACCCCTTCATTGATTGTCGCCTCCACATAGTCTCAGGACAGGGCTATGTGGAGGGGCAGGGCAATGTTGAGGGGCAGAACTAGTAGTGTGTGGGGGCTAACGGGAGAGGGTGGAGCTATGATACACATATATACACACAAAAACACTCAGCTTTATATATTAGATCTACTATCTATTGGGATAGACACAGATGCCAGCTATATAATATAGCAGCATGAGCTGTTTGAGGAGAGACCTCAGCTACAGAACCCTTTCCACAAACAATCACCCCGGAATCATGTAAATGTATATGATTTTCCATTAAGGGATTAACGTTTCTATCTTTGGGACACTTCCTTTTTCCAGTAAAAATCTCAAAGTTGGTATATGTATACCATGGGACTTTTTATTTGGATGATACTTTTGACCTCTATACAATGCACTTTATGAATTTGTAACATAGGAGCTTTATGCAATCAGACCTTTATGACCCACCCTTTTGTCTTATGCATATCCAGTTTTAACTATGTTGTAAAGAATAATGCCATTGAAAAAAATTATATTTTATGTAAAATATTTATTTTCGCAAATTATTGCAAAAAGCATCTTAATAGCTGACAGTGTTACCAGCAAAGATGTATAATACACAGCCAAAAATAGCTTGTCCTTAAACACCTTTAAATATTTTACCACCAATACAGGAATAAAGCACAAGATAATCATACATATATTCAGTAACATTTTATATATCTATCCATGTACACTGTAATATGATGAATAGCTACATTGTGAATGGCTAGTATGCATCACAGAGGTAGTCGTCCTCTGTTGTGTAAATGTGAAGGTTTCTGCAGTGGGCCCCAGGGCCATGGGGTACTCGGACCAGGCTGGTGAGTTCTTTAGGGGATCACGATGTGGTGGCCTGACTCCGTGACCCTGGGCATGCAGTAAAAGGGGGATTTTTATCAAGGGATAGTTGGTGACGCCAAATGTGGTACTCGGCCAGGGGTGGCCAATGCTGCAAAGTATGGCTGCTGGGGCATATGGTAGTGTAGCTGGGATGTTAAAGCTCCCCACAGGTAGAGCTGGGCACCAGGGAATGGTGAACAGTCTATAGTGATGGAGCTGGTGAAGAAAGCAACATGGTGAGGAAGAAGGAAGCAAACACGAGCCGAACAGTTTGTTACCTTTACTTGATGTTCAGTCAAGTCCACACAAGCGGGGTGCTGTGCTCCTCCTAAGTGCAGCCAGGTTAGTTTTCAGATGATTAAGGTCACTCTGCCTAGACACCATTCATAGCCTGCCCTGGCTGCTCAGTTCTCCTGTGCTGTCCTCCTTCCAGCATCTTCGTGAACAGGGTCCCAGGTGATGGATGCAGGCCCTGTCAGCGACTGCGTCGGCACGTTCCCTAACCTAGTTCTAGCCACTGACCTGGCAACTATACATGGTTGTTAGCCTCTGCTCATACAGAAACGATGGCTTTCCGGTTTTTCTGGCTAACGCGTGCAGCACTCCCACCAGATCGGGGCCGATCCCCTCAGGCAACATGTTCCTCTGCCCAACTTGGGTCGGGCCAGATTCGGGGCACATGGGTGGATTCCCCTAGGACTTCTCCTTTCCTGCGTCCACTCTCGACACTCTCCTTTAGCCTTCTCCACTCTACTTCTTTCTCCCTAACTCTCGCTAACCCCTCCTCCAGCCAGGAGATGGGGCCCTCCCTGAAAAGGGTCTGCCCGAAATCCCCAGCCTGGATTTAGGATGGTGTTGTGTGCAATTCTGTGTCTTAGGTTTGTGACCCCTTTCACCGGAGAACTGTGACACCACACCTGTGGAGTAGATGCAGCATCACTGTGGCGACCAGTCCACAGGGGCTCCACCTTTCTCTAGGACCTGTTGTGCTGCAAACGTTTGTTAAGGCCGGTTTCACATTTGCATTTGCAATCCAGCGTTTGCGAACGCAGCCAAACGTATGCATACTGCGTTCCTATGTTTAACATAGAGACGCATGGTACCTGCATTTGGCTGTGTTTGTGTTCACATGCATTGCTTTCTCCGAGCACAGAAAATGCAAATTGTTGCATTTTCTGCGTGTCCGAGGATGGTTGCTTTGTGCGCAAGCCTCTGCAAGCCCACAAATCATACACGCAGGTCAATGAAGACGCATTGCCATCTGGATGACAACGCATACAAACGTCTCTCTCTCTCCTCCCCACCATTGATCATGATTTCCTATGGCTGGACACATTTATAATGAACTTGTATGGACATTTCTCTATGAATGCTCTTCCGGAGAATCACAGCTGCGTTCACATCAGTATGTCTGCGTTCACACTGCATTTGCGTCTGCATGCCAGACGCATGCTGACCAAATGCTAGTGTGAAACCAGCCTAAGGCATTCAGGGCCGGGTTTACAGGTAGCTAGAGAAATGGGTGTGTCTGGCTATACATATGCCTCCACCCATGGGTTGTCCCATGTCTTACAACAGTGTCTGCTTGTTTGACAAATTTTCTGTGTTGGAGGCAGCAGACCTCCAGAGTGTGGAGGATGCAAAACCTCCTGTAAGGGGAAAAGGACTAAAAAACTGTGTGTCTACTGATTGGGGTCAGTGAGTAGAGTCTGAGATACATCCACTGGGATACTTCTATGAAGGAGTTATATCTGAACGTGTGCGGGCATACTAATAAGCAAGTTAAACGGACAGTATAACCATATGCTATGTTCATGTAAAGCCGAAGGAAGGCTCATGTTTAATTTTCCATCCACTGGTTTATAAAGCCTTGAATAAACCTGCTGGACTTTAAAATAGAATGTGATCCCGTCGCTAGCTTGTGGACCTGCAAAGTGAGAAATCCCATCAAATACGGTATAGTGTGTGAACTGCAGGGACTGGCTGGCAAATTTTGGCCAGGGGGCAAGCATACAGTAGTGGCCCATGAGCAGTGAGCTTCAGGGGCAGAGCGGCCTCCCAGACCAACATGACAGATAACCGGGTGGCCCCAAAACTGCTGCTTGACCACTGGCCTGGGGGGCATCTGTTCCCCTACCCCCTGGGCCAGCCACCCCTGGCGAACTATCACAACATGTACAAACAGAGTTGCAATTAACATTTTTCATACTCCTCCTAAAATAGCTTTAATACCAAAATGTGCAGTTTTTGCATTCCAAATCAAACAAGAACAAAGTTTCTCCAAATTCATTAAAAAATGCAACTTTTAATGTCCACTGCAGTCTAAGAATAATTATTAAACTCCTTCATACCAAGCATTTTTAGTACTTAGTACAGCACCCATTGGCTATTATGAACTGCTACAAACATGATGCACAGCCAGACGCCAGCTTCTGGCAGCTTTCCTAAGGAATCTTGGCTCAATCCTCATGGGGAATAGCCTCCAACTATTCAGTTGTCAACATAGTTGTCCAAAAAATAAAGAGAAGAGATCTTTGCTTTGCACAAACAATGAAAACTATACAAAAAGATAGCAAAGAATTGAGTGTTTGTAGACACCGCCACATTACCTGGAGATTGTAGAAAGAGAAAGCTATCCACCATTGCCAATTTTCATTGCAACTGTGTGCGTAGGTAGACAAAACAATAAATATATATGTGCATATATACATGAAATACATATATAAATACATTTATATATCTAAATACATAATCACAAATAAACTCTGTCACACACTTCTGACGCTTATGTCACTATCCCACAATCCACCGCGGCACCATTGTGGGATAGCGATACAAATGACAAAAGTAAAAGTGACAAAGACCTCACCACTACCGACGGTAGCCGCAGGTCATCTTCCGCCGCATGGAGGTCAGAGGCGACGCAGCCGGGAGATAAGCGGCGCTAGCCGCTCATGTCCTGGCTACTTGCAACGGAAGTACGCCGACTACCATATTGAAATACCCAAGTTATGGGTATTCCGATATGGCGGCCGGGATTCAAATCCCCCGCCAAGCCGCGCGCTGCTTCGCTGATTGGTCGACCGCGGCGTCCAATCAGCGAAGTGGCGCGCGGCTTGCCGAGGGATTTGAAATCTGCTTCGCTAATTGCTCGCCCCCGACCACGGCAACCAATCAGCGCTCTTGGTGCGTGATTTAAACCCTGCTTCGCTGATTGGCCGATGCGGTTGGCCACGACCAATGAGCAAAGCAGGAGCAAATCACGTGCCAACAGCACTCATTGGTCGCCTCCGAACGCGGTGACCAAGGGGGAGGCAGAGTCATGGGGAGAGACAGCGCACACAGGGAGAGACAGCGCATACAGGGGCTGAGAGCACACAGAGCGGAGAGAAAGGCACAAGTAAGAGAGAGCGCACAGGGGGAGCAAACAGGAGAGAGCGCACAAGGAAACACAAGCACAGAGACTGCTTTCCAATGCAAAAGCATCAGGCCTATTTCTAGTTTATATATATGTGGGTTGTAAACACCGTGTCATGCTACCCTCTAGGAGTGAGAGCAATCACAAAATTAAAAAATGACCAAAACAAAAGCCAAAAAGTATGAGAACAGAGAAATGGTCTGTGGTCACCACCTGCAGAACCACTCCTTTATAGGTGGTGTCTTACTAGTTGCCTAGCATTCCTACCTGTTGTCTCTTCCTTTTGTACAGCAGCGGCAGTATCTGATATATATATATATATATATATATACAGGGGATATTTTTTTCAAATTATTTTTCAAATTATTATATATATATTATATATATATATATATACAGGGGTTGGACAAAATAATGGAAACACCTAACGCTTTGACATCATAATCTTCGAACATGTTATAAACACGCAAACCGTGACATATGTTAATGTTTTGCAGTTGATTATTTGTGTTAAGTGATATGTGTATTCCAGGCTGGAAGAAGGGTACCTGTACCCAAAACATTGCGCTGTGCCCATGCTGCAATAAAGAAGCCCTTTGTACAAGAAGGACTTGAGTGCTGCAACATTATTATCGCATGTATTGGAAGCCCCTATTGGGGAGGCTCTAGTTGCGAGCACCATACTATAAGAGCAGTGCTGCTCCAATTTTGTATTTGCATATATATATATATATATATATATAAATATATATAGATCTTTTACAGAGCAATGCTGGACAAGGGCAGAGAAGAGTTCAGTGAGCAATGTAAGGACAGCTGGATTCTATTGTGGAAAGGGGTGTCTTTGTGCCAAGTAAAACAGCACAGAGAGGAAGGCACACAGGTTTGTTAGTTTGAAGGAATACACCACATGGTGTCCATGAGAGGCGAGGGGTTCTCATGTTCTGCCTGCACTGTCTCACAAGAGTTGGTTTTAAGGAGAGGGGAGGTGTCCATTGTTTATAATGATTGTTTCCAGATGCTCCAGAATCGAGAGCCAAACCCCTGGGGTTCTGCCAAAGACTTGAGATAACATTGGACTAAGTTCCTTTAGCTACATCTTTATGACTGTGTTCCTGATTCCAGTCTATGTTTAGAAAAATCTAAGACTGGTTATTAAAAATGTAGCTAAAGTAATGTAATTGATAGGCAAACACAAAACGTTTCAGTCAGCATACAGCAGATACAGCATTAGAAAAATATAAATACATATACGGTATGCTATACGTGATGTTTAAAGGTTGTATATTCTGATGACAAACAATGTAAATGGGTTGTCCTAAATTATTAAAAACTGCTTAATGGGAATCTGTCAGTAGGATAAAAGCCTCAAATGTTGGAGGTCTGCCTATGGCTGTTAATCAGTTAAATCCCACTGTCAAACTCAATAAACTCAATTTTAATTAGCATTGTCACATGGGTGAGGGTGTGAGTGTATCATTCCCCCTGCCCATTGCGGAGCATCGATGGGTTGTTCCTTACTTAAATTGCAAGCTCATGCAGGAACGAATTATGCACACCCAAAAATATCAAATGAATACATTTTATCATATCAAAAAAGGCAAACAAAGACATACAAAACAATAGCAATTAAAACCAGGTAGGTCCTGTGACCCAGGCTGCCCATGTAATACAATTCAACAAAATGGTATGTAGGGACAATGGTCACATAAGGAGAAACAGTCCTGATATATGGGTATTATCATATAAGGAAGGGACTGGCATCACCAATGTTAAGGTACAAGCATTTTTCTTATATATGGGTAAACAGATAAAAAATGTCAACAGCACCAATCGCAATATAAGTCCCATATAGTTACAGATGCATAAGGAACAATTGTTGCATGTATGAACGAATTCCTCCTAAAGACCTGACCCAAAGTAAATCATACACACATCCATACCAAATAGAGGAGTGCAACCTGGGTGTCCAGGGGCCCCACACGTTCCGCCGCTCCAGGCAGCTTCCTCAGGGAATCTGTACTAGACTGTCAATGTTCAGCCTTATATATATACATGTTAATTAATTCTCATCAAGTGGAAATGGATGCACTCACCACATGGGAGGAGAGTATCAGCGTGTGGAAGTACTGAATAAGGCAGCGAAAACGGGGCATGCGCACTATTGTCGTCATCGCACGAGCCAGAGGGTGCCACGGCGATTAGTATAAACATCCAGTAGCGCTGTCGATGACGCGTCGTTCGGCTTCAATGCTGATAACCGTGGCCGCAAATGAGGAAGTAAACACGGGGCATGCGCGATGCTTTCATCCTCCCGTAGGCCAGGGGGCGCCATGGCCACATGAAAAAACATACGGTCGTGCGCTGGAAATCACGCGGCATGCTGGGCACCACACTAGCTTTCGTAACTATGGAGATAAGGGGTGGAACTTAAACCACCCCATGTCCGTCCAATGCCAAGGACGATGCTTAACGGGGGCCGCCTGTATCAGGTCCCTGGTAGCAGATACCCATATGAAGTTGTAAATGCAGGTACAGAGGTGGCCCGGAAAAGATTGTTAATAAAATCGGTGCCATAAGGTTTTATACATACAATTGCAGAGGTGAACCCATATTAAGAATAGTAATACCATGAAGAACTAAAGGACCATCAACACAGGGGATAAAACTGTAAAAAATAGTACATGAACGGTATACAGCGCAAGGTAATATTGTACTTAATTGCACCTGTGGATTGCCACTAATGCTGCAAAAAGAAAAAGAAAACTGAATTATTGGCCCAAGATGAACAAGGTTCCCATCAGAAGGAACACAATTGACCTGTAGGATAAAGATATAAATAAAGTTGCAGGATTAGATATAAACATAAATCTAAATGAAAATGGAAACAAATCAATGATTAGTAAACAGTAAAAATCAGAAATCCAAGAGTTAAGATATCCATCCATGCCAGCCATGCATATATCATGGTAAGTGCACAAATCTGTAGGGGATCTCATGTAATAAATGTGATACCATAAGCACGGTACCATACATGGGGCCCCAAACCCAGTCTTCCCTTTAATCAGGGCTGTGGAGTCGGTAAGACACAGTTGCGACTCCGACTCCGACTCCTGGATTTTATCAGGTTCCGACTCCGACTCCTTCATAAATGGCCACTTCGTAACAATAAATTTACTGTTGTAAAATATTAACATGGAGCTTATTCAGTTTCTCACCATCATATAAATAATCAGACCACTTAGAGCAAACACTATATTTATTAGATACAATTAGAATATACCAAATAACTTTTATAAACTTTTCAAAACTGTAAGTAAATTTCAATAAACCCTGTTATTCTGTTAATAAGAAATCTATACATTTGTCCTCAGAAAAAGTATAGCCTCTGTCAGATCCTCCTTCATGGATGCCCTCAAGTCTGATCTAATTATTTTGAGAGCAGAGAACAACCTCTCTACACTAACTTGGGTTGGTGGCAAAGCAGTAACCACTTGGGCAACATCTCTGACAATGTCAGGATACAGGGGAATCGCTTGTTGCACTGTTATTTTTGATGAACGATCAAATTTCTCAATTTCTTTTAGTGCACATGAAAAATTCTGCTGAAATGTACTGGCTGTGTTCTTTGATGGGGATGACTCTTCCATGCGGGAACGCTTTGCACGGTCCTTCTGATCCAAATATTTTTTTATATTAAAATCTTCATCAGTTGATGATGAGGGTGAAGATGTGGCAGGACGATCAAATTCTTCTTGTTCCTCCTGACTGTTTTGCAATCCTTTCATCCTTACTGCTATTTCAAACAGAGCTTCTTTTCCTTTACTCAGCTGTTGATCATCTAGAAGAATCCGATGCATTGGGTCTACATAAACAGCTGCCAAAAGAATGTTATTTTGTAATAGTAGCTCCTCTCTCCGTTTCATTGATGTAGCAATGCCACTTGCAATTAACCCTCCTCTTTGGGACAGGCGAAGCATCAGGTTCCTCCACTCCTTTAAGAAAATACCTGGAGTTAAGTCCTCTGCTTGTAATTTTTTAGTCACTGTAAATGGGTGCTCTAGCAATTTTTACAGCTCAGTCACCTGATTCCACTGACTTTCATTTAGCGTCAGTTGAGGGTTAGCCATGTCTACAAGAAAGGTTTTCAGTTCAACCAAGCGCTGAATCATTAAGTAAGTACTGCCCCATCGTGTGGCTTGATCAATAATTGCCCCTTTTCCAGCACGTCTCTTCAAAATTGAGTCAACTTTAGGGGTTCTGGCAACAGTAGCCAATTTTCTCACCTTGCCAATCAGTGCAGCAGCATGTCCTTCTTGCAGACTGTCTCTTATAGCCAGCTGTAGCGTATGCACAACACAGCGCATGTGATGAATGAAAGATCTCATTGACACAGTTTCAACAAGATCATCTAAACTATCATGTAGCAGTTCATCTGAAGCAACTTCAGTTTGCTCCTCAGTTATAATGTGTTCCTCTATTTCAAACATTTCTGTGTCCGTGGACCCAGAATGTTCTTCTAGCTGCTGGTCACCATCATTACTCTCATTCATTAGCTTAATAGTACTTATCATATTTGAAGCATTGTCAGTTACGACAGAAAGAACTTGCTCTTTTTTAAGTTCATAGTCTTGCAGAACCTTTTCCACCAAGGCCTGGAGAAACTCACTGGTGTGATGAGCTTTGGTGTCTTTTACTGCCAATGTTTTGGTAATTATTTCATTTTTGTCACAAACAAACCGGACATTGATGGCAAAATAGTTCACTCTGTGACGTGTGCAGGCATCCATTTTAAGAAACACAAAGCGTCCCTTGAGAGTTTTTTTAAGTTCTTCCTTTTGTTTAAAAGCTTCTTCGATTACTAATTTTCTAATACTCTCTCTCTCCAGAGAAACACCAAGCTTGCGGGCCATTTCTCCATTCAAACACATAAAAGCTGGTCGTGAAAATAATGAAATAGGCACACTATCCTTTACAACAAGCTCTATGATCTGTTTTTTAAATGTATCTACTGTCATTGTCACAGTAACTTTGTCACTGACAAAATATCTTGCAACTGATGGCTGCAAAGTTCTCTGCTCCTTTGCTTGACCGGAAGAGCTGGGCACTGGTTCTTTGGTTTGGATGCAGTCTTTCTCATCCACTGCTTTCAGTACTTCTGGATGGAAGCGCTGTAAATGTCTCTTTAGATTAGAAGCTCTGGTAGGAGCATTTTTAACTTTGCCTGAAAATGCACTTATCTTCGCTTCACAGCTTTTGTTTTCGTCTGGATCATTTGTCATACACTGACAGACATAATGTTTTCTATCTTGAGTGATGGTGAAATGTTCAAATACAGCTGATTTAATGTGATGCTTCTTTGACATTCTCAGGTTTTTAATTCTGCATTCACAATCCAAATGACAATTGTTTTTCCTAAAAACAATTGTACAAAATTATTGCCAGGTCGTACAACTGATATACTGGTCAGTAATACTGTTATTATTCCTCATGTACTCACAGTTAACTGATGCAAAGTTTGTGGATAATACTTCTTACAGTCTTCCTCTTCTTCTGAGTAGCAGGCAGCTGTGAGATGCTTGGAAGATGCACACCGGCTAGTATGATCTAGTCTAGACGAGGAGGAGCCAAGTTACTACTAAGAATTTGCAACACATTTTCACTTTCAGTTTCATACATTGTAAGTAGGGGGGTTGGGGCAGCATGAAGTTAACCAAGTATAAGAATAGATAAGGGCAGTGGAGAACAGTGACACACAAGAAGTAAGAAATGTCTCTATCTCCAGCAGAACTGCTTATCACTGTTGTTCATAGTTTGATAGAACATAAATATTTGAGTAACATTTATAAAATTAATATGAAAGTTCAATTATGAAATATTAATACATTTTTTTAAAGCTGGAGTCGGAGTCGGTACATTTCTACCGACTCCGACTTCGGCCAAAACTAGCTCCGACTCCGACTCCACGACTCCGACTCCACAGCCCTGCCTTTAATTACCTTAAAGTGGCCCTTCAAGGTCAAAGGAGTACCCAGGAGCAACGATAGTCTGTGCTGCGGAGCCACATCAGCCCGTAGGGAACAATGACGTGTCCCCAAATCAGACTGGGGGAACTCAGCCTGCCCATCCTACCGGGGGGTATCCAAACCGACCTATACCCATTCACATGTTGGAAATTGATGTAGCACCCCTAAAACCTGGTGTCAACTAGGTTAGAGGTAAGTATTGTTAGTATGTACTTTGGGTCAGGTCTTTAGGAGGAATTGGTTTGTACATGCAACAATTGTTCCTTATGCATCTGTGACTATATGGGAATTATATTGCGATTGGTGCTGTTGACATTTTTTATCTGTTTACCCATATATAAGGACTGTTTCTCCTTATGTACCATTTTGTTCAATTGTATTACATGGGCAGCCTGGGTCACAGGACCTACCTGGTTTTAATTGTTTTTGTTTTGTATGTCTTTGTTCACTTTTTTGATATGATAAAATTTATTCACTTGATATTTTTGGGTGTGCATAAATCATTCCTGCATGAGCTTGCAATTTAATTAAGGAATATCGTAATTATCATAGTATATTATAATTAAATAAATTAATCCGATCAGTAAATGGTGTAATGAGAAAAAGAATTAAAACATAAGAATTTCATTTTTTTGGTCACCACAACAATGCAAAAAATGCAATAAGAGCCACTCAAAACTACATATCTACTCCAAATGGTATCAGTAAAAGCAGAATTTTTTCAGGATGAAAGTCTGATCTCTGTTATAGGCGTGGTGCTCAAAGTAAAAAATGTACATCAAATAGTTTTAAGTAAATACATCAGCTCAGTGTGTAAAAAATAAACAATAACTCAGCCGCAGATCCCAAAACGATTTAACCGTTATGAGTATTGGAAATTGGCGATAGAAGGTCATTTTTTTTTTTTATTTACAAATTTGGGATTTTTTTTTCCCCCCAATCAATAAAAAAAAAAAAACAAAAAAAAAAAAACTGTACATATTTGGTAACTACATACTCATACTGACCTGGAGAATCCTATTGCAAGGTCAGTTAACTATATAGCTTCCTTATACAATTTATAAGGGGAAATAAATCTCAATAAATAGCTTCCAGAAGGATACAACCCATCAATATAATACTTATATCATAGTCATTGAAAGGATCATTCTAATATAATTATATTTACTTTAGCAGCATAATTTATATCACCAGTGGGACCTTTTGATTACACCATATCCTATACTGGGCACCCAAATATAAAAAGGTATTGGACTCATTCATTCTCTAATGGATTCTCTTCCCTCTCCTTCATTAAATTAGCGGGATTCTTTTCTTCTGCCTCTTGGGCTTGAATCTATGGAGGACCTATTGCACTGAATAATTTTTCGGAACCTTCTACACTTCTTTGATCATCGCCAAACATAGAAAATAAATTACATGTATTTGCATTTTGCAAAGTGAAATAAGTATTTGATCCCCCACCAACCATTAGGAGTTCTGGTTCCTACAGACCAGTGAGGCGTGCCTAATCAACTCGTTACCTACATTAAAGATAGCGGTTTGAAATTGTCACCTGTATAAAAGACACCTATCCACACAATTAATCAGTCAGATTCGAACCTCTACAACATGGGCAAGACCAAAGAGCTTTCTAAGGAGGTCAGTGGAAAGATCCTAGACCTGCACAAGGCTGGGCTACAAACCATAAGTAAGACGCTGGATGAGTAGACAACTGTTGGTGCATTAGTAAGAAAATGGAAGAAATGCAAAATGAGTGTCAATCAACATCAATCTGGAGATCCATGCAAAATCTCACCTGGGGTATCCAGGATCATGAGGAAGGTGAGAGATCAGTGTAAACCTACACGGGGGGAACTTGTTAATGATCTCAAGGCAGCTGGGACCACTGTCAGGTAGAAAACCATTGGTAACACATTACACTGTAATGGATTAAATACTGCAGTGCCTGCAAAGTGCCTGCAAAGTCCCACTGCTTAAGAAGGGACATGTGCAAGTCTGTCTGAAGTTCGCCAATGATCACCTTGGTGATTCTGAAAGTGATTGGGAGAAGGTGCTGAGGTCAGATGAGACAAAAATTGAGCTCTTTGTCATTAACTCAACTCGTCGTGTTTGGATGAAGAGAAATGTTGCCTATGACCTAAAGAACAACGTTCCCACTGTAAAGCATGGTGGTGGAAACATTATGTTTTGGGAGTGTTTCTCTGCTAAGGGCACAGGACTGCTTCACCGCATCAAGGGGACAATGGATGGAGCCATGTACCGTAAAATCCTGAGTGACAACCTTCTTCCCTCCGCTAGGACATTAAAAATTGGTCGTGGCTGGGTTGTCCAGCACGGCAATGACCCAAAACATACAGCCAAGGAAACAAAGGAGTGGCTCAAAAAGAAGCAAATTAAGGTCATGGAGTGGCTTAGCCAGTCTCCAGACCTTAATCCCATAGAAAACGTATGGAGGGAGCTGAAGCTATGGGTTTCCAAGTGACAGCCTCAAAATATTAATGATTTAGAGATGATCTGCAAAGAGAAGAGGACCAAAATTCCTCTTGACATGTGTGCAAACCTCATCATCAACTATAAGAAATGTCTGACTGCTGTGTTTGCCAGCAAGTACCGTATTAAGTCTTGTTTGCCAAAGGGATGAAATACTTATTTCTCACTGCAAAATGGAAATAACTTTATTTTTGATATTCTATCTCTCACTGTTAAAATTAACCTACTCTTAAAATTATAGACTGTTCATGTCTTTGTCAGTGGGCAAATATACAAAATCAGCAAGGATCAAATACTTATTTCTCCCACTGTATGTACATTTGTGTCACATCAATAAAGAGACTCTAACGTTTTACAAATCATACTGTGATTAGTGTGCAGTGTGTATACTTTATATTACCATATAGTGAACATGATAAATAAGAAACATTGTGGATTTACACTTTTTACCACATTTTCCAGTACACTATATGGTAAAATGAAAGTTGACATTCAAAGGTATAACTTGTTCTGCAAAAAACAATCCCTCATATATCTATATTGATGGAAAAATAAAACATTATAAAGAAAAAGGAAAAAAACACCTGGGCTTAGCTCACACCTTAAACATATCACAAGTATACAGTGGTGGCCACTCAACTGTTTTTATAAGTCTCATAATATTTGAAGAACTTAGGGAAACATGACCTGCATTTTCGTGATCATGGAGGTCCCAGCATTAGACACCACCTATCCTGTGGAATTGTTTTTTGAGGAATGAATTGACAACTTCTTTCAGTTCTTATCACTGTGGCGCTAACCTCTTTAACCCTTTCTGTATACAGATATTTTGAGACTTTAGGACACAGCACTTTCAGTTTGCAGAGTGCAATAACTTTGTTTTTTTCTATTGACAATCATTTGAAGGCTGTTTTTTTCAGAAACATATTATTTTGGGGTATTTATGAAAAGAAAAAAAAAAACAGCACCAAGTTCTCCAGTTTTTTTTAAATAAAGTTCCATTGTAAAATCTGACCATGTGCTTTCCTGATGACTAGTATTATACCCTACAATGTATTATACCCATCACACATTCAGAAATCTTCAAGCCATGAACCCTCATACACTCACAGACTCTGTGCCATTCACTGCACTGGCTGCCAGTACACTACAGGATCCAATTCAAATTGCTTGTTCTCACTCACAAAGCTCTTCACAGTGCAGCACCTCCCTACCTCTCTACCCTCATCTCTGTCTATCACCCCACCCATTCTTTATGCTCTGGAAGAAACTTTAGACTAAATTCTGCATTAATCCAAACCTCTCACTCCCAAACTCCAAGACTTCTCCCGAGCTGCACCAATGCTCTGGAATGCTCTATCCCAAGAAAATTAGGTCTACCAGGGGCTCCCTAAAAACACATGTCTTTAGGGCCTATAATTCCCCTAGTCAGTCACTCAGACATGGCCTATTCACTCCACCAGGCGCAAAATGCTTTACAAAGAATGGTTGGTGGCCACTCATGCAGCTCTTATCTATCCCCCACTTCCTTAAATTGGCTGCACTATCGTTGTAAATAAGCCCCTGTACTCTGTGTTATTATATTGATGCCTGGACCATATATGTCGGCACCTTTTACCATTTACCTTTTGTAACTCCTTGATTTCCTCAAGCTTGCGAGCAGGGACCTCACTCCTCATGGTTTATGACATTTTTCTTACTATGTTTTGTCTCAAATTGTCTGCATATGCCTAATCTGAATTGTAAAGTGCTGCGGAATATGTTGGCGCTATATAAATAAAATGATTATCATTATTATATTATTATTATACTCATCAGCTTTAAGAACAACTCTCCGGTTCCCCCTGTCTCTCAAATTGCCACCAATCCACTTTGTGGCCCTATTCCTATACTTAACAGTACCTTACTGTCTCAGACTAAAGCTTTGATGTACAGTTGAGTGAATCTTTTCAAGACTAATGGAGTTCAACTTGAATGTTACAAAATAATTCATTCTCCTTAATCTGTGAAATCAGCAGAATGGTGGCCTGTCATTTTATTTTAGAGATCAAAGTGTTGAAAAAAAAAAATCTACTTACTTCTTCTTCACTAACCTATCCTGCTTCCACAGACTACTGTCTTCTGCTCCACACATACAATTATCTTCTTCTGTGTTATTGACTTAAAACACTTGTTGCTCGAGTCCTGGTAAGCGCAAGGGTTTTGACCTCAGGCAATGGGTATTGCAATGTAACAACATCATGACACATGCGGTGAACTCTGAGACCTACTTGATCTCAAAAGCCTCGATGTCAAATGAGGATCATGGAGGAAGATGTGAGAACATGAAGAACTGGACGGTGCACTACAGCGGTGGGAAAAATGAGCGGTGAGGTGACAAAGTTTTGTATTTCACCCTCTTTTTATTATGCACCCTGGTCCGGAGAACCCTAGAGTACATTAAGGATCATTTGCGAAATTTGATGCAAATCGGATTTCTTGACCAAAATCGAGTTAACTGCCGAATATGTATTCTCGCAGATTCACTCATTAGTATGTGTATGTGTGCAAAATAACCTTATATTACTATTATTTGCCATATGCTATGTACCTAGAATTTGTTTGATGGGGAACTGCTTGACTGATGATAGGTATTAGTTACTGTAATCTCGCATCCCTAGATGGGAATTACAAGTGCACCTCAATTAATTAGAATATCATCAAAAAGATCATTTATTTCAGTAATTCAATACATAAAGTGAAATGCATATATTATATAGAGTCATTACAAACAGTGATTATTTGAATTGTTTATTTATGTTAATGTTGATGATTATAGCTTACAGCCAATGAAAACCCAAAGGTCGTTATCTCAGAAAATTAGAATATTATATAAGACTAACTGAAAAGATTTTTATCTCATAAATGTTGGCCTAATTAAAAGTATGTACAGTATATGCACTCAATACTTGGTTGGAGCTCCTTTTGCATGAATTTCTGTATCAATACGGCGTGGCATGGAGGTGATCAGCCTTTGGAACTGCTAAGGTGTGAGGAAGCCCAGGTTGTTTTGATAGCAGCCTTCAGCTCGTCTGCATTGTTGGGTCTGGTGTCTCTCATCTTCCTCTTGACAATACCCCATAGATTACACTGGTCAACAGCATTTTTGGTGCCAAAGATATTTCATTGAATTTAGGGTAACTTTGGGGTGCTGATTCTGAATATGTCATCAGTTTTGCCAGATTGGCTCAAGTTTTTGAGATTTTTCGTAAAATGTGTAACAAAAAAGACGTTTTTTGCTACTTTTTTAACGAAGTCTGTTATGTTTCTTCTATGTTTTGTCAGTGTTATTCACCACAAATGTAACAGAATGAGTCTGGATCGTTAAGACAACTTCTTCTTGATGAGTTCATGCTTTTCACTGGACAACAGACAACAACATAAAGTTAGTGCCAAAAACCAAGCTATGAACAAACTTTTAGAACACTAATTAACACAAAACTATATTGAGAACTGCTCAGTTCAAGTACTAATCCAAAGAAATTAATGAGATGATGCGTCGCATTTACAAACAAGTGCTATAAATAAGATACCAAAAATCTCAAAAACTTGAGCCAATCTGGCAAAACTGATAGCATATTCAGAATCAGCACCCCAAAAATACCCCAAATTCATTAAAATATTTTGGGCACCAGAAAAAAAAATTTTTTTTGTTGACCTGTGTTATCTATAGGGTTTAGGCCAGGCGAGTTGTTGGTCAATCAAGTACAGTGATACTGAGGTTATTAAACCAGGTATTGGTAATTTTGGCAGTGCGGACAGGTGACAAGTCCTGCTGGAAAATGAAATCTCCATCTCCAAAACGTTTGTCAGCAGAGGGAAGCATGGAGTGCTCTAAAATTTCCTGGTAGATGGCAGCACTGACTTTGGTCTAGATAAAACACAGTGGATCCACACCAGTAGACGATGAGACCCCAACCATGACTGATTGTGGAAACTTCTCACTAGACCTCAAGTAGCTTGCAATGTGGCCTCTCCACTCTTCCTCCAGACTCTGGGACCTTGATTTTCAATCAGCTTAACCTACTTGTGGAGTGTGTCAATGACTGCCTATCTAGCCTATTGAACCCAACTAAGGGGCCATTTTAAACGCTCAGTTAAACCTTTGCAGGTGTTTTGTTTTCATTATTCATATTTTCTGAGATAATGACTTTTGGGTTTTCATTGGCTGTAACCCATAATCATCAACATGAACAGAAATGACTAATATAATATATGTGTTTCACTTTATGTATTGAATTACTGAAATGAATAATCTTTTTGATGATATTCTAATTTATTGTGATGCATTTGTATATGGGAATTGGGCTCTGAAATGTATAGGTGGGAGTTTGAGAGGCTTAAAAGAGTTTTCCAGCAAACTTAAAAGTGCATTTTAATCAATAGATCTTAAAATAATAATTTCCACAATTGGATTCGTTTAAAATAAAATGTTCCTGTGCTGAGATAATCTTATATACGGTATGTGTCCCTGTTATGTACTGTGCAATGGCTGTCTCTGACCATGCAGGGTCATGTTCTGATCATTCCACATCTTCTGGACAGGGAAGAACGCAAGAAAGTATACAGATATCACAGCACGGGATCACAGCTTATTCTCTTTCTGAGGTAAAACATTTCTTTGCCTGCTTTTAAAAAATGTTTTAACTCAAATAAATAATTATTTTCCATCCTGTAATGTCTGTATACTCTTTTGCGTCCTCTCCGACACAGGAGACGTGATGCCCCTGTACCGTCAGACACAGCCATTACACAGTACATAGCAGGGACACATATATAAGATTATCTCAGCATAGGAAAAAACTTTTTCTAAACATATCTAAGTGTGGAAGTCATTTTTATTCAAAAATGTATTGATTAAAATAAACTATGTGCATGTGAAAACTTATGTAACCCCTACCCGGTCCTTGACGTAATACAGTGTCATGGGTCGGGAGATCGCCTTTGACGTGAGCTCCAACGCGGAATTCACATCATTCACCCGACATCTCAGCTGATCTCATCAGCTCAGATGTCAGGCTTCCAGCACACATTGGATCCGGGGTCCGATCAGTGCTTTTAACCCCTTGAATCCCGCTGTCATTCCGGGAAACAAAACCGCCGCAGCAGGGATCGCGCAGATAAGATCGCAGGATCTCCGGTGCTCACATGATAGCCCATGGTTCTGGTGTGAACCAGGAAGCTATCACGGTTCACTTCCTCTCGGTGGTTGGCGATTGCTGCAAACCACTGGAAGTGAAACCAAATGCCATGTCCCGACGACTGCAGCTCCTCCGGACATGGCAGAAGTGATCGGATGCTGCAGCAGTGTGGCGCCCTATGGGGCTGTGTAAAATCAAGAATTAATTAAAAAATAAAGTTTTAAAAAATATGAAAAATAAAAACCCACAAAAGTTCAAATCACCCCCTTATATCCTATTCAAAATAAAAGTATTAAAAAAAGAAAAATACACATATTTGGTATTGTCGCTTTCAGAAATGCCTGATCTATCAATATATAAAATCAATTAATGAGAACCGTAAACTGTGTAAAAGAAAAAAAGGAAAAAACGCCAAAATTACATTTTTTTGGTCACCACAACATTGCTATAAAATGCAATAATGGGCGATCAAAACAGGATATCCAACCAAAATTGGTATAATTAGAAATGTCAGCTCAAGCCGCAAAATATGAGCTGTCACACAACCCCAGATCCCGAAAAATGAGGATGCTACGAGTTGCAGAACCTGGCGCAAAAAGTGCAATTTTTTTTTAATTTCTGATTTTTTTTGACCACTTAGATAGCAGTAAAAGTAGACATGTTTGGTATCTACAAACTCATACCGACTCGAGGCATCAAACAGTTATGTCAGTTTTACCATATGGTGATCATGGCAAATAAAAAACCCAAAAAACAAACGTGTAATTGCACTTTTTTTTGCAATTTCCCCGCACTTGGAATTTTGTTCCCATTTTCCTGTAAGATAAAATGATTGCATTTGAAAGTACAACTCGTCCCGCAAAAAACAAGCCCTCATATGTGTATATTGATGGAAAAATAAAAAGTTATGGCTCTTGGAAGCAGGGGAGTAAAAAACGAAAAACAGGTGGTGAAGGGGTTAAGGAACCAAAGAGGTCTCCTTTTACATTGGCATCCTATTAGGTCCTGTCTCCTACTTTCATCCTATTAGACCAGAGGTCCCCAACTCCAGGCCTCAGGGGCCGCCAACAGTGCAGGATTTCAGGATTTCCTTAGTATTGCACAGGTGCTAATGTGATTAAATGCAAAGGTGATGATTCCAACCCCTGTGCAATACTAAGGAGATCCTGAAAACATGCACTGTTGGCGGCCCTCGAGGCCTGGAGTTGGGGACCCCTGTATTAGACACTGCCTCTGATTTCTGTACATAAATTCAAGTAATAGCGCTCCCACGATCCGCGCTGCTGTTTCAGGAAAAAAGGACCACACTGTGTTTATTCCCAACGCGTTTCAGATACTGTCCCAGCTCCTTCATCGGTCATTTTGGATCCAACTTTATTTTTTTCAATGGGAAAAGAATCATGTGACACATCAAACGCATTGAGAATTTCATTAAAAAAAAAGGTGTGCTTGGTTTTAACGTAACTTTATTCTTTCATTAGCTAATTATAAGTTTCTCTTTTTTACAGCCATTGACATGTCGCAGAGCAGATATAAATTGTGTTGATGTCTGTTGAACGCAGTACCCGGGTCATTTCAGCACATTTCAATGGAAGACACCCTACGAGACCATCCATCTACCATGATACAGTTAGCAAGATGCTTGACAAATTTCTTGAAACAGGTTCAGTATTGGATTTACCAAAATGCGGATGCAAGAAAACTGTCACTAAAGAAGAAATATCAGTGGTTGGCCTAGCTTCAATCAGCAAGAGTCCCACAGCATAGCACTCGCCACATGTCACTGGACAGTGCATCAGTTGAACAACCTTTCGGCGGATATTAGCTACCCATTAATGGCACCCCTACAAAATCCAGCTGCTGCAGTATCTCAACGAGGATCACCCAGATCGGCGCACTGAATTTGCAGAATGGGCAAAACAAAAACTGGTACAGGACCCTCAGTTTACAGTCATGGCCAAAAGTTTTGAGAATGACACCAAAATTATATTTTCACATGATCTGCTGCCCTCTGGTTTTTATTTGTGTTTGTCTGTGTTTATCACATACAGAAATATAATTGCAATCATATATGAGTACCAAAAGGTTATATTGACAGTTAGAATGAGTTAATGCAGCAAGTCAATATTTGCAGTGTTGACCCTTCTTCTTCAGGACCTCTGCAATTCTCCCTGGCATGCTCTCAATCAACTTCTGGACCAAATCCTGACTGATAGCAGTCCATTCTGCATAATCAATGCTTGCATTTTGCCAGAATTTGTTGGTTTTTGTTTGTCCACCGTCTCTTGATGATTGACCACAAGTTCTCAATGGTATTAAGATCTGGGGAGTTTCCAGGCCATGGACCCAAAATCTCTATGTTTTGTTCCCTGAGCCATTTAGTTATCACCTTTGCTTTATGGCAAGGTGCTCCATCATGCTGGAAAAGGCATTGTTGGGTGCCAAACTGCTCTTGTACGGTTAGGAGAAGTTGCTCTTGGAGGACATTCTGGTATCATTCTTTATTCATGGCTGTGTTTTTAGGCATGACTGTGAGTGAGCCAATTCCCTTGGCTGAGAAGCAACCCCACACATGAATGATTTCAGGATGCTTTACAGTTGGCATGAGACAAGACTGGTGGTAGCAGCTCACTTCTTCTTCTCCGAATAAGCTGTTTTCCAGATGTCCCAAACAATCGAAAAGGGATTCATCAGAGAAAATGACTTTACCCCTGTCCTCAGCAGTCCACTCCCTGTACCGTTTGCAGAATATCAGTCGGTCCCTGATGTTTTTTCTGGAGAGAAGTGGCTTCTTTGCTGCCCTCCTTGAAACCAGGCCTTGCTCAAAGAGTCTCCGCCTCACAGTGCGCGCAGAAGCATTCACACCAGCCTGCTGCCATTCCTGAGCAAGCTCGGCACTGCTGGTAGTCCGATCCCGCAGCTGAAACAGTTTTAACATACGATCCTGGCGCTTGCTGCTCTTTCTTGGGCACTCTGGAGCCTTTTTGACAACAATGGAAGCTCTCTCCTTGAAGTTCTTGATGATGCGATAGATTGTTGACTGAGGTGCAATCTTTCTAGCTGTGATACTCTTCCCTGTTAGGCCATTTTGTGCAGTGCAATGATGGCTGCACGTGTTTCTTTAGAGATAACCATGGTTAACTGAAGAGAAACAATGATACCAAGCACCAGCCTCCTTTTAAAGGTCCAGTGGTGTCATTCTTACTTAATCATGACTGATTGATCGCCAGCCCTGTCCTCATCAACACCCACACCTGTGTTAATGGAACAATCACTAAAACGATGTTAGCTCCTCCTTTTAAGGCAGGACTGCAATGATGTTGAAATGTGTTTTGGGGGTTAAACGTCATTTTCTAGACAAATATTGACTTTGCAAGTAATTGCTGTTAAGCTGATCACTCTTTATGACATTCTGGAGTATATGCAAATTGCCATTAGAAAAACTGAAGCAGTAGACTTTGTTAAAATTAATATTTGTATCATTCTCAAAACGTTTGGCCATGACTGTACACAGAACATTATGTTCAGTGATGAGGCAAACTTTTTTGTGAATGGTGAAGATAACAAACAAAACCACCACTATTGGTCTGACACTAACCCACAGTGGATAGATCCCTCCAAGACTGTTGTAACACAAAAATTGATGGGGGGTACATGGGGTACAAATATAGTGGGGCCATTCTTCATCAATGGAATCCTCAATGCCACTGGATATCTGAAATTGCTACATGATGATAGACCATTATTTTTAATATTTAAAAATTCCATAATAGCGGGGTCTGTATCACAGGACTGGCATATAGCAAATGTCGTACCAATATTCCAAAAGGGGACAAAAACTGAACTTGGAAATTATAGGCCAGTAAGCTTAACCTCTACTGTGGGTAAAATCCTAGAGGGTTTCTAAGAGATGCTATACTGGAGTATCTGAAGAAAAATAACCTCATGACCGAATATCAACATGGGTTTATGAGGGACCGATTCTGTCAAACTAATAAGCTTCTATGAAGAGGTAAGTTCTAGATGGACCAAAGAAATGCAGTGGATGTGGTGTATATGGACTTTTCAAAAGCTTTTGATACGGTGCCACAGAAAAAGTTGATACATAAAATGAGAGCAATGGGGATAGGGGAAAATATGTGTAAGTGGGTTAAGAACTGGATTAGTGATAGGAAACAAAGGGTGGTTATTAATAGTACACACTCAGAATAGGTCACAGTTAACAGTGGGGTACCACAGGGGTCAGTATTGGGCCCGCTTCTTTTTAACATATTTATTAATGACCTTGTAGGGGGCATACAAAGTAGAATCTCAATATTTGCAGATGACACCAAACTCTGCAGGGTAATCAATACAGAGGAGGACAATTTTATATTACAGAGGATTTCATGTAAACTAGAAGCTTGGGCTGATAAATGGCAAATGAGCTTTAATGGGGATAAATGTAAGGTCATGCACTTGGGCAGAGGAAATAAAAGGTATAATTATATACTTTATTGTAAAACACTTGGAAAAACGGTCACTGAAAAAGACCTGGGTGTATGGGTAGATGACAAACTCACATTTACATACCAGTGTCAGGCAGCTGCTGTAAAGGCAAATAAAATAATGGGATGCATTAAAAGAGGCATAGTTTGCTCATGAGGAGAACATAATTTTACCTCTATACAAGTCACTAGTGCGACCACACTTAGAATACTGTGTACAATTCTGGTCTCCGGTGTATAAGAAAGACATAGCTGAACTAGTGCGGGTCCAGAGAGGAGCGACTAAAGTCATTAGAGGACTAAGGGGTCTGCAATACCAAGACAGGTTATTAAACTTGGGGTTATTTAGCTTGGAGAAACGAAGGCTTAGGGGTGATCTTAATGATAATGTATAAATATATGAGGAGAGCAGCGGCACTCAGGAGATCTCTTTTTTACATCTTAGGTGCAGGGCAGGGAGGTGCAGGGGGAGCAACGATCCGTTTCGCGGTCTTCCGCTTCCACATATGTAGCCTGTTGAAGGGAAGACCGTGAAACGGACCGTTGCTCCCCCTGCACCTCCCTGCCCTGCACCTAAGATGTAACCTGAAAAAGCACAATAAAGCCGGTATGTAAAAAAGATCTCCTGAGTGCCGCTGCTCTCCTCACTTTTTGTTTGCAAGATTAACCCTTCAGCTGAGCAACAGGATTTCACTAACGCCGCTGTACGACACGAGAGACTCTAAGCAGGTCAGTGCCCGGTTCCTTCTCTACTTACCATATAAATATATGAGGGGACAGTACAGATACCTTTTTAATGATCTTTTTTACTCTTAGGCCTGAGATGGGGACAAGGGGGCATCCTCTACGTCTGGGGGAAAGAGGGTTTAATCATAATCACCGACGTGGATTCTTTACTGTAAGAGCAGTGAGACTATGGAACTCTTTGCCACATGATGTTGTAATGAGTAAGTCACTACTAACATTTAAGAAGGGCCTGGATGCCTTTCTTGAAAACTATAATATTACCAGTTATATATACTAGATTCTTTGATAGGGCGTTGATCCAGGGAACTAGTCTGATTGCCGTATGTGGAGTCAGGAAGGAATTTTTTTCCCCAATGTGGAGCTTAGTGTTGCCACATGGTTTTTTTTTGCCTTCCTCTGGATCAAATTGTTAGGCTATGGGATGAACTAGATGGACTTAAAGTCTTCCTTCAACCTTAAAAACTATGTTACTAAGATATGTTGCCCTCTTTTTGCACTGAAGATGGCACATTTCCTGAGTTTTTCCAACAAGATGGTGCACCACCACATTATGGGTGTCAGGTCCGAGCATTCCTACATGAACAGTTTCTTGGAAAGTGGATTGGTCATCGTGGGCCAGTTGAATGGCCACCAAGGTCTCCCGATCTGACCCCCTTAGACTTTTATCTTTGGGGTCATCTGAAGGTAATTGTCTATGTTGCGAAGATACGAGATGTGCAACATCTGGCACAACAGATACTAGAAGCCTTTGCTAGCATTTCTTCTGCGGTGTTGCTATCAGTGTGTCAAGATAGCACATGAACAGCACACGTATGTCACACGATGCGTGACACCACAGAGCACTGCCCCCAAAAAACGGCTTGTCTCCCAAGTCCATGTTTTGCATGGATGTTTGAAACAGGCCTAATAGTGTTTTGTGCATCATAGGCTGTCCATTTTTCTCAGCAGCACAGGTCCTGTTTGCACAAGAAGATGTGCTGTCAAGAACGATAATAATTTGTGCAGCACAAAAGATCATTTCATTCATTTTTCTCATTCTTCGGGTGACCTTTTTAGACTGCAAGATTATCAGGAATGAGCAATTCTGAGGATTCTTGATCACAATCCTCTTGTGTAAATGTAACTTCATGTGCAGAGTATAGCCACCATAACTATAGTCATCTGTCAAGTCTGCTCCTGCTATCGCTTTTATGTTATTGTCACATAGGAGTTTTGCACAAACTTCACCGACTGTCATGGAGGTGTTGGGCTCTGTTCAGATTACAGATTTTGACGGTATCTCTGGTGCCTGGAATCAACACAGGCAGTCTAGGGCGTTGACCGACTGTTTGCAGAATAATAGGCAGTATAGAAAGAGTTCATCTCTACTGGCATGCTTGCTCCTTTTATCGCATGTTGTGGGGAGGTCTAACACAGCGGCCCCCCTCCTATTCTTGCTGAAAGATCCTTCTATCCATGCCAGTATAGTTTATCCCATGTTGGTCTGATAGGTGTGGTGTCTCAGACTTTTTGGAGAAAGTTGTGCTATGGTGTGGTTGTGGAAGTTCTCCCCTGTTGTTTTTTGGCTTCCTTCCTGCTCTGGTTTTTTTTTCTACTACTCTTATTGTCTTTACCTTTTTGTATGCTTTGTGACGGAGTTTTGGTTTTTCCTTGTCTGTCTTTATTTTGCGGGTGTCACTACTCCCTTGCTTCGGGGGAGGAGGTAGAGTGGGAATCAATTCATAGCTGGACAGGAGCAGGGTCAGGAAAGAAGACTCAGGCTTCTTCACCATCAGGAGTACCCCAGAGTTAGAGATAGTTCAAGGGTCCTCCATAGCTTGATGGCTAGATTAGGCGTCACTGTTCGCCGTTTATCAATAGACTTTGGGAAAGTTATGCACTAACAGGTGCAAGTAAGCCCGCTGTAAATAAGGAGATCATATACATTTGGATACATACTGGTACAGCTACAGTACAGAAAGTTTCAATCTCATGCAATACTTCTATACTTTGTTTTTCTTGGTACAACTCCAAGCAGATATAAATCCAGCTCAGGAAATGTATTACTCCCCACTGACCCTACTGAGAGTTTATAGGCGTTTACCAGAACTTGAGAGAACAACAAAAAGACAGAGGGATGAACATTTACTCTGTGTGACACAGCAGATAAGAAGCCTCATATGCCTGGGCCATTGTTTGTATAGGAAACTCGTAGCCAAAACACATGATAATTCTGTGTCGGATAATAGTTTGTTTTAAATGTTCACATCATCAGTTTAGCTATGTTTGGTTGTGACCTGTGTATACACAGTGCTCCCTCGTAAAGGCAAAAAATATGTAAAAACATATCTACTATTACCGTTCCCATAATGGTTGTCATCCAGCTTTCCCAGACTTGTAAGTAGCAAGCAGAAAGTGTCAACTACTAGACAGATTTGGTTTTAATACTTGCATTCCACACAAAATATCAATTAGAAGTCAGCAAAGTGTCTATGTTGGAAATGAATAAGCATATTCACAAGGGAAAAGGTAACATACAGAGAATTAATTGGGTCCTTAAAGGGAACTTGTCGTTTGACATATTTTGCATAAACCATGGACAACATGAATTAGAGCCTGGAGGCAGCTCTGGCGTTTTATGATGAATATTATTTAAAGATCTGGCTGGGGAGGACTATGGCCAGAGATCATGTGAGTCCAGCTCCGCTTTAGGCTGGCCATTCCCATTGCCACTGACAAGTCTCTCCCTCATGTACACAGGCAGAGATCTGACAACCACCAGGAGCACATCTGTTATGGTGCTGGACTAGTCTGGTCTCTGGCTATAGTCTTTAACCCCTTCATGACATCCACCGTGCATGTACAGCAACGCGGTTCTTGCTATGATTGGGCTGGAGAAATCATCATCAGGTGACAACTATGTATTATTGAAAGAATAATTATGGGATAGAAAGCGCAACAGGGACTTATCTGATAAAAACGGTGACAGGTAAGCTGAAGGGAAACTGTTCACCTTGGGCTGTGTCACACACAACCAGTATAAAATAATCCAAACAGCTGCTGCAGTATCCATGGACTGAAGTAATAGTAGAAAAATAGAGGACATATGTGTAATCAACCTGCCCTGTTGATCATATACCAAGCAAAATTGTGAATGCAAATGGCTTTATTTAATGCATTTCAAGGAGTATTCCTCACTCCTTCATTAGGACAACCTGAGGAATACACCTTGAAATGCATTGAATAAAGCCACTTGCATTCACCGATTTCCTTGATATATGGTTGATTGTACAGCAGTTCAGTTGGATTCCACAGATTTCCTCTATTTTTTTAACTATGAAACATAGCTGACACCCTGCTATAATGCCCATGACCGGTGACAGCATCGACTGTGGGCGTGTAACCCCTCTGATGCTGTTGCCACGAATGACAGCGGCATTGATTTGCTTGTAGAGGAAGGGAGCTCCCTCTCTGCTTGAATCTGCACAACGCACTTGTGATCACATTGAGATGATGGTCTGAATAACGGCTGCGAGGTCACCCAGGTACGGAGGCTTATGAGAATTGCAGAGCATTAGATCAGCAATCAGGGCAGGTAAAGTTGATGTCCCATCCTGAGACCAAGTAAGAAAAAAAACAAAAGAAAAAAAAGACAAAAAAGCTGAAACAAATATTGTACGAATAAATACACTGCTCAAAAATATAAAGGGACTACTAAGATACCACATCCTAAATCTGAATGAATGAAAAATGTTAGTTGCATATCTTTATTCATTACGTAGTGGAATGTGTTGTGAACAATAAAACATAAAAATGATCAATGTAAATCAAAATGAATATCCCATGGAGACCTGGATTTGGAATGATATTTAAAATCAAAGTGGAAAATCAAATTGCAGGCTAATCCAGCTTCAGTAGAAATGCCTCAAGACAAGGAAATGGGGCTCAGTATTGTGTGTGGCCTCCACGTGCCTGTATGACCTCCCTACAATGCCTGGGCATGCTCCTTATGAGGCAACAAAGGTTCTCCTGAGGGATCTCCTCCCAGGCCTGGAGTAAAGCATCAGTCAACTCCTGGACAGTCTGTGGTGCAAAGTTCTGGGATCAAAGGTGTGTTGCAGTCCGCGCTGCCCGATCGTCCAAAAGATCACAAGGGAAACAATGTTCCAAACGAAATTCTCTTTATTCTTATAAACCGACGCGTTTCGGCGCCCAATCCTGGCACCGTCCTCAGGGTATTCTAGAATACCCTGAGGACGGTGCCAGGATTGGGCGCCGAAACGCGTCGGTTTATAAGAATAAAGAGAATTTCGTTTGGAACATTGTTTCCCTTGTGATCTTTTGGACGATCGGGCAGCGCGGACTGCAACACACCTTTGATCCCAGAACTCTTGAAGTACCCACGGTCCCGTGGAGGTGGAGGTCCAGCAGCAGCCTGCATTACTAAAACCAACGCTCTTATTCCAGTTGTGGGATTCACAACTGGACCAGGTTAGTGCAAACCTGTTTGTACCGTTTAGTCCCTAATCTATGCCAAATGATAGGGCACTATTGCGCCTCTGTTGTCTCCCCTTATATTTTTATATATGTGGTGCAAAGTGGCCTTGATGGATGGAATGAGACATGATGTCCCAGTAGTGCTCAATTGGATTCAGGTCTGGGGAACGGGCAGGCCAGTCCATAGCATCAATGCTTTAATCATGCAGAAACTGCTGACACATGTTAGCCACATGTCATGAATCAGAAGGAATCCAGGGACCACTGCCTCTGCATTTGGTCTCACAATGAGTCTTATTTTGGTACCTAATGGAAGTTAGGGTACTTCTGGCAAGAACATGAAGGGCTGTACGGGCCTCCAACAAAATGCCTTCCCACACTATTACTGACCTACTGCCAAACTGGTCATGCTGGAGGATGTTGCAGGCTGCAGAACATTCTCCATGGTGTCTCCAGACTCTGACACGTGTATTACTTGTGCTCTGTGTGAACCTGTTCTTGTCCATGAAGAGCACAGGGTACAAATGTCGAATATGTCAGTGGTCGTGTTCTCTAGCAAATGACAATTGCCCTGCCCAATGTTGGGCTGAAAGGACAACAACCACTTGTGGCCCGCATACCACCGTCATGAAGTCTTTTTCTGACAGCATGAACAAACACATGTATATTATTCTCCTGCTGGAGTTCAATTTGCAGGGTTCTAACACTGCCAGTCCTGTTCCTCTTTGCACTAAAGAAGAGGTGGCGGTCCTGCTTGTGGGTTGTTGCCCTCCTTCTGCCCACTCCACATCTCCTGGTGTACTTGCCTGTCTCCTGGTATCTGCTCAATGCTCTGGATACTGTGCTGACAGACACAGTTAACCTTCTTGCCACAGCTCACAGTCATATGCCATCCTAGAAGAGCTGTACATGAGCAGCTTCTGTGGGTTGTAGACATCGCATCAGGCCACCTCTAGGGGTGAGAGCAATGAAAACATTCAAGTGGCCAAAACAACAGCCAAAAAGGATGAGAATAGAGGAATGGTCTGTGGTAATTACCTGCCCTCCTTTTTATGGTATATTTTGCTAATTGCCTATCATTTCTGCCTGTTGTCTGTTACATTTGCACAACAGAAGGAAATATTGATTCGACCCACCACAGTGTACCCGGTTCCGGGCGTTGATTTACGCGGGATGTCACGGGGCCTGTTGCCCCATCCCATGGCCCTGGTGGTCACTGAAAAAGGGGAAAAATAAAGATAAAAAGTGTTTGTGACGCCACCTACGGTTCCCGGTAATGATACCGGCACTGCTTGCAGACCTCTGGGGTGATGATGACGCAGCTAGTTGGTAATGCTCCCTGTAGGTGGAGCAGGGGTCCCCGGGGCAGTTGTGGAGAATATAGATTTACACTGGGAAGCAGTTTAGTCAGCAGCCCTGTCACAGTCTTACCACAGGAACAAGTGCGCGGCTCCTCATGCGTAGGCAAATAAAGTATGTCACACAGTCTTTAGCTCTGCACGGGTTTTACTTGCAAGACTTCAGGCAGCTTACAGTTGTTACAGTTCTCACGGGTTCTGCTGGCTTGGGTAGTCACCAGGGGATCGGGACATCCTATTTGGGACCCTCGATGGTGTGCCTGCCATTTCCTTTCTCTTGTCGCTCACCGCATTCTCTCCTACTTCCTTGTAGCTTCCTAGTACTTCCTCCGGTGTGGTGGCTCGGGGATGAACACCCGCATTGCTCTTGGAGCCGGTCCTATGTATCGGGACTGAACCCCTCCGGTCGGTAGACTCACCGGGTCCGGATTTGGGCGCACCACCCTAGGGTCCCTTTCTCTCACTTGACAGCCCTCCACCGGCCTGTACTCCTTGCTCCTCACAGGAGCTCACCTCTTCTCTCTCTCTGACTAACTGTCTTCTTGCTCTTCCACTAACCCACCTAGCTCCTTCCACTGGGACTGGGTCTCCCTGGCAACGGGTTCACCCACGTCCCACCTGCATTAAGCTGTGTGGATGGGTAAATTGAGGGTCCCTTATGTGACATCCCAATCCCTAGTCACAGGAGTACAACACTCTCTTTTATGGGTGCAGTACCCCTTTAAGGTGTCCCAACCAGTGGAGCGCAACAGATTCACAATCAGTGTTGCTTCATAACTGGATAGGTTGATTTCACAGAAGTATGATTGACTTGGAGTTACATTGTGTTGTTTAAGCTGTTCCTATTATTTTTTTGAGCAGTGTATATAGATTTATGTAAAATTAAACGAAAAAAGTACACATTTGGTATCACCGCATTCATTGACATGCTCTATAAAACCATCACACTAGTTAAAGTAAAGAAGATGCTTCCAGCTCTTGCCAAAATTGTTATTTAATTTATTCCATGATATTTAAAAGAATTACCGTATATACTCGTGTATAAGCCGAGTTTTTCAGCACAGAAATTGTGCTGAAAAGTGCCCCCTCGGCTTATACACGAGTCAGTGACGGCTGACTGTGTGGGGCCGGTGTCCGGGGGATGGAGGAGGCAGGGGGAGGCTGTATAGTGAGCGGCCGGTCACGTGGGGCCGCTCATTAGTGCAATGTAATATGCACTGCATCCCCTGTCCATCAGCGGCAGGGGGAGCCGTGCATATTACATAGCACTGTCAGTGCTCTCCCGCCCCCCTGTGGTAGTATACAGCAGCCCCCCACTCTGAGTATACAGCAGCCCCCCGTGGTAGTATACAGCAGCCCCCCGTAGTATATACAGCAGCCCTCCCTGTGAGAATACAGCAGCCCCCCCGTGGTAGTATACAGCAGCCCCCCGTAGTATATACAGCAGCCCCCGTGGTAGTATACAGCAGCCCCCTGTGGGTATATAGAGCCCCCCCGTTGCTGCCGCACACCTGTAAAAAGAAGATCTTTCATACTTATCCTCCTGCTGTCACCGCGCGCGCATCCTCCGCTCTTCTTGCTTGCACCGGCGTCCATCCACGTGACCGCGCACAAATAATGACGTCATTATTTGTGCGCGGTCATATGGATGGACGCCGGGGCCCGGGTGCAAGCAAGAAGAGCGGAGGATGCGCGCGCGGTGACAGCAGGAGGATAAGTATGAAAGATCTTCTTTTTACAGGTGTGCGGCAGCAACGGGGGGGCTCTATATACCCACAGGGGGGCTGCTGTATACTACCACGGGGGGGCTGCTGTATATACTACGGGGGGGCTGCTGTATACTACCACGGGGGGGGCTGATGTATTCTCACAGGTGGGGGCTGCTGTATATACTACGGGGGGGCTGCTGTATACTACCACGGGGGGGCTGCTGTATACTCAGAGGGGGGGGCTGCTGTATACTACCACAGGGGGGGGCACTGCTGTATACCCACAGGGGGGGGCTGCTGTATACTACCACAGGGGAGGGGCTGCAGTATATACCACATGGGGAGGCACTGCTGTATACCCACAGGAGGGGCTGCTGTATACTACCACAGGAGAGAGGCTGCTGTATATACCTCTGTGGCTGCTGTATACTACCACAGGGGGAGGCTGCTGTACACTACCACAGGGGGAGACTGCTGTATACTACCACAGGGGGAGACTGCTGTATACTACCACAGGGGAGACTGCTGTATACTACTACTGGGGGAGACTGCTGTATACTACCACTGGGGAGGCTGCTGTATACTACCACTGGGGAGGCTGCTGTATACTACCACTGGGGAGGCTGCTGTATACTACTACTGGGGCTGCTGTATATACCTCTGTGGCTGCTGTATACTACCACAGGGGGAGGCTGCTGTACACTACCACAGGGGGAGACTGCTGTATACTACCACAGGAGGAGACTGCTGTATACTACCACAGGGGGAGACTGCTGTATACTACTACTGGGGGAGACTGCTGTATACTACCACTGGGGAGGCTGCTGTATACTACCACTGGGGAGTCTGCTGTATACTACTACTGGGGCTGCTGTATATACCTCTGTGGCTGCTGTATACTACCACTGGGGAGGCTGCTATATACCACTGGGGGGGACTGTATACCTGTGCTGGGGTCCACCCTCGGCTTATACACGAGTCAATAGGTTTTCCCAGGTTTTGGGGGCAAAAGTAGGGGGGTCGGCTTATACACGGGTCGGCTTATACACGAGTATATACGGTACATCAATGAATAATACAAAATTTAAAAGCAAGGCATTTCGACTGTATCCAGTCTTTCTCAAGCTTGAGAAGAACTGTCTGGAGAAGAGTTGAAATGCGTTGCTTTCAACCTTTCCATTTTTTAACAATGTAATTATTTTAAATATCATGGAATGAAGGCAAAAACGTTTCTCGCAAGAGCTGGAATCATCTTCTTGCTTTCTTTGGATATTTACGTGAAGACCTACATGTGCCAGAGGCGGACAGCATAGTTGAGCTGGTAGACAACCTTTTTAATCACACTAAATAACCCCTTCAGTGAGCAATGTAAAAAAAGTGCAAAAACAATGCTTTTTTCATCATACTGCCAGAAAAAAAATGGAATAAGGGTGGTTTCACACTTACGTATGTAAACGCAGCATACCAAACGCAGCCAAACGCATGCGCACTGCGTTCCTATGTTTAACATGGGAACACATAGTACCTGCGTTTGGCTGCGTTCGGTTGCAGTTGTGTTCGGATGCCCATAATTTATGTGCCCTCCGAACGCAGCCTGTTGCATTTTTTGTGCTTTTGAGGGAGGTCGTTTAATCTGCAAGCTCCGCAAGCGCACAAACAATGCATGGGAGTCAATGGATCCGCAGTGTCCGCTGCATGACAGTGCAGGAGAAAGGTGTCAATCTCAATGAAATCTCTCCCGGTGGCCGCCGCTAATCTCCCGGGAGATCAGCGGCGGCCACCGGGAGATCAGCGGCGGTCATTGGGAGATCAGTGGTGGCCACCGGCAGATCAGCTGGAGCAGCTGCTAATCTCCTCTCCTGGCCGCCACTAATCTCCCGGCAGTGTCGGCAGGGGAGATTTAAACAGCTGTTAGATCAGCTGTTTCTCGTAGCCAACACCTGCGGGAGATCAGCGGCGGCTGGGAGGAGATCTCTGCCGCTGATCTCCGACTCCCAGCCGCCGCCGAGACAGCTAATTGGCTGGCCGGCCTGCATACTGATGTGAACGCATTTGAAGACTCTCCACTGCGTTCACATCAGTATGGCTTCGTTTGCACTGCGTTTGCGTCTGCATGCCCTCCGCATGCAGACACAAACGCAGATGTTAAACCAGCCTAAAACGTAATTAAAATGTTTCATGCAAATAAAAATGGTATAGCTGAAAATGTCATCTTGTCCTGCAAAAAATAAGGCTTCACTCAGCTCCATCCACAGAAAAGCAAAAAAGCTATGACTCTCAGAACAGAGCAACATTTAAAAATAATTCTTGTTTCTATGAAATTGTTATTACTGTGTAAGAGCGGCAAAACATAAAAATACTGCTTAAATGTAGTATTGCTGTGATCATATTGACCTAATGAATAATGTCTTATTAATTGTACCATACGGTGAAAGGCATAAAAAAAAACAATGAAATATTATTGAATTGATGTTTTATGTTCATTCTGCAACCCACAAAACGGAACGAAAATAAATGTGCCCGAAAATTATACCAATAAAACTTCAGCTCATCCCACAAAAATGAAGCCCTTAATTAACTCTGTTGACATAAATACAAAATAATTAGAGCTCTCAAAATATGGTGAAGCAAAATTAAAAGTTTTTTATAGTGTGATGTAGCCAAACAACAACAAAAAACCTATATAAATCTGGTATCGCTGTAATCGCATCGACCCAAAGAATAAAGCCTAATCAATTATACTGTATAAGAATAGTATAAAAGGTAAAAGCAGTTCTTGAACTTCTGTTTATCTATTCAATCTTCCTCCAAAAGATTGCACTAAGGTTTAGCCCACATTTATCCTGTGCTCTATGATGAGTGCTTACATCGGGTTTCCATTAAAATCTCTGAAATACGTGATTTAAATGGAACCCTTGAAGAAAATTCCCTATAATAAGACAGAGGAAGTCATCCCTGAAGATTCGGTGATGTCCATCTTTTCAGTGGTTGAATGGTGGAGTCCATAGCAACCGCAACCCTGCTGCTTCATTACAGTGAATGGATCCCTCGGGGTGTCATCTGAATTCTATCATTCAAAGCTTTAAATCAGTGGTGGGGAACGTCCGGCCCCCGGGCCGGATCCGGCCCGCCACGTTATCTCATCCGGCCCGCCAGGGCCGGGACGACAGCTAGGCGATCGACCGCCGCCCGGCCCTGGCGAGGAGAAGCTGCGGCAGCTAGCTAGCGGTGGGCGCCGCCATGTTCTTTGTGGCTGGCGCCCACTAACTGTACAGCCGGTCAATAGAGGTTGAGACCTCTACACAATGGCCGCGGTCTCCAATTAGCCGCGGCCATTTTGTTGAAGTCTCAACTTCCACCGAGCGGCTGTACTGTTAGTGGGCGCCGGCCACAAAGAACATGGCGGCGCCCACCGCTAGCTGCCGCAGGCCCACAGCTACTCCCCGCAGGCAGCGTCCTGCAGATGTGCCCTCCGGGCTCCGGCACCCCTGCTCAACATCCACAGCTCAATGGTAAGTTTTGCTGGAGGCTGTGGGGGAGGCTGTGAGGGAGGCTGTGAGGGAGGCTGTGAGGGAGGCTGTGAGGGAGGCTGTGGGGGAGGCTGTGGGGGAGGCTGTGAAGGAGGCTGTGAGGGAGGCTGTGAAGGAGGCTGTGGGGGAGGCTGTGGGGGAGACAGGGAGGCTGTGAGGGAGGCTATGAGGGAGGCTGTGAAGGAGGCTGTGAGGGAGGCTGTGAGGGAGGCTGTGAGGGAGGCTATGAAGGAGGCTGTGAGGGAGGCTGTGAAGGAGGCTGTGAGGGAGGCTATGAAGGAGGCTGTGAGGGAGGCTGTGGGGGAGGCTGTGAGGGAGGCTGTGAAGGAGGCTATGAAGGAGGCTGTGAGGGAGGCTGTGGGGAGGCTGTGGGGGAGACAGGGAGGCTGTGAGGGAGGCTATGAGGGAGGCTGTGAAGGAGGCTGTGGGGGAGACAGGGAGGCTGTGGGGGAGACAGGGAGGAGGCTGTGAAGGAGGCTGTGAGGGAGGCTATGAGGGAGGCTGTGAGGGAGGCTGTGGGGGAAGCTGTGGGGGAGGCTGTGGGGGAGACAGGGAGGCTGTGGGGGAGACAGGGAGGCTGTGGGGGAGACAGGAAGGCTGTGGGGGAGACAGGAAGGCTGAGGGGAGACAGGGAGGCTGTGGGGGAGACAGGGAGGCTGTGGGGGAGACAGGAAGGCTGTGGGGGAGGCTGTGGGGGAGGCTGTGAGGGAGACAGGGAGGCTGTGGGGGAGGCTGTGGGGGAGACAGGGAGGCTGTGGGGGAGACAGGGAGGCTATGGGGGAGACAGGGAGGCTGGCCCCCCGTGTACACGTGTGTCGTGTGCCTCAGGCCCCCGTGTACCCGTGTGTCGTGCGCCTCTGGCCCCCATGTACCCGTGCGCCTCTGGCCACCTTGTACCGGTGCGCGAATTTATACGGCCCGCGAATGATATTCTAAATTTCCAAATGGCCCTTTGCAGAGAAAAGGTTCCCCACCCCTGCTTTAAATGGAAACCCTGTTGTAAGTTCTCAGCATAGAGCACAGGATAAATGTGAACCAAAGTCTTATGTAAAATGTGCCCAATAAAAACTTCAACTCAATCCACAAAATAAAAAAACAAAAGTCCCCACTGAGGTCCATCATCTATAAATGGAAATTACGAAGGGGCACCTAGGTTACTATTTGCACAAAGGCTCTTATAAAAGCACCCCTCCCCCCAAAAAAATTCTAGAAAAATCTGTGCTTCCAAATCCAAATGCCCCTCTCCACTTCGGTATTTCTTTTCACAATTCTTATTTTATAGGAGGGCCAGAATTAATAAAAATTGCCAGGTTACCTTTAAAAGGATCATTATCTGATGACAGTCATACTTTATAAGTGATGACACCTTGGATGAGAAATAGCAATTGAACTGTAAGGGTACCTTTACACGCCGCAACTTTTGGCGGCGATAGGAGGCAATCTAACGTGCGCATGCACGTTTTTCATGGTTGCCTCCAAACGCCAAAGGCGCTTTTACATGCCACAATTTCGCCCTTAACATAAGGTGATGTGTCTCCAGGAAGTTGCCACACCAACAGCGGGAAACATCCGGTAGACTCCCGTCGCCCCTTCACACGCCGCAATCCCCAAAGGAATGTGGGCGTACATGTTCAATGCGGTGAGAACATAGGCGTGGCAGACTGGTGTACAATGCAATAGCATTATGATTGGTAAGCCTGCGCTGGAAGGCTGACTAATACATGACGCCATCGCTATTGTGTGGTGGTGAATGGACAGCTCTTCAAATATGGCGCCCTGTGAAGTGACAGCCAATGGAAACACAGTAGCCACCACCAAACATCGCTGACGGGGCGCGGTATCCAGCACGCTGTGGTATGCCTCCAAGAAATCAGTAGGCGACGCAGATTCCATTCCTATCGCCCCTTCACACACCAAAAGCAGGGAATTTCGCCTTCATGATTGCCTCTGATTTTGGAGCAGTGCTGTAAAATCAGAACCAGGGGCAACCTTTTTTATCGCCGACAAATTCCCCAATTACGGTACACGCCACAATTTCGAGGCAATTTCACGGCGATGGTGACGGGGCTACAGATTGCCGGTCAGATTTCTCGCCGCGTTGCGGCGTGTAAAGGTGCCCTAATGGGGATAAATGTAAGGTCATGCACTTGTGCAGAGGAAATAAAATATATAATTATGTACTTAATTGTAAAACACTGGGCGAAACTATCACTGAAAAAGACCTGGGTGTATGGGAAGATGATAAAGTCACATTTAGTGGCCAGTGTCAGGCAGCTGCTGCAAAGGCAAATAAAATAATGGGATGTATTAAAAGAGGCATAGATGCTCATGAGGAGAACATAATTTTACCTCTATACAAGTCACTAGTGCGACCATACTTAGAATACTGTGTACAATTCTGGTCTCCGGTGTATAAGAAAGACATAAACTAGAGCGGGTGCAGAGAAGAGCAATCAAGGTTATTAGAGGACTGAGGGGTCTGCAATACCAAGACAGGTTATTAAACGTGGGGTTATTCAGTTTGGAAAAATGAAGGCTTAGGGGTGATCTTATAATAATGTATAAATATATGAGGGGACAGTACAGAGACCTTTCTAATGATCTTTTTACACCTGCGATGTGGACAAGGGGGCATCCTCTACGTCTGGAGGAAAGAAGGTTTAATTATAATCACAGACGTGGATTCTTTACTGTAAGAGCAGTGAGACTATGGAACTCTCTGCCACATGATGTTGTAATGAGTGACTCACAACTAACATTTAAGAAGGGCCTGGATGCCTTTCTTGAAAAGTATAATATTACAGGTTATATATACTAGATTCTCTGAGAGGGCGTTGATCCAGGACTAGTCTAATTGCCGTATGTGGAGTCAGGAAGGAATTTTTTTCCCCAATATGGAGCTTGGCGTTGCCACGTTTTTTTTTTTGCCTTCCTCTGAATCAACATATTAGACTATGGGCTTAACTAGATCGACTTAATGTCTTCCTTCAACCTTAAAAACGAAACTATGAATTATGGATGAATTTCTAAAATTCTAAATTGGTATGCACCACTACATCACATTAAAATATGTAACTTTTTGAGCTTTTGATTGCCTTTTTGAATGTCCGCGTTTGGTATTCTCAGGCTGGGGAGGGTCATGGGTATTGGGTCCTCCTCAGCCTTAAGATAGCAGCCCACAGACCAAGAATTGGCACATCTAATGGCGCTAACCCGGCTCATCCCAAATGCACTGTTGCAGTGGCAATTGGGGTAATACAAATTTGTAAAAAAATTACAGCTGCTATCTGTCACATCGCCATTGGACTCGGTGGCCGGTGTTCCTGCCTCGGCCGCTGGGAGGAGCTGGATTCCTTCGGCTGGTGGCACCGGTGACAGGAGGGCCTTGTCCTCATATGGAACTGCTCCCGCGACGTCTGCCTCTGTCGCTGAGCGCCGCTGTGTTTCCCCTCTGGGTAGTGTTGGTCGCAGAGGAGCGGGCCCTGCAGAGGTGTCCGTTAGGCGCAGCCTGCGTTCTTCTGTCAGAGGTGGCGTGGGTGGAGCCAGTCGTGCATCTCCATCTGGCCTGGATCTAGGGGCGGTCCGGATGAGGTCATCGGGCTGTGAGCTCCAGCTATGGGAGGTAACCGCGCCCTTCAAATACATTGGAGCTGTCTTGCAGGCCACCAGATATAGTTTTGGTTCCCCAGTGATATAGTGTATGTTTAGTTTTGTCTCTGACCTTGGCCTGGATTTCTGACTCTGCTTCTTCCTGATGATTTTGTACCTTCGCTGCCCTCTCGGTTTTGACTCGGACTTCTGACTTTGTTTTTCGGGTCTTGATTTTTTCCCCTGGCGACCTTCCCTGCTCTGTTGCTCATAATAGGCAGCTACCCCCTGGGCTCCGCTATAATTCCAGATCCCAGTATAGGGGTTAAGGGTCTCGGGGTTTCTCGGGTGCTGCCTTACCAGCAGCTCAGCTTCACAGCGGATGGTTGTCACACTATCAAGCCCTGGCTTGGTAAGGATTGGTAATAGACAATTGTCTATGAGACCCCCTGTAAGTAAAAAAAAAAAACAAAAAAAACAAACAAACACACACCAAAAACCTTTATTTTAAATAAAAGAACCTTACCCACTTTCACCAATTTATTACCCCCAAAAACCCATGCAGGTCCGACGTAATAGACACAATATTCCATGAGGAGGATCCCAACTCTGCTACATCTGGAGGCCACGATCAGTGGTGCGATTAAAAAATGTGCCCGTGACCTCCGGGACACACTGAGATCAGCATGGAACTGACGGAAGTGACTTCAGGTGAACTCCATGCCGGACTGCGCACTCAGACAGTCCCTACGAGTTTACCTGAGGTCACTTCGGGTGATTTCTACAGTACCTGCTGTGTGAGCTGCTAGCTGTGACCTCAGGTATACTCAGTGCTGGACTGTTGGAGTGCATTCCACAGTGGCAGCACACTCCGACAGTCCGGTAGCTGTGAGGACCGAAAGCCTTAGACCAGTCGAGCCTTGTGACACTGAGGCTTGTCCTGGAGTTCCCAGCTGTTGGGACATCTGGAGGCTGTGAAATCTGGTAACAGTTCACACCCTCCAGATTTCACAGCAGCTGGGAACTCTAGGAACCTTACAGGCTCCCTTAAAGGAGCTTTTCAGGGAGCCTTTCATTTTCCTGGAGTTCCCAGCTGCTGGGACATGTGGAAGCTGTAAACTGTTACCAAAGTTTACAGCATCCAAGTTTCTCAACAGTTAGGAGATCTAGTATCCTTAAAAGCTCCATTAAAGGCTTCTTTAAGGCTTCTGGCCCTCACAGATACTAGCCTGACAGAGTACGCTGCTGCCACGACATGCACTCCCGACAGTTTGGTGCTGAATTCACCTGAGATAATAGTTGGCAGTTCACACACTAGGTACTGTGAAAACAGCCAGAAATGATCTCAGGTGAACTCAGAGCAGGACTGCTGGAGTGCGTTGCTACCCATGACACACATTCTGACAGTCTGACACGGAGTTCACTTGAGGGAACTTCAGGATTCTCACGCTGCTCTCAGTGTGCCAATTAGTGGTCATGTTTTCTAATATCACTGCTGAGCATGGCCTCCAGATGTAGCAGGGCCGGGATCCCCCACGTGGGATATGTTGTATGGAGTACGTCGGAACCATGAGGTGTTTTTGGGGTAATAAATTAGTGTAAGAGAGTGTTTTTTAAATATTTAAAATAAAGGATTTTGTTTTTTTCTTTTTACTTGCAGGGATGGTAATGGGGGATCTCAGAATTTTGACAAATCACAGCTATCATAACCCCTTATATTGCCTTGATCAACATCGCAGCAGGGAGATGGGGATGAGATGGGTAAGTGCCAAGACTGGCACATCTAATGGATGAATTCAAATTGTGGGCCCTGTCATGCTTTTACTGATCATGTACCAATAAATGACTCTGAATAGAAGACTGACACCGTCAAACTTTTCTTTGAATTCATTGATTCGGATCGACACCAACCATCACACTGGTGTCATAAGTCTGTGAGTATATGCGGAGGAGCTGCTTCCCTTTCCCTCCCCTTCTTCAAACATCTAATGAATGTGCAATTGTGGGGCAGCTGCGGGCTGCTATTTTGAGGCTGGGGAGTGCCCAATAACCATGTGCCTCCCCAGCCTAAGAGTACCAGTCCCTAGCTGTCTGCTTTAGCTGTGGTGCTTATCAAACATGTGAGGAACAACACAGCTTTTTTTTTATTATTCATTAAAATAATAAAAAATTTTGGGGGGGCGTTTCTATTGCTGATAACCAACCAAGATAAAGCACAAAGCTGGAAACTGCAGCCCACAGTTGTGTTATTTACTTGCGCTGGTTATCACAAATAGGAGGGGGCCGCACATCATTTTTGAGGGGTTTCAATGCACCTGACAATCACAGTGCAATACCAGTAGCAAAGTTGGCTACAGGATTACCGTGATTGGAAAGGACTCCCTGCATCTTTAGTGGTTGAAAATCAGGCGCCAAACATGCAGGGCGTGGACTTGACTCACAAGACGAATACCAATATACTCGACGAATATCGAATATCACGAATACCTTAATATTTCTGTGAGTAACGAATAGGGGCAAATATACAGGGGTTGAACAAAATAATGGAAACACCTAATGTTTTGGCATCATAATCTTCTAACATGTTATAAACATGCAAACCGTGACATATGTTAATGTTGTGTAGTTGATTATTTGTGTTAAGTGATATGTGTATGTAAATTAGCCGTTTGTTTTGCCGAATTGTAAGAACATTGATGAGAACCTGATACCAATGGCAGAACTTTCTGATTTTCAAAAAGGCCAAATTGCTGGTGCTCGTATGGCTGGCGCTAGTGTAACAGAGTGCCTGAATGCTTGGCGTGTCAAGAGGTACTGTCTCCAAAGTAATGACTGCGGTTAAAGGAGAAGGAAAAACGTCCGCAGCAAAGCACAGGCCTGGCCGAAAGTCGAAGTTGACTGAGAGAGACCGTCTGACTCTAAAGCGAATTGTGAGAGAGGATCGCAAGACCACGGCTCCGAAAATCACTGCTGAGCTCAATGAACACCTACAGAACCCAGTTTCCACGAAAACTGTTCGTTGGGAGCTGCACAAATCTGGATTCCACGGAAGAGCTGCAATTAGAAAACCGCTGCTCTCAATGACAAATGTTACCAAGCGTTTAGAGTGCTGTAGAAACCTCCAGATTTGGGCCCTCGAGCAGTGGAAACATGTGATATTCTCAGACGAATCATCTTTTACCCCATTTTCCGCCCTCCGGCCGAGTGTACGTTTGGAGACAGCTGAAAGAAGCATTCCATCCAAACTGCCTTCTCCCAACCGTAAAACATGGCGGAGGTTCTGTGATGATCTGAGGTGCTATTTCGTGGAGATCCACGGGGCCAATGATATCACCTTGTATGAATCCATACCTCGGAGAATTGAAGCTGTAATCGCTGCAAAGCTGGACCTACACCATATTAAACTAACTTTTGTTAATTTTTCCAGGTGTTTCCATTATTTTGTCCAACCCCTGTATTTGTCCATCAGTAATTGTACGTAATACAGTCACAGCAGATTGCACTTGTTCACACTTTTTTTTCAGATGTGCTGGTCAGGTTTTTTTTTTTTTTTTAAATAATAGGAGAGACAATCCCACAAAGGAAAATATGAATCTTGGATAAGCAAACTGGATTTTGGGTGTCTTAAAGTGAATGAAGGAATGAAGACTACAGACTAAAATGCAGTTCAATTTTATTTTCCAAAGGTAACCACTAACACATGTAAAAATATTTTTTCTGTCGAATGTGCCCATAGCCTTTAAGCTGCCACAAATGTATGATCTGGGCATCCTGCTTGACAAAATATCTGGATCTATGCCCAGTTTGGTCACAGACAGCTGGCTGTAGTCATGGTACCCCTACAAGCACTTGGCTCAAGGTAATTGTAATCAAAGGCTCAATGTATTATTTGCATTGGTTTACAGGCAGGATTCATTTCTGAGCTCAGTGGGAAAGTCATATATGAGCATGGACCAAAAAAGAATTCTTATTTAACTGCATGCAAAAAAATCTATAAAGCAATTTAGCAAGCAGTATTTATGGGGCTGGTGGTAGTGCCATATTCCTTTGTACTAACCAGTGTGTACACTTTAATTCCGGCCCAAACTATAGAGATCAGAAGTTAGGGTATTCAAATGGTGAGATGACATAGGAAAACAAGTAGGGCATGGTAGAAGACAAGAATATATCACACATGCAACCTGCTTCACCACCCCCATACTAATGCACACACATGTGAAACAACAATGCCACAATATATAGTATATAACATTTTATTAAAATTCTACTGCATGTTGTCAGTGATAGGTTTGAGGTTATAAGATGTAAAACTTCATCACGCTAAATGCGCTAAAAACTGTCTTTAATCACTTAAACAATATTTATTGGGTTTTTAGAAATCCTTTGCACCTTGTTCATAAAGAGTGTGACTTATCTGTAAAGGGTGAGCTTGTAAAAGGACACGGTCAAATATGTCACACCTCGTGCAAACATACTATATACTGGAGTATACTCAAGTATTCGACCTGAATGTAAGCCAAGACCCCTAATTTTACCACAAAAACTGGGAAAACGTATTGACTCGAGTATAAGCCTAAGGTGAAAAATGCAGCAGCCCCCCATCCTGGTATATCATCCCCAGCCTGGTATATCATTTCCCAGCTTGCTACATAGCCCAGATCCTAGTATATAGCCCCCCCTCATTATTATTATTATTATTATTATTATTATTATTATTTATTATGGCGCCATTTATCCCATGGAGATTTACATGTGAAAAGGGGCATGCATAGACAGGTACAGTAAACATGAGCAATACAAGGCACACACAAGTACAGAAGGAGAGGGGACCCTGTCCATGAGGGCTCACCCCTCATCCAGGTATGTCTTCTTCCAGCCTGGTATATCATTTGCCTGCATGGTATATCCTCCACTAGCCTGCTACACAACCTCCGTCCTGGTATATAGTCTCCCATCCTGGTATATCATCTCCTAACTGGTATACATCCCTCCATCCTGGAACATAGCCCCCATCCTGGCATCCCAGTACATGTCCCTCATCTTAGTATATGTCATCCATCCTGGTAAATAGCCCCCTATCCTGGTACATAGCCCCCGCATCCTGGTACATGGTACATAATTCCCCCATCCTGGCACATAGCCCCTCATCCTGATATATCATCCCCCCATCCTGGTACATGGCCTTCCATTATGATATATAGACCCCTATTATAGTATGTATATCCCCCATCTTGGTACACACATAAAAAAATGATTTAACTCATCTCCCAATCACTCCACCTGCAGCATCGCGGCATCTTTATGTCTTCTTATCCTAGCATCCGATCATGAGAGCGGCACGTGCAGTGATGACGTCACTGTCCTGCGGCACTCAAGTGATCAGATGCTGGCACAAGACAGGAGGACGGCCTGGTGCTGCATGAGAGCGATGAGGAGGTGATTTATATTGCCCATCACCGGGATATTCACTGCTTTCCACGCCAAAGATGATGCATTGGAAGTAGTGTATATCCTCACACATGATAGCCCCTGGCTGACCGGGCTTATGGGCCCGCTCATAAAGCTACTGTAATAGGCGCTGCTCCCCCTGCCCACCTCTCAGCGCCAGCTTCAGTGCTAAGAGGTGATGAGCTGGGAGAGTGCAGTGAATATTACATTAGCCAAATGAGCGGGCCTATGAGACCACCCGCTGTCTCTGCAGCCTGCTCCAGCCTCCAGTCACCGGCCTACCGCTACAGCGAAGCACACTCACTCAAGTATAAGCCGAGAGGAGATTTTCCAGTATAAAACATGTGCTGAACAACAACTTATAATCGAGTATATACAGTATGTATCAAAATTGCGTTACATACTTCCAGAAATAGTAAGAATAGTAAGCCTACATTTCTACAAGTGTTTGGTGAGCTTTTGATGTAACAGATTTTCTGCAGCACTTTTGCACTTTTTAGGTTAGTTACATTACTTACATTATTAGGTGCATTTTATACAAGCATTTTCATTGAACATTTGACATTGCAGTTTTTTGTCTCTTGTTAATATGTCATGTTTTATAGTAAGCTGCTTTGATTTATATTCTTCCTGCTAGTTGTCTTGACAAAACCTTATTGATACAGACATGTGGATTATACAGTTGTATTCAAAATAATAGCAGTGTGCTCAGAAACATGAATTAAGCCCAAAATCTTTAGGATAGTTTTGTATTTCGAAACATTGGGAACATTGCACACTGTTTCTAAATCAAAACATGGAAGAGAAATGTACAGTTGAAACCAGAAGTTTACATACACTACATAAAAAGACACATATGCATGTTTTTCTCACTATGTGGTATGAAATCAGAAAAAAACCCTTCCCATTTTAGGTCAATTAGGATTACCATAATTATTAATATTTGCCAAATGCCAGAATAATTAGAGCGAGAGAGAATATTTTAAGGCATTTTTATAATTTTCTGCAAAGTCACAAATTTACATACATTTCATTAGTATTTGGTACCATTGCCCTTAAACTGTATGACTTGGGTCAAACATTTTGGATATCCTTCCACAAGCTTCTCATAATAGTTGGTAGGAATTTGGGGCCTTTCCTCCTGACAGAACTGGTGTAACTGAGCCATGTGTGTAGGTCACCTTGCTCGCACCTGCTTATTCAGCTTTGTCTATATATTTTTGACCGGACTGAGATCAGAGCTTTGTGATGGCCACACCTAAACATTGACTTTGCTATCCTTAAACCACTTTGTAACCAGTTTGGCAGTATGCTTCGGGTCATTGTCCATTTGGAAGACTTATTTTCGTGCAAACTTTAACTTTCTAGCTGATGTCTTGAGATGTTGCTTTAGTATTGCCATATAATTTTCCTCCCTCATGATGCCATCTATTTTGTGAAGTGCACCAGTCCCTCATGCAGCAAAACAACACCACATCATGATGCTACCACCCCTGTGTTTCACAGTTGGGATGGTGTTCTTAGGCTTCCAAGCTTCTCTTTTTTTTCCAAACATAACGGTGGTCATTATGGCCAAACTATTCAATTGTAGTCTCGTCAGACCTTAGGACATGTCTACGAAAATGTAGGTCTTTGTTCCTGTGTGCAATTGCAAAACGTAATGTGGCTTTTTTATGTTTCTTTTGGAGTAATGGCTTCTTCCTGGCAGAGTGGCCTTTCAGCCGATGTTGATACAGTACCCATTTCACTGTGGATAATGACACAATCTTACCAGCTTCTGCCATCATCTTCACATGGTCTTTTGCTTTTCTTCTTGGGCTGATATGCACATGTTGGTCCAAAGCATGTTCAACTCTGGGACCCAGAACCTGTCTTCTTCTGGAGCAGCATGATGGCTGTACATTACCATCTTGTTTATACTTGCACATAATTGTTTCTAAACATTAACAAGGCACCTTCAGGTATATGAAAATTGCACCCAAGGATGAACCAAACTTGTGCAAGTCCACAATTCTCTTCCTGATACCTTGGCTGAATTCTTTAGACTTTTCCACGATGCTACACAACACAAAGAAGCCTATCAGATAAGCCAATAAGCCTATAAGCTTCCAAACACATGACATCATCATATGGGCAGTCCCATATTGTTTAAAGGCATAGTAATCTTAGTGTATGTAAACTTGTGACTTTGCAGAAAGTATTAAAAATGCCTTGAACATTCTTTTTCTCATGATTCTAGCATTTGGCAAATAATAATGAATATGGTAATCCTAAGTGACATAAAACAGGACAGTTTTTTTCAGATTTCATGTCAAATAGTGAGAAAAAATGTGCATACAGTTGTGGCCAAAAGTATTGACACCCCTGCAATTCTGTCAGATAATACCCAGTTTCGTACTGAAAATGATTGCAATCACAAATTCTTTGGTATTATTATCTTCATTTAATTTGTCTTAAATGAAAAAACACAAAAAGAATTGTCCTAAAGCCAACTTAGATAGAATTCCACATCAAACAAAAAAAAAGGGGGTGGACAAAAGTATTGGCACTGTTAGAAAAATCATGTGATGCTTCTCTAATTTATGTAATTAACAGCACTTGTAACTTACCTGTGGCTCCTAACAGGTGTTGGCAATAACTAAATCACACTTGCAGCCAGTTGATATGGATTAAAGTTGACTCAACCTCTGTCCTGAGTCCTTGTGTGTACCACATTGAGCATGGAGAAAAGAAAGAAGACCAAAGAACTGTCTGAGGACTTGAGAAACCAAATTGTGAGGAAGCATGAGCAATCTCAAGGCTACAAGTCCATCTCCAAAGACCTGAATGTTCCTGTGTCTACTGTGTCATCAAGAAGTTTAAAGCCCATGGCACTGTGGCTAACCTCCCTAGATGTGGACGGAAAAGAAAAATTGACAAGAGATTTCAACGCAAGATTGTGTGAATGGTGGATAAAGAACCTCGACTAACATCAAACAAGTTCAAGCTGCCCTGCAGTCCGAGGGTACAACAGTGTCAACCTGTACTATCCGTCGGCGTCTAAATGAAAAGGGACTGTATGGTAGGATACCCAGGAAGACCCCACTTCTTACCCCGAGACATAAAAAAGCCAGGCTGGAGTTTGCCAAAACTTACCTGAGAAAGCCTACAACGTTTTTCAAGAATGTTCTCTGCTCAGATGAGACAAAAGTAGAGCTTTTTGGGCAAAGGCATCAACATAGAGTTTACAGGAGAAAAAAAGAGGCATTCAAAGAAAAGAACACGGTCCCTACAGTCAAACGTGGCGGAGGTTCCCTGATGTTTTGGAGTTACTTTGCTGCCTCTGGCACTGGACTGCTTGACCGTGTGCATGGCATTATGAAGTCTGAAGACTACCAACAAATTTTGCAGCATAATGTAGGGCCCAGTGTGAGAAAGCTGGGTCTTCCTCAGAGGTCATGGGTCTTCCAGCAGGACAATGACCCAAAACACACTTCAAAAAGCACTAGAAAATGGTGTGAGAGAAAGCACTGGAGACTTCTAAGGTGGCCAGCAATGAGTCCAGACCTGAATCCCATAGAACACATGTGGAGACATCTAAAAATGGCAGTTTGGAGAAGGCACCCTTCAAATATCAGGGACCTGGAGCAGTTTGCCAAAGAAGAATGGACTAAAATTCCAGCAGAGCATTGTAAGAAACTCATTGATGATTACCGGAAGTGGTTGATCGCAGTTATTTTGGCTAAAGGTTCTGCAACCAAGTATTAGGCTGAGGGTGCCAATACTTTTGTCTGGCCTATTTTTGGAGTTTTGTGTGAAATGATCAATGGTTTGCTTATTGCTTCATTCTCTTTTGGCGGCCGTCACACTCATCAATATCGTGAGCAATATTGTTAGCGATCACGTGCACGCGCGATCGCTAACGATATCGTTCACATCTCGCTGGGGAGCTGTCACACAGACAGACTCACCAGCGATGTGGGCCAGCGAGATCGCTGGTAACTATGGTACACACCGGGTTACTAGGCGCCTCGCGGCGCTTAGTAACCCGACGTTTACCATAGATACCATCTCCCAGCATAGGCTGTGCCGCTGGGAGATGGATCATCGTGGTGTCACACACCACGATGAAGCAGATTGTTCAAGCGTTTATCGCTTGAAATGAGCTCCGGCTCACCAATCTGCGATCAAAAAATCAAGCAATTTTACATTGTAAAATCGCTTGATTGCACGCAGCGATGCACAAACGATATCGCTTAAGCGATCAAAAAGCAGATCGCTTAAACGATATCGTTAGCAATATTGAACCGTGTGACGGCCGCCTTTGTGTTTTTTCATTGAAGACAAATTAAATGAAGATAATAATACCAAAGAATTTGTGATTGCAATCATTTTCAGGAAGAAACTGAGTATTATCTGACAGAATTGCAGGGGTGTCAATACTTTTGGCCACAACTATATGTGTCTTTGTGTCTTTGCATATGTGTTTATTTTTTACTTTTTTCTTCTTATTACAGTATTTATTATTGCCTATATTGGCTGTAAACCAACAATCGTTTGATCATTTGTACTATGTACAGAAATACCATATTATTGGTAAAAATCATGACACCCAGCTTGGAGCTGGATACCACAAGAGAATTAACAAGACAACCATAGGGGCCTTCAGCTGACCCTGGTTGTCATAGCAACCCCTTAGCTCCATGTGCTCACGTTGTGGTGAAGGCGATGGGCATTTGAACACACACTTGGGTGCTTAAAGGGGTTGTCCTCTACTTGAACAAGCCCTTCTTATTCCCCATGTGTGCCCCAATAAAAATAAAAAGCCTATACTCACCTCCAATGCCAGCGTAATTCCAGCGATGTCAGAATTTGTGTTCCTATGGACCAAGTGACAAGGATATGACATGCGAGCCCCACAAGCAATTACCGACTTTGTCCCTCTCCTTGTCTTTGGACGCAAGAGCAATTAACAAGAAGTGAGTGGCAACCGCAGTGCTCAATTCCTGCTAATTACTTAACCGTCTGAATGTGAGGCGAAGGAAGGTGGTGGTGATTGGTTGGGCCCACGAGTTCTGACATTGGTGGAACCGCACTGGCACTGTAGGTGAATATAAGTTTTATTTTTATTTACGAGGGTGCACATGGGGAATGAGAAGGGGTTGTACAAGTTGTAGAAAACCTTTTTAAATGCCATTTTCAGTGATTGACAGCAGAATTTAAGAGGCTGGCAGCACTGGAGATCGCTGCTGTTGAAGAGGCTATCCAGTGTTCTGATTGAAATCTACAGTGAAATCTGTGTGCACACTGCACAATGTCAGGATTCTCTGCTGTCACATGCTGACTAGACATGCTTCACTTCACTAAAATATAAGGTAGTTGGTTAAGACCATCTGAAGGCATGCAAATTGCATACTTGCAGTTATGTGAGTGCCTGTCAAAATATATTACAACATACAATACTTGTAATGTCGATTATACATATTGAACTCTTTGTATAAAATAGATGTTATGCAAGTACCAAACTAACACATGAGTAAAGGTAGGAATATATGCCAATACCACTCTAGCCGCATCCACACTCTACCAATCCATGTACAGACAAGAATGTCCCTAGCCACAAAACAATAAACCACAGCTCGGACCGGTCTTCCTAAAAGGCCTGAGAGTTGTTTTTCATACCTCCTGGGGAAACGGAGGGGGGGCTGCTACGCACAACTAACCAAATAGTGAAACCGTGCATGGATAGATGGGAACAAATGTAAAGCCCATTCACAAATGGGAACAGGAGAAAAAGAATACAAGCAAGGGTAACCTCCTACAACCCAATAGAAAACAGAGGAAAAGTGTAAAGAAGGCAAATACACAGAGCAAATAACACTGGTCTCTGCCTGACAGCCAAAATCCCTTAGCTGCATGGCTCAAACTCCTAAGCAGAAATAAAGATAGAAATATATTTAGCAAAGGCTAGTGAAAGGAGAGTCTAAATAGACAGAATGTGATAGGACAGAGACAAAATAAAGCAAGTGAGAACCTGACAAATTGTAAACCGCAGGAAACGGCAAAGATAAAAGAACCAATAGCATTTGGACAGAGACAGATGAGGCTGTGGCTAGTTAGGTAAGAAAACTAACTACAGAGAAAGAGGCAACCGGATCAAGTCCAGAGTAGCTAAAGTGGGTATAAATGTAGTGTGTCCACTAAGGGTATGTTCACACAATGCGTTTTTGCTGTGGGTTTGCTGCGGTTTCTGCCTGCGGTTTACCATTGGTTTTATGGTAATGTATCCTAATTTGTTCCTGCGGTTTTGATTCCCAGCAAAATCAATGTTTTTCACAGAAACGCTGTGCACACACATTGGTTTTTGTTCTCTGGAGACAATGTAAACACCACAGGATTTGCTGCATTATGGTTTTCCAGAAAAACCTATGATTCTAGGATTAGCTGTCCTAACACATTGCTTTTTGTCTGGTGAAGAAAGTGGAATTCAGGTTTTACTGCGTTTTAGAAAGAATGAACATGTCAATTCTTTGCTTCACTTTTGCTAAAGTGGAAACACCTATTGCATTTCCATTTTGTGTAGAGAAAAAAAACTGTGTGTGGAAGATTTTCCCTGATCACGTAGGGTTCGATGGAAACCAAAAACTCAGGATTAGATTAGCATAGATTTACATAAAACCAAGGGAAAACCTGATCTCAAACGCAGCAAAATCTTCCTGTGGGCACATACCCTAAAGCTGACAGCAGAGAGCTGATTACAACACATAACTAGCACCTTACAGCAAGACAGACACTCTGTCTAGGCAAGACTACAAGTCAAAGCTATACTGAGCAAAAACAGGACTGTGAATGGATGCTCTTTCAACTTTGGCAATATACACGTGCCACTATCTACTGGAGGCAGATGTTGTATGAGAGAATTAAGAAATTAATAATTGTAATGTGTGCAAATGTGCTCCTGTATTGTGGTTCACGCTCAAAGACACCAAAAATCCTCCGAAATGGGGATGCCACTAATAGCAAGGTTGTATTGGTCCCTGTATGCCAAAACACTAAGGATTTATAAAAATAAAAATATATGTGTATGCTAGTGCGCAAATTTTATACAGATACAGAAGAACTGACTGAGTTTTACACACCTAAAAATGGGGTCAAAGAACCCCCACAGCACAAATTTCCATATAGTGCAAATGGATTACAACTCTGTTCCTACCTCAATCAGCCCTCCTTCTGAGGATTTCACTACAAATAAGCAATGTGTGTTTATCAAAGACTGTTTAGGAGAAACTCCTTAAATATTAGGATATAGGTATACAAAGAATTGGATTTATATCTATAGTTAATACACCATCCCAAGGCTACCAATATAATTCACTTATATGTGCGTTGTCTCAGATCACAATTAACATTCACATAGAGAAAAAGTAACCTGCTTTCCAAGTCAGTATCAAAGCAGCTCCTGCTAGTATGCAGTGCTTGACAAGCACCACACAGCACTAAAGGCCGGGTTACACACTGCGATGACCCAGCGATCTGACCAAAGATCGGGATCGCTGGGACATTGCTATCTGATCACTGGTGAGCTGTTACACAGGAAGACTCACCAACGATCAGCGAGAACGCTGGTAACCAGGGTACACATCGGGTAACTAAGCATAGCGCTGCACTTAGCTACCCGATGTTTACTCTGGTTAAGATGTCCCAGCTTGTACTGTGCGGTGCTGGGCATCAGCTGGGAGCTCATTGATCGTTGGTCTCCCGCTGTCACACACGCTGATGCTGGCCGCCCAGCGGGAGACCGACGATCGAAAAATGCTCCTGGCCATTTACCAACGATCAGCGAGCTGATCGCTGGTCATTGGTACATGTCACATGCAGCGGCATTGTAACGAGGCCAGCTGCAACGTCACAAAACCGGTGACGTTGCAACGATATCCTTAGTGATATCGTTGCATGTAACGGGGCCTCTAGTGACTCACAGGACTCTTACTCCACCCAGATATCCATAGCCAAATGGTAGAAGTTAGTTCCTCCAAAGGAATGACCTGTAGCATACACATGTATTTTGAGAATTAAGAAATTGCCATAACAGCTAGGTCTAACTGAGGAAATGAGTATGATGGCTCACTAACACAAAATATAGGCGCATCTGCTTTGAACTACATCATATATTCTGCTGTTATCATTGCCCAAGCAGGTTGAATTACTAATAAAGTATTTAATATCAAGTTATTATTAATAAGTATTAATTTAAAATTCACATACAAGATGAGAAAACAAGTCAGTTTTTTTTTATTTATATTTCATAACCACTAGCTGCAGAGAGATCAAGAAGGACAAGCAGAGAGTGGTCACCGTTACGGTTTGCTGTCAGAAGGTCATTGGTAACTTTGATGAGGGCAGTTTCTGTAGAATGTAGAGGAAGGAAACCAGACTGGAATGGATCTAGAAGAGAGTGGAAAGGTAATGGGTGAGGTGAGAGTAGACCAAGCGCTCCAAGAGTTTGGAGATAAAGGGGAGAATCAAGACTGGTCTGTAGTTATTTGTGCAGGATGGGTCAAGAGAAATTTTCTTTAATAATGGAGTAATGATAGAGTGTTTGAAGGAGGAGGGGAAGATGCCAGAAGAGAGGGAGAGATTGAAGATTCTGGTTAGGTGAGTGGTGACCAATGGAGAAACTGGAGTAGGGGTGAGGGAATGGGGTCAGTGGTGCATGTACACTACTGTTCAAAAGTTTGGGGTCACCCAGACCATTTTGTGTTTTCCATGACAACTCATACTTTTATTTATCAAATGAGTTGAAAAATGATTAGAAAATATAGTCCATTGACAAGGTTAGAAATTATGATTTTTATTTGAAATTGTAATTTTCTCCTTCAAACTTTGCTTTCGTCAAATAATGCTCCCTTTGCAGCAATTACAGCATTGCAGACCTTTGGCAGGTTCTACTTAATGAAGCTGCCAGATGAGGAGCTGTGAGGTGTCAATTTCTCAAGCTAGGGACTCTAATGTACTTGTCTTGTTGCTCAGTTATGCAGCGGGGCCTCTCACTTCTCTTTCTACGCTGGTTAGAGCCTGTTTGTGCTCTCCTCTGAAGGAAGTAGTACACACCATTGTTGGAAATCTTCAGTTTCTTGGCAATTTCTAGCATGGAATAGCTTTCATTTCTAAGAGCAAGAATAGACTGCCGAGTTTCACATGAAAATTCTCTGTTTCTGGCCATTTTGAGAGTTTCATAGAACAAACAAATGTAATGCTCCAGATTCTCAACTACAGTAGCTCAAAGGAAGGTCAATTTTATAGCTTCTCTAATCACCCAAACCGTTTCCAGCTGTGCTAATGACTTGCCCCAGTGGGTGGCCATGGAGTACTCAGAGCCGGGCCTTTCTCTCTCTCTCACGTTCTCGACATCCTTGGGCGTCTTGGGGGAGCTGTCACGGTGGCTTGACCCGGTCTGTGGCCACCCCAGGATGGGCAGTCAATAAAAAGGGGAAAAGAGTTTTTGAATAAAGGGATTTGTGGGGGGAGGTTGTCATGATGCCACCCATGGTATGCGGCTATTAGAAGCCGCGACTGCAGGCCGGGACCTCTGGGGACGGTGGAATGGCAGCTTCGATGGTGTCACTCCCCATGGGTGGAGTGGGGTCCCCACTGTATCCAGAGTAAAGGGGTATTAGAGTACTTGGAGGGCCAGCGGGGCTGAGCTGGCTGCAGGGCGAGAGCAGGGTAACTCTCAGGCAGGCTCCTGCTGCCTGCGCAGCATTCCAGTCTACCACTCCTCAGGCGGGGAATAAACAGTGTGATACAATGCTGAGTTCCAAACCCGGTTTACTAAGCTCTCTTCCACACGCAGCACAAGTTACAGCTCAAATACAGTGGCGGTCCACCGCGCACAGAGCCCCAATCCAGCAGACATGCACCTTCCTTGGGCGACTTGCTGTGTCCTCTGGCCCTAGTATGGCTGCCTTCTTGGCAGATGTGCCGGGAGTGGGCTGGGCCACAGTTCCTCAAGATCTCGTGGCCACCCAGGTTCTGTGGTTGGAGCTTGGAATCTCCTTGCCACCTCACAGGGCTGGGTCCCTGGTTTTCGCCCTGCCCCTCCACTGTAATTCAGATGTGGGCGCATGGGTGGAACGCTCACTGCCCGTGCCCCTAAGGCTCCCTCTGTCTCCTCGTGGTCTCTGGCCTTTAGACCCGGGAGGAGTCTCATCGCTGCTCAGGTTCCCTGGGTCCTTTTACTCTGTCCTCTCCTCAGCTGACCTGCTACAACTTACCTAACACTTCCTGTCATGTTTTTCCTTTGTTCCCTTCCTTTCCATGACCACTCCCTGCTCCCTGTCCACCCACAACCTTTCTCTCCCCACCATGCCACATGATGCTTGAGCCGTTCCACTAAATGGGTTCATCCGCTATCCCTGGAAGAGTATGTCTGTGGATGACTGGACTCACCAAAACTGGTTGCCGCAGGTGGGAATACTACCCCCAGGTGTGGGTGCAGTATTTACACAGTTAGCAAACACAATGTACCATTAAAACACTGTAGTAATGGTCGTTGGAAAAGGGCCTCTATACACCTACAGTATGTAGATATCGCATTAAAAACCAGATGTTTGCAGCTAGAATAGTCAATTACCACATTAACAATGTATGAGTGTATTTCGGATTCATTTAATGTTAGCTTCATTGAAAAAAAATGTGCTTTTCTTTAAAAAATAAGGACATTTCTAAATGACCCCAAACTTTTGAACGGTAGTGTAGTGGGACAAGAAGAAGGGAGGAGCCTGTTGTCTTCTTCTTCTGTGACTGGGTGAAATGTGGAGAGTGAGCCAGAGGAGATGTGGGAGGAATGGGAGTAGCAGCATTTGGAGGCCGAGAGCTGATTTTCTGACGGATGTTTGCTATTTTCTTTGTGAAGCAAGAAGCCAGATCATCAGCACAGAAATCAGTGGTCAAGGCCTGCACTTTAGGATTGAGGAGAGAATGAAAGGTGTCAAAGAGTTTTTTTGGATTGTTGGATAGTGAGGAGATCAGGGTAGTGAAGTAGGTCTGAGTGGCGAGGTGAAAGACAGAGTTATAGGTTTTTAGCATAAAATTATAGTGGGTAAAGTTTTCTGGTGTGTGGGTTTTCCTCCATAGGCATTCAGCACTCCAAGGGCATCACTGGAGGAATCAAGTTTGCGATTTGAGCCAGGGCTGTTTAATTCCATGTTTGGAGGTTCTGAGGGTGAGGGCGCTTCTTGGTCCAGGGAGCTTCTGAGAGGGTCATTTTAGTGATTCACAACTAGATGAGGACAGGAGAAGGAGGAGATTGGAGACAGTGATGAGATAAGAGAGTCTGTGAGTGTATTAGGGTTAATGGCCTAAAGATTTCTGAATGTGTGATAGGTAGGGGTTCGCTGGGGTGGGTGGGGATTTGTGAGCGTAAAAAAGAGAATGTTGTGGTCAGAGAGAGGAAAAGGTGACTTATCTAAGAAGGAGGTAGAATAGAGCCAGTTAAAGACCAGGTCAAGGGTGTTACCATCTTTGTGTGTCTCAGAGGTTGAAAGCTATGAGAGGCTGAGAGAGGTGGTTAGAGATAAGAGCTGTAATGCAGATGGGGACATGGGGCTGTTTATGGGGATATTGAAATCTTGTTGGCATTTTTGAGGTCCACATGAAGTGCGGCAGCCATGCAGAAAAATGGTCGAGGAACTGGGTAGGTGACCCTTGGGGGGCGGTATACCACTGCTTCTCTGAGGGGAAGGGGATCGAAGATCCTAATGGTATTGACTTCAAAAGAAGGGAATGTGAGTGATGGAGCTGGGAGGATGATCTGAAAGTGCACTGTGGGGACAGGAGTAAGCCAACTCCACCACCATGTCTGTTCCCAGGTCTCGGGGAATGGGAGAAATGTAAGCCACCATGAGAAATATTGGTGGGGGAAACAGTGTCTGAATCCTGAGAAAGTAGTTGTGGATAAGGGAAGCTTGTTGCATGCTGAGTGTGGATTCCAGAGAGCACAATTAAAAGAGGGAGTTGAAGGTGTGCAAGTAATGTTAGTAAGGTTAGTAGGGTTTCTATGTGAAGTGGGGGAAGGGTTGAAGTTGGAAGAAGGTGGATCAAGATTTGCAGAGATATCACCTGACTGGAGCAGCAGCAAAGTGAGAAAAAGCAAATATTATTTATAATTTGATTTGTGACATGGTTTATGATGTAATACCCTGGAATATGGTGGACCGAGATTGTTCAGAAAGGTGAAGAGAGTATGGGAGCTGTACATAGTAGAGAGAAGGAAAGAGGGGTTGATGTGGATGAGTGATGCTAGAGGAGGGCTGGGGCGATGAAACTGAATGACAAAAACACAAAGGAAAACAGACAATGAAGTAAAGGACATAGTTAAAAAAGAGAGTGAAAGAGTGTGGGTTCCCCGACTCCTGCCTTGACTGCCATTGGAGAAACTGCGTCCATTTAGCAACACTGCCACTTTGCATAAGGTGCCATGCGTGCTGCACCCAACATGCATGCACCCCTTAGAATAACTCTAAATTAATAGGGCTCATTATAGAATTAGGTGATGGGGATTGCGAGAAGTCATATGGTATAGACAGCTGCTCCATACACCAGGGGATAAATGGCTGATCAAAGGACCCACTCAGAACTAAGATTAAGCCAGAGCCAGCTACAGACTCACACCTTCCCCATGAGATAACCTTTTACAATACAGGAAATAAACATTCATACTGATGAGTATTGATTATAGTGCAGACAGATAATGTGTAGCAGAGTTTACAGCAAATGCAGATAATATCCCATAAGCTGCAGTAATAAGAGTAGAAAGTCAGTGCTGCAAATGTAGATATGACAACCTGGTGCTAATTTCCTTAATTATCTGACAAACCCTATCTAACTGGCAGCCGAAGGGACCTTTCGCATCTGCGATTTTGTAAATTTGTGGCAGATCCGGCAAATTTTGCCACATCTGCCGCGTAACAGTCTGCTTGCAGCAAGCCTGCGCCAAGTCCCATTCATTCTCTATAGGACTTGCAGTCAGGTGTGGCAAGTGCGGTTATGCCAGATACAGCAAATCCGGCACTTGCAGCAGCGCAAAAAAAATGCTGCTAGCAGCTTTTTTTTTTTTTACTTGCCACAAATGCCGGACCCGGCTACACCGCACTTGCCGCACCTTTCCAGTTTGCACTCACTTTGCAAAAATGATGTGCCATCCCAAAGTGACTGAAACCGTCTGGCAGCAGGTTGTCCAGATGAAGGCCCTATCAACCATTGCAACAGAAGTTGGTCATTCCAAGTCTGTGATTTCAAGAATACTTTACAACATACAATTTCAAGTCCCCCAAGAAGGATAGTCGCCCTCACAAGAAAAATGCAAGAGAGGACAGTAAAATGCAGGGAATCACCATGGATAATCATAGTGATCAAACCTCTCATTAGCAGAAAGAATCAAAAGGCTAGACTCACCTTTTGTAAGGAGCATGTTGTGTTGACAGAGGATAAGTAGTCCACAGTTCATTTTATTGGTAAGGTGATACCCTAACTTTTTAAAAGGGCAGCAACCTGTTGTTTTCTTGGGTCTTAAGATTCAACTGGGGTTGGCCCTCACTGTTTTGTTGCACTTGTTTTTACTAGGTTTGCAAGCCTTTTTAAGTCAGTACTGAGTAAAAGTTATGTTTAGGTCTATTTTATTCACTACTATTACCATTATTTGCTGTATTGTACTTTGGACTGTTGGTAATTTGCTACCCAAAGTGGAAATTTCATGGTGTACCCCTTACACAAAAACCTTCAAATGTTGATTAATGTAGATTACATTCTGCATGAAAAAATCAAGTGAGCATACATATATTTGTAACTTACCTATGCAAAAGAGAAACCCAATTGTGTTAAAGGGAGGTTATTAGCTATAAAGGGTCATTGGTTAATTAAACGGTAATAATCCTATTAGTTATTACACGCAGGCATCCATCTTTTGTTGGGGAACAAGAATAATAATTAGGCGACAAGCATCCTTGAACACAGAAAAACAACAAAACCAGATAATTATTCTAGGAGATAATTATAGTCATTAATACTCACACTACAGGGGCGGACCCAGACTGTAGTGGGCCCTGGTGCAAGAAATTTTTCGGGGCCCCCTTCCCTGGAACTCAGTGCCAGAATAGTGCCGCAGGTGTGCAGCACAGCCAGCGGCGTAGCAACTGTTTGTGGCGCCCGGGCCGGTCGAAAAATTTGCTGCCCCTTTGGTTATTGATAATCTGGAAGTATACATAGTATATACTGTCTGCCCCTATATACAAGAATATAACTACTATACTAAAACACAAAGAGAAGGGGTGCAATTGCCACCTCTGCAGAACCCCAGTGTATGGCAACAAGCAGGAGTCAAGGAGGGCCCGGGGCCAAAGCAATTTTCGCCGCCGTGCTGTGGAGTTCATAATGCAATATAAATGCAAAAAAACTTTATTCTTAATATTATGTCACAATACCAGGATCTGAGGATCTTCTATTTGGAGGTCAGGGGCTCTCTGACGCCGTGTTGCTGCCTGTCTCGCTGTCGTCCTCTTTTGACACTGCAGTGCGGTGGACAAGACAGCATTAACTGGTTAATAACAAGAAGTATGGAGTGTGTACTAACTGAGCCATAAATCCTCCCCATACCAGTAGGATTACTATATGGATTTTAGTATTAGGGTACGGACACACTGGTGTGAAACTCTGATGAGTGCAATGTGTGATTTTCTCGCAATGCAATCAATCTCTGAGAGCACAATGACGAGTGTCGGACGCTTTTTTCTCATCCAGATTCAAGATGAGAAAAAAGTTGCAACATTCTGTGACAGTCTGCGATTCCCGCGCGAGACTCACCAATGCAAGTCTACGGGTCCAACAAAATCACAGACCACACACGGACAGCACACGAACCATCCGAGTCTGAGGCTGCGTTCACACATTGCGTATTTTGCTGCGCTTCTTTACGCGCGCTTTTTCAAAATACGCAATGTGCCTTTTGTCTGCCAGCAAAGTGAATGGGAAATTCACTTTGCAGTGCAGACATTGCGCAAAAATACGCACTGCGTTTATGGGAGAAAACGCAGCTGCGTAAAGAATTGAGATGTGAATTCTTTACGGAGCTGCTCCTGCGTATTCTCCCTGTTATGTCACAGAGGGGAGGAAGAATCCTGTTTCCTCCTCCCCTCTGTGACAGCCCCATTAGATTTCGCAGTGTATTAATATACACTGCGAAATCTAAATTAAACAAAAGCAAGTGTATGAAAAATAAAAAAGAATGAATACTTCACCTGTCCGACGCCTTTTCCCGGTATCCAGTGCCAAGCGAGGTGTCTTCTGCCAAGACCTGCGGTGACGTCAGAGGGGCGTTCCCGGCGCAAACGCAAAAAAGCGCAACAAAATACGCAATGTGTGAACGCAGCCTGACACGTTTTTTTTCACGGATACATTCTCATTCTGTAGCTGAGAACACTGTAAAATGTTCCTGTAAACGATTATACAGTAATAGCTGCTGATAAAAAACAGATTGCACACAGACATCACATGGATGTGATCTGAGAGACATGGAGACATGTCGGACACTCACACAGCAGTTGGTTGCCAAACGGACTAAAAAACAGATGTCACTCGTCCGACTCTCCTGGAAACAGACCGATTTTAAGGCGGTGGGAGACAGTGTACCACCATCTCCCTAGCTCCGTGCTGTGCACAGTGTACCACCATGTCCTCAGCTCCGTGCTGTGCACAGTGTACCACCATGTCCTCAGCTCCGTGCTGTGCACAGTGTACCACCATGTCCTCAGCTCCGTGCTGTGCACCGTGTACCACCATGTCCTCAGCTCCGTGCTGTGCACCATGTACCACCATGTCCTCAGCTCCGTGCTGTGCACAGTGTACCACCACGTCCTCAGCTCCGTGCTGTGCACAGTGTACCACCATGTCCTCAGCTCCGTGCTGTGCACCATGTACCACCATGTCCTCAGCTCCGTGCTGTGCACAGTGTACCACCACGTCCTCAGCTCCGTGCTGTGCACAGTGTACCACCATGTCCTCAGCTCCGTGCTGTGCACAGTGTACCACCATGTCCTCAGCTCCGTGCTGTGCAGTGTACCACCATGTCCTCAGTTCCATGCTGTGCAGTGTACCACCATCTCCCTAGCTCTGTGCTGTGCATAGTGTACCACCATGTCCTCAGCTCCGTGTTGTGCACCACCATGTCCTCTGCCCACACTCCACCATGTCCCTCTGCACACCCTGCCTCCATGTCCTCTGCACACCCTCCCTCCATGTCCTCTGCACACCCTCGATCCATGTCCTCTGCACACCCTCGATCCACGTCCTCTGCACACCCTTGATCCACGTCCTCTGCACACACTCGATCCACGTCCTCTGCACACAGTCCACCACGTCCTCTGCACACCCCTCATGTCCTCTGCACACCCCCCCACGTCCTCTGCACACACCCCTCGTCCTCTCCACACCCCCCACGTCCTCTGCACACCCCCCTCGTCCTCTGCACAACCCCCTCGTCCTCTGCACAACCCCCACGTCCTCTGCACAACCCCCCACGTCCTCTGCACACACCCCCTCGTCCTCTGCACACACCCCCTCGTCCTCTGCACACCCCCCTTGTCCTCTGCACACCCCCCTCGTCCTCTGAACAACCCCCTCGTCCTCTGCACAACCCCCTCGTCCTCTGCACACCCCCCCTCGTCCTCTGCACACCCCCCTCGTCCTCTGCACACCCCCCCTCGTCCTTTGCACACCCCCCCTCGTCCTCTGCACCCCCCCCTCGTCCTCTGCACAACCCCCTCGTCCTCTGCACACCCCCCCTCGTCCTCTGCAAACACCCCCTCGTCCTCTGCACACCCCCTCATCCTCTGCACACCCCCCCTCGTCCTCTGCACACCCCCCTCGTCCTCTGCACACCCCCCCTCGTCCTCTGCACACACACCCATGTTACATGGGCCATGTACCTTGTAAAGTCAGTCCCAGTTCCTCCTCTGGCAATTCATCTTGCTGGGCAAAATGTAGCTCCGCCCACCTGAGTCACATGTGCGTGACGTCATCGCAGGTCCTGTTTCACCCGGCATCTGTCCCCGCCGGTGGTGCTATGATCCTACTGACCTCAGCCAGCACCACCACTCAGTGAGGTGAGGAGGGGGGGGGCGCGATGACCGAGGGGGGGGGGGGGCGCGATGACCGAGGGGAAGGCGCGATGACTGGGGGGGGGAGGTGTGAGGTGTCCAGGGGGCGTGTGTGTGAGGTGTCCAGGTGGCGGGGCCACCCGGCCGGGGCTCAGAGCAGGAAAAAAAAAAAAGACACAAAAAAGAACACTCTTAGTCGCCACCCTCCCCGAAAAGTGCCTAATGGCAAATATGGCCCTGCCCCCCCCCCCCCGGAACTTAATGCCAGAACAGTGCCACGGGTGTGCAGCGCCGCTGACACCCGACAGCACCACCCCCACACTACTGCCGCTACCTACCACCCTTTGGTCTGACAGGGGAACGGACCTGTCGCTGGAGCCCCAGGGGCCCCCTAGCTGGTCGGGGCCCTGGTGCAGCTGCACCAGCTGCACCACGGTAGTTCCGCCCCTGTCACACTATATCCACATTATAGATAAACCTATACTATCCCCTTTCTAGGTACAGTAAGCAAGTCACTAGAAGCAACCCGTGTCTTCAACATACAGTATAACATCCCATGCTTAAGTGTTTTATCCTATTGATTTAGCTCATATTTTTATTCTTATCAACTTGTATTACTAATAAATATGCTGTCATAAGACAGGTGAATTTCATTTTAAAATGGAGTGTTTCTATTACAAAATAAGGGCAGTGTTGCGCTAGGTTCCTATACCCAAATTACCTTACATTTTCTGATAGAAATATATGGCGATTTAACACACAAAATTTGGCTGGAACTTTTAAGCAAACAAATTCAAATAATAAAGGACTTTCAGTCTAATGTCATTATATTCTACACTACAATCTAGCTACCGTAGCTCCGATGTAACAAATATATTAGAGAAAAGTAAATGAACAATAGAAAGATCCAAATCAAATTTACAGGTGCATCTCAATGAATTAGAATCTAATCAAAAAGTTAATTTATTTCAGTAATTCAATACAAAAAGGGAAAGCATATATGATATAGAGTCATTACAGAGTGATATATTTCAAGTGTGTGTCTTGTTCACTATATGGTAAAACTGACGAGACGGTGTGATGCCTCAGGTCAGAACGAGTTCGTAGACACCAAACATGTATACTTTCACCGCTCTCTAAGGGTAAGTGCACACTTACCCGGCGGTTCGGTCGGCGGCTGCTGGCGGGACCCGCCAGGAAGCTCCGGCGCCGTGCACCGGCTTCCTGGCGGTTATGAGCTGCGGGAGCCGGGCGGTAACCGGCGGCTGCCCAGCGGGTTCTCGGCGGCGATTCTGCAGCGGCTGGAAGCAGCACATGTTTCTGCTTGCAGCCGCTGCAGAACCGCCGGTTTTTACAACATGTTCATTCTTTGCTAACCCGCTGGGAAACCTGCGGGTTAGCAACGGATGACGCTGGGGAACCGCCGGTATGTGCACAGCCTTGGGCGGGCTACATTAGTTTTAATGTTAATCCAAACGCCGGTTTGGATTAACATAAATTAACATAAAACTAATGTATGCAAAACGGCGGTTTACACAGGTAAACCGCCGAAAACCCGCCCAGTGTGCACATACCCTAAGTGATGAAACAAATTCAGAAATTTTTAAAGAAAGAGTTGCGTTTTTGTCTGTCTTAAGGGGATGTCACACGCGTCGATATCGCTGTCAATGTCGCTCGTACGTCACGGATTTTCAGTCGCTCGAGCGATGTAAAAGTGACGCAGGAGCGACATTGAAGCGTGTGACCAAGCGATGCAACCAGCGACATGTTGCTGATCGCCGATCGCAGGTTTCACTGCCAGATGTAAAACCTGTCGCTCATCGCTCAGTAGACCTTGTGCATCGCTGCGTGTGACACTAAACTCAGCGACGTATTTTCTATTTTGACATCGTACAAATGACTAAATAAAATCTCTCGCAAGATGGCGACATCACCGCATCGCTGGGTCATATTGACGCGTGTGACATCTTACCTGCGATAATTCCACATCGCTCAGGCGATTAATAATTTGTGATGCATGAGCGATATCGCTGGCGACATTGACACGTGTGACAGGCCCTTTAAGGCTTGCTCACCCCACTGGAAAAACTGGACGTGTGCTACCTAAATTTGTTTGTCTTACTTTGTGATCAGATTAGCTGGCATGTGCAGGGAGTGATTCAAATTCAGCAAGTGAGCTCGCATCAATGGGAGGGACACGACCATGGACATATCTTAAGAAATTAAATTGTTGCTCTGTGGGGGAACTCAGCCAATAAAGGCTGGCTGTGTCAAGTAAGAAAACAGGTTCAAAAGCCCTTTTTTTAAAAAAAATAAAATGGTTACCCTATGAGAGAAGTCTTCCAATCCACCACCAGAATACCAAAGCCACTGACAAGCTTTTTAACTGTAACTGTTATAGTGTACGCTATTGTAGGTGAAACTTTGGCTCTATAGGGGGAACTGGGAAAACGGGGCTTTTTGAAACTATTGGTCTGTGGGGGAACTCTTGGTACTGTTGGTAAACTGACAATCTTGGATGTCTGGGTCAAATCTGAAAAATGGCTCTGTATGAGCCTTTTTATTAAATTGTTGCTCTGTGGGGGAACCTTGACAATCTTGGCTGTGTGAGTCAACTGTGGAAACAGGCTCTACTAGAGGTTAATGAAGTGTTAGCTGCACCTGAGCCAGAAAGCGTTTTGGTGCATGGCCTTTCACCATGAGGATTGCTGGAAATTTCTCTGTTCGTGTTTCCCATTGCTACTACTTTGCTTTCTCCACCCCAGCTCATCTGCTCAGCTTTACACCTGCATAACTAAGTTCAGCACCTCCAGGAGGAAACAACAGCATGCTGTTCTGCAACTCATCTGTTTGAGTGTAAAATTACACACTGCGCAAAAGTTGTGGACAGGTTCCATATGGACCTTTTTTAAAACTGTTCCTCCCTGGGGGAAATTTTGAATTTTTGGCTGCAGGGGAGAACTCGGAAAACAGGCTCTGTAAAGGTACCGTCACACGCCACAATCTCGCCTGGAAATCATAAAGGCGATATGTCGCCCCGGAGCAATTGCCGTGAAATTGCCTCACGGTTGCGGCGTGTGATTTGGCAATTTGACGGCGATAAATCGCCCCTTGGCCGTCGCATGATTCCTGAACAGTGCTCAGTAATCAGCCGCAATCATTAAGGCGATATTTCCGTGTTGTTGTGACAGGGCGTTAATGATGGAAAGAGCATTCAGCATTTGCTGAAGTCCGCGCCCCGTCTGACAAGATTGGTGTGGGCTACTGTGTTCCCATTGGCTGTCAGTTAACACTGCGCCATATTTGAAGAGCTGTCCGTTCAGCACCACACACATCTTCAGCTACACAATCGTCCGCAAACTCAGTGCAAATTCCAATAGACAATGGCATCATGTATTATCCAGCCTCCCAGAGCAGGATCACCAATTGTAACGCTGTTGCGTTATCCAATGAGCGTGTATGGGGCGCTGTATACACCACTGTGGCACACCTATCTCCTCGCCGCGCTGAACATGTACGCCCACATTGCCTTTGAGATTGTGGCGTGTGAAGCGGCGATGGAATTAGGCAGGATTGGTTCCGCTATAGGGGAGGCGATTTCCGGAGCGACACATCGCCTTAGCTTCAGGGCGAAATTGCGGTGTGTGATGCCGCCATCGGCGATCTGAGGCGACCATGAAAAACGTGAGTGCGCATGTTAGATCGCCACATATCACCAGCCGAGATTGCGGCGTGTGACGGTACCTTAACACTAGAAGTCCCAGAAATTTCGAATTTCCCCCTTAAGTCCCGAAAGAGGGTCAAATGACCCTTAGTCCAAACCGACAACTCTGATGGCTCCAATTAGCATCCTTTCATTTGTAAATGTGGCCTAAAATCCTTCAGGTCATTCGACCCTTCTCTGGGTTCCAAAGGTAGAAATATTAATTAATCCCTCTCTGGGACTTCTAGTGTTAAGGGAATTTTTCAAATTGTTACTCTGTTAGGGAATTATTCCTAGCCTAGCAGCAGACCACCAGCTCGATAACAAATCCAACTGTGAGCTTTTTAACTGCAGCCGTTTCAGCGTACGCTACTGAAGCTAAAAATTTGGTTCTGCGGGAGAGCTGTGAAAACTGGCAAAATAAGAATCTGCTGGGTGCTCGTTCTATGTACACAATTCGTGTAATACTTTGCACTTTTTGGGGGAGCAACAAAATGAGGAGACCCACAGATAGAGGGCATGGCCATGGGGCTGCTTCTAATGCTGCTTTATGGCTGTGGTCGATCTGTGCCAAACAACAGACCGGTGATTGGTGGATGCCACTGAACCTTAATGCCAGCATGGTGGTTTGCAATAACAGGCAAAATCTCATAATAGTGTTGTACCAACAGTGGACAGGTACAACACTGTACAACTAGGGTACAGTTCTAGATGAGGAAAAGGAACAATTTTCACAACAGGGTGGCACCAAAGGAAGATTACATGTATCAAATTAAGTAATATAATAACATCATGGAGGATCAGGATGGTCTGTTGACGCATTTTAACTTTACAAAAGGTCTTAATCATAACATATCCATTTCCTGTTCCAAGAACATTTAAAAACCCTTCACCACTCTCCATGATGAGGTCATATTTCAAATTGTAATAAGAAACATATGTGAATGGATATAAGAAGCACACAATGTTAGAAGCAAAACACACAAATATCCATCTATGGGACAGAAATTAATACTTCATATTACAAACGAATAATTCTCAGCAAAACTGTAAAACAAGTTATTCATAATTGATATGATAGTTCTGATCAGAAATTAAGAAAGATGTACATTATCCAATATGAAATACATGAAATGATTATGTTAAACCATGTGTGGGGAACCCCAGGCCCGAGGGCTGAATGTGGCCCTCGGGCAGATTGCTGGGGACCGCAGTGCTCAGGGGGACAGACGCGTTTTGCCATCTGCTCTTTAAATCTAGCTTTGCAGTGATCTCTATGCCCTAGCCTCAGCCTACCCAGTGAGGTATATGCCTCCAGCTTCTCCTATGATGTATAGGGCTTTAGCAAACCTGGAAAAGCAGTTGAGAAGCAACAAGATCAATATCACCCACGCCAAAAAGAAGCAGCTCCAGCCACCACAGTAGGGGTGAGTTGATTGTTTAACCATATATAGCTGGGGAATTTTCAAGTTGATAATTTTGTACGGCCCACGAAGGTTGGTAGAAATTTCCAAATGGCCCTCGGCAGAAAAATGGTTCCCTGCCGCTGTGTTAAACAGAAGACAATACAATCTGAGATTTACTCATTCTAATTTATCTCAGTCGATCCCTTTTTTAGATCTCCTTCTCATGGGAGGTACATACACAAGAGTAAATATCACAATCACAAACCCACCACAGCGAACAGAATATTAGGGGTAGATAGTTGCAAGCCCAAATATACTATCTCGGCAATACCTTATGGGGAAAAGGTCAGTGTGAAAAGGATCTGTACTGATAAATTGTTTTCAGAGCAATGTAAGATTATCTAGCATAGACTTAAACAGTGAGGTTTTCCGGAGCTTGAAAATTCTCAATACAGCAAAAAAAAAAAGATATTAGTTATGTAACCAGAACAGAATTATTACATAAAAATGATAACAAAATTAAGAATAAATCTATAGTTATTAATAATAAATGACTTCGGAATGAGAATGAATCCCAAAATTAATTTTTAACCTTTTTACAGTAACCAGTTTGACCCTTCATGACTCGGGAATTTTTCGTTTTTCATTTTCGTTTTTTGCTCCCCTGCTTCCAAGAGCCATAACTTTTTAATTTTTCCGTCAATATAGACATATGACAGCTTGTTGTTAGCAGAACGAGTTGTACTTTCATGTGCAATAACTTATTTTACCATATAGTGTACAGGGAAATTGCAAACAAATTCTAAATGCAGTGAAATTGCAAAAAAAGTGCAATGACACATTAGTTTTTTGGGTATTTTAGTCGTCATGTTCACTATATGGTAAAACAGACGTAACGGGGTGATGCCTCGGGTCGGTACTAGTTCGTAGACACCCAACATGTATACCTTTACTGGTATCTAGGTGATGAAACAAAATTCAGAAGTTTGAAAAAAAAAAACAGACTTTTTGCGCCATGTTCTGCGACCCGTAGCGCCCTCATTTTTCGGGATCTGGGACTGTGTGACAGCTTATTTTATGCGTCTTGAGCCATTTTTTGGGGGATCTGCAGTTTTGATCGCCCGTTATTGCATTTTATAGCAATGTTGTGGCAACCAAAAAAAAAACGGAATTTTGGTGTTTGGACCATTTTTTCTTTTTTTCCGTTACGGAGTTTACGGCTCTCATTAACAGATTTAATACGATGATAGATCGGGCGATTCTGAATGCAGCGATACCAAACATGGGTTTTTGTTTTTTTTCAATACTTTTATTGTGATTGGGGGAAAAGGGAGGTGATTTGAACTTTTATATATATTTTTTTTTTACAGGTTTTTAAAAACTCTATTTTTTTATCAATTCTTATTTTTATACTGCCTCTTTAAGAGGCACCTTGCTGCACAGTCCAATCGCTTCTGGGAGATACAGATGAGCTGCAGCTCATCTGTATCTCCCAGAATCGCGGACCTGTTGTGGTTGGCAGCGCCTACTAACCACAACATGGAACCGCTCTGTGACAGCATCCGGGGTCTAGCCAGGACCCAGGGCTGTCACATGAGCGCCGGAGATCCCGCGAGACTATCGCAGGATCTCCGGAGCAGGCGGGGAACAGCGCGTTCCCCGCCGCGGCCGGCTTGGATCCCGCTGTCAGTGATTGACAGCGGCATCCAAGGGGTCAACAGCGCTGATCGGACTGAGATGTCGGCTGTTTGATGTGAGCGCCGTGCCGGAGCTCACATCAACCACCCCTTACCGGCCCATGATGTCCTCCTACGTCATAGGTGGGGAAGGGGTTAATGAAGTTAAACCGATTGTACAGAAATATCCTAAATCAGATTTTAACCTTAGCGAGGATTTTCAAATCAGGATGTAATTTTGTTGCTACAGGGCTAAGTCATTTGGAGATAGTGATATGTTAACCCAAAACTGCTTTTGCAAGCCTGTTGTTCCAGACCCTCATAGAAAAGGTTACCGGTCTGTAGTCACAGGTAGTGCAACAGCTGCAGCAAATTGGGGGTTTTATGGTCTCGGCTCTGACCTAGGTCTAGCCAGGATCACTGGGGGAGAGACACATTTTTTGTCCTCAGGGAGACTTGTAAATTGTATTTCAGGTTCTGCCCTCATTCCTCAGGGAGTGAGGAACAGCGAGTGTGTATTTTAGTCTCCCTTCTTAAGGGGGATCCCAATCCTGTACCTCAATTGAACCTGCTGCCTGATTGTCTGCCAGCTGTTCCACCATGTCCCGCATTTACAGTAAGAGAAAACTTTTTTCATCACTACAGCCTCTGGATGCAGCAGATCCGAGATAATCAAGGGACATTGTATGCTGGACTGCTTTGGATCTGGAGTGTTTTATGGGGTTAATATAGTGGTGAATGAGTGTTGTCTGTGTGCTTTTTATATCAAAGAATTTTTCTCTGTCTGTGTTTTTTAACTTTTTACTCAGCAGATTGTTAATTGGCAGTTCTCATAGAGGCCTGACAATATCAATCTAGGGCTTAATGACAGCTGTCAACACTCAGCGTTCATTAACACTTTCTATCACTCCGAGGCCACTGCACCAGGGCATCGGGAAGAGCCGGGTAAAGTGCCAGGAACTGGCACTTCTACTAAATGTGGGTTGCTATTGTTTAGCATGGGAGCCAAATGCCACACTGAGAATACCAGCCCCCAGCTGCTGGTTTTACCTTGGCTGGCAATCAAAAATAGGGATGAGCCCACACATTTTTTTTAATTATTTATTTAAATAGCTAAAAAAATAATGTGCTCCCCTGCATTTTGGAATACCAGCCAAGGTAAAACCAAGCAGCTGGGGGTGGCAGCCCATAGCTGTATTATCTGCGATGAGAATCAAAAATATGGCAGTGCCCTAACAAATGTTTTCAATTATTTATTTATTTTTACACCCCTATGACGGCAGGTTCATTGCCAATATGTTAATATATATAGCAATATATATGGCAACCAGTCACAACTGCTGGCACAATGGTTGGGAGCACAACAGCCAATCACAGATGCTGTCACAGAGAGTGAGCGTCTGTAATTGGCTGTAGGAGGCCGAGTCCAGTGAATAAACCAGAGGTTAATGAGCAGGCCCAACAAGTGGTATTATAAGTGAACGGTCCTCGGTAAATATAAAGCTGCTGTTTTAATCACGGTTTTGCTTTCTTTTACAACCTCCCAGTCAAACCTGAGCAGCAACACAGACTTCTCAGGGAAGTCCGTGTTCGGGGTCCGTGCCCAAACCCTAGGTGTTCGGTACGGACCCTGAATTTTACAGTTCAGGTTCGCCCATCACTTCTTCTAATATTATGTGCTTCTTATCTCCTTTCACATCTGTTTCTTATTACTAATTTGAAATATGACCTCATCAGGAGAGTGGAGAATGTTCTTGGAACTGGAAATGGATATGCTATGATTATTATATTATATATAATATAATATAATAATATAATTATTATATTATTTTTTATTAACAAAATATCAACCATACTTTTTTTCTACTGGATTTCTATGATTTACCCAGCCGACGGGTTGTTGAATACCGTATGTGCAATGGCTTATTTTTTGTGGCTTGAGATGTTTTGATCGCCTGTTACTACATTTTTTTGCAGTGTTGCAGCGACCAAAAAAATAAATTTTGGCATTTGGATTTTTTTTTAGGTACATAGTTTACAGATCTGATTACCGTATATACTCGTGTATAAGCCGACCCGTGTATAAGCCGACCCCCCTACTTTTGCCCCCAAAACCTGGGAAAAATTATTGACTCGTGTATAAGCCGAGGGTGGACCCCAGCACAGGTATACAGCCCCCAGCATGTGGTATACAGGCCCCCCCAGTGGTAGTATACAGCAGCCTCCCCAGTGGCATATACAGGCCCCAGTAGTATATACAGCAGCCCCAGTGGTATACAGCAGCCTCCCCAGTAGTATATACAGACCCCACCAGTATATACAGCAGCCCCAGTGGTATACAGGCCCCAGCAGTATATACAGCAGCCCCGGGGGTGAACAGCAGCCTCCGGGGGCATACAGCAGCCCCAGCGGAACACAGCAGCCCCAGCGGTACACAGCCGCCCCCAGGGGTACACAGCCACCCCCAGGGGTACATAGCCGCCCCCAGGGGTACACAGCAGCCCCCAGGGGTACACAGCCACCCCCAGGGGTACACAGCCACCCCCAGGGGTACACAGCTGCCCCCAGGGGTACACAGCAGCCCCCAGGGGTACACAGCCGCCCCCAAGGGTACACAGCTGCCCCCAGGGGTACACAGCAGCCCCCAGGAGTACACAGCCGCCCCCAGGGGTACACAGCCGCCCCAGGAGTACACAGCAGCCCCCAGGGGTACACAGTCGCCCCCAGGGGTACACAGCCACCCCCAGGGGTACACAGCCGCCCCCAGGGGTACACAGCCGCCCCCAGGGGTATACAGCAGCCCCCAGGGGTACACAGCCATCCCCAGGGGTATACAGACGCCCCCAGGGGTACACAGCCGCCCCCAAATGCTGGCACTCCGCCCCCCTGCTGCTTAACTTACCATCCGGTCTTCTGCTCAGCGCCGCTCCTCGGTGCTCCCGTCCTCGCTGCATCCGGGATCCCCGGCCGTCGCACGATGACGTCATATACCTGCAACGGCCGGGGATCCCGGATGTAGCAGGACGGAGCACCGAGGAGCGGCGCTGAGCAGAAAACCGGATGGTAAGATAAGCAGCAAGGGGGGGCCCTTACAGCAGCGGGGGGGCCCTTACACAGAGGGGGGGGCGAGTGGCAGCATTTGGGGGCCATATGCACTGCTTCCCCCTGCCGCTGATTGACAGGGGGAAGCAGTGCATATATAATGAGCGGCCCCATGTGACGGGGCCGCTCATACAGCAGCCTCCCCCTGCCTCCTCCAGCCTCCCCAGCCCCGGACACAGAGCCCACGGCATTACATACCGTATATGACCCGTGTATAAGCCGAGGGGTAGGCTTTTCAGCCCAAATTTTGGGCTGAAAAACTCGGCTTATACACGAGTATATACGGTAATTTGATTTGATATTTCGATAGATCAGGTATTTCTGAACGCATATACTAAACGTGTATTTTTTTTAATAGTTTTATTTTCATTGGAGCATTTTTTTTTTTTTAATATTCTCTGATTCGATTACTGTTGTTAGCTACACGTTAGCTGATTAGATCAGGTGACATGTGCAGGGAATGATGAGCTTGCATCAATGGGAGGCATATACGCTCTTGGTCATGAAAGAGTTAAGCCTCCTAGATGGCTGTTTTTGTTTCGGTAATAGGGTTTTCTTCCATGACCAAAGGTTCAATAGATTTTGAAATACAAATAAGTTACACAATTGGATGTATTAAAAAAGTTCCAGTGCTGAAGTAATCTTAAAAATGTACCCTCATTATGTATTGTGTAGTTGATGTGTCTGACTGTGCCCCAACACGGTTGGCACATACATTTCCTGGGCAGGGGAGGAAGCAAAAGAGCATACAGACATAGCAGCATGATATTGCAGCTACTGTTTACCAAGTCAAGCCTACACCCTACAATGAGACCAGGTCCACCATCTCAAAATAGGCACCACCCCTTCCTACTGTATCCCCACCAGTCCTGCTTAGACTGTGAGCCCTCTCGGACAGGATCCTCTCCCCTCCTGTATCTGTACGACTTGATTGTCCATATATATTGTACCTGTCCTCGTCTACCCTTTCCATATGTAAAGCGCAATGGAACCAAATAATAATAATAACCAAGTGGGGCATCTTGCAAAATCAGAAGACACATATATTCGTAAACTCTGATGGTGTGAGAAACAGCCATTTTTGCACACATTGATGTAATCAGTGTAAGGGCTACAGGGAAGTCTAATGAATAGCAGCCCCTAGAGGTGAACTACCAAGCTCAAAAGGAGCAACAATGCCTCCTTGGGACTGAGTGGAGCTAGAGATAAAGGAGGCAAGACATCGCCTTCGCTGTGGTTACCGTCGGAGCTCAGGAAAATCTGTGCAACCACGTGGGACATGGTGTACAGCACGGTCCATGTGTGCCCAACTGCTAGACGTCAGCTAGGGATCAGAAGAAAATGTTTTGATACGATCTTGAATTGCCAGCGGTGGGAAAAGAGCTGAGGTACTTTTCATGTAAGCCAGAGGTGCTGTGGATGCTAGGCTGAGATGAGATGTTTAAGTGCATAGTATAATGCTATTAACAATGGAAGTGGGGATTGTACCTGCTGAAGCGCCATTAGCGGCGTGAAACACCGTTTATACTCACTCCCCTTTCTCCCACCCGCTACCCACAACCTGCTATGTGCATCTGGGCACAATAAAACCGCTGATCTGATTTGATAAGTCCTGTGTGCGGCTTCTTTCTGTTTCCTGAATATTCATGTGTCTAATGAGCAGCACTGGAAGTGAGCACCGGGACGGTCGGCTGCGGATTAGCAAGGAGAACATCCTCACCACCCCGTTCGGCCGTGCGAGCCGTGGCTGCTGCGGCTGCGGCGAAAGACCTCCGGAGTGTCCCGCTGGGAAAGAGTGCTGGCCCCAAATATCTTCAAAACCGTGAGTACACCATGAGGGGCTGTCGACTCTGTATTAAATAACTGTGGAGAGCAGTAACCGCCGTTATCGTCAACTGCGCCAGAAAAAGTAAGTTTATGTGTTCCACCTGTGGTGCAGACATTGCTTATTAAAGACAGGCTGATCCTACACCCCATCGACAACTTCCACCCCTATTTATTCTACTGAGGATAGCCTGCCAGCCGGTGACTGTTGGCCTCGATTACACCCTGGATCAGTGGAGGCCAGCCCAGACACATGGGGTAAAACATGTTGAAGAACAGGCAGGGAAAAGTTTTACCTTATAAAAAGAATCAACTATTTCCTGTGGCTGTTCTGTCTGGGTTGCTTCTACCCCTGCTCAAGAGACATGCTACGTTTACATCATATGCCTTCAAGGTCAGATGCAACCATTACACAATACAGTGCTGTGCAAATTACTTGGGACAAAGCAAGTCTTTACTTGTTTTTCTTGCATTAATTTTACTATTTCTGATAAGTGTTTTATCAGTTCTTGGTGTCGTTTTCCTTTTTCTTACACATTTCCCTTTTCGTTTTGAAGAAAACGATCCAGTTTCATTGTGTGTGCGAATTATTCTTGAAAGGGTAGATTTTCCAATACCAACAGTGGAAGCAATTTCTCTTACAGTCCGACTTGTATGTTCATTAAGAGTAATAATTCTAGACCTCTTCCGTAGAGTAACATCCATTTTTTACAGGCACGAATCACACTGAGAGAAAAAGTACACTAAACCACTCCTCACAGAAACAAGCTCTCAACTGAAGCTGAGGGGGCAGCTAGCTGTTATTTTCTGACTTAAACCAGTCAAACCACATTTTGTTACTCAAGGTTGTACACTCACACCTGTTCAAAGCAGTTAAAACTGGTTTGAATCACTGACTGGTAACCAACTTACGATTTTACTTAAAAAAATGCTTTGTCCCAATTAATTTGCACAGCACTGTAGATAATGGGGGCACGTTTATAAGATCTCAGCACAGCCACATTATTTTTAATACATGTAATTGCGGAATTTTTTTTTTGCAGGCAAAGTGTGGTCACAACAATTACTTGATTTAAATTTCTCTATCTTTCATTTACATAGCATTTTGGTAATTAAATAAAAAAGTATCACTTACTTTTGAATGTTTTTCACTGCAGCATTTTATTTCTACACCAGCAAAAAAACATTTACACAGTGATGTGTGTATATATTTTAATATTTTTTGTGTTCTAGTATAAAAAATGAAGCAAATTTCCAATAGTCTGCCCAAGTGGTGTGAAAAAGTGTTTGCCCCTTCCGGATTTCTTATTTTTTTTGCATGTTTGTCACACTTAAATGTTTTACATAACCGAACAAATTTAAATATTACAAAGATGACACAAGTAAACATGACATGCAGTTATATGAAGGTCTTTATAATTAAAGGAAAAAGAAATCTAAAACTTACTAGGTCCTGGGTGAAACTGTGATTACCCCCTCAACCTAATAACTGGTTGGGCCACCCTTAGCAGCAACATCTGCAATCAAATGTTTGCAATAAGTGGAAATAAGTCTTTTACAATGCTCTGGAGGTATTTTGTCCCACTCATTTTAGCAGAATTGTTGTAATTCAGCGACATGGGACGGTTTCCGAGCATGAACCACATTTTTAAGATCATGCCACAGCATCTCAATCAGATTAAAGTGATCCTAAACCCACAAACTGACCCCTCCACATCTTTAGACCTGTCCCTGCACCCCCTCTTATTTCTAGCCATCCCTTTTGCAGAAAAAAAATCGATTTTGTAAAGTAGAGAAAAAGTTATATTACTTTGTCCTATGTGAGTTCTCTGTTTCTGAGGAAGCCGCAATGGGCGGGGTCTGTGTGCTGCTGCCTTGTAATTATGCATGCCCCTCTCAGGTTGCTGCCTTGGCAATAGCCTGGCCGCGTCATGAAAGGGGGCGGGGCTCCGGCATGACGAGAGTTAGCCCCGCCCCTTTCATGACGCGGCCAGGCTCTTAGAAGCAGAGAGGGGCGTGCATAATTGCAAGGCAGCAGATAGGCACGCCTATTTGCGGCTTCCTCAGAAAGAGAGAACTCACACAGGACGAAGTAATATAACTTTTTCTCTACTTTACAAAAGCGATTTTTTTCTGCAAAAAGGATGGCTAGAAATGATAAGAGGGGGTGCAGGGACAGGTCTAAAGATGCGGGGGGGTCAGTTTGTGGGTTTAGGATCACTTTAAGGTCAAGACTTCGACTAGGCCACTCCAAAGTCTTAAGTTAGTTTTTCTTAAGCCATTTAGTGGTGGACTTGCTGATGTGTTTTGGATCATCATCCTGCTTCATAACCCAAGTGTGCTTCAGCTTGATGCCACGAACAGATGGCCGGACATTATCTTTCAGGATGTTTTGGTACACGGCAGAATACATGGCTCGATTTATCACAGAAAGCCTTCTAGATCCTGAAGCAACAAAACAGCCCCAGACCATCACACTACCACCACCATATTTTACTGTTGGTACGATGTTCATTTTCTGAAAATCTGTGCTGTACGTCAGATGTAATGGGACATACACCTTCCAAAAAGTTGAACTTTTATCTCGTCAGTACACAAGAGTATTGAGACGAGCATTTTGCTAAGCAGTGGTTTTCGTCTTAGGAGTCTGCCATGCAGACCATTTTCAGACAAAAGTGTTTTGTAGTCACTTTTGGAGCGCTACATGCAGTGACCAATAGTCCAGATGTACACAAACCTTTTTATTTTTAATAAAGTTAGCCATTACACGTTTCAGGTGAAGTTAAAAAATATAAATCTCAAAGCCAACATTTTGCGTATATATTAATGAGAATTAATAGATAAAAGCACCCATTTATAATATTTCACTGTAAACCATACATAAGAACCATAAACACAGTAATAATAATAATATCAATATAAATATTAAAAAATATTAAAAATTATTATATGGATATATGATATGGATATCTAATAAAATCATCATGTGCCCCCCTATGAAAATTTCATCTATCTAGCTATATTCTCAATATTGAGGTTGAGACCTGGTTTTAAGGCGCCTAATTTAAAGATCCAGTAGCGCTCTTTTTTTATTAGCGAGCTGTACCGATTTACACTGTTTGTGGGTATATGGTCAATTATAATTAATTTCAACCCCACAGGATTTTTTGAATGGCACATGCAGTAGTGTTTTGATACACTATGCTGTAAAAAAACATCTTTTATATTTTTCTGAAAATAAAAGATGTACAATTGTCTTGTTTTTAATTATATACGCAAAATGTTGGCTTTGAGATTTATATTCTTTGTGATATTCAGGTATGCTGTTAAATGATATTAAGGGAGGAAAAGTGCACTAATCAGTCCATTCATATTATACTAGTGAATATAGGGTTAAATGACATCATGGAATTGCTTGCATGTAATTGGCCCGTATATATATATATATATATATATATATATATATATAATGTCATCTTCACTGTTTGATATGATCTTCACCTGAGGAAGACGGCGGTACGCCGTTGAAACGCGTAGTGGCTAACTTTATTAATAATAAAAAGGTTTGTGTACATCTGGACTATTGGTCACTGCATGCAGCGCTTCAAAGGTGACTACAAAACACTTTTGTCTGATGATTTGGCTCCCCCTGGAGGGAATGTGGCTGGAGCAGCTCGCATGTGGTGCCCGACTTCCAGTCGGAAGGACCTGGCCTGACGTCACTAACCAGCTGATCAGTAAGCACACGTGACCGGAAAACTTTCCCTGTCGGCGGCTTGAGATCGGAGATCACGCTGCAGTACTCGCTACCACGCTGAACCCCTTGGTTGTGTGAGGCTTGCACAACCATAACAGGTGAGCAGGGTTCCCCCCACCTGTAAATATTTCCCACTAGACCACCAGGTACTACTCAATTGCGCCTCTCTCTCCTTTTTTTTGTTTTTCATGCAGACCATTTTGGCAGAGTCTCTTTCTTATGGTGGCATCATAAACACTGACCTTAAAGGGAAACTGTCACCTAGTTTAGAGCCCCTAACCTATCACTACCTGTACCTGTAGCTTCCTACTACAGTACTAACTATCCCTGTCTGATCTAATAGTGAATTAAAAATGTGAAGAAAAGCAATTTATACATTTACATGTCCACAGACGTGTAGTCGTTCCTAGACGGCTGGCTGACAAGCAGGCCATTCACTCTGACTCCACTCTCCCCCGCCTCACTGCTGCAATCACGCCCCGGTTGGTGTGATCATTCATTCAGGAGCGTGCCCTGATTTCAAATTCCTACCTCTTTCCTTCCCCAGGGTATGATGCGCTACCGGCCGCGAAGCATCATTTCTGGCCTGGGGCATTCTGGGGGGTATTGTGTGTACAGGCCAGCTTCAGAATACACACTGTGCATGCTCCGGAGCCAGCTTGTACACCAATATCCCCTCACAATGCACCAAACTGGAAGTGACGAGTTGCGGCCTGCAGCGCGCCATACCCGGAAGAAGGAGGCGGAAATTTGAAGTTAGGGCGTTCTCCTGAATGAATGAACATGCCCACCAGGCCATATTTGCAGCAGCCAGGTGGGGAGGAGTGGGCCTGGAGAGACTGCCCACCTGTCATCCAGCCATCTAGGAACGCCCACACTATTAGATCAGAGAGGGATGGTTAGTAATGTAGTAGGGAGCTGCAAGGACAAGTAGTGATAAGTTAGGGGCTCTAAAGTAGGTGACAAGTTCCATTTAACTGAGACAAGTGAGGCCTGCAGATCTTTGGATGCTGTTGAGGGGTCTTTTATGACCTCTTTGAAGAAACATCGTTGTGCTCTTGCGGTAATTTTGATCAGCCATTACGGAAAAGTTTCACCCGTTTCATGTTTTTGTTATTTGTGGATAATGGCTCTCACTGTGGTTCCCTGGAGTACCAAACATTAGAAATGGCTTTATAACCTTTTCCATACTGATAGATTTCACTTTCTTTCTCATTTGTTCCTGAATTTCTCTGGCTCAAGGCATGATATTTAGCTTTTGAGGATCTTTTGGTCTACTTCACTTCATCAGGTAGGTCGTATTTAAGTGATTTCTTTATTGACAAGAGGTTTGGCAGTAATCATACCTGGCAGTGACTAGGGAAATTGAACTCAGCTTCCCAAAGATGTTTTAAGGAAGGGTGGGGCAATTACTTGTTCGCACAGTGATTTATTTTTCCCTTAATAAGTAAGACATTCATTTAAAACTGCATTTTGTGTTTACTTGTGTTATCATTGTCTAATATTCACATTTGTTTGGTGCTCTGAAACATTTAAGTGTGACAAGCATGCAAAAGACTAAGAAGTCAAGAAGGGGGCAAAAACATTTTCACACCACGGTAGATCGAGATTTCAAACATGCCTTAGGTTATCAGAAAATGTATTTTTGGGTAAGTTCACATGTCCAGTAATCAATCGTTAGAACGGATCCAACAGCAATCTAATGGAAAAAAAGTTGTGCAAACGCAACTTTTTTGTTCGTTTTGAAAAAATTATTTTTTGCAGGATCTGGGAAATGGATCTGTTAACAGATTGCTATTCATCTTCCATTTGAAACTGATCCAGAGAGAAAACAAATGGATCCTTTGCAAATGAAAGAAAAACGGATGGCTAAATAGCAATCAGTTAACGGGTCCGTGTGCCATAGACTCCCAATTGTTTGCACAATTTTTTTGCCAACAAATTACTGCTGGATCCATTCTATCAGATGATTACTGGACATGTGAACTTAGCCTTAAATAGCTAAAGGAAATACATATTAAAATCACTGCTTTATTCATTACATAACAAGGTCACATATTTATATTAATATTTTAACACCATTATAGCACCAAATACGAGCAAAAGGGTGACAATGGTTTGAAGTTCTGACTTTCAGGCCCATATCTCACCATCTATTACGGCTTTGAGTGTTGGATTACCTTTATTTTATAAACAATAATCTTGTCTATCTGATACTATATACACTATGAGCAACCATATAGCCTCTTATACGGTATACAGTATAAGTCCCCACACAGCCCTCCATTATACACTATGAGCCCTCATAGTCCAATAGACAGTTTGAGCCCCATAGCCTTCCTATAAACAGTGTGAGCACCTATATTCAGTATGATCCCCCACATAGCCTTCAATATACCGGATGAAACCATATATACAGTATGAACCCTCACATAGTCCATTATATAAGGTGAGACCACACAAAACTCCTTTATACAGTTTGAGCCCGTCATATACGGTAGGAGCCTCCCATATACAGTATGAGCCACGACATGACTCTCCTATATACAGTATCAGCTTCTATAGCTCCCTATATACAGTATGAGCTCCCACATAATCCCCATTATAAAGTATGAGCCCCCACATAGCCTTCCTGTATACAGCTATACTTTTCACATACATAAGGGAAAAAACACAACATAGTCACCTCGCTCCTATTTCCCCAGCAATCTTCTCTGGTATCTGGTGCACTGACTCTTCACAGCAGACACGATGAAGTGACATTTAGGCTATGTTCACATGTGGCATAATTGCTGCGTATTCTTTTCCGCGTTTTGGGGCAGCGCTATCTATTTAGCGCCAGTAAAAGAATGTGGTGCATTCACGCATCTCGTTTTTTTACGGCAGCATTTTCCCCCCAAGAGCACAGGGGAAAGTGATGTCACACGGGGGCAGGAATAATCATGTTCTTGTGTGACATGTGTGTGCTTTCACTTTTGCAGTGAATCTACATAAGCAACGAATGCAAACTACAAGAAAGCAATTAAAAATAAAAAAAATGCTCACCTCTCTGTATACTGTCCCGAGATACGAGGCGTCCACATATGATCGCTGCAGGACCTGAATTAGCTGACCAGTGGCAGCCGATGTGTCACGTGACAGCATCGGTGATGTGTCACGTGACAGCATCGGTTGAGCGGTTTAAACCGATCAGCTGATGATGTCATGTCACGATCAGCTGATGATGTCACATGACACATCAGCTGATCGCTACCGGCCAATCAGATGATTAAGGTTCTTGCAGCAGTCTTCCCCTCGGGTCCTGGGACAGCTGGCGGAGAGGTGAGTAGTTTATATTTTTATTTTTAATACCTTTTGTTCACTTCTATGTCGCTTACGCAGTGTATGTAGATGCGCTGCGAAAGCAAAACTACAGCCCCGACATGTCACATGGAGGGAGGAACACAGGATTCTCCCTCCCCTCCCTCCCCCCGTGTGACATCACATCCTGCTATTCCCCCTGCGCCCGCGCTTATAGGTGCTGGAATAGATATTGTCTGAACAACAATACGTATTCCAGCTCCTTATCATGGTGCCTATGGAGAAAAGCGCGTGCATATTTGCGCAAAGAATTGACAAGGTCATTCTTTCTCCCATAAATGCGTGGCCAACAAAGCGCTGTGTCTGAATGGCAAAAGTGAAAGTCCATTCACTTTGCCGGGAAATGCAGATGCAGATGCGCTTTTGGGGGAAAAGTGAGCGTAAAGAGATGCGAAAATTATGCTGTGTGAACACAGCCTTAGACGTCTGTGTGGCATGTTAGTGATGTATTACTTTTTTTCATGGATACCACAAATACCCATTATAAGCAATGTTGCTAGTCACATGTCCATGTTTTGCGGCATCATGGATAACAATAACCAATACATGTCTATGGGTCCTTTAAAAGCATATATATTACACGGATGGCATCAGTGTGCTGCACATCTTTAACATTGAAGAAGATAAGAGAAGCTTAATTATTTATTTATCCATCTAAGAAATAAAGAATTATCAAAAGAATTAACAAATTCACTGGAATATTAAAACAACTAGCTGTTAATATGCTCAGGCATTTCAGCTTCTTTTAACCGTTTTAAGTTTCTAAAGGCCTGATGCGGTTAAAAAAAAGTACCCCGACCATTCTGCAGGCAGCTTTCACTTGCAAGCTGGTCAATAATTTATATATATATATATAAAAACACCGCCACAAAATAAGACTAAATAAACATATGAAAAGATGCCAGAAAAAGACATTTGGGGGCAAAAGATCTCAGTGTGTCCTGAAGAGTCTTCTTTTGGCAAGAATGGGTGGTTATACCATCTAAAAGTTGGCATATGCTTATACCCTAGATTGTATGCTGTACGAATTGACAGGATTTTCAATTAATACACAATTGTAATTAATGAATATTACACCTAAACTGCACATTAAAGGTTTAGCCACAAATATAGTTCATTGGCTTTTGATATAGCAGCAACACAATGAGGTTGATGTGAAAATATGGAGCAAGCACACAAACGGGCTCTGTGCTTGCAGAAGAAAGCAAGCAGGGGCTAGGAAGAAGTGCAGTCCTGTCAGATGAAGAAGCTTCTTTGTGGCTCACATTCCTTTGCAAACAGCAGGGCTAATCAGTCACACATTAGGACAATAAGCCCTTGTAGGATATAGCTATGTCCATCCACCAGGATCTACATGGCTCAGGGTGCTGGGAAAGATGTATCAAATGCTATGTCTGGAAGTAGAAAATGGCAATTTGAAGCAGAGGTCAGTCAGAGGCCTTCTTAGCCACTATAAATCATATACTGACCTCTTTCTGCTGCATATGCTGAAAAAGCACATTTTTTTACAGCTACTACTGCCAAGAGTATGAATTATCATGACACTATCCGCATATGGAAGAGAGTGGATAGTCAACATCATAGTCAGTTTTGCTCACAGGTATGTGAACACGATGTCTTTTGCACGTTGCCGTACCTGCCTGAATTTTCCAAGGAGAAGATGCTTCCTTAGCATTTTTCCAACAATTTTGCAGCAGTGACTTTTTTTTACCTGTTAAATTTTAACCCCTTAGTGGCGGAATCAATTTTCACCTTAAAGCATAACCGTCGTTTAAATTTTTTATTTAATAATAATGTAGAGCAGGTGATTATAAATGAACTTTCAAATATACTTCATAAATGAAATCTGGAAGAAAACCTTTCAAAAACCTTCCAGAAGATATCCCCACTAGGCTGTTCCTAAATCTGACATATGCTGGTCTATCCCAAACACGTTCTGAACAAATGTAGATCACATGTTCCTAAGGACAGATCTCAAACGACAACAAGTCGCATTCCACTGGTCCACACATATCATGCATTGATGTACAGGTTGCATACTTCCATAAGGAAACATTGACATTTGTTGTCCACTGGATACCCTAACATTCCAGAGTTTCAGTATCCTTTTCTACCATGCTTTAGGCAACCACAAAAATTGAGAAACCATTTAGTCAGGGCGGATATTGGCCGCGCACGCATCTCAAATCAACGGTTCATAGGCACACCTAAACAGGGCCCATTTCCCTGTCTACATTGCTTCCAGTGCAACAACATCCAAAAGGGTGACTCGTTTTGTCACCCACATACTAGTAAAAGATACCAGATTAAGGACTACTTCACATGTGACTCAAAAAATGTGGTCTACATTATCAGATGCCCTTGCGGTCTCTTGTATGTTGGCGAAACCACCCAACATATAAGAGACCATCTCTAAGCACAAGTCTACTATTAGAACCAAAAACTTGCTGTTTTGGGGGGCATGGCTTAGCCATGGAGGAGTAAGGTCACACCTTTGTGAGGATCCCTGAGCTGGATGCAATCGACAGCCATCCAAGGCCTATCAGTCAAAGCATTTGTCACCATGAGCAGCAGGAGACCGGGAGGAGGTCAGGTACACACCGCCCAGCCCTTGGAGCCCCAGGATGGCTTGATCCGCCGCTTCTTCCCTGGGAGCGGCAAGGGCTTAGTCACCACGAGGGCTGCTAAGATGGCGGGAGGAGGCGGGCTCACAAATGACCGGGTGCCTGTCAGAGAGATGGATGCTTTGTTTTCCCCGTCGGCACTGCGGCCCCACCAGGAGAAGATTCCCCAGTCTCAGTGAGGCAATGCAGCGGTTGGCACACCAAGTAAGCAGGCAGCAGGAGAGCCGAGTGCAGGGGAGCGGAGGGACCCGGGAGCTGCGGCGGAGACAGGCAGGAAGAGCCCACAGAAAACTGCAGCATCCCCAGAGCAGCAGAAGGCGGCAGACCAGGAGGCCAATAATGTATATGTGGATGCTGACTGTCGGGACCCGGGACTAGGACTTTCGGGAGACCCCCGCTGTTGATAATGTTTTTTCAACACCTAATGTACAGTGTTGGCCAAAAGTATTGACACCCCTGCAATTCTGTCAGATAATACTCAGTTTCTTCCTGAATATGATTGCAATCACAAATTCTTTGATATTATTATCTTCATTTAATTTGTCTTCAATGAAAAAACACAAAAAGAATTGTCCTAAAGCCAAATTGGATATAGTTCCACACCAAACATAAAAAAGGGGGTGGACAAAAGTATTGGACTGTTAGAAAAATCATGTGATGCTTCTCTAATTTGTGTTATTAACAGCACCTGTAACTTACCTGTGGCACCTAACAGGTGTTGGCAATAACTAAATCACACTTGCAGCCAGTTGACATGGATTAAAGTTGGCTCAACCTCTGTCCTGTGTCCTTGTGTGTACCACATTGAGCATGAAGAAAAGAAAGAAGATCAAAGAACTGTCTGAGGACTTGAGAAACCAAATTGTGAGGAAGCATGGAGCAATCTCAAGGCTACAGGTCCATCTCCAAAGACCTGAATGTTCCTGTGTCTACCGTACGCAGTCTCATCAAGAAGTTCAAAGCCCATGCCACTGTGGCTAATCTCCCTAGATGTGGACGGAAAAGAAAAATTGACAAGAGATTTCAACGCAAGATTGTGCGGATGGTGGATAAAAAACCTCGACTAACATCCAAACAAGTTCAAGCTGCCCTGCAGTCCGAGGGTACAACAGTGTTAACCTGTACTATCCATCGGCGTCTGAATGAAAAGGGACTGTATGGTAGGAGACCCAGGAAGACCCACTTCTTACCCCGAGACATAAAAAAGCCAGGCTGGAGTTTGCCAAAACTTACCTGAGAAAGCCTAAATCGTTTTGGAAGAATGTTCTCTGGTCAGATGAGACAAAAGTAGAGCTTTTTGGGCAAAGGCATCAACATAGAGTTTACAGGAGAAAAAAAGAGGCATTCAAAGAAAAGAACACGGTCCCTATAGTCAAACATGGTGGAGGTTCCCTGATGTTTTGGGGTTGCTTTGCTGCCTCTGGCACTGGACTACTTGACCGTGTGCATGGCATTATGAAGTCTGAAGACTACCAACAAATTTTGCAGCATAATGTAGGGCCCAGTGTGAGAAAGCTGGGTCTCCCTCAGAGGTCATGGGTCTTCCAGCAGGACAATGACCCAAAACACACTTCAAAAAGCACTAGAAAATGGTTTGAGAGAAAGCACTGGAGACTTCTAAGGTGGCCAGCAATGAGTCCAGACCTGAATCCCATAGAACACCGTGGGAGAGATCTAAAAATGGCAGTTTGGAGAAGGCACCCTTCAAATATCAGGGACCTGGAGCAGTTTGCCAAAGAAAAATCGTCTAAAATTCCAGCAGAGCATTGTAAGAAACTCATTGATGGTTACCGGAAGCGGTTGATCGCAGTTATTTTGGCTAAAGGTTGTGCAACCAAGTATTAGGCTGAGGGTGCGAATACTTTTGTCTGGGCCATTTTTGGAGTTTTGTGTGAAATGATCAATGTTTTGTTTTTTGCTTCATTCTCATTTGTGTTTTTTCATTGAAGACAAATTAAATGAAGATAATAATACCAAAGAATTTGTGATTGCAATCATTTTCAGGAAGAAACTGAGTATTATCTGACAGAATTGCAGGGGTGTCAATACTTTTGGCCACAACTGTATCACCTACCATCTTTTATCTATTCTAGCTCTCACTCTCTCATACTGCTTCCCCTCTGTTATATTCTCCTTTTGCTATGGTAAACAGTTCCATATAGCTTGAATGCTTTTTTCCCATCTCATTGCTGCCTCAACAGCGTCCACACTAAAACCAAACATTCGGCGCAGGCGCAGTACCGCCGCCACGACATCATCGGCACTTACACTAATTGAGTAAGTGCCTCATATTCACAGTAGTTTTTCTGAAAGATCCATGGTCTGTAAAGGGCGCTCAGGTAAAAGCAAGGGATTCCCAGGTAAATTAAAAAGGCTTTATTCCTCGTGCCTCCATAGCCACAACATGTTTCGACGGCACGTGAGCGTCTTCATCAGGTGAAATCAGCTATGGAGGAACGAGGAATAAAGCCTTTTTAATTTACCTGGGAATCCCTTGCTTTTACCTGAGCGCCCTTTACAGACCGTGGATCTTTCAGAAAAACTGCATTGTCTCATTGAGCTACACGGCAGGAGCAGCTCGGTTCCAGCGCTGTGAGGACCAGGGGTTACACGAGGTAACAAGGGAAAAAAAAAACAACGCTCACACCAGTGTTGTGCATGGTCTGCACAACATTATCAGGTTAGTGCATATATATATAAACCCTCTAGAGGGATTAATTATACAGACGGTATTGCACCATTGCACCTCCTCTCTCCTTCTTGTTTATTCCATATTCACAGTAATCATTTACACCACCTATGTTACTATAGTGGCGCATGCGCTCTACACATGACGCCGCTTCTGCACACGCCCCGCTCAGGCACTTTGATTGAATGACTGGCCTGTCTAATACCCGGCATCCACAGCATTTCCCCTGCTTCTCAAACAGCGGTGGATACCGCGTTACTCTGATGCCAATAGACAACAAGGTAATTACACTACTCTACATCTCCTTTATTTACAACAGCTTGACTTGTGGCCTTTTTTTAAATACTCTCAAGGAAAGGAACGCTTATTCGAAATATAGAACACAAATTTGTCTGAAACTGAGGGCACTATGTCACATTTGCAGGGCCGCCAGGGTGCCTAAAGAGCAGAAATCCCTCACAAGTCACCCCTGAAGGATTATATCTAGGGGTATAGTAAGCATTTTGAACTCACAGATACTTCACAGAATTTGGTAACAATAGGTCATCATATTGCAAATTCTCTTTTTTTCACAAAAATTCTGGTTTAGCACCAAATTGATCACTTTTACAAGAGGTAACACCAAAAAGTGGACCACACGCTTTGTTACCCAATTTCTTATGAGTGCAGCGATACCCCATATGTAGTCAAAAGGTTCTGTTTATACAAATGGGAGGGCTTAGAAGGGAAGGAGCAATATTGGAAATTTTGGAAAAGCTCAAATAGATTTCGGACACCATGTCGTATAGAATCAACTTTCTTCTGTCCCACACTGCATCCTAAAAGGTCCAGGAGGCCTGCTCTGTGGTCCTGGTCGATTCCTCAGGTATGAGGAGCACGTCTGGGCACATAGAGGGGTTATAAGAACCTCATTTACATTATGTTTAAGCTGGTGGGTCAGTTTAAAAAGCCCAAAGGGGGTGACAGGTTCCATTTAATGTCGCTGACACGCCTTTTATCTGCAGTCATTTAGAGACCTTATTCCTCTAAGCAGCTTTAAAATGGCACTGAAGAATAAGAGAATAGCATCCCCCACTCGGTTCAAACTCCCATGGGTGACACATGACACATGACAGCTGACACCTACAGATCCCAGCCCCGGATGGCTTTGGAACCGATCAGGACAATTTAACCCCTTAAATATGGGTGTCAATTGTGACAGCGATATCTAAGATGTTAAAAAGGGGTTAAGAGACCCCCTGTGGCAGGATCGCCCCTTGTGATAATAATGGTAGGTGTCAATCATTGACATGGTACCCTGGAATCATCTGATGACTCCATACGGTGACCTGTAGGATCCTGCTATAAGCAGGGTCTTACAAGCACAGTCAGTGAATCACTGACAGACCTCATGTGTTGCTGTACACAAGTACAGCAACACATGAGATCAATGATCAAATTGAGAAATATTAATGTCCCACAGTGGGGCTTAGTGAAAAAGTACAAAAGTAAAATAATATGTAAAGAAAAAAACACAGAAAAGTGAAGAAAAATCACAAACACCTGTTTATTAAAAACCCAGCTTTTGTGTGAAAAGAAAAATAAACGAAGAAATGTACACATACCGGTACTTGGCATCACCGAGTCTGAAACAACTCAATCTATAAAATGGTCATGTCATTTATTCCGCTTGGTGACAACAGTAAAAAATCTATTATATAATTGCCGTAGCGACTTCCGTCGGAGCGGCGCTGCTTCCGGTCGCTTGGTTAGCGAGTCCGAGCTGCTTCTCCTGGACTCTGTCCGTGGCCGCGTAGCGGCCAAGGCGACTCACGAAGCAATGCCCGCAAAGCGGGCATTGCGAGTTGTTGCAGCCTAGCGAAGCAATGCCCGCTTCGCGGGCATTGCGAGTCGCTACACCGCTAACCAAGCCACCGAAGCCCATACTCCTGTAGTGTACACCGCTATACTATACTACAGTCCCATGCCCATAAGCGCCATGGGACTGTAGTATACCATCGCGCTGTACACTACAGACCCCTGCCGCGACTCGCTACACCGCTAACCAAGCCACCGAAGCCCATACTCCTGTAGTGTACACCGCTATAGTATACTACAGTCCCATGCCCATAAGCGCCATGGGACTGTAGTATACCATCGCGCTGTACACTACAGCCCCCTGCCGCTCTAAGCCACTACGCGCTGCTGTACTGTACACCGCTATAGTATACTACAGTCCCATGCCCATAAGCGCCATGGGACTGTAGTATACCATCGCGCTGTACACTACAGCCCCCTGCCGCTCTAAGCCTACCCCCTAAGGCACCGCCGCCCCTAACCCCCTACCCCCTAAGCCCCGCAGCAGCCCCGACCACCTAACCCCCGACCCGCACCATCCAAAGCCGCCGCCGATACCCCCTAAGCCCCGCCGTCTACCTCCTAAGCCATCGCCGCCCCTACCTAAGCCCCTACCCCCTAAGCACCCTACCCCCTAAGCCCCGCAGCAGCCCCGACCACCTAACCCCGACCCGCACCATCCAAAGCCGCCGCCGATACCCCCTAAGCCCCGCCGTCTACCCCCTAAGCCATCGCCGCCCCTACCTAAGCCCCTACCCCCTAAGCACCGCAGCAGCCCCGACCACCTAACCCCCGACCCGCAGCATCCAAACCCGCCCCCGATACCCCCTAAGCCCCGCCGTCTACCCCCTAAGCCATCGCCGCCCCTACCCCCTAGGCCCCCGCCGATACCCCCTAAGCCATGCCGCCTACCCCCTAAGGCACCGCCGCCCCTAACCCCCTACCCCCTAGACCCCCGACGATACCCCCTAAGCCATGCCGCCTACCCCTAAGGCACCGCCGCCCCTAACCCCCTAAACCCCGCAGCAGCCCCGACCACCTAACCCCCGACTCGCACCATCCAAACCCGCCGCCGATACCCCCTAAGCCCCGACTACCTAACCCCCGACTCGCACCATCCAAAGCCGCCGCCGATACCCCCTAAGCCCCGCCGTCTACCCCCTAAGCCATCGCCGCCCCTACCTAAGCTCCTACCCCCTAGGCCCCCGCCGATACCCCCTAAGCTCCCGCCGCTGTCCCCTGCCCCTGTCGCTAAAGCCCTACACCCTAACCCCCCGCCGTCCCCTAACCTAACGCCGCTCTCACCTAAGGCCCTACACCCGAAGCCCCCGTCCATCACTTACATGCCTTCAAGTCATCTGATCGTCCGTCCGATCGTCCGTCCGATCCTCCGTCCGGCCAGGCGTCCTCTTCCTCCGGCCCCGGGGGTCTTCTCTCTTCTTTCCGCCATCTCCGCCTCTTCGTCCGGCCCCGGGGATCTTCTGTCTTCTTTTCCGAAAATTCCGCCTCCGACGTCCTCTTCCTTCTCATTAAGATAGAATGGAGGAAAAATCCCCCATTCTACCTCAATGAAATCTCACGCCGTCTTCTGATTGGTCGATGGATAATGCCCTCAGCCAATCAGAAGAGCTCCTCATTCAGTTTTCATTCAGGTCCGCCTTTTTTCCCCATTGACATACATTACCGGTGTGTCGGCGATTTTATGGCTGCCCCCCTGGTTCTATTTGTCGGCCCTAAAATCGCGGACACACCGCTAATGCATCTCTATGGGCAGTCAGCTCGACTTCTGATTGGTTGCCGTTCAATCCGAAATCGGGCTGACTGCCCATAGAGATGCATTAGCGGTGTGTCCGCGATTGGGCACAATAAACATGCGCATAATCGCTGACACGGTAATATGTAGGCAAAAACACGATGAATATCAAACTAAAATAAATAATAAATAAAAAATATAAAAGAATTAAAAATAACACAAAAATTAAAAGTATAAACAATTCATAAAAATAATATAAAAAATAAAAATAAAAAGTGCGGACCTGAATGAGAACTGCTCTCAGCAACTAAAAAATAATAATTAAATAATAAAAAAAATAATTAAAAAAGAATTAAAAAAATAAAAAAATATAATTAAAAATAATAAAAAATTCAATAAAAATAATAATAAAAAAATAAAATATATGCTAATAAGATCAGCCCTTTGCGGACCTGAATGAGAACTGCCTCTCAGCCTAAATAATAAATTAAATAATAAAAAAAATAATTAAAAAAGAATTAAAAAATAATAAAAAAAAATAATTAAAAATAATAAAAAATTCAATAAAAATAATAATAAAAAAATAAAATATATGCTAATAAGATCAGCCCTTTGCGGACCTGAATGAGAACTGCGTCTCAGCCTAAATAATAAATTAAATAATAAAAAAAATAATTAAAAAAGAATTAAAAAATAATAAAAAAAAATAATTAAAAATAATAAAAAATTCAATAAAAATAATAATAAAAAATAAAATATATGCTAATAAGATCAGCCCTTTGCGGACCTGAATGAGAACTGCGTCTCAGCCTAAATAATAAATTAAATAATAAAAAAAATATTTAAAAAAGAATTAAAAAATAATAAAAAAAAATAATTAAAAATAATAAAAAATTCAATAAAAATAATAATAAAAAAATAAAATATATGCTAATAAGATCAGCCCTTTGCGGACCTGAATGAGAACTGCGTCTCAGCCTAAATAATAAATTAAATAATAAAAAAAATATTAAAAAAGAATTAAAAAATAATAAAAAAATAATTAAAAATAAATAAAAAATTCAATAAAAATAATAATAAAAAAATAAAATATATGCTAATAAGATCAGCCCTTTGCGCACCTGAATGAGAACTGCCTCTCAGCCTAAATAATAAATTAAATAATAAATAATTAAAAAGAATAAAAATAATAAAAAAATAATTAAAAAAATAAAAAATAATAAAATAATATATAAAATATATGTAAAAAATCAGATTACCAAATAATTAAATAATAATTTAAAAAAAAAATTAAAAATAATAAAATTATATAAATAGACTAATTAATACAATAATAAATAAAATTTAATGCTAATAATAATTTATGCTTAATAATGCTATTTATTAGTATGCTATATTAATGCTAATAATGCTATATTAATTCTATTAATGCTAATAATAATGCTATTAATGCTATTAATAATGTTATTAATGCTATTATTAATGCTAATAATCCTATTATTAATGCTATTTATGCTAATAATAATGCTATTAATGCTATTAATAATGCTATTAATGCTATTAATAATGCTATTAATCCTATTATTTATGCTATTAATGCTATTAATGCTAATATTTATCCTATTAATGGTATTATTAATGCTGTTAATGCTAATAATAATGCTATTAATGCTAATAATAATGCTATTAATGCTATTAATAATGTTATTAATGCTATTATTAATGCTAATAATGCTATTATTAATTCTATTAATGCTAATAATAATGCTATTAATGCTATTAATAATGTTATTAATGCTATTATTAATGCTAATAATCCTATTATTAATGCTATTTATGCTAATAATAATCCTATTAATGGTATTAATAATGCTATTCATGCTTTTAAATAATACTATTAATGCTATTAATGCTAATAATAATGCTATTAATGCTATTAATAATGTTATTAATGCTATTATTTATGCTAATAATGCTATTATTAATTCTATTAATTTTAATAATAATGCTATTAATGCTATTAATAATGTTATTAATGCTATTATTAATGCTAATAATGCTATTTATGCTAATAATAATGCTATTAATGCTATTAATAATGCTATTAATGCTCTTATTTATGCTATTAATGCTATTAATGCTAATATTTATCCTATTAATGGTATTATTAATGCTATTAATGCTAATAATAATGCTATTAATGCTATTAATGCTAATAATAATGCTATTAATGCTATTAATAATGTTATTAATGCTATTATTAATGCTAATAATGCTATTATTAATCTATTAATGCTAATAATAATGCTATTAATGCTATTAATAATGCTATTAATGCTATTAATAATGTTATTAATGCTATTATTAATACTAATAATGCTATTATTAATGCTATTAATGCTAATAATAATGCTATTAATGCTATTAATAATGCTATTAATGCTATTAATTATGCTATTAATGCTATTAATGCTAATATTTATCCTATTAATGCTATTAATGCTAATAATAATTCTATTAATGCTAATAATAATGCTATTAATGCTATTAATGCTATTAATTATGCTATTAATGCTATATAATGCTAATAATAATGCTATTAATGCTATTAATAATGTTATTAATGCTATTATTAATGCTAATAATGCCAATAATAATGCTAATAATAATGCTATTAATGCTATTAATGCTAATATTTATCCTATTAATGCTAATAATAATGCTATTAATGCTATTAATAATGCTATTAATGCTATTAATTATGCTATTAATGCTATCAATGCTAATATTTATCCTATTAATGGCATTATTAATGCTATTAATGCTAATAATGCTATTAATAATGCTATTAATGCTAATAATAATGCTATTAATGCTATTAATACTGTTATTAATGCTCATAATACTGCTAATAATGCTATTAATACTGCTATTACTGCTAATAATAATGCTATGGCTTATATTATTGCTATTGATGATGCGATTATTATTTAAAAATCTTTAAAAAAACAATAAACATATTTTAGATACCCGATGCATTTGCATCAGGCTAACAGCTATAACTACTATAATCAAATTAATGCACGTTCTAGAATCCCGATGCATTTGCATCGGGCTCACAGCTAGTATATATATAAATAAATAAAAAGAACCAAAAGTTGCATTTTTCATCATAAGGACACACAAAAAAGTAAGTAAAAAGTGATAAAAAAAAGGGACCTGGGAATAAAACCCACATAACTGGAACTAAAGGAAGTGCTGCCTCCATTTTCCATTATATATGTTTTTATATATAGGTGTTTCTGTGTAAATCACAGAAACTATGATTCAGACAAAACTTTGGCCTTTGTCTTGTATGTATTCTAGCCTCATCAATTTAGGCATCTTGTCAGCGCACAAGTGTGGATGACCACAGTTCTGAGCAGGCCTAACATGATGGACTGCAGTGAAACAGACGCCAAACGGAGTCCGAAGAGTCTCCATCTGAATCTTTATATAGAATGATTCCATCGGGGGTTTCATCTGAATCACCTTTTTGGGGTATGAGAACCCTGATGTAAGTGCTCAGTGCAGAACACAAGAAAGAGACCCCAGTCTTCAGCTACGTACTTACAATCAGGACATCTGGCGACGTCGGCGGCTATATTATAGGCGAGGCGGGGGAGTGGCCTATCGCCGCCAACGTCGCCAATGCGTCGCCCTATGTAACTGGGCGAGGGAGATGCATTTGACTGGCTGCCTGGTTTCACAGCGATCTGGGGCGATGTGTACACATCGCCCCATGTAAACGGCCGCTGGCGACCTGACAGGCGCTGGGAGTCATAGGCTCCCAATGTACTGCATCACCGCTGGGGTTTTGAGACACCCCAGCGGCGATGCCACCTGTCAGCTCGCCGGTGCCTCGCCGGAGGTGTCTCCCCATGTAAACGGGGGGCGTCAATGCTGGTGGGGCGCCAAAAGCGTGCACGCCCCCGTCAGTCGCCACCGACATCTCCGGCAAGGTGGTATCGTGTGACGGTACCCTTAGGGCACCTTTACACGCCGCCACCGCGGCAAGAAATCTGACTGGCAATCTGAATAATTTCAATTGTTAGCGGACACTATGTCGCGCATGGATAGCCCCTGTGTGCCTAAACATTGGAGCTCCTCCACAAGTGACTCCATTTTGGAAACTAGGCCCCCAAGGAACCTATCTAGATGCATAGTGAGCACTTGAACCCCCAGGTGCTTTACAAATTGATCCGTAAAAAAGAAAAAAGAAAAGTTTGGTGAAAAAAAGAGTACTTTTTTCTTATTACGGATCAATTTGTGAAGCACCTGGGGGTTCAAAGTGCTCACTATGCATCTAGATACATTCCTTGGGGGGGTCTAGTTTCCAAAATAGGGTCACTTGCGGGGGAGCTCCAATGTTTAGGCACACAAGGGCTCTCCAATCGCGACATGGTGTCCACTAACAATTTGAATGGAAAATCTACTCAAATTGTTAACGGACACCATGTCACGTTTGGAGAGCACTTGTGTGCCTAAACATTAGAACTCCCCCACAAGTGACCCCATTTTGGAAAATAGACCCCCCAGGAAACTTATCTAGATGGGTGGTGAACATATTGATCCCCCAGGTACTTCACAAATTAATCCGTAAAAAGGCATAAATAAAACTTTTGTGGAAAAAAAAAGTACTTTTTCATTTTTACAGATCAATTTCTGAAGCACCTGGGGGTTCCAAGTGCTCACTATGCATATACATAGGTTCCTTGGGGGGTCTAGTTTCCAAAATGGGATCACTTGTGGGGGAGTTCCAATGTTTAGGCACACTGGGGCTCTCTAAACACAACATGGTGTCCACTAACAATTTGAGCTGATTTTCCATTCAAATGTTTAGCGGACACCATGTCGCGTTTGGAGAGCCCCTGTGTGCCTAAACATTGGAGCTCCCTCAGAAGTGACCCCATTTTGGAAACTAGACCCCAGGAAATTTATCTAGATGCATAGTGAGCACTTTGAACCCCTAGATGTTTCACAAATTCATCCGTAAAAATGAAAATGTACTTTTTTTTCACAAACATTTTCTTTTAGCCTAAATTTTTTAAATTTTCAAATGGGGACCAGGATAAAATGCATCCTAAAATTTGTTGGGCAATTTCTCCTGAGTACACAGATACCTCATATGTGGTCATAAACCATTGTTTGGGCATATGTCAGGGCTCAGAAGGGAAGGAGCACCATTTCACTTTTTGAATGGAAAATTAGTACCAAAAGTCAAATTGCGCTCCTTCCCTTCTGAGCCCTGCGGTGTGCCAAAACAGTGCTTTATGACCATATATGAGGTATTGATGAAAATGAAAGAATTGAGGCTAAAAGAACATTTTTGCTGGAAAAATTTAAATCTTCATTTGTTGTTTCCACTTTGCTTTAGTTCCTGTGAAGCACCTGAAGGGTTAATAATCTTCTTGAATGTAGTTTTGAGTAGCTTGAGGGGTGCAATTTTTGGAATGGTGTCACTTTTGGGTGTTTTCTGTCATGTACACCCCTGAAAGGGACTTCAAATGTGATGTGGTCACTAACAAAAATGGTTTTGTAAATTTTGGTGGAAAAATGAAAAATTGCTGATGAACTTTGAACCCTTATAACTTCCTACCCAAAAATTTTTTTTTCCAAAATTGTGCTGATGTAAAGTAGACATGTTATGTATTAACTATTTTGTACCACATAACTCTCCGGTTTAGCAGAATAAAAATTCTAAATTTGAAAATTGCTAAATTTTCTACATTTTTGCCAAATTTTTGATTTTTTCACAAATAAACGCAAAAATGATCAACCTAAATTTAATACTAACATGAAGCCCAATATATCACGAAAAAACAATCTCAGAATTGCTAGGATCCATTAAAGTGTTCCAGAGCTATTACGTCATAAAGGGAGAGTGGTCAGAATTGACAAAAATGCCAATGTCTTTAGGGTCAAAATAGGCTGGGTCCTGAAGGGGTTAAGGGCATAAAAATTAAAAGTTTGATAACAGCAGAAATTTCAAAATAGTTGCCAAGTTTCCATTTTTTTCACAAAATGCAAAAAAAATCTTCCTAAAATTACCACTAACATAAAGTACAACACGTCATGAAAAAAACAATAGTGTCTGTAAAAACGAAACGTGTAAATGCTGCGCCGTTGGTGATCCGGCAAAACCGCACTTGCTGCACCTAACCGCAAGCCCCAAAGGGAATAAAGTGTTTTTTTAACACAGCAGATGTGGAAAACTTGCCATAACTGCTGCGAGTTTCAAATACCGTTGATGTGACAGCAGCCTAAGGGAATAAAGAAGTGACATGGAATTTCTTTTTCCCACTAAGTATTTTTCAAAATGTTTGTTTTAAAGCTGAGGTTCTTCTTTGCTTCAAGTGTGGCTTCTGGCTTATGATTGGTGAACATCGTGAAGGTAGAAGAAACACATTGAAAACTGTGATTGCACTCAGTTGGATTTAATAAAATGTTAACTCTTAAGTTAAGGTGATTGCTAATATCTCCCCAATGGAGAGACGAAGCAAAAAAGAAAATATATGTTTTATTCTGCTATTAGACTACATTCAGACACACCATTTTTGCTGCGTTTTTGGCTGCGAAACAGGATCTGCCTCCAAAAAAGGGGTCATCTATTTCTGATCCGTCTTTTGCTGCGTTTTTTTCCCCCATTAATAATGGTTTCTATGGGAAAAAGGCAGGAGAAAAACGCCACAGAAAGTAACATGCTCATTCGTAAAACAGAGCACTCAAAGTGAAAAAACTTTACAAATGCCCTGTCTGAATGGCAAAAAATAAAAACCCATTGACTTTGCTGGGATTTTATTAGAGTGATCCGTTTTGTGCAGTGCTCATTGTGGGAAAGTAGCTTCAGGCTAAATGCATACCTTGCTACTGCATTACAGTGGCTCTGCTTCCCGTGTCTTTTTTTTCTTTAGGCCACATACAGTATTTTCTCTCAGTATTGTAAATCAAAACCACGAAAAACTACAGAAGTGGTGATGTATTTCTATTATACTTTTCCTCAAATTGTCCCACTCCTGGTTCTGGCTACAAGTACTGAGGGAAAAACAATCACCTAATACTCAACATGAGCACATGGCGTAACTTTCAGCACGATTACAGTGATTCCAGATTTATATAGCAGTTTTTATGTTTTGCTACTTTTGCACACTGAATAATTTAGAATAAAAAACTGTTTTTGCATTGCCATATTGTATGTGCTATTACTTTTTTCTTTTTCTGCCGACAGTCATGTGAGGACTTCATTTTTGCAGGCCAACATTAGTTTTCCATTTGTAAATTTTTTTTGTATGTCATACCAAGACCTTTTGATCTGCTTTTGTGTACAGTATCATTAAAAATCTACTTTTTTATCCTGTTTCGTATTTTATTTCACAGTGTGCACTGGATATGGCAATACCAAATATGTTTCTTTTCTTTTAACAGGAAAATGTATTTTCAATGGCGAAGCATTTTTTCATTCTTCAATTTGCAGGGCTGTCCTTTTTTTTTTGAGCCATCATTTTTATTGAAAGTTTTGCATGTAATTGACACAAAGAAAGTTAAAACAAAGCAATACACATTATCTCGTAGCAGTGACAAAACATGAGAAATAAATAGTTCACATATACAGTTAGGGCCAGAAATATTTGGACAGTGACACAATTTTCGCGAGTTGGGCTCTGCATGCCACCACATTGGTTTTGAAATGAAACCTCTACAACAGAATTCAAGTGCAGATTGTAACGTTTAATTTGAAGGGTTGAACAAAAATATCTGATAGAAAATGTAGGAATTGTACAAATTTCTTTACAAACACTCCACATTTTAGGAGATCAAAAGTAATTGGACAAATAAACATAACCCAAACAAAATATTTTTATTTTCAATATTTTGTTGCGAATCCTTTGGAGGCAATCACTGCCTTAAGTCTGGAACCCATGGACATCACCAAACGCTGGGTTTCCTCCTTCTTAATGCTTTGCCAGGCCTTTACAGCCGCAGCCTTCAGGTCTTGCTTGTTTGTGGGTCTTTCCGTCTTACTTCAGCAAGTGAAATGCATGTTCAATTGGGTTAAGATCTGGTGATTGACTTGGCCATTGCAGAATGTTCCACTTTTTTGCACTCATGAACTCCTGGGTAGCTTTGGCTGTATGCTTGGGGTCATTGTCCATCTGTACTATGAAGCGCCGTCCAATCAACTTTGCAGCATTTGGCTGAATCTGGCTGAAAGTATATCCCGTACACTTCAGAATTTATCCGGCTACTCTTGTCTGCTGTTATGTTATCAATAAACACAAGTGACCCAGTGCCATTGAAAGCCATGCATGCCCATGCCATCACGTTGCCTCCACCATGTTTTACAGAGGATGTGGTGTGCCTTGGATCATGTGCCGTTCCCTTTCTTCTCCAAACTTTTTCTTCTCCATCATTCTGGTACAGGTTGATCTTTGTCTCATCTGTCCATAGAATACTTTTCCAGAACTGAGCTGGCTTCTTGAGGTGTTTTTCAGCAAATTTAACTCTGGCCTGTCTATTTTTGGAATTGATGAATGGTTTGAAATCTAGATGTGAACCCTTTGTATTTACTGTCATGGAGTCTTCTCTTTACTGTTGACTTAGAGACAGATACACCTACTTCACGAGAGTGTTCTGGACTTCAGTTGATGTTGTGAACGGGTTCTTCTTCACCAAATAAGTATGCGGCGATCATCCACCACTGTTTTCATCTGTGGACACCCAGGCCTTTTAGAGTTCCCAAGCTCACCAGTCAATTCCTTTTTTCTCAAATGTACCCAACTGTTGATTTTGCTACTCCAAGCATGTCTGCTATCTCTCTGATGGATTTTTTCTTTTTTTTCAGCTCAGGATGTTCTGCTTCACCTCAATTGAGAGTTCCTTTGACTGCATTTTGTCTGGTCACAGCAACAGCTTCCAAATGCAAACCACCACCTGGAATCCACCCCTGACCTTTTAACTACTTCATTGATTACAGGTTAACGAGGGAGACGCCTTCAGAGTTAATTGCAGCCCTTAGAGTCCATTGTCCAATTACTTTTGGTCCTTGAAAAGAGGAGGCTATGCATTACAGAGCTATGATTCCTAAAACCTTTCTCCAATTTGGATGTGGAAACTCTCATATTGCAGCTGGGAGTGTGCACTTTCAGCCCATATTATATATATAATTGTATTTCTGAACATGTTTTTGTAAACAGCTAAAATAACAAAACTTGTTGTCACTGTCCAAATATTTCTGGCCCTAACTGTAGCTAAATATAGCTTAAAAAAAGAAAAAAAAAAGTCCCGTATATCTAATTCTCTACCCAATATGCGATAGGGTAAAAATACAATATTACTCAAACCTCTATGTCAGAGAAAATGAAAAATAAGCAACCATGAATCAAGATTAGAAAAATTATAAAAACATTATAAAGCCCTCCCCCCCCACCTCCCCTTTTAAATTACCTAATCCCTAACAACATGAATCATCTACTTTTGAAATACAGCCGTATCTAACCAACTCACATACCACATCCTAATTTACCCAAAGTGCCTTTTATCTCTTCCAGTGCATACCATTCTGTAGATTTATATGGAGTCATGAAAAGTTCTATTTCCGAAACCGAGAGATTTTTCTCTATGAACGGTTTCCATTTGAGGAAGAATTTATTGGCCAAATTAGTAGGACTTCTAAGCATCTCTCCAGATTCTAACGTCAAGGATTTTTTAAGGGTGTTCAATACCAGTTCCGTCCCCGGTGTGAACCCGTCAAGCCAGTGCTGGAGAAGTAATCTTTTCACCAGTATGGCTATCGTATGAAATAATATGTGTGGCGGTCCTGTCCTCTTCGCTATCGCCCGAATAATGGAACAGCCACATCATCGGGTCAGATCTACGTTCCTTAGGGTACAGATCTAAAGCCAGCTTCCCCACTCTATCCCAGTATTTCTTCGATTCTGGACATGACCACATCCCATGTTCCAAATCAGTCATGTGTTCTTTGCACTTGGGACAGTGTACTAACCTCCCTTGATTAGTCGGAGAGGGTGGAATATTAAATCCCTGTATAGTGCCATGCATGAGTCTATATTGGGAGTCTCTCCATTTTTCATTGATAATGGTTTTCCTGACCGTGTCCCAACCATCCAGTATTTTCTGGGCCAAGTCAGGATCATCTACATGCTTCTTCCACTTATTGAATAATTTGCGGGTAGTAGCAGGACTGAGAAAGTGTCGTAATTTCTCATAGAGGGAGGATATAGACAAATCTTCTAACCTCATTCCCAACAAGTCTTCCCACACTTGAGTTGTCTAATTCTCTCGAGACATCACGTAATCGGGACATAAGGTGGTGATATAGCTGTAAGTACTGCAACATATGAGTCTCGGGAAGATCGTATTTAGATAAAAGTTCCCGACCTGTCAACCACCTCTTCTCCCGCTCGTGCATGAGATCTCCCAGAGTTGCAACACCCCTTGTTCTCCATTCCCGGAAGAGTGCATTGTCTCGACCCTGCGGGAAAGCAGGACAGGCCCAGGGGGAAAGTCTCTTAGATATTTTCCATGAAAGGTTCAGTTTTTTCCTAACTGCCTTCCAAGTCATCACCGTGTCCCTGCATATTGTCGTGTGTTTAATGTTTGGTGGTAGCTCCGAAAGTGAAGAGTGTAAGAGGGCAGACAGTTTCCAGGGACTCGTCCATTCCCCCTCCAGACCTAGGGTTGTCCTTTTTTACATTTTTCCAAATTTGTAAAAATAAAATATTTGCTTAGTTTCTATATATGACTTGAACACTCAATATTTGGGATTTCACAATTGTGAAGTTCAGAATATTACATGTTGGGACAGGGTTAAACAATAGAAAAACAGCACTCAGTTAACACATGAACGCATCCGAATTTTGCTTGAATTCATTTGAATGGGTGAGATTTGATCTGCAAATTGGATCAAAAATGGATGTGATTTTTTTTCAGGATACAAATGTTCTGCAAGAAACAGAGAAATGAATATACAGACTCACTATAATAGGTGTATGTAGGGGTGTAACTACAATAGGTGCAGGGGATGCAATCGCACCCGGGCGCTGGGGACCTGGGGGCACCAAAAGTCCTTTGGTCTATAGAAAAAAAATAATACTATTAAAGATTTGCAATAATTGTGGGCCCCATTGGAGCTTTCACATCGGGGCCCATGAGCTATAAGTTACGCCACTTGAAGCATGTTTTATCCATGAGATATTTCCCAGAGTAGCATTGCGGCTAAAAGTCTCTTCACTGCTGGCATGCAGGATTAATCTCCACAAGGCGAGTAGCTATTTCCCCAGACTTCGTCATAGCCACTCATATAGCAAGATCAGATCCCATACAATGCACTGATGAGGGGCAATCACCCCAAAACACAACTTCTGCAGAATGGGGTTTTGATATGGCATAAATCCTAAGTCAAATGGAAAGGCTCGTTGAAAAATCAATTATGACTTTTAGGCATGCTACTTCCAATAGGTGGCACTAGAGTTTGTCTACTTCCTCCCTAAAGTGACAATTTGCATATGCATGAGAAACACAGATAAATCATGTTCATGAAACACAAACAGAACAGTTTTAGTGCTCAGTACACTAAAACCGGATCTGGGAAACAATCCTGTTTTTTCCCGGATCCTGCGCCCATAGATCCCCATGTTATGGAAGCCAAATTGCCCCGGATTCATTTATGTCCGGTTTGGTCCGTTTTTTTTCACTGGAGTCCAAAATCGGAGAAGTCTCAGATTTCGGGGCCAGGAAAAAACAGTACAGAAACAAATTCGGGATTGAACTGGCAGAATCGGATGGTTATTTATGACCAATCCGGCACCATAGGGATACATGGGAGGCAAAAATGGATCCTGTTCTGTCCTTTTCAAAATGGACAGAATAGGATCCCAAAAAACGTGGTGTGAAGCCAGCCTAAGTTTGATCAACACTAAGAGGATAAAAGGTTGAATTTGATGAAATTGTTCTTTCTTAAAATGCTTGTCCAACACCAAAATATTGAGGGGTATAGATAGTTGTAAAATTATAAACGGAAGCAGACTCACTTTTGAAAACAACGTCTGCTATATTAGGAACGTGAAGGTCTATGCCGCCTGTAAATTACTGCAGAGGTCAGATGGCTTAAAAAACACATACCGTATATACTCACGTATAAGCCGAGTTTTTCAGCCCAAAAATTGGGCTGAAAAGTACCCCCCTCGGCTTATACGCGAGTCAGTGCGGGGGCTGCTGTATACAGTGGTATACAGCAGCCCCCGCATCCCCAGTAATGCAGGGCCCCCCCCCTCATGCTCCGGTCACCTGTAAAGCAAATTATACTTATCAGTGTCCCGCTGCCGTCCACGCCCGCATCTTCCGACATGCGATCCTCCATCTTCATGCGTCTTCTTCCGGTTTTCTCTGTTCGTCGCAGGCAAAGACGTCATTGCCGGCGCCGAACACAGGAAGTCGGAAGAGGACGCATGAAGATGGAGGATCGCGATGTCGGCAGATGCGGGCGCGACGGACGCAGCGGGACACTGATAAGTATAATTTGCTTTACAGGTGACCGGAGCATGAGGGGGGGGGGCCCTGCATTACTGGGGCTGCCTGTATACTACCACTGGGGCTGCTGTATATAGGGGCTGCTGTATACACCAGTGGGGCTGCAATACCACTGGGGCTGCTGTATATAGGGGCTGCAATACCACTGGGGCTGCAATACTACTGGGGCTGCTGTATATAGGGGCTGCTGTATACACCACTGTGGCTGCAATACCACTGGGGCTGCTGTATATAGGGGCTGCAATACCACTGGGGCTGCTGTATATACCACTGTGGCTGCTGTATATACCACTGGGAGCTGCTGTATATACCACTGGGAGCTGCTGTATATACCACTGGGGGCTGCTGTATATCATACTGCTGGGGCCTGTATACCACTGCTGGGGGCTGTATACCTGTGCTGGGGTCCACCCTCGGCTTATACGCGAGTCAATAGATTTTCCCAGGTTTTGGGGGCAAAAGTAGGGGGGTCGGCTTATACACGGGTCGGCTTATACACAAGTATATACGGTATTCAGATGTTTCCCTGATGACATGATCTCCTTGTTACCTGACCGTTGCAGTTATTGACAGGCTGCAGGGGTCCCGAGTAGTGATGAGCGAGTAGTACGATCCTCAGGTTCCGATAGCTCTAACTGAATACTTTGAATGAATAACGAGTAATGAATCCAATGGAAACCAGTGGGGAAATCACTCAGATCCAAATGCTGAAGTTCAAAGTATTCAGTTACCCCAATGTATTACTACTCGCTCATCACTAGTCCTGAGACATCCAAATGGAGCAGACTGTGCTTCTGAAGCAGTTGGAGACCTTTGGATCAGACTGCGCTAACCATATATTAGCACAACGGAAATGAAACTATGTAATATTTCCAGAGTCAATTGTCTCATCATCGTCAAAGACCTGTGTTATTACTAACTAACGTAATCCTTTGTAAAATTAAAAATTTTCTTTAAGTTAACATATGAGAAATTACATCACGTATTGCCTTCAATGCACTGTAAGACAATTCCTTACAGATTTTCAGGTTGCAATGGTGATTTTGGCTCTTCTGAAAATGTGCTACATTTTTATCGATTGATAGACAGCTAATAACTGTCCAAATATAGGTGATATTTCACATTAATATTCTACAAATGTTCATATTAGAGAATCGATTCATAAAACCTTGGTCCAACGTTCCCATCAGTATTTCATTGCCATCAGACAGATGCTTTGCAACTGTCTCCGACCTGCTGGAATCATCAGTATTTCTTCTGATTTTTAGACTCATCACTACATCATAACTGTAGCAAGAAAAATGCATGACGTCCGGCCAGTCATTCCAATACGAATCTAATACATCTACCATATATGTAGCCGGCTCTTGAGCCCGCACAATGTGCTCACAACACAACATGTATTGTACATGTATGGAACATGTCAGGGATGGGTAAAAATGATGACAGTGCAGAACGTGTCAATAAATGATATTTTTTCACACTGTCATAATTTTTATAGTAAATGGCATAAACAGCTGTTTTTTAATTGCTGATATGCTAAACAATGCAACCGATTGCTGAAAATGGGAAAACAACAAAGACATGGTTCCGTGCTGTAAACAAGCGTTACAAGTGGGAACATGGGTTAGCTTGTATTATTTACATATATAGAACATTGCCATTTCTAGTACTGTTCCATTAATCATCAGTAAATAATCAACTCAAACAATTGTCAAAGGAGTATACAACTGCTCTATTAGGAACGGTTAGCATTTGTACCTTTGCTTAAAAAGAACCTAAATATGCCAAATCTGATGCCGCCATTCCATATTTATCAAACGAGGCACTTTAATGAAAAATGTGGAATAAATGATGCCAGGACAAACCTCTTGAAGCATGCTTTGTACAGTTCTGGAATTTAGAGAAGAGCCAGGGACCAATGAGTCAAATGTTGCAAGGATTTCTTGGTTTTAGTTGAACAAATTTCAACTTTTTAAACATAATAATTGCCACATTTTTCGAGGTCATAAAATAGAGGAAGTAAAATGTGTCAATGTCGCATGCTAATGTTTAGTATTGTGCAAAAAGAGACTTATTTTGAATGTTAAATACTAGTGCATCTCAATGAATTTGAATATCATCAAAAATCAATATCATATTGCCATGTTTCAGGACACCTCTGGGAGCCCTGTAACACGTTGACTAATAAATCAATATTATATTTACCCTTTGATGTCTCGTGGAATACGGCAGCATGGTTTTTAACCCTTCATCCTCCCTACTTTAATTTTCTGAGATAATGACCTTTGGGTTTTCATTGGCTGTAAGCCATAATCATCAACATTTACAGTAATAAACAATTGAAAAAGATCACTCTGTTTGTAATGACTCCATATAATATATGCGTTTCACTTTATGTATTGAATTACTGAAATTAATTACGTTTTTTATGATATTCTAATTCATTGAGATGCACTAGTATTATTATTGAAGCATAAATATATTTGTTGTAGCTCTTTTTTAAGACAGCTATTGCCTGTCTAGAACATGTAGAAATGAGTATATAAGTACACAGTATGTTGTACTGCATGTCAAAATGTTAACCATGTGTCCTTTTCTCGTTATTTTAAAGGGATCCTGTCACCCCAAAACGCCTCATAAGGTATTAAAAGATTTCCCTAGAGCATATTATCACTTGTCCTACACTCCTTTTTGGTCATAAATGCAGCTAGTGAAAATGAAGATAAACGTTAATAAACTCACTCATTAGCCATGTTATCACTCATTAGCTCTGTTAGCTTCAAGCCCCGCACTGCGCATGCGTGCTGGAGGCATAACAGAGCGGCGTGGGTGTACATACGTCACCCGAAGCCGGAAATGACACGATTCGCGTCATACAGCCGCACTGCAGCCCCGCCGGCACAGAGGAGAGCGGGGAGGCGCGCATTTGAATGTGAGTTGAAGATCATGCCTATTGAGGCGTGATATTATGAGGAGCAGAGCCTGCCTGGGTGACTATGACTATAGTAGCCACTCATTAACATACCTAATGAGTGAGTTTAATAACGTTTATCTACATTTTCACTAGATGCATTTATGAGCAAAAAGGAGTGTAGGACAAGTGATAATATGCTCTAGGGACATCTTTTAATAGCTTATGAGGCGTTTTAGGCATGACAGGATCCCTTTAATGTTTTGTCATAAACTTTGATACCATAATATATAAAAATATTTTCTATTGCCTTGTGACACTTTTTCTGTACCCATAATCTAGTTCCTCTGTATGAAACACACAAACTAGGCTCAATATCATCTTCAAATTACCTGTCTTAAGTATAGTGGAAAACTGAAGTACATGTGGTAAACCTACACAAGTTTCAAGAGATTATGCCACTATATACAGATGTATGAATCAATGCCATTACAACCAGGCTAAGTACTGTACCTATGTGTGTCTAAATAGTCCTCACATTGTTCCACCGTACCCTGTCCAGCTCTAGGAAACACAGCTGTTTTCATGCTGTCGGGGTTTCCTGAAGGAGGGATTACTAATAAAGAACTGTAGGTCCCATGATTCCTCTCCCTCTCACAGTTTTTGCCTCTCCATGTCTCTCTTAGGCTGCCTTCACATTTGCGTATGGGAAGGCAGCGTATTGCTGCGTTCCCATACGCAGTAAAACGCATGCACACTGCGTTCCTATGTTTAACATAGGAACGCATAGTGCCTGCGTTTGCTGCGTTCGGGTGCGGATGCGGACGATATCTGCTCCTTCCGGTGTCCAGCATCCGCACCCGGGACGCAGCCAGTTGCATTTTTTTGTGCGCTCGGGGAGCTTGGACAATCAGCAATGCGTCCCCAAGCGCACAAAAAATGCATTGGCTTCAATGGGTCCGCAGTGTTCAGCGCTTGACAGCGCTGGAGAACGCTGCGGACCCATTGAAAAATCTCCCGGTGGCCGCGGTGATGTTACAGGAGCTCACGACGGCCACCGGGAGATCAGCTGAGCCACTGCTGTCCTCCTCTTCCCCGCCGCCTGTAATGTGCTAGCGATGTCGGCGGGGAGAACAGCTGATTTGTCAGCTGTTTGAATCTTCCCGCGTCGACATCTCCTCTCAGTGTCGGCGCGGGAAGATTCAAACAGCTGACAAATCAGCTGTTCTCCCGCCGACACGTCCGCTGCTTACCGGCGGCGGGGAGGAGGAGATCTCCGCCGATTGGCTGCCGGGCTCCCTAGTGATGTGTCCGCAGGCGACATTATCCACTGCGGACACATCATTTCCCACTGCTTTTGACAGCGTTTGTGTCTGCATGCCATCAGCATGCAGACACAAACGTTAATGTGAAGCCAGCCTTACAAAGTATAAGGTGTTGCTGTAAGTATCCCCAGCCTTTACACTCAGTATACAGGAAATTAGATTTTTGATGACTGACATTGCACAATCTGTTGTTTGTTGCCCAGCACGTGAAACATAATCCTCCTGAGCCAAAGAGCAGAGGTGATAGCAAGTAGACGGCAGAATGTGTGTCATCTGATATTTCCATGGGAGGTGAATCTGGATGATAATTACATTATACGAGTACAAGACATCACATAAGCAGAAGATCTATGCCATAGGGCAGGTCTGCATAACGTGCCACTTGTGGGCCACGGAGAACCAAGAGGCTCCAGTTCTCATCTGTATTAATGTCTTTCAGATGCGAATACAGTTGAACACTTTGGTGCCGGGGCAGGGCAGAGCAGCACTCATCAGCCCCCATACAGACATGCAGCCACATTATAGAGAAGAGCAGTGTGGGAGACAATATCATGAGGAAAAGCATGGTGGGGGGGGGGCATTAATTAGAGGAACAGTGTGAGGGAAGAATTATGGAAAAGAGCAGTATGGGAGTGACAGTTACACAGGTTGAAAAAAGACAGGTCCATAATGTGCTTCATGTTAAAGGGGAACTCCAGTGACAGAAATCTTTTTAGTGCAGTTCCTGCCCTCCTACATGATGAAGCAGAGCTGTACGCTGCAGTTCTAGGATCTATAGATCTCTTATAAATCGATAAAATCATACCTGCTCCTTTGCTCTAGCCCCCACCTCAGGAAACCTAAATCTCTGCATGCCCCCTGCCATGCCCCCTCACTAAACAGAATTGTGAGGGGACGTGAATGTAGGCTGATCCTACAGCCCCCAGCATCCACACCCTCAACACACCTCCTGCTTTTTGCTATTACATGAAGTTGCCAGGCTGTAGATTCTGGGTTCCCTGAGGTGGGGACCAGAGCTGAGGAGCGGGTATGATTTTATTGAATTATAAGAGATCTATAGATCCTAAAACTATAGTGTACGGCTCTGCTTCATCATGTAGCAGGGCAGGAACTGTACTAAAAAGTTTTCTCTCACTAGAGTTCCCCTTTAAAACAGAAAAATACTCAAAATTTAGTTTTGAGATTATGAGAAGAATATTGTTGAGTTTCTGCTCAGAATAACAAAAATGTTGGTGTGTTCACACTGACCGATTTGGAGCATAAACTCTCTGAATCCTTCTCAAATACTCAACACTTGGCTTTGATGATGTATTTATGTACTGGCTGTGTTCTGGTGAGGTATTCATGTAAGTACCCCTTTTAAATCTTTTTACGGCCCCTTGGATTAGTTTAGTACGACAATGTGACCCTTGGACCAAAAAGTGTTGTGCACCCCTGCCATAGGGCATTGTCATTTAATAATTCATTAGTAAGTGATCATACCATATTTGAAGGGATTCTGTGATCAGGAATTTGTCAACTAATCTAAGAGCAGCATTTTTCCAGAAGATCTTTCGGAAATGTGATCGAGTTTTCTATTGTCTTCCATTATACTCAGTACACAAGTTGAGCCTATCTGAGTGTTTGACTGCTCGTTGCGAGTACCGAGCACCCAAGTATGGCAATGCTCCCTTATCAGTATCAACTATGTTAGTGGATATGGTGCAGCTTTATTTCATAATCCTAAAATTAAAAAACATGTCTTATTTGCAAACATCTAATGTCCTTCCACAAGATCAGGATTCTTGAGGGTGTAATAAAATAATATTGCTATTTATTCAATAAAATGGCTACCAAGGACATCTTAATTTAATGAAGCAAATAGGGCGCTCCGCGGGACACAACCCTTTAAAATTCCAATATTTATTTCATACCTTCAGAGTGCATACAAGCATGGCAGTGCAGGAGCTTGGCTCCTGTCTTGGCTAAGACCTGTAGAAGCACAGTTTCGTGAAACGAACCGTCGTCTTTTTCAGCTGGCGCCCGACCGCTGAAGGCTCCCTCTCCTGCACTGCCATGCTTATATGCGCCTTTAAGGTAAGAAATAAATGTTGGAATTTTAAAGGGTCATGTGCCACGGAAAGCCTTATTTGTTTCATTGGATTCCTTTACCCAGTTCCGGGCTTTCTCTGGCGAGCACCGACCCTATCCACCATCTGGATCGGTGCAGTTGTGGTTTACCAGGAACACTTGAAGGAATCCGAGCTGAAGTTTGTGCCCAAAATAAGTACTTTTTAACTCTTATTTTGACATCTTAATTTAAAATCATATTTGTAAATCACTTCAGTATTCTTAGGCTAAGGCTCGCACATTCCAGCCTGTTTTGCTTCAGGTCTGTTTTTGTAGCAAAATTTTGCATTTTTTTTCTAAGTCCCAAAAGTGGATCCGTTAACACGTGGTGCACTTAGGGCCACCTGAATTTTTCAAAAAACGCATGCGTTTTTATACAGCAGCCCAAAAACGCTGCTAGCAGTGTTTTTGGGGTCCGTTACAAAAACGCATGTGATTTTTTAACATGGGGCCTATGGGAGACGCATTTAACGCATGGTACATATGGGCACCATGCGTTAACGCATGTGTTTTTTAAGAAAAAATTACTAAATCCCAAAATTTCCAAAAAACATCCTGGATCTCAGGGGACACTATTGGCATTCTAAATTTAATGGATCCGTTTTTCTAAAGCCACAAAAAAGCGGATTTGGATGTGTGACCCTAGCCAAAAACGCTGCTAGCAGTGTTTGGGCTGCTGCATAAAAACGCATGCGTTTTTTTAAAAATGCAGGTGCCCCTAAGTGCACCATCCGTTAATGGATCAGTTTTTGGGACTTAGAAAAAAATGCAAAATTTTGCTACAAAAACGGACCTGAAGCAAAAATGGCTGGTATGTGTGACCCTAGCCTTAGAGGTTTTTTTATTGCAGTATTATATGTTGTTTTCAGGAAGACGAAGCGTTCTTAAGGCTACTTCACACGCTAGGATCTCGTTAACGATATCGTTGAAACGTCACGCTTTTTTGATTGTTCGAACTATGTCATTTGTCCATCGTTGCGTGTAAACATACAATCTTGAAACGAGAAATCGTTGAATTGTTCATCAAACATTTGAGATCCTGATCTCAAATCTATCGTTCGTCGTCCAATTAACGTTCTGTGAAGTAGCAACATCGTTCAGTGTGACACCTTTTTGAACAATGTCGTTCACAATTCTCCTGTTCCTGCCGCTTTGTTACATCGTTCACTAAGGCTGGTTTCACACTGCGGTCAGATCAGGTCAGGTTTTGTGTTCGAAAACCAGGAGAGGAACTTGCAGAGAAAAACTATAATTGAAAAATTGACACCTGTTCTAGGTTTTGGAGTCACCCCTGGTTTTGGAACACAAAACCTGACCTGATCTGACCTGATCTGACCTGATCTGGCCTGATCTGACCTGATCTGACCTGATCTGACCGCAGTGTGAAACTAGCCTAAGTTGTTCGCGAAGAAGCTGGAGCGTTGCCAAATTTAACATCGTTAACGATATCCTTGCGTGTGACAACGCACTAATGATGTCGGAACGACAGCGATCACGTCACATTGTTAACGATATTGTTCACTACATCGTAGCATGTGACGGTACCTTATTGGGGACAACATTTCACATTTCGTTTCAGGCTACATGAAAATTAGAAAGAGTCCTGCTCTTTAGGCCAGGGGTGGGGAACTCCAGGCCTCGAGGGCCGCACACAGTGCAGGTTTTCATGATTTCCTTAGTATTGCACAGAGTCTGGAATCATCACCAGTACTGGTGATTATACTATCACCTGTGCAATACTAAGGAAATCATGAAAACCCTCGAGGCCTGGAGTTCCCCACCCCTGCTTTAGGCTATGTGCCTATGCTGCATAGTTGGTGCTGAAATAGTTTGCTCAAAATACGCATCTTCTGACAAAAATACATGCCTAAAAATGTAATGTGTTTTGGTCTATATATACTGCATTTTGTTTTCATGAATGATTACGTCAATGGCTGGAAGGACTAAAAATCGCACCAAAATACGGATCCATAATGACAAGCTGCAGAATTTTCTGCATCAAAAATCTGCAAATACGCAAGGAAAAAATATGCAGCGTTGGCACGGTACTTCAGGATTCTCATAGGACTTTGTTGGCTTTGTGATATGCATGCCGATTTTTATGTAGATTTCTCAAAATACACAGCAAAAAATGCAACATGGGCACAAGGCCTTCAGGTACCGGAAGGGCCGCTTTACACACACCAACTTCTGTGTCCAACTTCTGAACAGATCTCTGGTTGCAGTGAAATCATGGATACATTGTTACATTTGTACACAGCCACAAAATGGAACAATGTGTCCATGATTTCACTGCAAACAGAGATCTGTTCAGAAGTTGGTCACAGAAGTTGGTGTGTGTAAAGCGGCCCTTATGGTGGGTTTACACGTTGCGATATCGGAGTCCAACTCAGGCGAAAAGTCACGTGGTTCGTGAGTTGGACCCGATAACGTTCCTGCGTTGTACTGTTTGAACGTACAATGCGATGCTGCAATGATGGCAAACCGATATCGGGGGTCGAATGAGCGTGCTATTCAACCGCCCGATATCGGATGCCGGTTGGAGCCGGATCATCCCGTGTGACAGCCCAACTCCGATGTGTACTGCCATGTCACCCATTCACTCCCATGTTAAATGGTCGTTCCTGGGTTGGTGGGTGTACACATCGTCGGGACGTTGTATCCCGATATCGGCACGTCTAAACCTCCGATGCGATCAGGGAGAAACGGGCACTAAATGCGCGCTCCCGCGCCGTTGTATTACGATATCTGAACGATATCGCAACGTGTAAACCCACCATTACACACAGAGATTTCTCTGGAGACATTGCTTGCAACTCACTGGTTGCAGTGAAATCATGGACACATTGTTCCATTTTGTACACTGCAACGAAATGGAACAATGTGTCCATGATTTCACTGCAACCAGTGAGTTGCAAGCAATGTCTCCAGAGATATCTCTGTGTGTAACGGTACCTTTATACTACATTCTGGCTACAAACAGGTTCACCTATATCCTGAAAACAGAAGATAATGTAGCTTGAAAAGTTTCTTGGCTAATTCAGATAACAAGAGACTTTCTGGCAAATCTGTCATGTGATCTCTCCACAAATGAACAGCTCCTATCAGACATGCAGCTAGTTTCTGAGTATGTACACACAGGCGGGTAGGGTTACAGCTGTTCCCGGAATTCCACTTGATTTCGCTTTGGTAACCCAATCCAGCTGATACAAGGAGGGGGAGCTATTATTTTAGGAAGGTAAAGAGGGGGTTGTAGAAACATATGGATTGTATTTAAACTATATGGAAAACTGAAAGCTGCATTAATTTTTCCAAGAGAAAAATGCTGGACTATACAGATCCCTCTACATTTAAAAGGGAGAAGAGGCTACAGCAGAGTCAGTACAAATAGGAGTGACTGTCATCAGGGGCTGTCTTGCCTCAATGTCCCTTTTCTTGGTGCTATGATCTACGGTGAACAATGGGAACACCATTTAGGTGCTTTGCTACATCTCATAGTTAATTGAAGATAAAAAAAAGTTGCAAATTCTTAGGTTACATTCCCTTGATGAGCTCTTGGAGAGTTTTGGTGTTGTAAAAATTCTGCAGCATTTCTGCACCTATTAAGTAAATTAGGTTACTTGCGTTGTTTACCTGCGTTTTTGTGTGTGTTTTTTACTTGTATTTTTATTGTGTTTTGGCTGCTGTGTTTTTTGTCTTCCTTTTCGTATTTGGCTTTGACAAATCTTATGAGCAGATTACATGCATTTTTTTTTTACCTGAGATTTTTCTGTATCTAATGCAAGTGTATAGGGAAAGACTGTACATAAAACTCATTGTACCCACAAGAGGGATTGACATGTTGCAGATATGAAACACGCACCTATACGCCGAGTAAAAAAGATTCACAGTAGGTATGAGATCTCTATTAACCACATCCACTTTACTGGAACTGTAAGACACTGTGCTTTTGATGCAGGAAAAAATATGCAGCGTCGAAAGCTTAGCAAAAACCAACCTTAGAAGCAAGGAGTTCTCTTCTTTTTACAGTTTGATGGTCTTCTGATACCTTATATTCATATCCGTCATATAATATAATATAGTAATATACTTCTTCTACTGATGGTAAAAATCAGATGGAATATGTTTGCACTGGATATTACCATTGGTAGTATCACACCCTTGATGTCGCTTTATAAGCATGGTGGTTTCTGATGGTATTTTACAGCCTAAACCCATAGATGCCCTTTGACCACAATGCTTACATGAAGTAAATACCAGCTTCTAGTTTAGATGTTTAGCAAGCATGTCATTTTATATTTACTTTTACTGCAAGTCGCAACCAAGCCAATGAATTGACTTTACAATCATTAATTGCCTGCCATTTGTCAAATAATAGTGCATTCATTCTAGATTTGGGCAATTCCTCAAGGCCTCATTCACAAGTTGTTATATTGTGGAAGAATAACATTTTGAAGGAGATATTTGCAAAGAATTACATATTCACCTGTATGCAGTCATGGCCAAAAGTATTTTGCACCTTTGAAAACTGTTCCAAAAATTACAGAATTTCTCCAAGAAACCTATTGCAATTACACGTTTTGTGTATTGTAACATTACAAAAAAGTAAAAAAAAAAACAGAAGTTAAAAATCAAATTGGATAGAATTTCAAACAAAACCCCCAAAATGGGCTGAACAAAATTGTTGGCAACCTCAGATTACTATTTAGTTGCACACCCTTTGGAATAAATAACGGCAATCAATCACTTTCTATCACCATTAACAAGCTTCTTACCCCTCTCAAAACCTCTCAACTGGAATTTTGGACTCTTCTTTTGCAAACTGCTCCACATCTCTCATATTTGAAGGGTGCCTTCTCCCAACCATTCAAAGCTCTCTCCACAGGTGTTCAAGGGGATTTAGATCTGGACCCATTGCTGCCACTTCAGAACTCTCCAGCACTTTGTTTCCATCCAGTTCTGCGCACTTCTTGAAGTATGTTTGGGCTTATTGTCGTGCTGGAAGACCCATGACACTGGGCACTACATTGCAACCCAAAATCCTCTGGTAGTCTTCAGATTTCATGATGTCTTGCACACAGTCAAGGCACCCAGTGTCAGAGGCAGCAAAACTACCCCAAAACACCTTTGAACATCTGCCATAGTTGACTGTAGGTACTGTGTTGTTTTCTTTTTAGGTCGCATTCTATTTTTGATAAACAGTAGAATGATGTGCTTTATCAAAAAGCTCTATCTTGGTCTCATCTGTCCACAGTCGCTTTCCCAGTATTATTTTGGCTTACTCGAGTATATTTTGGAAAACTGCAGTCTGGCTTTTTTATGTCTGTGTCTCAGCAGTGAGGTCCTCCTGGGTCTCGTGCCATAGTGTTTTTTTTTTTTTAAATCAGATTATTTTTATTGAAAGTTTTAAACATACATACAACATAGATGCCAAAAACATCTTCCCCTGATTCACCCACCCACCACCCTTCCCTTTCCTCCATACAACAGAGTACATATACCATCAGTACCACAATATTTCTCGTGCCATAGTGTTTGACTTCATTCATATGTCCCCCACTTAGGTCATGAGTGCATGCACTCCTTGCCTCGTAGCCTCCCTGGCGGTCTGTTTAGGTCTTGAATTTGTTGCTAAAAGCGGGCTACCCGCGTTCGCGGCAGATGCGGTTAAAAAACCGCATCTGCCGCACTTGCCGCATAGCTGCCGCACTTGCGCCGCACTTGCGGCGCGGTTGCGGTAATCTGCATAGGAACCAACCACCTCGGATGACCCTCATACACTGGTAGATATGTGCCCCTGCAGCCTAGTAAACCATTAGCAGCACTGTTTTTGTGTGAAAAGTGGCTGCAGTAGAAGTGAGATAATGATTTTATACACTTACATGCCTGCGTACTTGAGGGCGTCTCCCTGTGTGTGCTGGCACTTGTGGGCTGTGCTCATCATGTCTGATCTCCCCCTCCCTTATGCACGCCCCCTCTCAGCCTGCTATAATGCGTGAGGCTGATTGCGTCATAAAGGGGCGGGGCTACCGGGATGCCGCGATTTAGCCCCGCCCCTTTATGACGAGATCAGCCTCACATCACTATAGCAGGCTGAGAGGGGGCGTGCATAAGGGAGGGGGCGAACAGACATGATGAGCACAGCCCACAAGTGCCAGCACACACAGGGAGACGCCCTCAAGTACGCAGGCATGTAAGTGTATAAAATCATTATCTCACTTCTACTGCAGCCACTTTTCACACTAAAACAGTGCTGCTAATGGTTTACTAGGCTGCAGGGGCACATATTAACAGTGTATGAGGGTCATCAGAGGTAGTTGGTTCCTATGCAGATTACCGCAACCGCGCCGCAAGTGCGGCGCAAGTGCGGCAAGTGCGGCAGATGCGGTTTTCTCACCGCATCTGCCGCGAACGCGGGTAAGCCCGAGCCTGACTCGGGGTTAACGCTTCTGGTAGTGAATGTTAACCCCGAGTCAGGCTCGGGAATAACGCTAGGAAGGTTAATGGGAAGTGTGCACACTCTGTATTTATTACCAGCCAATGGCTGAAGGACATTAAGTACTTTAGGCACCCTCAACTTAAGTGAGGTGCCTAAGGAACATGATCAGTCAGTTAAGTTTCACACTTGGTAGTTGTCAGGTCCCTTTCCCTGTATTCTGTATCTGTTACCTGTACCTGCTAACTTATACACCTGTGCCCCACCACCTACCATACCTGCCAGTACCAGCTGGACCTGCTATATCTGCCACACCCTCAATTGCCACCCAGCCTTCCAGTCCCAGTCCATCTGCCAGCACATGCCTGTCTACCAGTATCTGCCTGCACTCGAGTCCGTGCCTATATTTCTAACTCTACTCTCTGTTACTAGAGTTCCCCGGGAGTGGTACACCTGGTGGTTACCTGCTCTAGTGAAGACGAGGTAGCTGCTTAGCGACACCCTTTCCGGTCCTGTGGCACAGTGGGTCCACACCCAGCAGTGTGACATGGAGATGGACTTGTAAGCTTGAGATTGTTGATATTTTTCAACAATTTTGATTCTCAAGTCCTCAAACAGTTCTCTCCTCTGTTTTCCATGTGTGGAACACACAGACACACAATGAAAGATGTGTAGATAACAGGTACGGATGGATCAGAGATCCACCCGCACCTGTTAACTAGTTAGATCACACTGTTAAACTTTATCAGCCCGATTTAACACATGCTGGTGGGGACCGCGCTGTTCCCCACCGCCATGGGTGACCAGGGACACCGATAAGTTTTCATGACAGCAAAAGGTCAGACAATAACCTTTGTCGCTGTAATAATGAAGTTCCTGTGAATGCTGGTATTTCTGCTGTTCCGAGGGATGCTGAAGCATTGCTTTAAACAGCAGAAGCGATCGGACACTGCAGGATTCAAGTGCTCAAAGGAGAAAAAATCTATGAAAAATGTAAAAAGAAAATTTTCAAAAAATAAAACATAAAAATTTAAATCATCCCCATTGCCCCATTGAAAATAAAACTTAAAAAAAAAAATACACATATTTGGTATCGACACTTTCAGAAATGCCGGATCTATCAACATATAAAATAAATTACCATATTTTTCGCTTTATAAAATGCATCAGATTGTAAAACGCACCCCAAATTTACAGAAGGTGAAAAATAATGTTAAATGGGGTCTGCCTTATAATGCCAGTGTCAGTCTTACATAAACTCACATAAACTCACCATGGGGCATGCGGCAGCGGCGGTGGAGCAGGGGTACAGGAGGCATTGCCAGTGATGCTGTGGGCACAGGAGGAGGGGGTGTCATGGAAAAATAGTTCAGGCTCCATTGACTTACCAGTGGCGGTGGGGGTACTGTATGTATGATCCCCCAACCTGATATATGGCCCCATCCCGGTATATATGATCCACGGCTTCTTTCCTGGTATATACAGTCCCCATCCTGGTATAGTACATATGGTCACCCATCCTGGTATATGATGCCCATCCTGGTACATGGTCCCCAGCCTGGTACATTGCCGTCTGGTACATGGCCCCCACCATGGTATATAAGGCACTCTCCCTGGTACATGGCCCCTCATCCTGGTACATGGCCCTCAGCCTGTTACGTGGCCCTCACCCTAGAATATATGGCCCCCAGCCTGGTATATCGTATATGACCCCTACCCTATGTGGCCAGCAGCGGCAGTGGTGCAGCGGGGGTCACAGGAGGCAGGGACGCTGCTTTACCTGTGAGCTGATGCTGAGGGCTGGGGCACAGAAGGAGGAGGTTTCATTAGGAAGTGGGCAGCATTGATCTCCGAGCACTGACGCAATGGACTTCAGGAAAATGGCTACAAAGATCTCATCTATTTAACGGTCGCGTTTGCAGACATTTTCCTGAAGTCCATCACGTTGGAGGCAGCACGCATGTAGATTGAGATCTTGGCTGTCTGAGATATCAATCTATGCATGCGCTGCTTCCGCAGCCATATTACATCGCGTGACCACTGGAAAAGCAATGCACTGTGAAATGCTCCACCGCATCACCCATCTCATCCCATGTCCCGGAAGCCAGCATCATGTCATTGCTGGTACCGCAGCGTCCCTGCCCCTTGTCATCCTGCTACACAGCTGGCCGCCACTGTCGCCACTCCCCCTCCCACCAAAGCTACTTTTGGATTATAAATTGCATCCCCATTAGCCCCCAATTTTGGGAAAGGGGGAGGAAGTGCGTTTTAGAATCTGAAAAATGTGGAAATCTGATCGGTAAAGGGTGTAGTACAAAAAAAAAATCAAAACTCCATAATTCCTTTTTTTTTTAATGCAATAACAGTCAAACATTGCATCTTCCCAAAAATGCAAAAATAGGAGAATCAAAAACATCAGGTAAAGATGCAAAAATGCACCCCAGATCCCTCAAAATGGGTCTTGGAGAATGGCAACAAAAGTTATTTTTGTCAAATTTCAGAATTTTTTTTTTCACTAGTTAAAAGTATACACGTTTGGTATCTACGAACTTGCACCAACCTGGGAAATCATTTTGTCTGGTCAGTTTAACCATATAATGAACATGGTTAATAAAAACCCTAAAAATTAATCATATACGTTGTACGGGAAAAACAGTGTTCTACAGTCCGCGCTGCCAAGGTCCACTTATTCCAAGGAAACACACGGGTAGGTGAAGTATATCCAAAATCCTTTATTGCATCTTACGCGTTTCGGTGCCCTCCTGGCACCTTCCTCAGGGATCTGTCAGGAGGGCACCGGAACGCGTAGGATGCAATAAAGGATTTTGGATATACTTCACCTACCCGTGTGTTTCCTTGGAATAAGTGGACCTTGGCAGCGCGGACTGTAGAACACCGTTTTTCCCGTACAACGTCTGTGATTCCACGTGCTAGTGGTCGGTGGGAGTCCAGCAGCAGCCATCAGGATATAACACTACATGTCTATATACCAGTTGTGGGTCTCACAACTGAAATAGGCGAGTGGTTCCCTTTATACCACCTACTTTTGAAGTGTCTGAGTGATAGGGCACTATTGCGCCTCTTGTTCCCCTTCCCTTTCTTTTATTTAAAAATCAATCATGAAATTGTACTTTTTTGCAATTTCACTTCACTTTTTTTTCCCATTTCTAGTACACTATAATAACTTAATTTAACCCCTTCCCGACATAGGACGTTGTGCAACGTCTTGTGTTTCTGCCCGTTCCCGACACAGGACGTTGCACAACGTCCTGGCAGATTTGAGCTCCTGCACCCCCTGTGAGCCGGGTCACTCAGGTGTCACAGATGCTGCTGCACTGTGACAACCTGTAGATGACCCCACAGGGGGTGGATTAACCCCCCCATGCCCAGGACCCCTCCGATCGGCAGTTTAAAAGTGAAACTGCCGATCGGAGGGAATCATAGGGATTCGCCCCTCCAGATCTGATTGGAGCTCTCCTCACCCCCCTCCAGCTCCAGGACTGTCCAGGGCCCCCCCGCCGTCCCCCCCAACCGCCCGCCCCCCTCTATTATAATGTACCTGCCGGCGGGCTGCACCCGCGTGCGCCCGCCGGCAACACTGCCTGCTCCCCTGCGCTGGTGCTCCCCCCCAGGCTGCCCCCACCTCCGGGCCCTATGCCTGCCCCCCCCCCTCACCTCCTGCGGCGGGCTGCACACTTCGGTGCACCCGCCGCTGCCGCCGCTGCTGCAGCTCCTCCTTCTCTGCCCGGCCCGCCGGTCTGTGGCCCCGCCTCCTCTCCCGGCCTCCTCCTGCTCATCGGTGGAACGAGGGAGGTAAGTGTGTATGTATGTGTGTGTATGCATGTATGTGTATGTATGCATGTATGTGTATGTATGTGTATGTATGTATGTATGTATGTGTATGTATGTATCTATGTATGTATGTATGTGTATGTATCTATGTATGTATGTATGTGTATGTATCTATGTATGTATGTATGTGTATGTGTCTATGTATGTATGTATGTATGTGTATGTTTGTATGTATGTGTATGCATGTATGTATATGTATGTATGTATGAATGAATGAATTGATGGTGGGTGAATGGATAGGGGGTGCATGCGTGGACGTGAGCGTACATGAGTGTGCGTGGACGTGAGTGTGCGTAGACGTGAGTGTGCGTAGACGTGAGTGTGCGTAGACGTGAGTGTGCGTAGACGTGAGTGTGCGTAGACGTGTGCGTGTGTGGACATGTGTGTGGACGTGTGCGTGCATAGATGTGTGTGTGTGTGCATAGACGTGTGTGTGCATGGATGTGTGCATAGATGGATGTGTGCGTGCGTAGACGTGTGCGTGTGTGGACATGTGTGTGGACGTGTGCGTGCATAGATGTGTGTGTGCATAGACGTGTGCGTGCGTGGATTATGGGTGCATAGGTGGATGGATGGGTGCAACAAGGGATCAAGTGTCCTCTTGTTGTAGTCTGTGGGATCATAGTCATGGTGCACTGTATGACAGGTCATTGTCATACAGTGCACCATAACTCTGACCCCAGAGACTGTAAGAAGAGGACACTTCATCCCTTGCTGCAGTCTCTGGATTGACCGGAGGCGATCGAGCGTCGTGGGACCTTCGTTGTGGACTACGTCGGAGGCGATCGTGCGTCGTGGGACCTTCGTTGTGGACTACGTCATAGGCGATCGAGCGTCGTGGGACCTTCGTTGTGGACTACGTCGGATCTTTATAATAAAGATGGAGTCCGAATTTTGTTTGTGTTTTTTTTTCAAATAAAAAGATTTTTCTCTGTGTGTATTTTCTGACTATTTACCAGAGATTCCTAATGGCGGGTCTAACATTGGCCCTATATTATGAATCTCGGGCTTAGTGCCAGCTGCCAATAAAAAGCTGGCATTAACCCCTTTATTACCCAGTTTGCCACCGGCACCAGGGCAACTGGAAGAGTCTGGGTACAGCGCCAGAAAATGGCGCTTCAATTAATGCACCATTTTCTGGGGCGGCTGCGGGCTGCAATTCGCAGCATGGGGGGCCCAGAACGCTTGGGCCTCTCCATGCTGCGGATTCCAGCCCCCAGCTGCCTAGTTGTACCTGGCTGGACCAAAAATATGGCGGAGCCCCATGTCATTTTTTTTCTAAAATTAGTTCTAGAAGAAAAAAAAGGGCTTTGCTGTATTTTTGGTGGCCAGCCAGGTACAACAAGGCAGCTGGGGGTTGGTGGCAATCCGTAGCTGCCAAGTTGTACCTGGCTGGACCAAAAATATGGCGGAGCCCTACGCCATTTTTTTTCTAAAATTAGTCCTAGAAAAAAAAAATGGGCTTCGCTGTATTTAGATGCATAGTGAACACTTTGAACCCCCAGGTGCTTCACAAATTGATCCGTAAAAATGAAAAAAGAAAATTTGTGTGAAAACAAATGTACTTTTTCCTTCTTACGGATCAATTTGTGAAGCACCTGGGGGATCAAAGTGCTCACTATGCATCTAGATGCATTCCTTGGGGGGTCTAGTTTCCAAAATGGGGTCATTTGTGGAGGAGCTCCAATGTTTGGGCACACAGGGGCTCTCCATACACGACATGGTGTCCGCTAATGATTCCAATAGTTAGCGGACACCATGTCGCGTATGGAGAGCCCCTGTGTGCCTAAACATTGGAGCTCCCCTACAAGTGACCCCATTTTGGAAACTAGACCCCCCAAGGAACATATCTAGATGCATAGTGAGCACTTTGAACCCCCAGGTGCTTCACAAATTGATCCGTAAAAATGAAAAAAGAAAATTTGTGTGAAAACAAATGTACTTTTTCCTTCTTATGGATCAATTTGTGAAGCACCTGGGGGATCAAAGTGCTCACTATGCATCTAGATACATTCCTTGGGGGGGTCTAGTTTCCAAAATGAGGTCACTTGTGGGGTAGCTCCAATGTTTAGGTACACATGGGCTCTCCATACGCGACATGGTGTCCGCTAACAATTCCAATAGTTAGCGGACACCATGTCGCGTATGGAGAGCCCCTGTGTGCCTAAACATTGGAGCTCCCTCACAAGTGACCCCATTTTGGAAACTAGAGCCCCCAGGGAACTTATCTAGATGTGTGGTGAGCATTTTGAACCCCCAGGTGCTTCACAAATTCATCCGTAAAAATGAAAAAGTACTTTTTTTTCCATAAACATTTTCTTTTTTCATTTTTACAGATTAATTTGTGAAGCACTGGGGTATTCAAAATGCTCACCACCCATCTAGATAAGTTCCCTGGGGGGTCTAGTTTCCAAAATGGGGTCATTTGTGGGGGAGCTCCAATGTTTAGGCACACAGGGGCTCTCCAAACGCGACATGGTGTCCGCTAACAATTTGACTGAAAAATCAGCTCAAATTGTTAGCGGACACCATGTCGCGTTTGGAGAGCCCCTGTGTGCCTACACATTGGTGCTCCCCCACAAGTGACCCCATTTTGGAAACTAGACCCCCCAGGGAATTTATCTAGATGGGTGGTGAGCATTTTGAACCCCCAGGTGCTTCACAAATTCATCCGTAAAAATGAAAAAGTACTTTTTTTTTCTACAAAAATTTTCTTTTAGCCTAAACTTTTTCATTTTCACATGGGGAACAGGATAAAATGGATGCTAAAAATTGTTGGGCAATTTCTCCTGAGTACACCGATACCTCATATGTGGTCATAAACCACTGTTTGGGCACACAGCAGGGCTCAGAAGGGAAGGAGCGCCATTTGACTTTTTGAACAGAAAATTAGCTCCAAAAGTCAAATTGCGCTCCCTCCCTTCTGAGCCCTGCCGTGTGCCCAAACAGTGGTTTATGACCACATATGAGATATCGATGTACTCAGGAGAAATTGCCCAACAATTTTTAGGATCCATTTTATCCTGTTGCCCATGTGAAAATGAAAGAATTGAGGCTAAAAGAACATTTTTGTTGGAAAAATTAAAATTACCATTTTTTCCTTCCACTTTGCTTTAGTTCCCGTGAAGCACCTGAAGGGTTAATAATCTTCTTGAATGTAGTTTTGAGTAGCTTGAGGGGTGCAGTTTTTGGAATGGTGTCACTTTTGGGTGTTTTCTGTCATGTACACCCCTCAAAGGGACTTCACATGTGATGTGGTCACAAAAAAAAATGGTTTTGTAAATTTTGCTGGAAAAATTAAAAATTGCTGATGAACTTTGAACCCTTATAACGTCCGAACAAAAATTTTTTTTTTTCCCAAAATTGTGCTGATGTAAAGTAGACATGTGGGAAATGTTATTTTTATAAACTATTTTGTGGCACATACCTCTCTGGTTTAGCAGAATAAAAATTCATAATTTGAAAATTGCAAAATTTTCAAAAATTTTGCCAAATTTTTTATTTTTTCACCAATAATCGCAAAAATTATCAACCTAAATTTAATACTAACATGAAGCCCAATATGTCACGAAAAAACAATCTCAGAATCGCTAGGATCCGTTGAAACGTTCCAGAGATATTACCTCATAAAGGGACACTGGTCAGAATTGACAAAAATGGCCTGGTCATTAAGGTCAAAATAGGCCCGGGGGTGAAGGGGTTAAAAGTACAACTCATCCCGCATTGACAGAAAAATAAAAAAGTTATGGCTATTGGAAGAAAAAGAGGGAAAAATGAAAAACTGACAATGGTCCAGAGGTGAAGGGGTTAAGTTATTTGCCCACTGTCTTATGTATGAAGGTGTATTGTAAGATCTCTGCAAGTTCAGTAAAAGATAGTTGTTTAAGAACTTTGGGTCTCTGTTACTGACTCCTCTGGGGACCAGTCCTGACTTATCAGAAGTAATGGCGACAAGCGGCCTGTTAGAAGGTAGGATCTGCACCACAGAAGACCACTCATCCAGCCAGGACCACAGCCACTTTTTTTTGTAGAAATGGCTGCTCTCATGCCCCTTTTACATTCTGATGGGATTTGCTTCTTTAAAGGAAACCTCCAGGAAAAACTGATACATTGTGTTATATTTAGTGTTAGCAGAGCAATCCCTTAAAGCGTAACCACTGTTTACATTTTTATTTAATAAAACTGTAGAGCAAGTGATTTTAACAAACTTTGTAAATTCTGAAAATTCTGGTTTATTACCATTTATAAATCTTCCACAAAGTGTCACCACTACACTGTGTGTGAAGCAGACTTATGTTTGTTATCACTCAGATCTATCTTCAGTGAATACTGGGCATGTATCCATGTAAAGAAAAGGGGTGTGGCCTACACTGCTGACTGCAGCTGGTGGGGAAACAATGTATCAAATTACAGCACAGAGCTAAGCAATGTCAGGATGTAAACTCCTCTTTACAAGCTTCTCTGTTTTGTCATCTAGCTCCACACAGCTCAGTCACAATCTTTATTAACTCCTTGTCTGCTGGCTCCCCACACAGCTCAGTCAGGATCTCTGTTAACCTCTTCTGTGCTGTCCCACTGCACTGCCCTCAGATGCTGGCCATGACCACACAGTCATAAAATGCAGTTGTTCAAAGAGCACAGAAAAATGTGAGAAAATAAGTCACATGGCACAAAAAAGCATTATCTTAGCTGCTATGTGACCAATCATTAACAACTTGTGCAGTATTGTTTTTTTGTTTTTTTTTTCAATGAAATGACATTTACACTTTAACTTTAGATTATAAAGCCTTTTGCACCTTAACAACTCCTTTTACCATAATATCCAAAATGTGCAATCCACTTTGATATCCAGCAATAGGAAAGTATAAATATCTTTACCTGTGGACAGTCCTTAATGTAATGGCCTTTATTAAAGCAGAGGTGACACAAGTAGTTTGGAGGGGGCCTCTTGCTGGGTTTCCTGTTCTCTGAGGTGAGCGAAATTTCTGAGAAGTGTTCGGTTAGAGAGCTCAGTCCATCAGCAATGTTGTTCAGAGATCCATAGGGAGATGCATTTTTATAAAGGCTGCTGCTCAGTGCCTGTGGAGACATACAGAACATTGATAGTTTAGCAGATGCATGAATGCAAACATTTTGTAAAGTCAAATAATTCTCTTTACTCGCATCCTCCCCTTAGCTGACCCCCAATACAATCACCATGCATATGATTCAGAAAGCTAGATATGACCGTTGGCGTAAGTGCAAAAGCAGTCCTATGAGAGTTTGAGAGTTTATTACATGTCTTCAGGTTATTGGACATTAACCATTTGTTTCACTGGTAAACGGGCATCCTCCCTTTAGTAAAACTATTCTCTGATTACTGTGGACAGAAAATTCTTTCTTTCTAGGTTACATTCTGATCTAATTGTAGCTGATAATAAAATTCCATGAAGTCACTCCGTACATCATTAACATTATTTAGCATCCCTGGGAATAAATAATGAGCATAAAGCCACAGTTTTGATGAACCCTCCCTGTGTTTGGCAAATAAAGCATATCAGGGCGAGAGGGCTAGAAAATGGAACACAACCAATTAGGCTACTTTCACACTACGATTTTTGTAAAATCCGATGCTGTCCGATATAAATCGGACAGCATCGGATTCTTCTAATGCCTGGAATCGGGTGCCAAATAGGCATCCGATTTCGACAGAAAATAGGATGCCCGCCCTCCTGTCAGATCGCTCCCTGAGAGCTGTCAGTCTCTCCGTCCTCCCCCCTTTCTTTTCCCCTGTGTCTCCCTCTTGCCCCGGTCTGTGTCTCCTCTTGCCCCGGTCCTGTGTCTCCCCTCTTGGCCCCCGGTCCTGTGTCTCCCCTCTTGGCCCCCGGTCCTGTGTCTCCCCTCTTGGCCCCCGGTCCTGTGTCTCCCCTCTTGGCCCCCGGTCCTGTGTCTCCCCTCTTGGCCCCCGGTCCTGTGTCTCCCCTCTTGGCCCCCGGTCCTGTGTCTCCCCTCTTGGCCCCCGGTCCCTCCCCTCTTGGCCCCCGGTGCTGTGTCTCCCCTCTTGGCCCCCGGTCCTCCCCTCTTGGCCCCCGGTCTGTGTCTCCCCCTTGGCCCCCGGTCCTCCCCTCTTGGCCCCCGGTCCTGTGTCTCCCCTCTTGGCCCCCGTGCTGTGTCTCCCCTCTTGGCCCCCGTGCTGTGTCTCACCTCTTGGCCCCCGGTCCTCTCATCCCTGTGTCTCCCCTCTTGGCCCCCGTCCTCCTATGTGTCCTCCTCCTCTCCTCTTGTCCTCCTCCTCTTGTCCTCCTCCTCTTGTCCCCCCTCTCCTTCTCTCCTTTCTCACCTGTCCACGACTCCTGCACGGTCCCGCGCGTCTCCGGTGCCTTGCTGTTCTGTCTCAGTGCTGCCAGGACCTCTCATGATGTCACAATCACATGACTGTCGGCTATTGGTTCCTGGCAGTCATGTGATTGTGACATCACGGCAGGTCTTATCAGCACAGACTGCAAGATACCTGGAGACACCGGAGACGCCGGGAGACGACGTGGGCCTCGTGGACAGGTGAGCATAGTTTTGTTTTTTTTTATTAACCCCTTAATTTACTTTTAGGAGCTATTTTAGTGTACTGAGCATGCTCAGTACACTAAAATCGGTCCGAGGAGACATCACATGTTTTCTCGGACCCTGCTCCATAGGGCCCCATGCTAAATTGATCGGGTCGGATCGGATGTGCACTAAATGCCATCCGATCTGGTCCGATCCGAATCTGTCAGATTTTATTTTCGGTGCAAAAATCGGAGCAAGCTCCGATTTTTGCACCGATAAAAAAATCGGACAGATTCGGATCGGACCAAATCGGATGGCATTTAGTGCACATCCGATTCGGTCCGATGCCCATAGGCATACATGGGGTCCGAAAATCGGTCCGATGCTGTCCGATTTTTATCGGACAGCATCGGAACTGAAAAAAATCGTTATGTGAAAGCAGCCTTAGTAGAACTTTGCTAAATGATTTTGTTGCACTGAAATACAAAGTGCAGAATAACAATGTCCTGTCATGTGTGGATTAGGCTAGGGTCACACTTGCAATATTCTAAGTCCCCAGCATTGTTTGCAGAAACCTTAGAATGTTTTTCTCCCTCCGCAGCCTTCATGCAGGCTGCAGAGCGGAGATCGCGGCCCCTAGCAACCCGCTGTGTTCCCTGGATACCAGCTACAAAGCGGGCTGCAGGGAGTGCGATTTACACCACGCTCAGGGGAACGCATCAAGTTTTCTGCAACTTAGAATGTTGCAAGTGTGACCCTAGGCTTAAAGGGAATCTAGTCAGTGGGTTTTTGCTGTGTCATCTGGAGTAGGGCTGAGACAGATTTCTGTGATGTGTCACATATTAGGCTTAGTACTGTTGTCTGACTACAATAAATCAACAGGAGATTACCAATGCCAGGCTAGGTCACGTGTGAGCTATGATTAGCAGGTTACTGTGACTAGACAATGTACACAGAGAGCTGGGGTTTGGGTGAGCTTAGTTTTCCGAGCTCTGAAACTCTGTGTCACAACTCTTACACCTAGTAAACTAAGTCAGTGTTTCCCAACTCCAGTCCTCAAGGCACACCAACAGGTCATGTTTTCAGGATTTCCTTATCATTAGACAGATGATGGAATTATCCCCTGTGCAAGTGATTAAACTAACACCTGTGCAATCCTAAGGAAATCCTGAAAACATGACCTGTTGGTGTGCCTTGAGGACTGGAGTTGGGAAACACTGAACTAAGTGATACATCCTTGGAATCAGGTTCTCTTACATTATGCTCCTCTATGAGGTAGCAATACACTGGTAACATTCCCTTTAATTGACTTGAATCTCTTTTACATAAGTTTGAGAGACATTAGCAACTGATTAAAAGCCATAAACATTACAGAGCTTCTAAATACATTTCCTCATGTATGTAAGAAGAGGAAAAAGAGATTCTAGGCTTTATGATGGGACCTTAAAATAACACTCTGCATATCTATTTTATGTGATACATTCATCCAGAGGGCACGGCTAGTTCTGAAATAGACTAGGACGCCTGGATTTAACTGCACCTATTTAAAGCACAATTTGAGATTCCAGTTTCCCATTCACTGTTCTGCACAAACAAGCAGACTAGTGTGGCCTCCTGCTATAAGCCCGAGGAATACATTTTTTGAATTTTATAGTACTACTAGCTGTTGCACCCAGCATTTCCCAGGATAGTAACGAACTTTTCTTAGATATAACAAAATACCGTATATACTCGCGTATAAGCTGAGTTTTTCAGCCCAAAAATTGGGCTGAAAAGTGCCCCCCTCGGCTTATACGCGAGTCACTCGGTATACTGTGGGGGGGGCTGTGACCGGGGGCTGGAGGAGGCAGGAGGGGGCCGCAGTGACCGCGGGCGGTCACGTGGGGCCGCCTCATTAGTGTAATGAATATGCACGGCATCCCCCCGTCCATCAGCGGCGTGGGGATGCCGTGCATATTGCACTACACTGGCCCCCAGCAGTAACACACAGCCCCCCCTCCTTAGTATGTCCCCCCAGGCTGCGGCACCTGTCAAAATAACAAACACTTTATACATCACCTCTCCGGCGCAGCTCCTCCGGTCCCGGCTTCTTCCTTCTTGTGCCGGTGTCATGTGACCGGGCGCAGGAGATGACGTCATTTCCTGCGCGCGGTCACAGCACTAGAAGCCGGCACAAGCAGGAAGAAGCCGGGACCGGAGGAGCTGCGCCGGAGAGGTGATGTATAAAGTGTTTGTTATTTTGACAGGTGCCGCAGCCACTACCACTGGGGAGGCTGCCTGTATACACCACTGGAGAGGCCTGTATACACCACTGGGGAGGCTGCCTGTAGACTACCACTGGGGAGGCTGCCTGTATACTACCACTGAGGAGGCTGCCTGTATACTACCACTGGGAAGGCTGCTGTATACTACCACTGGGGAGGCTGCCTGTATACTACCACTGGGGAGGCTGCTGTATACTACCACTGGGAAGGCTGCTGTATACTACCACTGGGGAGGCTGCCTGTATACTACCACTGGGGAGGCTGCTGTATACTACCACTGGGGGGGGCCTGTATACTACCACTGGGGGGGCCTGTATACTACCACTGGGGAGGCTGCCTGTATACTACCACTGGGGAGGCTGCTGTATACTACCACTGGGGGGGGCCTGTATACTACCACTGGGGGGCCTGTATACTACCACTGGGGAGGCTGCCTGTATACTACCACTGAGGAGGCTGCCTGTAAACTACCACTGGGGAGACTGCTGTATACTACCACTGGGGAGGCTGCCTGTATACACCACTGGGGAGGCCTGTATACACCACTGGGGAGGCCTGTATACTACCACTGGGGAGGCTGCTGCATACTACGACTGGGGAGGCTGCCTGTATACACCACTGGGGAGGCCTGTATACACCACTGGGGAGGCCTGTATACTACCACTGGGGAGGCTGCCTGTATACTACCACTGGGGAGGCTGCCTGTATACTACCACTGGGGAGGCTGCTGTATACTACCACTGGGGAGACTGCTGTATATACCACTGGGGAGGCTGCTGTATACCACTGGGAGGCTGCTGTATACTACCACTGGGGAGGCTGCTGTATACTACCACTGGGGAGACTGCTGTATATACCACTGGGGAGGCTGCTGTATACCACTGGGGAGGCTGCTGTATACTACCACTGGGGAGGCTGCTGTATACTACCACTGGGGAGGCTGCCTGTATACTACCACTGGGGAGGCTGCTGTATACTACCACTGGGAGGCTGCCTGTATACACCACTGGGGAGGCCTGTATACTACCACTGGGGAGGCTGCCTGTATACTACCACTGGGGAGGCTGCCTGTAAACTACCACTGGGGAGGCTGCTGTATACTACCACTGGGGAGGCTGCCTGTATACACCACTGGGGAGGCCTGTATACACCACTGGGGAGGCCTGTATACTACCACTGGGGAGGCTGCCTGTATACTACCACTGGGAGGCTGCTGTATACTACCACTGGGGAAACTGCTGTATATACCACTGGGGAGGCTGCTGTATACCACTGGGGAGGCTGCTGTATACTACCACTGGGGAGGCTGCTTTATACTACCACTGGGGAGGCTGCTGTATACCACACTGCTGGGGGCTGTATACCTGTGCTGGGGTCCACCCTCGGCTTATACACGAGTCAATAGGTTTTCTCAGGTTTTGGGGGCAAAAGTAGGGGGTCGGCTTATACACGGGTCGGCTTATACACGAGTATATACGGTAGAATGGATTAACAAAAAATAATTTTGTAAGGATATATCCGGGCACTACCGACTCTTGACCTTATACAGACTCCAGGCCGCTGGGATCTGCGCACATAATTATTTTGCACATAAAAATCACAAAGTAAATAGACAGAAAATGTATTATTAAATATCAAAAAGTAATAGAAGCATTTCACATCATATATTCAACACCACGGTTATGCAACACAAATTAACTAAATGATTACCCAAGTGACGTGAAGCACTCTATCTGCAACTCCTTATTCAAGAGCCTTTTAGTAAACGACATCGTTTGCTTTTCCTTCCAGTGCAAAGATTTGTTCATCTTTGCACCAGACGGAAAGATTTTTGGCACTTCCAACTCTTGAACAGGCCATGTAAAGTTGACCATGAGAAAAGCATGGAAATTGCAAATCAATTCCTGCCACTTTCAAAGACCGTCCCTGAGCCTTGGTAATGGACATTGCAATTACCAGTAAAACCTAAAACTGGAGACGTTTGTATGTGCTCTCCCGCTGTATACAGGGGCTGTGTGCGGCTTCCTGCTGTATTCAGGGGGCTATAAGTGGGCTCCTAGTTTAATACAGGGGCTATGCTTGGGCTCTTGCTGAAATACAGGGGGCCAACACGTGGCCTGCTATTGTACTGCTGGGGGCTGTGTGTGGCCTTCTGCTGTATACTGGGGAGTGTGTGGCCTTCTGCTGTATACTGGGGAGTGTGTGGCCTCCTGCTGTATACTGGGGGCTGTATGCAGCCTCCTGCTGTATACTGGAGATTGTGTTTGGCCTCATGCAGTTTACTGGGGTTGGTGTGCGGCCTCCTGCTGTACAATCGGGGCTATGTGCGGTCTCCTGCTGTATACTGGGAACTGTGCGCGGCCTCCTGCTGTATGCTTGGAGTTGTATGCGGCATCCTGCTGTATACTGGGAACTGTGTGCGGCCTCCTGCTTTATGCTTGGAGTTGTGTGCGGCATCCTGCTGTACACTGGGGGGCTGTGTGCAGCCTCCTGATGTATCCTGGGAGCTGTGTGAAGCCTACTGATGTATACTGGAGGCAATGTGCAGCCTTCTGCTGTATACTGGGGGCAATGTGCGGCCTCCTGCTGTATAGTGGGGGCTGTGTTTGGCCTCCTGTTGTATACTGGGGACTGTCTGTGGCCTCATGATGTATACTGGGGGCTGTGTGCGGCTTCCTGCTGTATACTGGGGGCTGTGTGCGGCCTCCTGTTGTATACTTCTTTTGCCTCTACAGATCTGTCCCTGTATACTAATCATGTGACCTATCACAGGATCTTGCAAACGTTTATCATGCTACATGTCACATAATACTTGGAGTTGAGGGTAGCCTCTAAACAGCCTGGGGCTCTGGCTGCCCTTAATCCGCCCCTGTTCCTCACTGAGTTCAGTTTGTACTTTGTCCAAATTCTTAAGGGATTTGAAATGTTACAGGTTGTTAGAAGAATAGCAAAGAGGTGTCTTAGTCGCTTAGGGGTTTGTGTGGCTGCAGCTTCACTGACAGTCATGTCTCAGTGTGTGGCATTTTCCAGAAGTTCTTGTATTCGGCCAGTTTCCCTGAATGTTTCACAGACATGCAGAAGCTGTCTTTTACTAAGAATGTCCCCTGTTGCCTATAGCAACTAATCAGAAGCTGAGCTGTGATTGGTTGGTATAGACCACCTCATAAATATCCAGGCTAACTGTCAAAACAGCCAAGGCAGTATGTATTTCCTAACACACACACATACAATAAATAAGCCATTTTTTTGGTGAATGACTGTAATGTGTAGGGTTAAAATTTCCCCTCAAAACATAGTCTATGATGTTTCCTGGGTCAAATGAGGCGACTGTGTCGTGATTATAAAAGCAGGAGCTTTAAACAGGAATGGTTTCCACGGTCCGCGCTGCTGCTTTAATCAAAGTACTTCACAAGGGTTGTTTCCACCATCAGATCCTTTATTCAGCTATAACCAACGCATTTCAGTGCTGTCCCAGCACCTTCCTCAGGGTACATTACATGGCACATACAGAAGATCTTTTTATATGTTTTACAGGGTGGATGTTGATCCCAACAGAAAAAAACTCTTACAATCGTCATCAATGACGTCACAGATGAGGGAACCTCCCCTTGCATAAAATAACAGTTACATATATTTCCCTTGGTCATACAGATGTGCAAAAACACATAACCTCATTCAAGATACACTATAAAAGGAAAATGATACCATTGTTATATGTAATGCATGAAAAATAAAACATATAGGAGAGTTACTTGTACTTGGTTCGAACCTAGAAAAACTAAAAGACTTTCTTTGGTTTTATATGGAAGTCATCAGTTTAACCTGTTGGACTATTCAAGCCAATCATTTAGTTGAAGGAAGGATTATAAAACCACTAAAACACCAATATTTAATATAAAATATATATAACAACATATTTAATAAAATATACCAATCAAAGAATGTCTAAAAAATTAAATACCGTATATACTCGTGTATAAGCCGACCCGTGTATAAGCCGACCCCCCTACTTTTGCCCCCAAAACCTGGGAAAACCTATTGACTCGTGTATAAGCCGAGGGTGGACCCCAGCACAGGTATACAGCCCCCAGCAGTGTGGTATACAGCAGCCCCAAAGGTATATACAGCAGCCCCAGTGGTAGTATACAGCAGCAGCCCCAGTGGTATATACAGCAGCAGCCCCAGTGGTTAGTATACAGCAGCCCCAGAGGTGTATACAGCAGCCCCAGAGGTATATACAGCCCCAGTGGTACTATACAGCAACCCCAGTGGTAGTATACAGCAGCCCCAGTGGTAGTATACAGCAGCCCCAGAGGTAGTATACAGCAGCCCCAGAGGTATATACAGCCCCAGTGGTACTATACAGCAGCCCCAGTGGTAGTATACAGCAGCCCCAGAGGTAGTATACAGCATCCCCAGAGGTAGTATACAGCAGCCCCAGAGGTATATACAGCCCCAGAGGTATATACAGCAGCCCTTAGGTAGTATACAGCAGCCCCAGTGGTGTATACAGCAGCAGCCCCAGGGGTGTATACAGCAGCAGCCCCAGTGGTGTATACAGCAGCAGCCCCAGGGGTGTATACAGCAGCAGCCCCAGTGGTGTATACAGCAGCAGCCCCAGGGGTGTATACAGCAGCAGCCCCAGGGCTGTATACAGTAGCAGCCCCAGGGCTGTATACAGCAGCAGCCCCAGAGGTATACAGGCCCCCCCATCAAGATCCAGGGCCCCTCCCCCTTGCGCGGCAAACCTGTAAAGTAAAATCATACTTATCACTGTCCTGTCGCGCTGTCCCGCCGCTGTCGACATCACGATCCCGGGCTTCATTCCGCGTCTTCCGGCTTCCTGTGGTTGCGGGCAATGACGTCATTGCCCGCGACCACAGGAAGGCGGAAGACGCGGAATGAAGCCCGGGATAGTGATGTCGGCAGCGGCGGGACAGCGCGACAGGACAGTGATAAGTATGATTTTACTATACAGGTTTGCCGCGCAAGGGGGGGGGCCCTGGATCTTGATGGGGGGGCCTGTATACCTCCGGGGGAAGCCTGAAGTTCTGTATACTCGCGTATAAGCCGAGGGGGACTTTTCAGCCCAAATTTTGGGCTGAAAAACTCGGCTTATACGCGAGTATATACGGTATGTAAAATATAATTTTTTTGATATTTTTAGATATTCTTTGATTGGTATATTTTATTAAATATGTGTTTATATACTTTACATTAAATATTGGTGTTTTAGTGGTTTTGAACCAGCAGCTCTGAGAGCTCCATTTGATATTGCAGATGAACCATTGAGCCTATTGAGCCATAGAGACTGGAAGTTTTTTTCTAAATTGTTTTAAGCGGGTGTTCCTCCAGGCTCTTTGTCAGATAGGCGGGCCTCCTCACCGCGCTTCGCTGCTGTCCATCTTCTTCTAGGATTCAAATTACCCGCCCATCGCGTCCTCGCAATGAGCGGGTCACGTGCTGCAGGCCCTGCGTCACTTCCGCCAGCCACGTCACTGGTACACCCAGGCCGGCTTCAGAGCATGCGCAGATGGCATGCTGAAGCCGGCCTAGGCGCATCATAGACCCAGCGACGCAGCGGGCGGAAGTGACGCGGGGCCTGCAGCACGTGACCCGCTCAGTGTGAGGACGCGATGGGCGGGTAATTTGAATCCTAGAAGAAGATGGACAGCAGCGAGCGTGGGCAAGTAGACCCGCCTATCTGACAAAGAGCCTGGAGGAACACCCATCAGTCAAGAATTTGGTAAGTATAAAAAGTGATTTATTGTGCATGTAGTTAGTTAGATTTAGTCAGTCAGGGATGGTTAGAATAGTCATTTTAGGCTCCAGGGACAGATATTTATAGGTTAGATAGGGATTTTTAGGTGGTTGGTTCCCTTTATAGTCCATTTTTTCCCACTAGCTGTGCTGCCAGTAGTAAGGTCAGACAACATTGTAAAAATGTTAAAATGCCAGATTAACCCCAGTTTAATAGTGTTTGGGGACATGACAGGATCCCTTTACTTATACAGATGAATGAATAACACGGACAGTTTGCTGTCCTGATAATTAAACTGTTGACAGATCTGTAAAGATAATGACTTTTAAGTGTCCGCCACTTGTAGGCTCCATCTTACACTTTTCTTGAGTACTTTCTAGGTACTCCTAGCAGTTAAGAGTGTTCAGAGTGCCGATGTCCCACCTGGACTGGACTGTTAACAGGTAACAAACATGTAGCGATCATGTTTTTAACTAATATAAAATAGAACATACCAGATTATTGATTTCTTCAATAACAGACATCAGGGTGGGATCTGATAAACAATTAATATATGAACAAATAAAGGCCAGTTCACAGTGTCATGTCGCCACAGTATCGCTCATGACGTCAATTATTAATCGCCTAGCGATGTGAATTATCGCTAGTAGAGATGTCACAGCGAACAATGCGTATGACCCAGCGTACGGGATGTCGCCATTTGCGAGGCGATTTTATTTAGTCGCTTGTACGTTGTTTAAAATAAAAATACGTCGCTGAATTTATCACACGCAGCGAGCACAATGGATAATGAGCGATACAGACAGGTTTTACATCTGGAATGAAATGTCTGATACGCAATCAGCGACATATCGTTGGTTGCATCGCTGTACACACCTTCATAATGTCGTCACTGCGTCACTTTTCTAGTCGTCTTCGAGACCTGAAAATCCGTGACGTATACTGAAGCCATGACAACGAGTATCGCTGCGATTGATCCCCTTAGAGGTATGGGAATGGCACAATGGTTTCATCCAATGACAGATAAGATAAGGTTGGTCCTCACCTGATGTGGGTGGTGAAATGCTAACAAACTACTGCAAGATATACCATTGATAATAGCGCTGCTAGATTCATGTGTAACTGGGAATAAATGTGGTTTCTCATGTCGATAATGAGCAGATGTGATGAGTCCAGGATATAAAAATCTATTTATGGTCTTTTGATATTATTCAGGGATCATAAAATATCCTGTATGAATGACTCTTCATCAGGAACAAACTGCATGGACTTATTTCGGATAAAGAGTCACCAACCGAATTTCATGATTCCTGGAATCATCTCATGGTATTTACTACAATAGAGAGGAACCCCCATTCTATTCCATTCAACAATTCAGCATACAATCAGCTTAATTTATTTACACATTATATTGAATGTTTCTAGTGGTGTTTCTCAAACTCAGTTTTGATCAGGATCCTGAATTAAACCTGAGACAGCATGGATGAACCATTACTGTATATTTTAGTACTAGATGGCGCCCGATTCTAAAATCGGTAGTCTAGAATCCAATATAGTTTATTTACTAATAGTTAGGGGAGGGTTTAAATGAATTGTGTGTATACAGGTGGCTCACTTGGTAGCAGAGATGCGGTGGCTCAGTGGTTAGCAGATGATGTGCTTGCTCAGTGGTTTAGCCTTGAGTGCCGTGGCTCAGTGGTTAAAGATGAGTGCCTGGACATCAGTGTTATGCAGTGAGTCCCGGGCTCCAGGGTTAGCAGTGAGTCGTGCTCAGTGGTTAGCAGTGAGTGCCTGGCTCAGGTGGTTAGAGGAGTGCCGTGGCTCAGTGGTTAGCAGTGGGGTGCAGGTGAAGCATTGGAAAAGCGCGGGAGGTAGAGTGGCAGGCAGCGCCGTGAGCAGAGTGGTGCAGCGCACGACCGTGGTGCAAGAGTTTGGGCAACGCGCACGCCGTGGGCAGAGTGGTCATCACACATACATACATACACCCACATCACACTCACACACACACTCGCTATTAGTTTAGCACGACCCTGCATCTTCCCCGCCGGCTGGATCCTGAGTTGACATGTCGCCGCCCGCGGACCACTGGATCCAATATGGCGTTCGGGAAGTTTGGGGAGACTTCTTGGACGCTATATTGGATCCAGTAGTTTGGGGGTGGCGACATGTTGACTGAGGATCTAGGCGGCTGATGCAGGGCCGGTGGTAAGTATAGCAAAGTGTGTGTGGTGTGTGTATGTGTGCGAACAAAGTGAAGGAAGTGCGGACAAAGTGAGGGAAGTGACTACATACACACATATATACACATACTGTACATTGCATATGGAGGGGTGAGGAGAGCGGAGGCTGGAGGGGTGAGGAGGGGTGAGGAGAGCAGAGGCTGGAGGGGTGAGGACAGGGGAGGCTGGAGGGGTGAGGAGAGGTGAGGACAGGGGAGGCTGGAGGGGTGAGGAGGGGTGAGGACAGGGGTGGCTGGAGGGCAGAGGACAGGGGAGGCTGAAGGGCAGAGGACAGGGGAGGCTAAAGGACAGGGAGGCTGGAGGACAGAGGACAGGGGAGGCTGGAGGACAGAGGACAGGGGAGGCTGGAGGGCAGAGGACAGGGGAGGCTGGAGGGCAGAGGGGAGGGCGGAGGGCAGAGGGAGGGCAGAGGGGAGAGCAGACGCTGGAGGGGAGAGCGGAGGGGAGAGACTGGGGGGGAGAGCGGAGGCTGGAGGGCAGAGGCTGGAGGGGAGAGCGGAGGCTGGAGGGGAGAGCGGAGGCTGGAGGGGAGAGGCTGGAGGGGAGAGCGGTGGCTGGAGGGGAGAGCGGAGGCTGGAGGGGAGAGCGGAGGCTGGAGGGGAGAGGCTGGAGGGAGAGCGGAGGCTGGAGGGGAGAGGGTGGAGGGGATAGCGGAGGCTGGAGGGGAGAGACTGGAGGGGAGAGCGGAGGCTGGAGGGCAGATGCTGGAGGGGAGAGCGGAGGCTGGAGGGGAGAGCGGAGGCTGGAGGGCGGAGGCTGGTGGGCGGAGGCTGGAGGGGAGAGCGGTGGCTGGAGGGGAGAGCGGAGGCTGGAGGGGAGAGGCTGGAGGGGAGAGCGGAGGCTGGAGGGGAGAGGCTGGAAGGGAGAGCGGAGGCTGGAGGGGAGAGACTGGAGGGGAGAGCGGAGGCTGGTGGGCGGAGGCTGGAGGGGAGAGCGGAGGCTGGAGGGGAGAGCGGAGGCTGGAGGGGAGAGCGGAGGCGGGAGGGGAGTGGCTGGAGGGGAGAGCGGTGGCTGGAGGGGAGAGCGGTGGCTGGAGGGGAGAGCGGTGGCTGGAGGGCAGAAGCTGGAGGGGAGAGCGGAGGCTGGAGGGAGAGTGGAGGCGAGAGGGGAGAGCGAAAGTGGGAGGGGAGAGCGGAGGCTGGGGGGGAGAGCGGAGGCTGGAGGGGAGAGGCTGGAGGGGAGAGGCGGAAGGGGAGGGGCTGGAGGGGAGAGCGGAGGCTGGAGGGCAGAGGCTGGAGGGGAGAGCGGAGGCTGGAGGGGAGAGTGGAGGCTGGAAGGCAGAGGCTGGAGGGGAGAGCGGAGGCTGGAGGGGAGAGCGGAGGCTGGAGGGGAGAGCGGAGGCTGGAGGGGAGAAAGGAGGCGGCAGGGGAGAGCGGAGGCGGGAGGGGAGAGCGGAGGCGGGAGGGGAGGGGCTGGAGGGGAGAGCGGAGGCTGGAGGGCGGAGGCTGGAGGGGAGAGTGGAGGCTGGAGGGGAGAGTGGAGGCTAGAGGGCAGAGGCTGGAGGCGAGAGCGGAGGCTGGAGGGGAGAGTGGAGGCTGGAAGGCGGAGGCTGGAGGGGAGAGCGGAGGCTGGAGGGGAGAGCGGAGGCTGGAGGGGAGAAAGGAGGCGGCAGGGGAGAGCGGAGGCGGGAGGGGAGGGGCTGGAGGGGAGAGCGGAGGCTGGAGGGCGGAGGCTGGAGGGGAGAGTGGAGGCTGGAGGGGAGAGTGGAGGCTGGAGGGGAGAGCGGAGGCGGGAGGGGAGAGGCTGGAGGGGAGAGCGGTGGCTAGAGGGGAGAGCGGAGGCTGGAGGGGAGAGGCTGGAGGGGAGAGCGGAGGCTGGAGGGGAGAGGGTGGAGGGGAGAGCAGAGGCTGGAGGGGAGAGACTGGAGGGAAGAGCGGAGGCTGGAGGGGAGAGACTGGAGGGGAGAGCGGAGGCTGGAGGGGAGAGCGGAGGCTGGAGGGCGGAGGCTGGAGGGGAGAGCGGAGGCTGGAGGGGAGAGCGGAGGCTGGAGGGGAGAGCGGAGGCTGGAGGGGAGAGCGGAGGCGGGAGGGGAGAGGCTGGAGGGGAGAGCGGTGGCTGGAGGGAGAGCGGTGGCTGGAGGGCGGAAGCTGGAGGGGAGTGCAGAGGCTGGAGGGGAGAGTGGAGGCTGGGGGGGAGAGCGAAGGCGGGAGGGGAGAGCGGAGGCTGGGGGGGAGAGAGGAGGCTGGAGAGAAGAGCCTGGAGGGGAGAGGCTGGAGGGGAGAGATGGAAGGGGAGAGGCTGGAGGGGAGAGCGGAGGCTGGAGGGCAGAGGCTGGAGGGGAGAGCGGAGGCTGGAGGGGAGAGTGGAGGCTGGAAGGCGGAGGCTGGAGGGGAGAGTGGAGGCGGGAGGGGAGAGCGGAGGCGGGAGGGGAGAGCGGAGGCGGGAGGGGAGAGGCTGGAGGGGAGAGCGGAGGCTGGAGGGCGGGAGGCTGGAGGGGAGAGTGGAGGCTGGAGGGGAGAGCGGAGGCTGGAGGGGAGAGCGGAGGCGGGAGGGGAGAGGCTGGAGGGGAGAGCAAAGGCTGGAGGGAAGAGCTGAGGCTGGAGGGGAGAGCCGAGGCGGGAGGGGAGAGCGGAGGCGGGAGGGGAGAGCGGTGACTGGATGGGAGAGCGGAGGCTGGAGGGCAGAGGCTGGAGGGGAGAGCGGAGGCTGGAGGAGAGAGCGGAGGCTGGAGGAGAGAGCGGAGGCTGGAGGGGAGAGCGGAGGCTGGAGGGGAGAGCGGAGGCTGGAGGGGAGAGCGGAGGCTGTAGGGAGAGCGGAGGCTGTAGGGGAGAGGCTGGAGGGGAGGGCGGTGGCTGGAGGGGAGAGCGGAGGCTGGAGGGGAGAGCGGAGGCTGGAGGGCGGAGGCTGGAGGGGAGAGCGGAGGCTGGAGGGGAGAGTGGAGGCTGGAGGGGAGAGCGGTTGCTGGAGGGGAGAGCGGAGGCTGGAGGAGAGAGCGGAGGCTGGAGGAGAGAGCGGAGGCTGGAGGAGAGAGCGGAGGCTGGAGGGAGAGGCTGGAGGGGAGAGCAGTGGCTGGAGGGAAGAGCGGAGGCTGGAGGGGAGAGCGGTGGCTGGAGGGGAGAGCGGAGGCTGGAGAGGAGAGCGGTGGCTGGAGGGGAGAGCGGAGGCTGGAGGGCGGAGGCTGGAGGGGAGAGCGGAGGCTGGAGGAGAGAGCGGAGGCTGGAGGGGAGAGCGGAGGCTGGAGGGGAGAGCGGAGGCTGGAGGGGAGAGGCTGGAGGGGAGAGCAGAGGCTGGAGGGCAGAGGACAGGGAGGCTGGAGGGCAGAGGACAGGGGAGGCTGGAGGGCAGAGGACAGGGGAGGCTGGAGGGCAGAGGACAGGGGAGGCTGGAGGGCAGAGGACAGGGGAGGCTGGAGGGCAGAGGACAGGGGAGGCTGGAAGGCAGAGGACAGGGGAGGCTGGAGGGCAGGGGACAGGGGAGGCTAGAGGGCAGGGGACAGGGGAGGCTGGAGGGCAGGGGACAGGGGAGGCTGGAGGGCAGAGGACAGGGGAGGCTGGGGACAGAGGACAGGGGAGGGCGGAGGGCAGAGGGGAGAGCGGAGGCTGGAGGGGAGAGCAGAGACTGGAGGGGAGAGCAGAGACTGGAGGGGAGAGGCTGGAGGGGAGAGCGGAGGCGGGAGGGGAGAGGCTGGAGGGGAGGGCGGTGGCTGGAGGGGAGAGCGGAGGCGGGAGGGGAGAGACTGGAGGGGAGAGCAGAGGCTGGAGGGGAGAGGCTGGAGGGGAGAGCGGAGGCGGGAGGGGAGAGGCTGGAGGGGAGAGGGGAGGCTGGAGGGCAGAGGCTGGAGGGGAGAGCGGAGGCTGGAGGGGAGAGGAGAGGCTGGAGGGGAGAGCGGTGGCTGGAGGGGAGAGCGGAGGCTGGAGGGCGGAGGCTGGAGGGGAGAGCGGAGGCTGGAGGGGAGAGCGGAGGCTGGAGGGGAGAGCGGAGGCTGGAGGGTAGAGCAGAGGCTGGAGGGCAGAGGACAGGGGAGGCTGGAGGGCAGAGGACAGGGGAGGCTGAAGGGCAGAGGACAGGGGAGGCTGGAGGGCAGAGGACAGGGGAGGCTGGAGGGCAGAGGACAGGGGAGGCTGAGGGCAGGGGACAGGGGAGGCTGGAGGGCAGAGGACAGGGGGGGCTGGATGGCAGAGGACAGGGGAGGCTGGGGGCAGAGGACAGGGGAGAGCGGAGGGCAGAGGGGAGAGCGGAGGCTGGAGGGGAGGGCGGAGGGCAGAGTGGAGGCTGGAGGGGAGAGCGGAGGCTGGAGGGGAGAGCGGAGGCTGGAGGGGAGAGGCTGGAGGGGAGAGCGGAGGCGGGAGGGGAGAGGCTGGAGGGGAGGGCGGTGGCTGGAGGGGAGAGCGGAGGCGGGAGGGGAGAGACTGGAGGGGAGAGCAGAGGCTGGAGGGAGAGGCTGGAGGGGAGAGCGGAGGCGGGAGGGGAGGCTGGAGGGCAGAGGCTGGAGGGGGGAGAGCGGAGGCTGGAGGGGAGGCGGGAGGGGAGGCGGGAGGGGAGAGGCTGGAGGGGAGAGCGGTGGCTGGAGAGCGGAGGCTGGAGGGGAGAGCGGAGGCAGGAGAGGAGAGAGGAGAGCGGAGGCTGGAGGGAGAGCGGAGGCTGGAGGGGAGAGCGGAGGCGGGAGGGGAGAGGCGGGAGGGGAGAGCGGAGGCCGGAGGGGAGAGCGGAGGCCGGAGGGGAGAGTGGAGGCCGGAGGGGAGAGCGGAGGCTGGAGGGGAGAGGAGAGGCTGGAGGGGAGAGCGGTGGCTGGAGGGGAGAGCGGAGGCTGGAGGGCGGAGGCTGGAGGGGAGAGCGGAGGCTGGAGGGGAGAGCGGAGGCTGGAGGGGAGAGCGCAGGCTGGAGGGTAGAGGACAGGGGAGGCTGGAGGGCAGAGGACAGGGGAGGCTGGAGGGCAGAGGACAGGGGAGGCTGAAGGGCAGAGGACAGGGGAGGCTGGAGGGCAGAGGACAGGGGAGGCTGGAGGGCAGAGGACAGGGGAGGCTGAGGGCAGGGGACAGGGGAGGCTGGAGGGCAGAGGACAGGGGAGGCTGGATGGCAGAGGACAGGGGAGGCTGGGGGCAGAGGACAGGGAGGGCGGAGGGCAGAGCGGAGGCTGGAGGGGAGGGCGGAGGGCAGAGTGGAGGCTGGAGGGGAGAGCGGAGGCTGGAGGGGAGAGCGGAGGCTGGAGGGGAGAGGCTGGAGGGGAGAGCGGAGGCGGGAGGGGAGAGGCTGGAGGGGAGGGCGGTGGCTGGAGGGGAGAGCGGAGGCGGGAGGGGAGAGACTGGAGGGGAGAGCAGAGGCTGGAGGGGAGAGGCTGGAGGGGAGAGCGGAGGCGGGAGGGGAGAGGGGAGGCTGGAGGGCAGAGGCTGGAGGGGAGAGCGGAGGCTGGAGGGGAGAGGGGAGGCGGGAGGGGAGAGGCTGGAGGGGAGAGCGGTGGCTGGAGAGCGGAGGCTGGAGGGGAGAGCGGAGGCAGGAGAGGAGAGAGGAGAGCGGAGGCTGGAGGGGAGAGCGGAGGCTGGAGGGGAGAGCAGAGGCGGGAGGGGAGAGGTGGGAGGGGAGAGGCGGGAGGGGAGAGCGGAGGCCGGAGGGGAGAGCGGAGGCCGGAGGGGAGAGCGGAGGCTGGAGGGGAGAGCGGAGGCTGGAGGGGAGAGCGGAGGCGGGAGGGGGAGAGGTGGGAGGGGAGAGCAGAGGCTGGAGGGGAGAGCGGAGGCTGGAGGGGAGAGCGGAGGCGGGAGGGGAGAGCGGAGAGCGGAGGGGAGAGCGGAGGCGAGAGCGGAGGTGGGAGGGGAGAGCGGAGGCGGGAGGGGAGAGGCTGGAGGGGAGAGCGGTGGCTGGAGGGGAGAGTGGAGGCTGGAGGGGAGAGCGGAGGCTGGAGGGGAGAGCGGAGGCAGGAGAGGAGAGAGGAGAGCGGAGGCTGGAGGGGAGAGCGGAGGCTGGAGGGGAGAGGTGGGAGGGGAGAGCGGAGGCGGGAGGGGAGAGCGGAGGCCGGAGGGGAGAGCGGAGGCGGGAGGGGAGAGCGGAGGCCGGAGGGGAGAGCGGAGGCCGGAGGGGAGAGCGGAGGCCGGAGGGGAGAGCGGAGGCTGGAGGGTAGAGCGGAGGCCGGAGGGGAGAGCGGAGGCCGGAGGGGAGAGCGGAGGCCGGAGGGAGAGCGGAGGCTGGAGGGGAGAGCGGAGGCAGGAGGGGAGAGGCTGGAGGGGAGAGCGGTGGCTGGAGGGGAGAGAGGAGGCTGGAGGGGAGAGCGGAGGCTGGAGGGCGAAGGCTGGAGTGGAGAGCGGAGGCTGGAGGGGAGAGCGGAGGCTGGAGGGGAGAGCAGAGGCTGGAGGGGAGAGCAGAGGCTGGAGGGCGAAGGCAGGAGGGGAGAGCGGAGGCTGGAGGGGAGAGCGGAGGCTGGAGGGGAGAGCGGAGGCGGGAGGGGAGAGGCTGCAGGGCAGGCGAGGCTGGAGAGGCTGGGGAGGTAGGGGAGGCTGGAGGGCAGGGGAGGCTGGAGGGCAGGGGAGGCTGGAGAGGCTGGAAGGCAGGGAGGCTGGAGAGCAGGGGAGGCTGAAGGGCAGGGGAGGCTGGAGAGGCTGGAGGGCAGGGGAGGCTGGAGAAGCTGGAGGGCAGGGGAGGCTGGAGAGGCTGGAGGGCAGGGGAGGCTGGAGAGGCTGGAGGGCAGGGGAGGCTGTAGAGGCTGAGGGCAGGGGAGGCTGGAGGGCAGGGGAGGCTGGAGGGCAGAGGCGTAACTGGGTGGGTGCAGACTCACCGCGGCCGGCGTGCGGCTGGTGTAGGAGGAGAGGAGGGGCGGGCAGAGGTGCAGGACAGGAAGTCCCGTCCTCCCTCCTCTCCGGGCGCGCGGCGGGCGGCTGGCAGCACGGGGTCCCCCAGGGGGTGGGGGCAATGGGCCCCTCATGGCTTGGGGCACGGGGCGCTCGGCCCCCCTGCCCCCGCTAGGTACGGTGGTGGGTGGAGGGGAGAGGCTGGAGGGCGGACGGAACTTCCGAGAGCGGAACGTTCCTCCGCCGCTCCTTGTAGCCGGGGGACCGCGCAGTGGTGACATCAGGACCATGGGTCCGAAGACCATCACGGAAGTAGTATTCCAGAAGTGGCCTTCGGGTTTTATATATTAGATAGTGTCATCAATCAGTTGACAGCTCATAGAGGTTGGTGATGTAGAATGACTCAGTATTTTCTACGAGTTAGGCTGCTTTCACACTGCAGTTTTTTCACTGATCAGTGTCCATCAGATTTGTGTGCCAAAACCCGGAGAGAAACCAGGAGAGGAACTTGCAGAGAAAAACTATAATTGAAAGATTGACACCTGTTCTGAGTTTTGGAGACACTCCTGGTTTTGGCACACAAATCTGATGGACACTGATCAGTGAAAAAACTGCAGTGTGGAAGCAGCCTTAGGGATAAACATTTGGAGTCACGATAAAAGGACTGTGGAGAAATACTAACAAATGTTCTATGATTTATTCCATTGTTTAATTAGAATGTACGTAGTTGTATAATTGGATACATTTGGGGGATTTATAAACATGTTTCCACTTTATACCCAAAATGACTAAATATTCAAGATGTATGAAAAATTAAGTTTATTTCCACCTTTCAAAAGGGCACTTTATTATTAATGTTTTAAAATAATGTGAAGCTACACTTTGGGTTAAAATATCTTGGGCAGAGACCCAATATGTGAGCTGCATGTGAGTATCTCAAATGAGTCACCCAGCCCGGCCTCTAGTTTTCTAAATGGGAGATGGAGCTGATTGTGTTTCTGTGGAGCTCCACGCTCCCATTCAGAGAGGTAGGGGCCAGGTTGGGTGACTCATGCGAGATGCATGCGAGATACTCGCATGCAGCTCACATAGTGTGTCTCTGCCCTAACTCTGAGTCACTTCCTAGGCCTCTTTCTGTAGTATGATAAAAATATATTTGGTACATGTCTACTAGTACCCTTTAATGATGAACCCCTCTAATGTAGCCCATAATACGATTAGAAATAGCTTACTTTAGCTGTAGGGGCATTACGTAACATGGAATTTTAAAGATAATCTCATGGACAAATGTGTTGGCACCTTTGAAATTGTTCCAGAAAATGAACTATTTCTCACAGAGAATTATTGCAATTATAAATGTTTTTTCATACATGTGTATATTTCCTTTGTGTGCACTGGAACAACATAAAATAAAATAGAAAAAAAGGCAAATTGGACATATTTTCACACAAAAACCCCAAAATGGGCAGGACAACATTGTTAGCACCTTTTTAAAATTGGGAGTAAAGAGCTTTGTTTCAAGCATGGGATGAGCATTCAAACTCAACTGTGGTAAGTACCAAGTGTGGGCATTTGGAGAATCACACCTGAAACCATATAAAAAGGGGAGAAGTTTAATTGATGTGTCTGTATGTGCTTCAATGTATTTAATTGTGTGTCTGTATGTGCTACACTAAGGGTGGAAACACTCTGGTGTTTAAAAAATCGGTCTGTTTCTCATCCAGGAGAGTCAGATGAGTGTCATCCGTTTTTTGATCCCTGCGACATGCAACTGCTATGCGAGTGTGCAATTTTTTCGCAGATGACATTCGAATGGTGTCCATGTGACATCCGTGTGCAATGCATTTTTTTTTCTCAGCAGTTATTTACTGTATAATCATTTACAGGAACATTTTACAGTTTTCTGGGCTACAGAATGATAACACTGGTCAACAGCATTTTTGGTGCCAAAGATATTTCATTGAATTTAGGGTAACTTTGGGGTGCTGATTCTGAATATGTCATCAGTTTTGCCAGATTGGCTCAAGTTTTTGAGATTTTTCGTAAAATGTGTAACAAAAAAGACGTTTTTTGCTACTTTTTTAACGAAGTCTGTTATGTTTCTTCTATGTTTTGTCAGTGTATATTCACCACAAATGTAACAGAATGAGTCTGGATCGTTAAGACAACTTCTTCTTGATGAGTTCATGCTTTTCACTGGACAACAGACAACAACATAAAGTTAGTGCCAAAAACCAAGCTATGAACAAACTTTTAGAACACTAATTAACACAAAACTATATTGAGAACTGCTCAGTTCAAGTACTAATCCAAAGAAATTAATGAGATGATGCGTCGCATTTACCAACAAGTGCTATAAATAAGATACCAAAAATCTCAAAAACTTGAGCCAATCTGGCAAAACTGATAGCATATTCAGAATCAGCACCCCAAAAATACCCCAAATTCATTAAAATATTTTGGGCACCAGAAAAAAAATTTTTTTTGTTGACCTGTGTAATGTATCAGTGAAATAAATGGATGCCACTAGGATGGTCCATGTGCTGTCCGTGATTTTGTCGGACCCATTGACTTGCATTGGCGAGTCTCGCACGAGAATTGCATACTGTCGCCGCATGTTGCAACTTTTTTCTCATCCAGATTCTGGATGACAAAAAAGCAACCTACACACTTTAATGCGTTCTCAATCATTCTGTAACACTGGTTCGAGTTCAATGCGAGATTTTCTCGCATTGCACACACCCAATTTTCATGCCAGTGTGTCCCTACCCTAAGGGTGGAAACACACTATCCTACTTACATGCGAGTCTCTCATATGAGTGATCAGTGACCCTGAACGGCCTCTCTCTCTCTGGACGGGAGTGTCAGCTGCTTGTGTTTTTTTGCAGCATCACACTCCCATCCAGAGAGGGAGAGGCCGTTCAGGGTCACTGATCCGAATCTCGTCCAAGAGATTCGCATGTAAGTAGGATAGTGTGTTTCCACCCTAAGAATGGAAAACAGAAAGAGGAGAAGAGAACTGTCTGGGACTTCAGAACCAAAATTGTTGAAAAATATCAAAAATCTCGAGGTTACAAGTCCATCTATTTGATGTTCCTTTGTCCACGGTGTGCAATATAATAAAGAAGTTTACAACCCATGGCACTGTAGCTAATCTCCATGGATGGCAGAAAAAAATTGCTAAAAGGTTTCAACGCAGGATAGTGCATAAGTAGCCCCAATCAAGTGTCAAAGAAATTAAAGCTGTCCTGCAAGTTCAGGAAATATTAGTGTCAGCACAAACTCTCTATTGAAATTTGAATGAAATGAGACACTAGCAGGAGATGCAGGGGAACCCCAATGCCGATACAGAGAAATAAAAAAGCTAGACTGCAGTTTGTAAAAATGTAGCCAAAATCTTTCTGTGAAAGTGCCTTGTGGAAAGATGGGACCAAGATAGAGCTTTTTGGTAAAGGACACCATCCTACAGTTTATACAAAACAGAATAAGACCTACAAAGAAAAGAACACAGTACTTACAGTCAACTATTGTGGAGGTTCAAAGATGATTTGGAGGCATTTTACTGCCACTGGAACTGGGTGCATTGAAACTGTGTACAGTATCATGCCACCATGAAATCTGAAGATTACCAAAGGATTTTGGGTCGCAACATAGTACATAGCTTCAGAAAGTTGGGTGTGCATCCTAAGTCATGGTCTTCCAGCAGGACAATAACTACATAAATACTTCAAGATGCACCGAGAAATGGATGGAAATTTAGTGTATTGGAGAGTTTTGAAGTGGCAGCAATGAGTCCAGATCTAATTCCATTTAACTCCTGTGAAGAGATTTTACAATTGCTCTTGGAAGAATGCACCTTCAAATATGAGACCTTTGCCGTTTTCAAAAGAAGAGTGGTCCAAAATTCCAGTTGAGAGGTATAAGAAGCTTGGTGATGTGTATAGAAAGCAATTGATTGCAGTTATTTATTCCAAAGGCTGTACAACCAAATATTAATTTGAAAGTGACAACAATTATGTCCAGCTCATTTTGGGTTATCGTGTGAAATTATGACCAATGTACCTTTTACTCTCTGATTGTAAGGTTTTCAGTCTTTTTTGCTATATCTGTTGTTATGTTTGCATTTAGTGTATTTTGTCGGCCATCTTGTTTCCTGTCATGTGCATTGACTTTTGCCCTCAACCAATATGGAGTTCTCAGCTTGTCGTCGGCTATCTTGTTTCCTGTCCTGTGCATTAACTTTTGCCCTCAAACAATATGGAGTCCTCAGCTTTGATGTCCCTGCCCTGTTTCTTGCCAATTGCCCTTTTAATCAGTTTCAGATGATTTACCTGTGCTCCTGAATCAGGTCTGCAACCAGTTTGTGACTTGCTCTCTGAAGCCTGGATTCACTCTGCCTGGAATCATTTGTGGACACCGAATCCTCCTGTTTGCCAGCAACATCTGACAGGAAAGTAATAGACTCTGAATGACTTGTGCTATGCTTTAATGCTCTGATGTCCTTGGTTGTTTGCCTTGCACTCTGCAACTTACATTTACTTTATCCTGCTGATGCACTAACTTGTATGAAGCAATACTAGAGCTGCTTAAGAAGCGTATGTCTCATGTGTCTCATTATACCCATGCATTAGACTCTATATAGACTGTATCATATATGACACTGATTTTTTGTGTTGTTCCAATATAATACATACAAAATAAATAAAAAATCTGTAGAACAAAACATGTGCAATAATTTTCTGAGAGAAATACATTTTCTGGAACAATTTCAAGTGTTCCAACACTTTCCGCTATGACAGATTCCAAACTACATGAACTAATAAATCTTATGCCAACTGACTTGCCAGACGTAATGTTGGAGTACACCTTAACAGCTTATTTCCTTATCCCATAGGAATAAACAAGCACATCTGATCCAAGCGAGAATTTTTATTATGGGAGAGTAAAAAGAGTCATCTGCTTCCAACTCTCATACGTGTATAGTCTGCATAACGTACCTTAATTCAAAAGAATGCAAATACACCAAACTAGTAAGATGCTGAAATCATGAGTTTAGGGATGAGTTTGGTCAGCATAAAACTACACATGTTCCATCAGTTTTCTCTGATTAGGCGGAGATATAGAGTCATATGTGCGATTTCCCAATCCCAATAAAAAATATCTTAAATACAGTACAGAGTTTCTGTAACTTGTGCATGATATCACAGAAAGAAAGCAGCTGATTTCAGCAGAATGAGACTGTCAAGTGACTAAAAACACGCGACAGGGTGGAGTCAGAAGTCGAAAATAAGATTTGGGTCAGTTGTTGGTTTACGTGCAGGAACACAGTGCATCTGTGAGAAGATCAAGCAAGAAAAGTGGCACAGATAACCAACTGCTGGGATAACAATGGAGACATGAGTTAAACTAGTGTTGAGGCTACTCTTTTGTTCTGGTTGCTACACATCCATATTTGGCAATGTTTATGGACCCTTAGGTCTGTCTACACCCGCCCTTGAGTCCTGAGAGTCATAGACAGCAGAATCCAGACAGAAAAAGTGTGAGTAAAGAGGGCAGATGAAGCTGGATACCTAAAGAGAGGTGTGGAGACATGGGGGTCAGTGGGTTCTCTCGTCCGCTGGCCAGGCCGCCTCTGGAAAGACTACATGGACCCTGGTTCCTGGGACCAGGGCTCATCCTAACTAAACACCCTAGCTCCTTACCCGTGGATGGAATACTACTCAGGCAACACAGGGTGAGGAAACCACAATATAATATAATCCAGGTTCTAATCCCCTTGGTCAGCACAGAAGTGCCTAGGCCTGGGGTTATGGCCTGCCAATCGGATCCGTACATCCTAGATTAGCAGCATGTATCAAGTCTCGTGCACCTCTAGTCGGGACTGAAATCCCTAAACTGAGGCCACAAAACAAATCACCATGGATAATGAAGACGTCTGATTATATCCCCCCTGACCACTCAATTCAAACATTGGGAACTTCACAATTAGTTTACTAAGACTGTGCTCTCATTGGCTAGATTTCAAGCTCCATACATAATATCTCTAGTAGTATTGCATTGCTGGCAGGGGAGACAAAGACAGATAATTCACATAGCAGTACACATAGTAATACAATGGACGGTTAGCATAATTATGTTCCCTGAGTCTCTGACCTTCTCTGACAAAGGGGTGAGATAATTACATTACAAACGTTAAACACCAGCAGGCTCCTAAAAGTCTTGCAGGAACAATGAGTGGCTTATTACAAGGTAGCAAATAAAATACAAATATTGTCTGGCTACATAAGAAACCATCCTATGTTGTACATTAAAAGAGTCCATGTTGTCACAAGAAGGAGTGGAGCAAAAGAAAATGGCACCAGGAGGAGGACACTAAGGGTAAGGACCCACTGGCATGAAAAACGGACTAGTGCAATACGAGAAAATCTCGAAGTGCACTCGGACCAATGTTAAAGAATGAGTGAGAAGAGGTTATAGCGTGTGTCGTCCGCTTTTTTTTCATCCAGAATCTGGATGAGAAAAAAGTTGCAACATGCTGCGACAGTATGCGATTCTTGTGCAAGACTCGCCAATGCAAATCAATGGGTCGACAAAATCATGGACAGCACACAGACCATCCGAGGGGCATCTGTTTTTTTAACTGATACTTATCATTCTGTAGCTCAGAACACTGTAAAATGTTCCTGTAAATGATTATACAGTAAATTACTGCTGTGAAAAAAAATGCATTGCACACGGATGTCACATGGACACCACTTGGATGTTATCTGAGAAAAAAATCGCACACCCGCATAGCAGTTGCATGCTACATGGATCAAAAAACAAATGTCACTCGTCCTGACTCTCCTGGATGAGAAACGGACCGATTTTTTAAACGCCAGTCTGTCCCTACCCTTAGGCTGGCTTCATGCCATGGTTTTGGGGATCCGGGTCTATCCGTTTTTAAACGGATAGGCAGGGATCCAGTTTTGCCTCCCATGTATCCCTATGGTGCCGGATTGGTCATATATGGCCATCCGTTTATGTGAAATCTGTGCGGAATTCCTTTATGTCCTGCGTTTTCCTGGACCCAGAATTGGAGACTGCACCGTTTTTGGATGCAGCAGACACAACCGGACAGAAACTAATTCGGCGCGTTACGGATCACATATAATGGCAGTCTGTGGTGGTGGATATGGGGCAAAAAAAGGATTGTTTCCTGGATCCATTTAGTTGCTGAGCATGCTCCGAACAGATGTAATGCTCCTCCCAGCTCAATTTTTGTTGCGGACATATCTCTCTCTCTCCCTAGAGCCAACATTATCATTATTTCCTATGGCTGGACCGGTTGGCATACACAAAACGGATCCTTCAAAACACAGGATCCGAGTGCATAATTGCCATCCGTTTATACAAATCCTTTGCTGTCCGTCTCATCCTTCAAAAAACAGGATCCACACAGACAAGAAAAAACATGATGTGAAGGGGGCCTGGGCCATGGGCTGTTGTGAACTGCTAAAGCTACTACACATTGTCATTTAATAGACAAGTCGACACCATATATCTCGAACCAGCGGCGGCCATTAGAATGTCAATGTGACTTATAAATTATCCTGGTTTGCTCAGTGTTATTTCTCAGAGCTCAGTAATCCAATAATAATTTACAGGTAGATGGAATAAAGCATGGCATTCAACAATCTTCAGAAATTGCTTCTTTATTAATCCAAAAATGACACATCAGGACAGTCTGGAGTGGTTTCCCTTTCCATAGGACATCCATTTCCCCTCTCATCTGATGCTTTAACTGGTACTTTAAGCATCAGAGTTGAAGCAAAGTGGCCATTGAGCCATTCTATGAAAAGGGAGCCCCCTCTAGACCTACATAATACGACTGTTGCTTTAGGATTAATAAAATAAATAATTCATAAAGACTGTGGAGTGCCACGCTTTATTCAATTTACCTGCAAGCTACCACATATTGTGGACTGTTACGCATGGTTGAAAGACTACCTTCCAACTAAATTGGTGCAAGAGGTAGAAATGAATGATCAAGAAAACATGTATGGCATAGACAGCATGGGTGCCAGGCACAGCTGCAGTTGTGCCAGGGGGTCTGCTATGAAGGTAGAGTAACTGAGGCGTTGTTCTCGCCCTACCAGATACGAAAGTTCTGCATCACATTATATCACACTCTTTCACACATCAGTGCAAATAACACACGTGTGTGAGGGGCCGTCTGGAATAGTGTGCTGTCCATTAAATCCCTTAAAGGGAACCTGACCCCTCCAAATCACCCCCAACCCTATTAATACCTGTCCCTGCACCATGACAGAGCATTATTAGTGGTCCTTTTCTGTAAAAAAAAGCTCTCTGTAACATTGGAATAATCAACAATATACTCTTACAAATCTGAGACTTCTTGTCCCTGAATAAGTCTCACAGGGCGTCCCCTGTGAGACTCTAAGCCCTCCCTAGGTGCTCATTACCACGCCCCGAATAATCCACCCTCTCTCTGTCTGTGCTGCTGTGACGTGCAGCTGAAGGCAGGACTAATGATTTGCATTCTGTGAGTGATAGAGAGGGGGGAGAGCAAAGCCTGCACAAGCCCAGCAGCACAGACAGAGAGAGGGTGGATCATTCAGGCTGCAAAACAACACGCCCTAAGGGCTAAAGAATATAGCCCCTGCTAATTATAATCACTAATGAGTAAGTATTAAAACGTTTTTATGCACTTTCACAGGATGCTTTTAGGAGACAAAAGAAGTGTGAGATTAGTGATGGGATGCTGAAGGGACATGTTTTGGTAGCTTAGAAGGCGTTCTGGAGGTAACAGGATCCCTTTAATTGTAAATGAAAACTGTTTGCTCCGGTCCCTGCACACAGATGTCACACAGACGACATCCATGTGTAGGATGTTCTTGGCACAGACCCATTGACCTGAATGAGTCCGGGCTGCTGCCCAAAAACGGACATGTCTCCGTATGGAGCACACGGACACGCGTCTGCTCCACATGGAGACATGGTGCATGCAGAACCATTGACAAGTGAAAATACCTATTCAATAACATTCGTGTACGTATGTCCGTGTCTCCGGCATCTGCCTACACATACGGCACACATATTGGAGACATGGACCTGTGAAAGAGGCCTTTGGCCAGGGTCACATTTGCGGTTGGACCCTGGCCTGCCGGATTCCGGTTTCAACTTAGCAATTTTTCCATCACCGCATAGCGTTTCCGCTATGCGGTGCTGGAAACCGCAGTCCCTAGTTACCCGGTGTTTACCTGCACGACCTGTCACACAGGCAGCGGCTCGGAGGGCGTTTTACAGCGCCGCACAGGAAATCCTGTCTGCAACGGTTTCCTGTGCGGCGCTGTAAAAAGCCCTCCGAGCCGCTGCCTGTGTGACAGGTCGTGCAGGTAAACACCGGGTAACTAGGGACTGCGGTTTCCAGCACCGCATAGCGGAAACGCTATGCGGTGATGGAAAAATTGCTAAGTTGAAACCGGAATCCGGCAGGCCAGGGTCCAACCGCAAATGTGACCCTGGCCTAAGTCTAAGTTCAGACGAAATACAGAAAAAAAACATCCCTTTTTTTCTCCAGGAAAAAGGACAACTTTCACTTATATGGTGCGTTATATTTTTGTTTTTCACATCCGTTTATTTACATTGGTCGATGTGCTGTCTATGAGCTGTTTTGCACATAGACAGTATTGTATGTTCGTTTGAAATAAACCTAAAGGAAACTGTACACATGTGTGCCTAAAATAAGAAAAAAGAAAGGGAGGGTCAGACATATTTAGTATAAGGCTGGGTTCACACATAGCGTATTTTGCTGCAGGGGCTTTCACACACTGCGCTTTCTTAACCCCAGAAAGCACAGTGATGTCACAGAGGGGAGGAAGAATCCTGCTTCCTCCTCCCCTCTGTGACATGTGTGACTGCTCCCATTAGATATCGCAGTGTATTAATATACACTGCGAAATCTAAATTAAACAGAGACAAGTGTATGTAAAATAAAAAAGAATGAATACTTCACCTGTCCGACGCCTTTTCCGGTGTTCGGTCTCCGGTGCCAAGTGAGATGTCTTCTGCCAGGACCTGTGGTGACGTCAGAGGGTCGGTCCCGGCGCTGATTGGCTGCTCGCGGTGATGTGATATGTATCACATGACTGCGAGTGCCCGGGAACGCCCCTCTGACGTCACCACAGGTCCTGGCAGAAGACATCTCACTTGGCACCGGAGACCGAACACCGGAAAAGGCGTCGGACAGGTGAAGTATTCATTCTTTTTTATTTTCATACACTTGCCTTTCTTTAATTTAGATTTCACAGTGTATATTAATACACTGTGAAATCTAAAGGGCCACAGCTGTCACAGAGGGGAGGAGGAAGCAGGATTCTTCCTCCCCTCTGTGACATCACAGGGAGAAAACGCAGGAGCAGCTGCGTAAAGAATTGACATATCAATTCTTTACGCAGCTGCGTTTTCGCCCATAAACGCACTGTGTATTTTTGCGCAATATCTGCATGGCAAAGTGAATTTCACATTCACTTTGGTGGCAGACAAAAGGCACATTGCGTAAAAAAGCGCGGCAAAATACGCAATGTGTGAACGCAGCCTTAAAGTAAAGTACAGGTGCACAAATCCGCTATGTGGCAAATATACAAACATAGGCCATGTTCACACACATGCGTTTTTTTGCCCATCTCTGCGTTTTTTGTGCTGTTAAAAAAAACGCAGGTGCGTTAACGCAGGGTACATTTGAGTGTACATGCGTTTTTGAGCCAAACTTGCGTTTTTTTCCCCCAGGCCAAAAAACAGCGTTTTTGGGTGCTGTAAAGAAACGCATGTGCGTTTTCTCCCCCCCCCCCCCCTATATAAGCAGGAAAATGTAAAAAAAAAAATTTTATGATAGCACCCCCCCTTGGTCGGCAGGAAAATGGAAAAAAAAAATTCCTTCAGCAAAAACACAAATTTTTATGCCATGCGTTTTTTGTTATTTGGGTGTTTGGTGAAAAAATGACTAATTGCAAAAACGTTTTCAAAGCTTTCACACACACAAGGCACATTTTTTGGCACTCTTAAAAAAACGCAAATTGTGTGTGAACATGGCCATACACATACATGATGCATCATCCCACTAAGAATATTTAATATGTGATGTCCAATATTGTTGTAAACGTTAAAAATGTAAGGTATTTAGTTAGCATTTTTTGATCAAAGAGCGCAAATGTCATCTATGCACGTGAATGGTCCATAACCAATAAAAGTCCTACCTCTGCATGTGCCATACGAGGCCTTATTTGAATGGGGAGTGAATTGTGAACCAGGCATAACATTTACCGGTAATTAAAACCTTGTGTGAGAAAGATGGGTGGATGTGGCTGCTGAGCCCTGGAGATGGCCACATACCCACTGATACATACTATAAAAAGGAAAAAATATATAGGACCCGCACACCTTTAGCGTTTAATTATCACACAGGTGCACAAATATGCTATGTGGCCATTGTACTTTTTAATATGGATGGTACCTAACCACTTTCCTTTTCAGTTCCGATTCAGATGAAGCCTTTTGTTGCATATGAAGATGTAGGACCATAGTGTTAAGGACCATCCATAGTAATAGGTACACCATGACATGCTTGGATGACTTTAGCATTGTTTGATCAAAAAACGCTAGCATAGTATCTACATTTTTAACGTTTACAGCAATATTGGAGTCCATGTATTCATTAATCACGTGTGCTGATGGGTCACATATGTATATGTATTTCCCAGCGATATTCTGCACTGGCGTAGAGCGGTAACAGATCGCTCAAGCTGGCAATTCAGCGGCTTCAGCTGACATCACATTTATAGGGAGCGGCTTCTTTTCCATTTATTTCTCTAGACGGGAACCTGTTATATCACAAAATGCTATTAACCTGCAGATATGGTGTTAATAGTATGTGACGCCTATGCCTTGGTTAAATATTGAGCCCCATTGCTGGGAGGAAATTAACTTTAATCAAGCATTCGGGTTTTAGTCATCAAAGTGGCCCCAGGTGCAGTCACCGATCTGTGGATGAAGAGCGGCAGCTGTAACCGCACCCCCCGCACTGACTTACAACTACTCTGCACAGTGGCGTAACTAGAGTTTGATGGGCCCCAGGCCCACACACAGACATTGGTCAGATGTATGGGCCATTGTAGTATTCTAAATCCTTTTAGGACTTGTGAATTAAACTCCTTTATTATGTATTAATGTTCACCATCCTGATATATATGATCCCCATTCATGTATAAATGATCCCCATCCTGGTATATATGATCCCCATCCAGGACTGAATTTGCGCTGGAACCACCTCCATGACTGAAACCAGAATGCTGCCGAAAGGATTAAAGTCCATTCCCTCCTGGCAGCGGGGTCCAATTTGCAGGTGCCACGCAGGCGTTACATGCTATTAACCTGCAGATGAACATCATATTTGCAGGTTAATATCATTTTAGGATTTAACATGATCAGTTTAAATATTGCTAGAATGCAATTCACATATTTAATGTTTAGGTAATTAAATGCGCTTCTACATTTTTTTTTGTTCATTTGTGTTAGAATTAGCAGCTTGGACTTCATGTTGTTTGGATGTGCTACCTACTTTCTTTTCCGTTGTGTATATAGAGGTATAAGTGCACTCTTGACATCTGTACAAGGCTGGTTTTATGCAGAATATAAAATTACCGTATGTAGCTTCTTCCTGCCCTTGGTTGCCTTGTCATTTATACAATTCTATGTGAACATACTCCATATCTTTACCCTTACATGCGTTAGTGCTTGCATTGAACTGCCATATGCTCTGCATTTGTTTGCAATTTTTTTGATGATATACATTTATAGCACCACTCCAGCATTCTTTTTATTGCTTTAAATCTAAATCCCCTGAGCCTTGTCCTACACTCGCCTTCATGCTTTTCCAGAGGCACACTGGTTGGTCTGCCTTCAACTCCAGTTTTTCATGGAGGCCACCAGAGATCACTCTTTGATTCATCTTTACGGGAGCCTCATGAGGTCACAATGCCCATAAATTTATTATCTTCACTAAACAACTAAATAGATTACTTCCAGGTCTGGCACCAGAGGTGGGGGCAGCAGTGTGAAGCTTATCCGGCCGCCGACAGGCCATAGACCGTCACAAAAAGCCTGCTGAGCGGCCAGGCTCAGCACCAAACACCATTAGCATGGGAAAACCTCATGGCAGCATCAATTGTTGGCTGCGGAGTGTGGGCGGGGAGAAGGACGAGGTAGCGGAGGATCAAAGAACTTCCGCGCGTGCCAGCTAGATGGCGGCGGCCCAGAACAGTAGGCACAGAGAGCATGAAGGTCAGAACGCTGGGGGCCTTGGGAAGCTGGAGGCAGCCAGGGAGGAGATAACCATCCCCCAGTTGAGCAGGGGGCATTGAGAGACACCATTGTTAACCCCATATCCTCTACAGACTGCAGATCAGTGGCTAGAGAGGTGGCAAAGTTTTTAGCTGGTGACATTAAAACTGCAGTAAGAGAGGCAGTGAGGGAGGCTCTGGATGAGCTCCAGAAGATATCAGCACAACATGCAGGCAGATTGGATTATTTGGAGCAGAGTGTGTCAGACATGGAGGACAGGTTGGCTAAAATGGAACAAGATCTCTCATCACAACGTCAGTCTAGCTGGATGAGAGATAAAATGGATGACAGGTCAAGGCGGAATAATCTCAGAATTGTATGTCTCCCAGAAACGATCCTGCCCTCACAATTGGATGAGATCTGTGAGATTGACCTTCCTAAGGCTTTGGGACTACAGGGACAACACAAAATAGAAAGGGCGCAAGAGTGGGGCCGCCGAACTGGGGGTCACGCGATAGCCTCAATGGGAACAGGGGAGCGAACTCTTATTCCCAGAAACCTAGACAAGACATTGCAAAATATCTGGACTTTGAAAATAAGGAAAAGTTGTTACGATTTTTCAGGAACAGGAGACAGCCATCGATGTTCTGGGGGCATAGGGTGGTCCCCTTTGGGGACTTCTCTGCAGAAGTGATCAAGAAACGCAAAGCGTTTGGAGAGATATGTAGCATCTTGTTTAAACAAAATATCCAATTTCAGCTCCTATATCCAACCACCCTTAAAATTAGAGGCCCAGACGGAGCATTTAGGTTCTGGAAGAACCCTAAAGAAGCATTGTGTGCCTTAACGACTAGCGCACTGGGAATATCCCCCAAAGATTATAATGCAAGGCGAGAAGATGGCCACAGATAGGATCGACCAGCAATTTCACCGCCATGACGCCCGCCCCCCCAAGGATGTACACACGCCATAAAAAATTTTATCTGATGAAGGCTTGTTATATGTTAAGCCGAAACGCGTAATAAAAGAAGAAATTATTTTGGAATAATTTGCCATCCCTGTGATCCCTCTGCTAGCGCTTGAATTCAAACCAGAAAAAAAATTTTTTTTCCTAACCATGGTTAAGATAATATCATGGAATGTAAAGGGCCTAAAGTCACCTGAGAAAAGAGCCATGGTACTTAGACATCTTAAGAGACTAAAGGAGGACATAATTCTGTTACAAGAGACACATCTGCCACAACGGGATTTGTTCCGCAAGCATAGATTATGGATAGGAGGAGTGTACAAGTCAGGAGCATTGGGTAGACAGGCAGGAGTAATAACACTAGTTCACAAATCACTAGTGCACAAAGTCTTATCTTATCATCATGATGACCTGGGACCTGTACACCTGGTTTTAGAAACACAGGGGGGAACATTGAGTATACATAATGTATACACCCCTAATGTACCACAAGATAATTTTTTCCAAGACCTACAACAATTCATCATGACAAAGAAGGCAACTTAATAATAGGGGGTGACATGAATGGGGTAATGTCGGAGACAGAGGGCAGAACAAGGAATAGACAGGAAACTTGGTTATTAAACTCACAGGAGGGGAGACAACATTACAAGGATTCTCAACAGACCTCGCAATAAGGGATGTGTGGAGATTACAGCACCCAATGGAGAGACAGTTCACACATTTCTTGCACCCCCACGAAACTTGGTCTCGAATTGATCTTTTTTTCAAATGGGACGACATGTTGCAGAGAGTGGAAGAGACCTCGATAGAGGACATGGTAATCTCTGACCATAGCCCGATCGTCTTAATGTTGAAAGACACTTATCCATGCGGAACAGACAACCTGTGGAGGTTTTCCCACTTTCTGCAACAAGATCAAGACTTTACCAAGTTAATGAGGTAATGGTGGACAGAATTTTACAAAACTAATAAGGGGGTGGAGGACAATCCTACGCTATTTTGGGAAACGGCTAAGGTGTTCCTTGGAGGCAAGATCATCGCACACACCATAAAGTTTAAAAAGGTGGCTAACACAAAACAATTGTGGCACGAAGCGATGGCTACAGTCAGTGACATTACCAGTTTTAACGGAAGTACAACTGGAAGACTTAAACTGAGAAATCACGAAGGAGGAAATCTTAAAGGTGATATCTGAAACAAATATACACAAAGCGCCAGGCCCAGACGGCTTTGGGGCTGGGTTCTATAAAATCTTAAAAGAACAGATCACGGATCATCTTCAGGGATTATATAATGGATTTTTAAATGGGCGAGACATCCCAAACCAATTGAACATCGCCTACATAAAGCTTCTCCCTAAGGGGGATAAAATCTCGGATGATCCATCCAGCTTCAGACCTATCTCGCTTATAAACCAAGACCTTAAAATCATAGCCAAAATTATGGCAGACCGACTAGCTCTTCTACTTCCAGGCTTGGTGGGAGAGGAGCAAACCGGGTTTCTCAAAGGCAGGTCAGTAGTTGGGAATATTCGCAGGACTATGATGGTACTGGAACCAGTGAGGCTGAGGGGGCCAGGACAGGCGGGACTCCAGCCATGGTCATGGTAGACGCAGAAAATGCCTTCGACAGCTTCAGCTGGTCATGGCTGGACACAGTCTTAGATAAGATAGGTCTGAAGGGGCATTTAGGATGTTTTTACATGCATTATATAAGAACCCAAAAGCCAGAGTGAACACACCAGGCTTTTTATCAGACGTGATTCAGCTGGGAAGGGGCACACGCCAAGGATGCCCCTTGTCACCCTTATTATTCGATCTGGCGATTGAGCCTCTATCACGGTTTATTAATGAGGACCACAGATTTCAAGGAATATAAGTTGGTGGTAAGGAAATCAAGTCCAGTTTTTTCACAGATTATGTAATTCTATACTTGTTTGATATACACAAGGATCTCCCTGCTCTGTTGACGCAACTGGAGGCTTTCAGGGAATTCTCCAGACTTCGCTTGAATAAGTTCAAATGCGAGATACTCTTGGTAAGGTGCATAGGAGGAGGAGAATCGAGGATGGGAGACATTAGAACAAAAATATGCGATATCCCTTTGGCTAAGAGATCCATAAAATGTTTGGGAATCCACCTAGAGAGAGATACACGGGAGATATATCGCCTAAATTAGGCCCCATTAATCAAAAAAATTGATAAAGAACTGGAAAGATCTCTGTTGGAGAGGTGTCATCTCATCAAAATGTGTAGCTTCTAAAGGTTACTTTATCTGCTACAGACTGTTCCTTTCCTACTTCCACACATAGACGTCAACAGGATAAGTAGAGCTTTCACAACCTTTTTGTGGAGAGGCAGAGAGCCCAGAATAAGGGGGTTTAGTGATGCTCACGCGGAGATGAGGGTGGGCTGGGATTACCAAATTTACGCGGATATAATATAGCCCGTTTGACTAGGCACATACTAGACTGGTTAAGACACACAAGTAGATACTCAGACTACGCATTAGAGTCGAAGTGGTGCAGCCATTGGGACATTTTACACTCAGCAGGCGCATCGGTGGATCTTTGGATGAAACACTCAATCATCTTCAAAGACACTAGGGGGGGCGTGGAAAGCACTGCGAAGAAAACTAGGATTGTCGTGGAAAACCTCTAAATACCTTAGTCCATGGCGGCATCCTGACTTCGGACAGGGAAAGGAAAATTCACTTTTTAAAGTATGGAGGGCGAGAGGAGTAGGAACGTTGCAAGACCTAATGCAGACACAGGAATTGAGGTGGCTGACAGCTGGGGAGACTCTGAGACGATGGCGACTCCACAACTCACATACTTTTCAATTCAAACAATTGAGACAAAATCTACTCCATCGTCTCCGTGACTTGAGACGGGAATGCTTAACTTAGGGATTGGACACCCTAATGGCAAGGGACATGTCAGATATTGGTATAACTACTATATACGCTACTCTAAGATGAGTGCTGATTCCCTCGCGACTAAGACGGATTTTTAACAGATGGGAGACTGCAGGACGGAGAGATTGAAAATAGAATTTTAAGGGGCTGGCACTAGATCCGTAAACACATCCTGAACGAGAGAAGGAGGGACACCTACTTTAGAATAATACATGGAGCTATTCTGGGGTTCAATATACCGCCCAGTGTGTCCCATCCAAATAGAAGTCAGTCATGCCCAAAATGCGGAGAAAATAAGACAGACATGTTTCATGGGATTTGGGAATGCAGGGCTATTTTTCATTAATGGAAATTAGTGAAGAACAGGACACAAAGCATATTGCAACCTTCTGCCCCACTAGATTACAAGTTGTGGATTTTTCATGATCTGGGGAACTTAGGCATTGACAAAGAACAGACCAAATTATTTCACACTATCATGGTTCTGCACAAAGACTTATATTGTGACACTGGTTAACGTCGATGGCCCCAACTCTTACAGAATTACAGAATGATCTCAAAAGCATGATGTTAATTGAAAAGGTAGAAGCGGAAAGAGATACAGACACCGAAACGGCCAAGTTCTTTGCGAAATGGAGAACGTTTATAATAGTCCAATTACCCAGAGATGACATTCGTCAGATAGTTTACCCCTTTTGCGATACGCCATGGTACGTTCTAGAAGACCTTCAGGGCACACTTGGCCCGTTGCAGATCATGGGGACACCTGGAATCAGTCTTTCCATTAGATTATTTGATGGTCCGGGGCGCCTCATAGGGCGGGGATGCTAGACTTTGAGAAATTACTTTTATGCTCAGGTATGCATGCAATCAGATGTCAAAGTGGATGTTGGAGGATAGGTGAGGGGAGGGAGCAGGGAGGAAATGTTGGGGTTTGAATCTTTGTATATTAAACATGACCAGCTAATGTACTAAAAAAAGAAATGTTATTTCTATTACTGTTTTTTTTTTATAACAATAGGTTTTTATTGAAGATTTAATCAAAGTCCAATGACAAACATCTTACAAAGCAAGCAGCATAAGATTAATACTGTTCATAACTAATTTCAAGAATATAAGGTATATAATCTTCAAGATAATAAAATCTGCATAAGAATTAAGATATTCGGATATCTGGTATCAAAGTTACCAAAAAAAATTTTTTACATAAAATCATAGTTAACAAATAACAATGGGGAAAGACCTAACAAGGATATAAGAGAAAGGGGAAAAAGAGGAGGGTAGAGGGGGTGAGGGAGGGGGAATCATTATTCATACAAAGACATTTTCTCTATAGTTAGTCCATGGGTAGGTAATGGAGTTAAACCTCTGTTTCAAAGAGACATATAGTTAAGAAGGAATCAGAACAGTATTATGGAGTGACGATATCCATAGGTCCCACCAAGCGAGAACTTTGTTTCGTTGATGAGCATCATGCGCCAGCATAATCTCATGTTGGAGATGTAGGTTAAGGGCCGTATGTAGTTCTTGTATGGATGGTAATGACTTGGATTTCCAGTATCTAGCAACACACAATCTAGCTGCTAACAAAACATTTGCTACAGTAGGTCGTAGTGGCGACGGCCAGTCTTCCAATCCCAGCCCCAGGATCGCCAATGAAGGTCGTAGTTGAAAAGAGACACCTGTTAAGGAAGTTAGAAGTGCGGACACCTCTTGCCAGAACCCCTGTAAGGAGCTGCAGTCCCACCACATGTGGAGGGAGGACCCTGTTTGAACACAACCCCTCCAGCAATGCAGGGATGGCCTCGGATTGTCTCTCTTATACCTTGCTATGGATTTTGGGGTAACATACCACTCAAAGTGTACTTTTTTGATCTGTTCATGGTGGTTAACACAGCTTGTGAATTTCGTGTTTATTCCTGATGCATCCTGCCATTGATCTAGTGTGAATTCCTCTTGTAAGGCTATTTCCCAATTAGTCATGTAGGGCAGTTTCTCTAGCGATTGCAGTCGGGAGAGGGCCCCATACATGATGGAAACCCCTCTTAGGCCTGGAGGGGATGATCTAAAAAATCTCTGTGTTAAACCATCAACCTTGGACAAATCTAGCGGGACCCATGATACTGAATTAACAAAATGGCTTACTTGTAAGTACTGGTAAAATGTGGATTTAGGGATGGAGTATCTATCTGTCAACTCAGCAAAGGACTTCATGGAGAAATCATCCAGGATTTGATGGATATAGATAATGCCCCTAGATTTCCAGTGATGAAGAGAGAGAGATCCCACTAATGTTTCAATCGCTCGAATAGATACTGATTTTAGAAGAAAAGTAAGTAGTGGGTGAGAGTTTTGTCGCCAAATGTGTACCAAAATCTGCATTGGTTGTAGGAAGGACGAACTTTCAAAGGGCTTTAGCAAATTCATTTCAAGTAGTAGTTTAGTGGAACCCTGTGGAGCGTAGTGTTTTTCAATTAACATCCACAGCGGATTGGGAGCATCAGCCCACCACTGACAAGCCACTGAGAGATGTGAGGCTACGTAGTAATGTAACAAGTTAGGGACTCCCATCCCCCCAAGATGGACTGGCAAGGTAAGTACCTTCATGCTTACTCTGTGGTGTTTATAGTTCCAGATGAAGTCATTAAGTGTAGATTGTAAAGTTGCAATTAAACGTATTGGAAAACGTAGTGGTAGGCATCTAAAAATATATAAGATTTTCGGGAGATATACCATTTTTACAATGTGTATTCTAGCGACCCATGAGAGGATTAGTTGTTTATGTGCCGAAAGGCCTTCTTTCAGTGTATGGAGCAATATTTCGTAATTACGGCGGACCATTTCTTTAGTATGCGAAATCGTTATCCCTAGGTATGGAATACCTGTGTAGGACCATTGAAAAGGGAATAGGGCCTTGATTTTTACTGTAAGTGACGGAGGAATCTGGACAGGATATAGGAGGGATTTGGATACATTTAACTTATAATATGACGCCGCGGAGAAGTCTTCCAGCAATTCCATTATTTTAGGGATGGAAACCGTGAGGTTCGTGCAAATAAAAATTACGTCGTCTGCGTAAAGTCCAATTTTATGTTCTACCCCTCCTATACATGGGCCAGTAATAAGAGGGTCCTGTCTTACCCTAGCCGCCAATGGTTCCATAATGAGGGCGAAGATTAGAGGGGATAGTGGGCACCCCTGTCGGGTCCCATTAGTCAACGAAAAAGAGTCTGATGTAAATCCCGAAGCTCTAACTTTCGCTGTTGGGGAGGAGTAAAGGGCCAAAACTGCCGTCTTAAAGTCGCCCACCAAGCCGAATTCGCTCAAAACCGCCTCCAGGTAACCCCAGTGCACCCTGTCGAACGCCTTTTCGGCATCTAATGACAGCAGTGCACTGGGGGTCCCTCCACGCTCCAGAACCTCTAGGAGATCAATCACTCGACGCGTCCCATCAGAAGCTTGTCGCCCTGGGATAAAACCCACTTGTTCTGGGCCAATCAGGTCCGGTAACACTGTCGCTAAGCGTTGGGCCAAAAGTTTAGCAAATATTTTTACATCTCCATTCAAGAGAGCAATTGGGCGAAAATTAGAAGGTGAATTGGGGGGTTTACCCGGTTTTGGAATTGTGGCGATTGTAGCCTCCAGACCCTCAGGACGAATTTTTCCTTTACTTCTCCAGTAAGAGAAGAGGGAAAGCATATGAGGTATCAGGTTAGTTTGAAAAGACGCATAATATTTGTTAGAAAACCCGTCTGGGCCTGGGGCTGATGTCTATTACTGTTTATGAGGTGGATTGACCGCATTTTATACAATTGGGAAATGTTTTGATGTATTAATAAGTGATTCTTGCAAAACCCAATAAAAAAGATTCTCTAAAAAGAAAAAATAAATAAATAAATAAATAAAAACATTACAGAGCATTCTTGGGATAAATTTAACTTTAATGGTTGGATAGCTTGTCAATCAAATATCATAAATATAATAAATTAAATAATTCATTAAATTTGTTATCTTTAAACACAGATGCACCCAGGCAACTGTCTATCCTCTATCAAAGTACCCTGACATAACAGAAATTGTATCATAAATTAAACACCTTCAAAAATTCTAACTTTATTGGGGGTGGGAGGGTGGGGATTCTTCAAATCTTCAGGTAACTGACAGCTCCTAACAGGAGCTGTCACCTTATAGAAATCAAAAGCCCCCTTACACCCCCTCAAACAATCAGCGCCCTGGAACTTTCAGGCACACAAAAAAACGGCTTAAACCGGTTATATCCAGCTCAGTCAAGCCAATTCAACTCCCTCATAAAATCTTATTCTGATTAGCCATTATTAAATTGTATATATAGGGCATATTCCCTCATGTTGGCCCCCATTATATATAATGTGGCCATTACATAAGGTCACAATGCCCATAAATGTATTATCTTCACTAAAAAATGAAATAAATAAAAACACTACAGAGCATTCTTGGGATAAATTTTACTTTAATGGTCGGATACCTTGTCAAATTTTATACAAACTGTCGATAAAATATCATAAATATAATAATTTAAACAAATAATTCATTAAATAAATTATCTTTAAACACAGATCCCCCCAGGCAACTGGGTGACCAACCCAAGATGCCTCTGCTGAAAGAGCCGAGGCCCCCCACAAAGGCCACCCGACCACATCTTAACAATGCTCTGCATATAAAAATTAAAAATGTCATACCCTATATCTGACAGGTGCACAGAATCACCCCTGTCCAACCCACTACAAAACCTTTGAGGTCTCTGTTATGATACGAAAAACCATTTAAGCTCGGCATAAACTTTTCTAATTCTTTATTAATTTTCCGCTTTATTTTTCCCAGAAACCAGAGCCCATCCGTTTTCCAGCATAGACGGCAAACAATTTCTGAAAAAAACAAGTTCATACTAGGGAACAACTGAGATATCCAAAGTAAATCCTGCTTTACTTGCCATAGCAAGTCGCTCGAGCTAAACATACCTACATACCGTAGTTACCAAGCAAGTGTAGAAATATAAGGTTCGGGGTTGGGTATCAAGAAGATAAGTCCAATGGAATTTTCTTTAAATTATACCCCCCGAACACCGTGCCAGAAGATCTGCACATCTGTAACAATGAATGGTAGATTTTCGATGTACTTCCTTTTATAAACTCGTTGTTGTGCCCAAAATATATGAGTGCCCAACAATCCAAACGGATTTGGGCCCTATGAAAAAGATTAACAGGTAAACATTAAATTGGGGCGAACATACATCTTATACCGATCTGACGTCCATCTACCTATGTTCTTAATGAGTGACGCATCCATGCCTGCACGTGCAGCTTCGGTGGCCGCACCAATTCTAAATGAACGGGCAGTGATTTGCAAGTCCTCCAAATGCAGTATCCTCAAACAGTTCTTAAGAATAAATGAAAACTGAAATTTAGTGGCAGGGCTGCCATTACGATGAACAAAAAGAGGATCATAACCTTGAGGACGAATCGCCAACCATTCATTCCTGTTAGCTACAGGGCATAAAGGGCAATTAGGTATGATTCTTAATATAATTTCCGTACCTTTGCCAAGCTGGTCAGTCTTTGACCGTCTTAGTAAAATAACAACCCTGTCCAAAAATACGGAAATGTCTGAGTACAACAGCCCTGAGAATCAAGCCTTGCTGGCAGTTAACAGCTCCCCTATCCTCAGGGCTGCAAGGTACAGAGAGACAAAAACCGTACGAAATAAGACAGTTTCAAAACCATCTGAGCAAACTGCATCCAGTATAGAGCACAGTTTACTTAAAAGATCAATGGAGATAGGTCTCCTATCTTGAATTACTTCTTATATCCCTTTATAAACTGTTTTACTGGGAATAAGGAAGTCCAAGGTTGCGCTCCTGCTAATGTTAAAAAGAAAGACACTCCAGATATAATTTTCGAAATCGAGGAGTGTGACAAGCCTTCCTGTAATAACAATTCAATAAAAGGTAGAACTGACTGTCAAATATAAATGATAATCAAAACCCTTATAGGAAAAAAACCCAACGCTTCCATGCACTGACGTAGTCTGCCCATGTACGTGGTGCCAGAGACTTTACAATAAAGTTCGGGACACGGCTTAAATCATTTTCCAAAGATGCGTTGGGCAAGACCTTCCTTCCAATTTGGTATCCATGATCAGAAAATGAAATTCCTCTGTATGCTGCTGAGATAGAAGATCGCCAATGAAATTAACGTGGCTCGGCTTAAACCTAGCTTTTAACCAAATATTGGTCTGTAACAAAACAAGCATCAATCGCCTCAGAACCTGGTAATAAAAATATTCTTAGAAGACATGGTGTTAAGCGAAAAACTTACTCCCTGCGACCTAGAAAACAGGAGAATTTTTTTGTTCCTAAGTCGTGGACCCCCAAAGGACTAAGTCTGTAAAAATGGCAAACAGCTCCAACAAAGTAGGACTACATTCGGGTCTAAAAAATGAATGTGGCCAGGGCTCTACAATCCACTGACCTTGATAAAAAACAGCCCAGGCCTAAATCACTCGCTGAACAAAACAACCACAAAGCATCAGACGACTGAAATTCATCTTGCCAACACGAAATCCCATTAAAATCATCTAAAAATCTGGACCAAACCCATAAATCATTCTTCAGTTCATCAGAAATTAAGATGAAACAACTAGGGGAAGTATAACTTTTTGTTGCCTCATACAATCCTACCAACCAGGATAATATGTAAAGAAAAATTCAGAGTTCCTAACAATGATTGAAAATCCTTCAGAGAAGCAACATCCTGCTCCAAAAATTTATTCCCCATTGTTTTCAACTGCTCCACTTTATCTGAAGGTAGCCGACAATACATGTCCCTAGAATCCAATTCCATACCCAAAAATTACAATTTCATACATGGGGGGACTGTTTTCTCCTCAGCAATAGGGACGCCAAAAACTTCCATTAGACCCAAAAACCAAGACAACAACTGAAAGAAAGTATCAGAATCAGAAGAACCCAAAAATAAAAAATCATCCAAATAGTGGAGCACATGACCTTGCGGAATAATCAACTGAATACACCATTGCAAAAACGAAGAAAAAAACACAAAATAATAACAAGACAGAGAAAAACCCATGGCAAGACAACGGTCAAAAAAATACAATCCATCAAACGAAAAACCTAATGAACAAACACCGGTCAAGTGGCAAAAAGCGGCTTTTATATTCGTTTTCACCAAAATTGCATCACGGTCCACATTACGCAAAAAAATCCACCTTCATATCAAATGATGCATAATACACCGACGCTGCTGCCTTATCAAACTGTTCGTTTAAAAAAATCACCAGGTGGATAAGACAGATGGTGGATAAGCCGGAAAGACCCAGGCTCTTTTTTAGGGACCACCCCCTAATGGTGAAAGCCAGAAATTCAAAAATGGGGGTTCTAAAAACAGGCTGGAGCATCTACCCAATTCAAATTCTTAACCAATTTTTTCCCTACCTCAGGAAAACGCTTAGCTGAAGGTAAATTGTCTATTCCTAAATAACCTACACCCAAAAAAGGGTGATGAAAAAAAACGATTGCAAAACCCTCAAACAGCAGCTCAGCCTTCGCTATGTCAGGGTAACAACTTAGGAACTGGAGAATTTCTAGGAGTTTCACTGGCGTCACTGCCTTTAAGAAAGGGCTTCTTCACATTAGAACCCTGAGGTGACTGAGCATGCTTTTTGAAACATTTATTCATGGGATGAGACCCCAACTGATGGAGCCCTCATGCTTATAACGGCCAATGTGCAACCACCTGCAGACAGACTCATTAAAGGCGTAGCATAAGCCTTTTTTGATCTGCTGTGGAGCAGGGGTTTTAACTGCTGGTTGACGCTGATGGACCATCATCTGTAACCACAATTCCACATCTTTAACTCCTCATTTTAAGGTAGGGTGAACAAATAATTTTTGTCTGCAGGCCTTGTTGTAGGACAGCCAGGCTGTCTCATCGAAATGGTGGTAGCCTCTATAATATCAATTTGCTGTAGAAGTTTGCAGCACAAAGCTGGGGACCTCTCACCCAGCACAGCGGCATAAATCAAAAAGGCCTGCAACCAAGAATTAAAGGATTTAAACATCCTCTTTTTTTTCGCTATCTTCAGCTTTATCCATCCTGAAATGATCCTTATTGGGGAGTAAGGAAAATATATCTAAAAACTCCCAGCCCATATTCTCTCTTTTACAGAGGCAGACAAGTGAAAACCCAGAGGGAAGAGATCACAAGGTAAAGCCTCCTTAAAATATTAATCTGGGACAGTGGGTTTGCTGGCTAACCCTAGCCTGAGAGCACACTGCTAGCCCACCCAAACCCCTCACACCCTGAAAAGCCTTCTGCACAGCTATGGTTACTAAATCCTTAAAGGGAACCTGACCCCACAAACTGACCTTCCCCCCCGCATCTTTCTACCTGTCCCTGCACCCCCTCTTCTAGCCATCCCTTTTGCAGAAAAAAATCGATTTTGTAAAGTAGAGAAGAGGTTATAATCACCTCGTCCTGTGTGAGTTCTCTGTTTCTGAGGAAGCCTCAATAGGCAGGGCCTGTCTGCTGCTCCCTGTAATTATGCACGCCCCTCTCAGCTTGCTGCCTTGCTAAGAGTCTGGCCGCGTCATGAAAGGGGGCGTGGCTACCATTATGCCACGATTTTAGCCCCGCCCCCGGCTTAAACCAGTTATATCCGGCTTAGTCAAGCCAATTAAACTCCCTCATAAAATCATATTCTGATTAGCCCTTAATAAATTATCTAGGGCATGTTCCCTCATGCTGGCCCCAATTACGGTATATATAATGTGGCCATTACATTCTGGCTCACACAGAGATGCACTGAGCACAAGTGATGTAGCTTCTGACTTTTCCAACGTGTCAGATGCTACGGACAAAAGATGGCGTTGCAAGACCAGAGTGGGATCGGTATAGTAAGAAAACGCTGGAAGATGAATATAAGACAGGGGCTTACATTTAAAGCACGACTGCACTGGTTAAGAGAAAAACAAAAAAACAAAAAACACTATAGTGGTGCTTTATTTTGTAATGTTTACATGCTGTCTCGTATGAGAATCACACTCCACTAAACAACATCTGTTGTAAAGCTGTGAGTTACTGCAGTGTAACAGGTGGGAGAAACCCTGGGGACATGTCTGTCCCAGCAGGGAGATAGAAGAGGTATATACACAGATGGAAAATTACACATAGGTGTCTCACAAAGAAAAAGGCAGTGACCAAAGTGATCAAGTCCCAGGTTACTACAGCAAGTGACAACATTTACCAAACATCTATAAAATCCGTTTTTTATAACAGGAATCCTAATAAAACGTGTCTGTTGTCTATGTAGTCACTGTAAGGGCCGCTTTACATAAACCAACTTCTGTGACCAACTTCTGAACAGATCTCTGGTTGCAGTGAAATCATAGACACATTGTTACATTTTGTGGCTGTGTACAAATGGAACAATGTGTCCATGATTTCACTGCAACCAGAGATCTGTTCAGAAGTTGGTCACAGAAGTTGTGTGTGTTAAAGCGGCCCTTACACGTTTCATACACACACTGCAAATTTGGGCAGCAGTTAACATGTTTAGAAGCCAAACATAGAAGTCAAAATAAAGACAAAGATAATAAAAGTTTGTGAAAGATTATAAATGGTAAACCTCAATTCATTATATGATGACGGTCCTGAGTGAGGAGTTGTTATTTGTGGGCTGAGTTGTATGCTATTGTGATGATTTGGGTACAGAACATTTCAGATCTGTTCACATTTATTCTGTACTCTATGCTGAGCACTTACATCAGAGTTTCCATCTACATCAGGTGAAACCCCCAAAAGATCCATTCACTAATGAGGCAGCAGAGTTACTCTGGACTCTGTTTGTCCTCTGTTCAGCGGTGTCCGTCTTTCAAAGATGCACAAAACTGTGATTAATGGCCACACCTAAAAATCTGCGTAAAAAGAAGGACACCGCCGCATCACATGCCAGCCAGGAGTTCAAAGTGACTCCATCCGCCTCATTACAGTTAATTTACCGTGGGGAATTTTGTCTGAATCACGTTTCTCAGAGATTTAAACATAACTGTCGCTTTAAGCACTCAGCGTACTATGCTGGATAAACGTGAGCCAAGCCTTACTATGATGTTTGGGAGGCAGAGTATATTTATATAATTGTATAATAATATTATTTTTGCATTTGGAGGAAGAAATTTGAGTGATTACAGATATATAAAGGGAAAAACTGAAACCAAGAAGGAACATCCTTGATAAACAGTAGAATTCAGATAGAACATGCGGTTCTATAGTAGAGCGCAGGGATAATACGGATACTTTAATCTTAATCTCCGTAACTTTATTAATAAAAAGCTCCAGACCACAACGCGTTTCGACGTACAGACGTCTTCCTCAACACAGGTAGTCATATATACATATCCCGAATGCAAAAGTGAGTACTTATACAAGAATGGGGAGGCATTTCATATAATATATCTTTATATGTATATATATATGGTAGGGAGAAGAGAGAAGAACCCCAACCCAAATCAAGAAAACAGCAAAAGAATTATTGACATCTAAAAAGGTAAATAGGCCACAAATATGATAATATAGTTGCAAATCGACACCCATAGGTTATACGAAGTTACTAATAAACTGTATAATTTTAGGAATCCACAGACGGCCAAAGAGAGACACAAGACCACCAAAGAGTGTGAATCCCTTTATTATACTCAATCACAAGACCTCAAATAATTACGTGGTGTATAAATAACCGACATCTGAACCCACAATTTTAAATTTAGTAATTTTTATATTAAAGAGATTTTTTATGTATACTTTTATATATAGTTATATATGAGATTTTATGTGAGAATACTAATTTAATAAACATCCGGAATAACGGTCAATCTGCATAACTTGATTTGGTCATTTTTATAGCCATTGTTTAAAGGGTGGTTGTTAAGCGCTGGGCCCATACCAAATATATTATTGAGATATTTCTAGGTGGGATATAGCACGGTAGTCCCCCCAAGGCCTACTAGCAGCTACAACAATTATCACAAATGACGGAGCCCAATCTCAATTATAGGGCGAAGTCTCCCCTTAAATTGACTAGCTCCAGTGTATTAACAATATTGATCAGTTTGACGTATTAGTTGCTTACTTCACAATAAAAAGAAACAAAATGTTCACAGTTATAAGCATGTTCTTTACATGAACTGATGAAAAGCTTGGAGAAAAAAAAACAACATAAAAGAAAACTGTCAGGTCAAAAATCCACATGTAACTGATATCATTTTCTAAGTCTTCGCTTTAAACTCTCTCTATTTATGTATTTCTAATACGTATATTCCTCTCCTATCTCCTGTAAACTTCAAATAAAAAGAATCATTCCATCTGTCACTCACAGTGAATGATTCCACTAAGTTTTCTGCTGTCCCCTCCCCATAGCATGAATATGCATGTCACATCACAGCACAAGAGATCAGTGGGGGGGACTGTATCCTACTCTTTGATCTATGTGTGCAGCATCACAAGAGGTGAACTACAAAACACAGAAACTGTCACAGCACAGCAAGATATCTGCTTTACAGAAACAAATGGAGTGCATGGGCGCAGAGTAGCCATTATGACGCGATTTGCATCATATCCGGCTCCCATGACTTCGTACACCCAAGTACACCTTGCGATGCACATTGCGCATGCGCGAGGTTACTTTACGACAGCTTATCTGTGATGAGCAGCAGGGATGAACAAAGCATACGGTAACCGGATTGCTCCGGATTACACATCCTGAGCAATCCGGTTACCGCATTGCAGTTTGCAAGACACATTTTGGATCTGGATGCAGTAACCACAATTACCTTTACAAGTGTGACCCTAGCCTCAGTCAGAATCATCAGTAATTTCACATATGAAGTAATGAATAAATGACAAAGCTTCTCTTATCCAATACAATGTGCATCATGGGCAGCACACATTCTATACACCCATGTCATCCAGGTACTGTTTGTGATTTCACTGACTTGTATGGGTAATTTTAATCCATGACAAAAACGGACATGTCGCGGATTTTTTTCAACTTCTCCACAAAAACCATAGACATGTGAACAGCCCCATACATTGTAATGGGTATATGTACTATATGTGAAAAACACTTATTGAATATGTGCAGAGGCCTGAGTGAGGCCTCGGTGAGGATCTTCAGCTGCCCTGTTTTGAGTAGCCAGCAGGACATACTGTACTAGTCAAATATTGCAGAACCAGACTTTGTGCTGGTGGAAAGCCAATACTGAAATTCAATGCTGAGGCCGACTATAATTCTGGAAACAGGAAATGTCTCGCAATGTATGGAAATGTATTACTAACACCTCTAAAATGTGTGATCTCGGTATGAACACTACATACCATGTCCATGTTACATTACTACAAAACAATGTGTCTGTACATACGTGGAATGAAACAGTTAAATTGCAACTTGCAAGAACAAATTGTTCGGAGCTATGAGTTCTCCTGAGCTGACAAGGGACACACTCTGCGCCTTTGTTCCCCTACAGATGAGGCTTGTATTCTCACATGTTTCAGGGCACAAAGGGAGTTTGCACAGGGAAACAGCTGGCCTACACAAACAGCTGTTTTCTGTTTCGTTCTTTTCCAAAAGGCCTTCATTGTACAGGAAGGAGGCCGGCAGCTCGCAGCCGTCTTCTTGCTCTCATATTTTGCCTGGTTTTCATTTCCCTGTTCCTTTTCAATAACTATTATCATTTGTTAATTTTTCAATGCTTCATAAAAAATAATAAAGTTTATTTGCAAAACCAGCCATGTTATTAAGTAGTATATCTAGCATGGAGGTACGTGACAGAAAATCAGAGAAAAACGTATTGTCATTGATGGAACCCTCTGATTAGAAGCAGAAGTAATGCAAAATGTCAGGACCTGGTTTAAATTCTGTGCTATAAGGCCATGTTCACACACTGTGTTTTTGTGCTCAGTTTTAACCTTGTTTTTTTGCAAATCTATTCTAATCTAAGGCTGCGTTCACACATTGCGTATTGTTGCGCTCGCTTTTCAAAATACGCAATGTGCTTTACGTCTCCGGCAAAGTGAATGGGAAATTCACTTTACCGTGCAGACAGTGCGCAAAAATTCCGCGTTTTTGGGAAAGGCCTGCGTAAAAAGAATGACCCTGTCAATTCTTTACGCAGCAGTGCCGGCGCTTTTTCCTAAAGGGTGGGCGCTGCTACATCTGACATCACAGAGGGGAGGACGAATCCTGCTTCCTCCTCCCCTCTGTGACACCTGTGACCACCCATTTGATTTTGCAGTGTATTAATATACACTGCAAAATCAAAGTTTATAAAGACAAATGTATTAAAAATAATAAAGAATTAAATGCTTACCTCTCTGACGGGTGTTCCGGTGTCCGGGAGCCAGGAGCCCCCGGCGGGAATGATCCTGCTAGGACCTGTGGTGATGTCAGAGGGGTTCCAGTCATATGATATGTATCACATGACCGCGAGGGCCAATCAGCGCCCGGAACGCCCTCTGACATCACCACAGGTCTTTTTCCACTCGGAATCTGCGGCTGCTCACCGATCCTGGCTCCCGGACACCCGCCATCCACCCGCCGGAGGGTAAGTATCCTTGTTTATTATTTTAAAAACCTCTGGCTTTATTGAATTTAGATTTCACAGTGTATATTAATACACTGTGAAATCTTTAGGGGCGTGCACAGATGTGACAGAGGGGAGGAGGAAGCAGGATTCTTCCTCCCCCTGCAGCACATAAAAACATGGTGTGTGAATGCACCCACGTATTTTGTTGCGCCTTTTTGCCAAAAATCGCGGCAAAAGGCGCAACAAAATACGCAATGTGTGAACGTAACCTACCTGATTCCCAGCAAAACCTATGTTGGGATTCAGGGAAGAGCTGTCCACACACATTGGTTTTATTTCTTTGCAGAAACTGAAACCTGCACAGGATTTGCCAGTTTGAATAAAATGAGCATGCCAATTATTTTCTGCATTTTTGAAGTGTTCTATGGGCAAAAATGCAACAGATGCTGTAAAAACTCAGCAAAAACACAGGTTTTTCCTGCTGAAAAATCTGTATTTACTAGAAACCACTAACATTTTGCTCCGTTTTAGCTGTAGCAAAGCTTACGTGTGTGATCATAGCCTTAAGCTGGCCTACAGGCTCTAAAAACTCAAACTGATACTATGTTTCTGCATAATTCTTGCTTCTTCCAAGAGAAATGTCATTGATAATGTTTTATGGAATTGCTCTTTATGTAGATCTATACTATACGCATACAAACAGTATCTCCAAAATCAAAAGTGCTTTAGGGTATAACAATACTTTAAAGGGGATTTACACTTTTAAAAAGTAGATCCCAAATGGTTCTATAACGTATAATTACAAACACAAGTAGTACTCACCTGCTCAGCTTCAGCCCAGGTTTCACACGCTTTTTCTGAACTGAGCCTGGGGACAATAGTTTTTTAAAGCACCACTCCAGCATTTTCTTTTTCAGTAATGGAGTGGCGCTTAAAGGTTATGTGCCCACCTACCTATTTTTGGTGCATTTCTCCCCCATGTTTTTCTATCATAGAGTCTATGAGAAAAACGCATGAAAAAACGCAAAAAGAATGGACATGTTGCTTTTTTTCTGCACCAAAATCTGCAAGTAAAAACACCTAAAGGTGGGCACAGCACTGCCGAATTCTCATTTATGTTGCTGGGACGAGATTTCCCTTGCATATTTGAGAAAATCTGTAAGGAAAAATGCATAAAAAAATGTTAAGTGGGCAAATAGCCTAAATCTAAGCCCACTGCCCACTGTGGTATACTCACCTTCTGGTGGCTTTCCCAGCGTCACCTCGATCCATTGGCTCCATCTTTTGCCTGCAAGGCCGGCTTCACACCATGATTTAATCCAATCCGGGGCTGTCAGGGGTGTGCAGCCGGATCTCTCTAATTGCAGCCGCAGCTGCTGATTTTTCAAGATCACGGCTAGCATGGAGCTAGCCGCAGTCCTGAAATTACAGCAGCGTACAGCCACAGGTGTCCGGTTCCCGGATCCTCCTGGATCGGGGCAATCCGTCCCCATAGACTCCCATGTTAGGAGCTGCGGATTTCCCCGGATCCGGAAGGATCTGATTTGGGGAGATTTTTCTCCCTGGACACAAAAATGCTGCATGCTCCGATTTTCTGTTCGGGAGAAAAATCCGATTCCTCCCGGATACATGGAAAACGGATGGCAGATAGCTGCTATCCAGCTCCATCCGGTCCCATAGGATACTATGGGGCTAAAATCCGGTCCGGGGCTGTCCGGTTTACACCGGACAGCCCCGGATCTGATTGTGCCGTGGTGTGAAGCCGGCCTAACTTCTGACTTACTAGAAGACAGAAGATACGTCACAAGTTCCCAATGCATCTCTATGAGCCAGGTCAAGGTCAAAAAGAGGTTCCTATAGAGATGCATTGAGTTGGGAGCTCTCGTGCACTCCATGACATACTGCAATTGCTGGCAGGTCACAAATCACAGGACATCTACTGGGGCAGATGCTGGAGGAAGATGAAGCCACTGGAAGGTGGATAGATGGGTGCACTCACATCTGCGTTTAAACTCTGCATGTCAGTGGTGAGTCAGTGAGGTCAGCCGAGGACACAGCTGAGGTACCTTGGTAACTGCTAACCATGGCCAGCTGACGTAGTTACCATGGTACCTCAGCTGTACCCTCAGCTGACCTGACTGACTCATCGCTCACACAAGCCGCAGCTCTCGGTGCTGTCATTCTGTGCCACGATGAAAGGATGCTTCTTCTTCCACATGGCCTCTGATGCAGCAGAGCTGAGATGCGATGTGGGACCTTGTTGTGGATTATCATCAGAGGGTGTGTTTTGGATTTAATAAATTGGAAAATTAGTTATTCGTGTGTTTTATTTCTAATAAAGGATTTTGTGTGTGTGTGTGTGTGTGTGTGTGTGTGTGTATTAACTATTTACTTACTGGATTGGTAATGAGCAGGTATCATAAGACGCCAGGCATTACCAATCCAGGGCTTACTGACAAGCTATCAATACTCAGCTGTCATTAACCCCTTCTATCACTCTGGTGCCACCGCACTAGGGCATTGGAAGGAGCAGGGTAAAGTGCCAGGATTTGGCAATTCTAATAAATGCGCCAAATTCTGAAGTGTCTGCAGGCTGCTATTATTATCCTGGCGGAGGAATAACTATGTGCCTCCCCAAGGTATGAATATCAACCCACAGCCATGCACTTTATCTTGGCTGAGTATCAAATTGGGGGGACCCCAGAACGCTGTTTTTTTAAATTATTTAATTAAAAAAAACTGCGTGGGGACCCTGTATTTGATGCTCAGCCAATATAAAGTGCATAGCTGGGGGTTGCAGCACATATACACATACATCACACACTAAACCAAGTAGAGCTTTATGGGTGAAGGCCAAGGAAAAGACAATTGCTGAAAAAAAACACAAAAAGTAACTGCTTATCTTTGCCAAAGAGTACTTTTTCAAACCACGATCCTTCTGGAAAAATGTTTTGTGGACAGATAAAACAAAAATAGACCTTTTTGGCAATGCAAAGCAACAGTTTGTTTACAGATGGCGTAATGAGGCTTATGAGGAAAAGATCACCCTACAAACAATTAACCCCTTCCAGACCCTTGGCCCACCCCCTGGGCCATGGGATGATCGGGCTCCTGCAGGTCGAGTGAGGGTGTCACTGACCTGTCACTCGGCCTGCAGGTACATGGGGAGTTGTACAACACCCCAGGGGGGGTCGATTTGCCCCCACCCCCTCCCCCCCCGGCTACAGGCGCGGTGATTGGCACTCAAAAGTGAAAATCACCGCGCCTGTAATGCTTCCCTGTCTGCCGCTGCTATCCCTACCCTCCAATCTTCTCCCCTGTCATCCTCTAACTGTCCCCCTGCCCCCCACCTCTCTTTCCTGCCCCCTCTTCATCTTTCTTACCCCCCCGCTTCCTTTTCCTGCCGCCTGCTTCCTGTCCCTGCCGCCCGCTTCCTCTTCCTGCCGCCCGCCTCCTCCTGCCTGCCCCCGCTTCCTCCTGCCTGCCCCCGCTTCCTCCTAAGTGCCCCCCTACTTCTCCTGTCACCCCCCCTCTTCCCCCTTCCTGCCCCCACGATCACCGGAGCGGCGATCGCCTCTCCCACTCACCCCTCCGGCGGCCGCTCTGTCTCCACTGCGTCCCGCTCCTCCTCCTCCTCTTCACCGCCTCCGGATCTGACAGCTCTGTGCTGGAGCTGCCAGATCACTTTCTACAGCTAGATCCTGAGGATCTAGCTGCAGGAAGTGATCTGACATCTCCAGCACAGTGATCCACAGTGACCATTATGTGATCACTGTGGATCACTGTGCTGGATCTGTCAGATCACTTTCTACAGCTGGATCCTGAGGATCTAGCTGCAGGAAGTGATCTGACAGCTCCAGTACAGTGATCCACAGTGACCATTATGTGATCACTGTGGATCACTGTGCTGGATCTGTCAGATCACTTTCTACAGCTGGATCCTGAGGATCTAGCTGCAGGAAATGATCTGACAGCTCCAGCACAGTGATCCACAGTGACCATTATGTGATCACTGTGCTTGAGCTGTCAGATCACTTTCTGCAGCTGGATCCTGGGGATCAAGCTGCAGAAAGCAATCTGACAGCCCGGGCGCACTGATGCACATAGTGGGTCTCTGCGCCCGGGCTCTTTGATCGCTGCTCTACAGCCCGATCTCCCTGCATGGGCATCGAGCTGCAGAAAGTGATCTGACACCCCGGGCGCAGTGACCCACTATGTGCATCACATGCGCCTGGGCTGCCAGATCGCTTTCCGCAACTCGATCCCCATGCAGGGGGATCGAGCTGCAGAAAGCAATCTGACAGCCTGGGCGCAGTGATGTACATAGTGGGTCACTGTGCCCAGGCTCTTAGATCGCTGCTCTGCAGCCCGATCTCCCTGCATGGGCATCGAGCTGCAGAAAGCGATCTGACAGCCCGGACGCAGTGATGCACATAGTGGGTCAATGCGCCTGTGCTGCCAGATCGCTTTCCGCAGCTCGATCCCCATGCATGGGGATCGAGCTGCGGAAAGCGATCTGGCAGCCCAGGCGCAGTGATGCACATAGTGGGTCACTGCGCCCGGGTGTCATATCACTTTTTGCAGCTCGATCACCATGCTGGCGGATTGGGCTCCAGAGTAGCGATCTGAAAGCAAAGGCGATCGAACGTCGTGGGACCTTCATTATGGACTACGTCGGAGCGATCGGGCGTCGTGGGACCTTCGTTGTGGACTACGTCGGATCTTTTTATAATAAAGATGGAGTCCGAATTGTGTCTGTGTTTTTTTTTCAAATAAAAAGATTTTTCTCTGTGTGTATTTATTGACTATTTACCGTACTAGAGATTCCTAATGGCGGGTCTAACATTGGCCCTATATTATGAATCTCGGGCTTAGTGCCAGCTGCCAATAAAAAGCTGGCATTAACCCCTTTATTACCCAGTTAGCCACTGGCACCAGGGCAACTGGAAGAGCGTGGGTACAGCGCCAGAAAATGGTGCTTCAATGAATGCGCCATTTTCTGGGGTGGCTGCGGGCTGCAATTCGCACCAGGGGGGGCCCAGAACGCTTGGGCCTCTCTATGCTGAGGATTCCATCCCCCAGCTGCCTAGTTGTACCTGGCTGGACCAAAAATATGGCGGAGCCCCACGTAATTTTTTTTCTAGAATTAGTTCTAGAAATTAAAAAAAAAAAAGGGCTTCGCTGTATTTTTGGTTCCAGCCAGGTATGACGAGGCAGCTGGGGGCTGGTGGCAGTCCGTAGCTGCCAAGTTGTACGTGGCTGGACCAAAAATATGGCGGAGCCCTATGTCATTTTTTTTTCTAGAAATAATTCTAGAAATAAAAAAAAAATAGGCTTCGCTGTATTTTTGGTTCCAGCCAGGTACAATGAGGCAGCTGGGGGCTGGTGGCAGTCCGTAGCTGCCAAGTTGTACCTGGCTGGACCAAAAATATGGCGGAGCCCCATGTCATTTTTTTTTTAAAATCTACAAATAAAATGACATGGAGCTTTGCCGTATTTTTGGTTGCCAGCCAGGTACAACTTAGCAGCTAGGGGGCTGGAATCCTCAGCATGGAGAGACCCAAATGTATTGGGTCCCCTATGCTGCGAATTGTAACTACTAGACTAGTATGTTTTTTCACAAAAAGTTTCTTTATTCATTTATACGTCTCAATTTGTGAAGCACCTGGGGGTTCAAAGTGCTAACTATGCATCTAGATATGTTCCCTGGGGGGTCTAGTTTCCAAAATGGGGTCACTTGTGGGGGAGCTCAAATGTTTAGGCACACAGGGGCTCTCCATACGCGACCTGGTGTCCGCTAACAATTCCAATTGTTGGCAAACACCAGGTTGTGTATGGAGAGCCCCTGTGTGCCTAAACATTGGAGCTCCCCCACAAGTGACCCCATTTTGGAAACTAGACCCCCCAAGGAACCTATCTAGATGCATAGTGAGCACTTTGAATCCCCAGGTGCTTCACAAACTGATCCATAATAAGGTAAAAATACTTTTTTTTCACACAAATTTTCTTTTTTAATTTGTACGGATCAATTTGTGAAGCACCTGGGGGTTCAAAGGGCTCACTATGCATCTAGATATGTTCCCTGGGGGTCTAGTTTCCAAAATGGGGTCACATGTGGGGGAGCCCCAATGTTTAGGCACACAGGAGCTCTCCAAATGCGACATGGTGTCTGCTAACAATTTGAGCTGATTTTCCATTCAAACAGTTAGTGGACACCATGTCGCGTTTGGTGAGCCCCTGTGTGCCTAAACTTTGGAGCTCCCCCACAAGTGACCCCATTTTGGAAACTAGACCCCCCAGGGAACATATCTAGATGGGTGCTGAGCATATTGAACCCCCAGGTTCTTCACAAATTAATTCATGAAAATGAAAAAAAACATTTTTGTGGAAAAAAGATTACTTTTTAATTTTTTACGGATCAATTTGTGAAGCACCTGCGGGTTCAAAGTGCTCACAATGCATTTAGATATGTTCCCTAGGGGGTCTAGTTTCCAAAATGGGGTCACTTGTGGTGGATCCCCAATGTTTAGGCACACAGGGGCTCTCCAAATGCGATATGGTGTCCGCTAACAATTTGAGGTGATTTTCCATTCAAATTGTTAGCGGACACCATGTCGCGTTTGGAGAGCCCCTGTGTGCCTAAACTTTGGAGCTCCCCCACAAGTGACCCCATTTTGGAAACTAGACCCCCCAGGGAACTTATCTAGATGGGTGGTGAGCATATTGAACCCCCACATGCTTTACAAATTGATCTGTGAATATGGAAAAAGTACTTTTTTTTCACAAAAATGTTCTTTTAGCCTCAATTCTTTCATTTTCACATGGGTAACAGGATAAAATTCATCCTAAAATTTGTTGGGCAATTTCTCCTGAGTACACCGATACCTCATATGTGGTCATAAACCACTGTTTTGACGCGCGGCAGGGCTCAGAAGTGAAGGAGCGCCATTTCACTTTTTGAATGGAAAATTAGCTCCAAAAGTCAAATTGCTCTCTTTCCCTTCAGAGCCCTGCCGTGCGCCCAAACGGTGGTTTATGATCACATATGTGGTATCGATATACTCAGGAGAAATTGCCCAACAAATTTTAGGATCCATTTTATCTTGTTGCCCATGTGAAAATGAAAAAATTGAGGATACAAGAACATTTTTGTTAGAAAAATTAAAATATCCATTTTTTTGTTTCCAATTTGTTCCTGTGAAGCACCTGTAGGTTAATAATCTTCTTGAATGTAGTTTTGAGTAGCTTGAGGGGTGCAGTTTTTGGAATGGTGTCACTTTTGGGTGTTTTCTGTCATGTAAACCCCTCAAAGGGACTTCAAATGTGGTCACTAAAAAAAATGGTTTTGTAAATTTTGGTGGAAAAATGAAAAATTGCTCATGAACTTTGAACCCTTATAGCTTTCTAACAAAATTTTTTTTTTTTTTTCCAAAATTGTGCTGATGTAAAGTAGACATTTGGGAAATATTATTTCATAACTATTTTGTGTCACATAACTCTCTGGTTTACCAGAAGAAAAATTCAAAATTTGAAAATTGCAAAATTTTCAAAATTTTTGCCATATTTTTGATTTTTTCACAAATAAAAGCAAAAATTATCGACCTAAATTTAATACTAACATGAAGCCCAATATGTCACGAAAAAACAATCTCAGAATCGCTGGGATCCGTTGAAGCGTTCCCGAGTTATAACCTCATAAAGGGACACTGGTCAGAATTGCAAAAAATGGCAAGGTCATGAAGGGGTTAAGCATGGTGGAGGATCCATAATGCTGTGGAGTTGCTTTGATGTCTAGTACTGTAGGTTTTGACTGTATCACAGGAATCATGAAATCAGAGAATTAGCAAGAGATTTTAGAGCAAAATAGTCTAGCCAGTGTAAGAAAATTTAGGCGAAGATTATGGGTCCTCCAGCAAGACAATGACCCAAAGCACACATCCAAAAAGTAGACAGGAATGGTTGACAAAAAAATGGACTGTTATAAAATGGCCAGCAATGAGTCCTTACCTCAATCCCATTGAAAATCTTTGTGATGAGCTAAAATCTGCCATTGGGAAAAAAAACCCTGCAAACATTCAAAAGCTTGAACAAACTACAAAGGAAATAAGAAACTAGAACCCAGGGGATAATGAACGTAATCATGAGGTATACTTAACAAAATTCAAATACCAGAGAGAAGAGCTATACTACCTCAGTTAAGGTCTTAGTAAAGTCATACAACACTGGCTATTGCTTAGTGCATGTTTAATAGTGATGCCAAAGTTGTACAGTAGAGTTAAAACTGGTTACACTGGTGCAGGTACAGTTACAAGAGAGACAGACACAGAGGTTACTCTCACATTGAGAGTGCAGGGATAAGGATCCAGTAACAATAGATTGGGTACAAGCAGAAAAAATGTATACAGCTGTATACATGTATACAGTACATAAATTAGTGCAGATGTATACAATCAATTACTTCTACTAAGGTACCACTAGTATAAGGTATACTTAAGACCCTATCTCCCACCGCCACTCACCCATCTCTACAATTGATAAGCAACTTAGTCCGTGTCTGGAGTGCAATGCAAAGCAACAGTTTGTTTACAGAGAGCGTAATGAAGCTTATGAGGAAAGCGACACCCTACAAACAATTAAGCATGGTGGAGGATCCATAATGCTGTGGAATTGCTTTGATGTGTCTGTAGGTTTTGACTGTATCACAGGAATCATGAAATCAGAGAATTAGCAAGAGATTTTAGAGCAAAATGTCCTAGCTATTGTAAGAAAATTTGGGCGAAGATTATGGGTCTTCAAGCAAGACAATGACCAAAAGAATGCATCCAAAAGTACAAAGGAATGGTTGAGAAAAAAATGGAGTGTTATAAAATGGCCAGCAATGAGTCCTAACCTCAATCCCATTAAAAATCTTTGTGGTGAGCTGGAATCTGCCATTGGGAAAAAGAACCCTGCAAACATTCAAAAGCTTGAACAAACTACAAAGCAAGAGTGGGAGAAAATACCAGCTTAGAAGAGCAAGAAACTTATAGGTGCTTCAAGAAACATTTGGAGACTGTCATCAATGCCAAAGGGTGTGCAACCATGTATTAATTAGGGGTGCCTTTTTTGCAACACATGATGTTTATTCTGTTTCTTCATTTAAACATGTGGGTTGAAAAACAATGTTTTATTGTTGTGTTAATTTGGACCACTAATTAAAAAATCCTGAGGATATGACTTTGGTACATTTCCATTTATTTCTGCAGATATTGTACAGTCTATGAAAAATATGAAAAGGTGCCAATAATGGTGAGCAGCACTGTATGTCTTCCTTAGTCCCTTCCCAACATTGGACATTACAGTACGTCCTATATTGCAGCGCGTTCTGCAGAAGGACATACCTGTATATCCTGGCGATCATGTAAGCACAGGAGCTGTGCACATGCAATAGTCACTGGGAACTCGGCTTAAAGGGACACGGTCAGATCATTTTTCAGTATGATACTACTATTACCCTTGAATAGTGCCTGGGCAGACCTTTTAAAACATGTAAAATCATTATTGTACCTTTTGTAGTTTCTATGTTATCAGCATTGTCAGACACTGCAGAGAGCTCCTGCATTAGTCCTCTCCAATATAAGCAGAAACGATTACGCTGGTTTCACACTACGATTTTGTGCAATCCGACGCTGTCCGATATAAATCGGACAGCATCAGATCCGAATTTACCCCCATGTAATCCTATGGGGATCGGACCGAATCGGATGTGCACTAAATGGCATCCGATTTGCGTCCGATCCGATTATGTCCGATTTCTTTTCGGTGCAAAAATCAGAGACTGCTTCAATTTTTGCATCCGAATAAAAAATCGGATAGAATCGGATCTGACAAATCGTATGGCAATTAGGCCAAATCCGATCCAATCCGTGGTTTTTAACATGGGGACCTTTGGAGCAGGGTCCGAGGAAACATCTGATGTCTCTTCGGCCCTGATTTTAGTGTACTGAGCATGCTCAGTACACTAAAACTGCTCCTAACCATCTAATTTCACTTCCGCAATGTATGTATATTAAGTAAATCAGGGGTTAAAAATAAAGAATATGTATTCTCACCTGTCCACGAGTCCCCCGGCGTCTCCAGCACCACCTGCCTGTAGATCCTGCCGTGATGTCACAGTCACATGAACGGTTACAGCGGTAACCGGTCATGTGACTGACATCACGCAAGGTCCTAAGGATCAGAAGATATAGCTGGAGACGCCGGGGGACTGGTGGACAGGTGAGAATAAAGATGTTTTTTTATTTTTAGTCCGGAGGAGAGGGGAGAAGAGGGGGAAACACAGGGGAGAAGAGGGGAGAAGCGGGAGTACCGGGGGAGAAGCGGGAGTACTGGGGGAGAAGCGAGGAGTACCGGGGGAGAACAGAAAAACACAGGTGAGAAGAGGGGGAAACACAGGGGAGAGAGGGAGAAGCGGGAGTACCGGTGAGAGCAGGAGTACCGGGGGAGAACAGGAAAACACAGGAGAGAAGAGGGGAGAAGCGGGAGTACCGGGGGAGAGCAGGGGAGAACAGGGGACAGACAGGTGACAGGAGGCAGAGAGGAGCGGGATGACAGGAGGAGCCGGCTAAAGTGATCCTGCAAAATGTCGGAATCGGATGCCTATTTGGCATCTGATTGCAGGGATCAGTTTGGATCCGATGCTGCCTGATTTATATCGGACAGCGTCGGATTTCACAAAATCGTAATGTGAAAGCAGCCTTAGTTTTTTCAGCCTTGGTTTTGCTGCAAAGAGAGAGGAGGATACAGCCCCCCCCCTGACATCTCCTGACATGCATAATCATCTTATGGGAGGGGACAGCAGAGAACTAAGTGGATCATTCACTGTGAGTGATGGAATGAATCACTTCATTTGAAGCTTACAGAAGATGGGAGGAGACTATAAATAATAGAAATACATAAATAGAGAGAGCTTAGAGAAAGGAATTAAGAGAATGATAGTAGTTACATATGTGTTACATATGTGATTTTGACCTGACAATTTTCCTTTAAGTGATAGCTGAACTCTGACTGTCAGAGAAAGGGCCAGTGCCCACACTGCCTCTGGCTGTTTAACCTTCTATAAGCCGTGATCAATAGTGACAGCAATTAGAAGCATAAAAGAGGGAGGGGGTTCACTCTCTTACCTGATCGGGACCCCATCACAGTGATCATGGAGGCCCGATGGTTGCCATGACAGCAGGATGTCAAATAATGACCTCCTGATCTGTCAGCTATGGTGTCTTGATAGACCATGCCAGGAGCATGACCTAATAGGCGTTGCACACTGCAGGTATAATGTAGTGCAACCGGTGCACATTGCAACGTATTACAACAAAAATTAGTCTAATAAAAGTTAGGTTCACATAAAGGGACGAAGTAAAAGAAGAAGTAAAAAATTGTAATATTATATATATTCAATATTGTGCTAAGTGCCGGTTATTTCCCTTGTACCTGGAACCAAGGCCTCATCACACCCATCCACAAAAATGGGGACAGGTATGACCCAGCCAACTACAGAGGCATATGTGTTAGCAGCAACCTGGGAATATGTTCAACAGTGTCCTGAACAAGAGGATCCTCAGTTTCCTCACCCAGCACAATATCCTCAGCAAGAGCCAAGCAGGGTTCATTCCGAACCACAGCACCACTGACCACATCTATACCCTGCAAAACCTCATTAAGAGACACGTCCACAATACAAAGAACGGAAAGATATACGCCTGCTTTGTGGACTTTAAAAAGGCCTTTAATTCGGTGTGGCACTCGGGCTTATTCCTGAAACTGCTGGAGAGAGGAATAGGAGGAAAGACCTTCGATGTTATCAAAAGCTCCTACACCAAGAACTTCTGCTGCGTGAGTTTGAACGGTAAAATAACGGCTTATTTCCAGCAGAGCTGTGGAGTCAGACAAGGCTGCAGCCTAAGTCCAACGCTCTTCAACATTTACATCAACAAGCTGGCTAACATTCTGGAATCTTCCAGAGCACCAGGTCTCACCCTCCACGACACCCAGGTGAAATTCTTGCTGTATGCAGATGACCTGCTGCTGTCACCAACCGAGTAAGGCCTCCAAGACAACCTGAAAATCTTAAGGCCGGTTTACACGTAGCGAAATCGTTAACGATGTCGCTGCAACTTGTGACGCTACAGCAACCTCGTAGCGAAGTCACTGCGTGTGACATGTCCCAACAACCAGCGATCAGCTCGCTGATCGTTGGTAAATGGCCAGTGCGTTTTCCCACTGTTGATCGCCCACTGGGCAGCACACATCAGCGTGTGTGATGCCCTTCTAACCCAATGTGTTCCCTGGTAATACATCGGGAACACATCGGGTTACTAAGCGGGAGAACGCTGGTTACACATCGGGTTAGTAAGTGCAGCTCTCTGCTTAGTAACCCGATGTTTATCCTGGTTACTAAGCACAGCACGCTGGTAACCAGGGTACACATCGGGTTACTAAGCAAAGCACTGCGCTTAGTAACCCGATGTTTATCCTGGTTACCAGCATTCTCCCGCTTACCTCAGCATAGCGGGACCTCCACATCGTGGAAAAGAATATTGCACGGGTCGCTGGTGAGTCTGCCTGTGTGACAGCTCACCAGCGATAAGATAATGATGTCCCAGCGATAATGATCGTTGGTCGGGCCCCTGGGACATCGTAGCTTGTAAATCAGCCTTTAGAGAAATTCAACTCCACCTGGGCAATACCGGTCAACCTAAAGAAAACTAACATCATGGTGTTTCAGAGTAGAAAGAGAAAATCAGACCAGCACCTTTCATTTGTCCTCAACAACTGCACCCTTACAGGAACGGACAAATATACCTACCTGGGCCTAGAGATTCACCGGTCAGGGAGCTTCAAACAAGACATAGAGACCCTGAAAGACAAGGCCTGCAAAACCTTCTATGCCATCCAAAGGAAACTCTACCATCTGAAGCCACCAGTGAGGTACGGGTTAAAAATCTTTGGCTCTATCATCGCCCCAATCCTCCTGTATGGCAGTGAAACCTGGGGTCCTCACACCTACCCAGACTGGTCAAAGTGGGATTCCAGCCCAACAGAAATATTCCACCTGGAATTCTGTAAGCACCTTCTCCAGGTCCGTCAGAGCACCTCCAACAGTGCTTGCCGGCCCGAGTTGGGCAGATTCCCTCTACAACTAACGGTTCTAAAGAGGGTGCTGTCATTTCGGGCTCACCTATATAGGAGCAATCCAAGCTCCCATCATGATAAAGCCCTGATATATGTAGGTGAACAGAAAAATCAGGACCCTCGGAACAGCCCACCCAAATCCAACCCGACCAGAACACCAATCACAACAACCTGAGAAAAGCCGGAATCAGGAACATGGTAGTCGAAGGCCAGGAGAGGTATGTCAGTGACTGGAAGACCGATATCATCAGCTCACAGAAACTGATGTACTGGAGTCTACAGAGAGACTACAAACTGGCCCCATATCTGGAGAATTTTCTGGACCCCAGAGACTGCAAGATCCTGAGCTGATATAGACTCAGTGCCCACAGTCTGGTCATCGAATCCGGCCGACACAGGCAAAGCTACAGCCCAGGGAGGAAAGACTGTGGAAACACTGTGATCAGGAGGCCCTGGAGGAAGAAACCCACTTCCTGCTCCAAATACTCAGCAGTGAGGGACACTCACTTCAGGAGACTCTCACATCTCTTCCCATATATTATAACCATGAAGGAGGAAGAGAAAACATATATCCTGCTGGGAGAAGAAGAGAGAGCAGCGGAGATAGAAGCGCGGTATGTGAGCGAATGTCATAGACTGTGAGAAAGAGAACTATGATATGCCATGGACATCTATAGCCCCCACACTGGATCTGCCTCCATCCATTGTTGTTATAGCCCTCACCCTGGATCTGCCACCATCCACCTTTTCTACAGCCCCTACCCACCATCCCTACAGTCCCTATCCCTATTCCCTTTTGTACACTTGCTTTGGAAAAACTAATGTGTATTTAGCCCTGCCAATAAAGCTTCTTTGAATCTTGAATCTATATTATATATATATATATATATATATATATATATATATATATATTATACATACACACACACAGTGGCGTAACTAGAGTCTGGTGGGCCCCGGTGCGAAATTTTGACCTGGGCCCCCCCCCCCACCAGGGCCGGACTGGGACCAAAAAGCAGCCCTGGAAAAGAAGCCCCATCAGCCCCAATACGTAAATTTTGCTTTTACCCTGTTGTGGCCCTCACCCCTTTCTTAAAGAAGTTATTTGAAGAGCCACATGTGAATGGTTCAGCAGAGGGAATAATCAACCACAGCTCCATTTACATGGTGCTCTTCAAAGCTCCATTTCTCAGGATTGTGGGGTCCCAGTGGTCAGACACACAGACACACAGCCAGCCACACACAGAGCCACAGCCAGTCACACACAGAGCCACAGTCAGCCAGCCACACACACAAAGCCAGCCACACACATACACACACAGCCAGCCACAGCCAGACAGCCACACACAGCTAGCTACATAAACAGCCACCAGCCACACAGACAGCCACACACAGACACAGCCAGCCACACATATACAGCCACACACAAACAGCCAGCCACATAGACAGCCATCAGCCAGCCACACACAGATGCAGCCAGCCAAACACATACACAGTCACACACATATACAGCCACAGACAGCCACACACAGACAGCCACACACAGACAGCCACCAGCTACACACAAACAGCCACACACAGGTGCAGCCAGCCACATAGACAGCCACAGCCAGCCACACATCCAACCAGCCACACACACAGCCAGCCACACAGCCACACACACACACAGCCATACAGTCAGCCACACAGCCAAGCAGCCCAGCCACACACAGCTCCAGCCACACACAGACACACAGTCAGCCACACACAGCCAGCCACACACAGCCATCCACAGCCATGCTGCTCCAGCCACAGCCAACCCAAGCCAGCCACATGGCACCAGCCACACACAGCCAAGCAGCCCCAGTCACACACAGCAGACACACACAGCCATCCACAGCCATGCTGTTCCAGCCACAGCCAACCCAAGCCAGCCATGTGGCACCAGCCACACACAGCCAAGCAGTCCCAGTCACACACAGACACAGTCAGCCACACACAGCCAAACAGCTCCAGCCACACACAGGACACAGTCAGCCACACAGCCCCAGCCACACAGCCATTCAACATCAGCCACACACAGCCAGACACACACAGCCATCCACAGCCATGCAGCTCCAGCCACAGCCAACCCCAGCCAGCCACGTGGCACCAGCCACACACAGCCAGACACACAGCCCCAGCCACACACAGACACATAGTCAGCCACACACAGCCAGCCACAGCCACACACAGCCAGCCACGCAGCCTCAGCCACACAGCACAGCGCCAGCCATACAGCCAACTAATGCATAACATTTTGAGGATAACCTGGTGTTGGTGAAGTCCTATTATGGAGACAGTATGAGGCACAGTATAGGACATAGTATGGGGGCACACAGTGGGGAGGGGGGCACACGCAGAACATTTGAGTCTGACCTGGCGTTGGTGAAGTCTTGTTATGGGGCACACAGTATAGAGGTGGGCGGCACAGTATGGGGGAGGAATCAGTATAAGGGTGGGGGGCACGCACAGTATTGGAGAGGGCACAGTATGGGGGGCACACAGTATAAGGGGTGGGCACACACATGCACAGTATGGGTAGGGGGCACAGTATAAGGGGTGGGCATGCACACAGTATGGGTAGGTGGGCACAGTATATGGGGCACACAGTATAAGAAGGTGGCACAGTATATGGGAGGGTATTAGTAGATGGGGAGGCACAGTATGGGAAGGGGGCACACAGTATATGGGGCACACAATATAGGGGGGTACAGTATATGGGGTGGGCACGTACAGTACATGAGGTGGGCGCAAAGTATATGGGGAGGGCACAGTATGGGGGCACACAGTATATGGAGAGGGCACACAGTATATGGGGCACACAATACAGTCTCTGACCTGGCGTTGGTGCAGTCCTGGTACAGAGTCTTGAAGTCTCTCCTGGGGATCAGCTTGCTGTGGTTGATCCCGAGCTGGATGGCCCCCAGCCCCCGCAGCATCTGCAGACAGATGAGCTCCTGCCCAGATCCAGCACAAAGGACGCGACCCGCACCCTGTGCATCTCCACCATCCGGCATTCACTGCTGCCCCCGGGAGCCGGGCTGTATGCGCCCAGCAGCAGAGATTCCCGCGGGCTCAGCATTGCAGGAGGAGGGGCGGACATGGCCATGCTCGTGCTCCCGGAACAAGCAGCACTTAGGAGGAGAGGAGGGGCGGGCACAGCAGCAGGAAGTGAGCTCTCACTTCCCGTCCTCCCTCCTCTCCGGCCGGCACTATCGCGGTCGCGGTGGCCGGCTGTCAGCACGGGCCACGGGGCCCCCCGGGGGGGTGCGAGCCCCCGGGGGGGTGCGGGCCCCCCCTGGGGGCGGGCCCGGTCGCAGTTGCGACCGCTGCGACCGCGGTAGTTACGCCACTGCACACACACACATTACATACAAACATTATATATATTGTGGTGCTGTGAAAGATGTAGTGCTGGATGGAAGGTACATTTCTCCCAGCATGGTAAAATGTGGCCTGGATTTTCCCTACGTTTCTGGGTTTTCTGGTCAACACCTGACATGCACAGCTGCAGTAATCAAGCCTGCATAAGCTGTTTCCATGTTATTACGCCACTGTGGGCGGGCGCTACAGCTGTGACCTACACCCAATACAGAGCTGCACTGTGCATAGTCAGTCTGTAGTGCAGGAGCCTTCTGAGCATGCGCAGTGCACCTCTGAAGCAGGGGACGCATACATTTGGATGCAAAGGCGCAGCGAGATGTCTGGGAATTCAAAGTGATTTCAGCTCCTAGTAATTACATTATCATACCCACAGGGGTGAGCTACCATGGAAACAGGCTAGGCAGGTGAACTAATGCCCTTGCAATTTGTGGCTGGCCTCATTAGCATAAGAAAAATTAGCTTTATAAATGTGTTTTTTTTAACACTTGATTTGCAGAATATCATAAGACAGGGATGGTTAGCCAGGGAATTTTGGCCCACACATGTGCCTGTTGATAGTTTAGAGGGCTTAGGGGATGTGACAGGTTCACTTTAAGATATATGAAATATCACAAGTTACTCCCAAAGGTTCTATAGTGAGGATCAGGGTGACCTCCGCAGCGGAGGACATTGCTCATCCACCTGACGCCATCTACTCTTGGCAGTTTTGCACACTCCAGTATCTAGAACTTATGAATGTCTATCTAGGACCGCAACGTTTTCCACATTTTGTACACTGGAACTGCTGTGAATAAAATACTCACTATAGACCTTTGAAAGAGCCATGTGATATTTCATATAGTTACATGGAAGTGACCTTCTTTCCCCTTGAGACTCTTTGCGGCTGTACGGGTTGCATTAATGATATTTCCGCCTCTGTCCTTCATTGCTTATTACACAGTATGATGGTACTCATCCCCCTCAGCAGGATGGCCCCAAAATCCCCCATAGTAGGATGGCCCCACAATCCCCCCACACTGTATGATGGTTCCAAAACTTCACTGCGCAGTAAGCATGCCTTACATATATGACATAGTCAGGACAGTGCCCCAGTGCAAACACAATAAACAGGCCTTTTGCAGTCTAATAGCAAATCATAATTCACCATGCAACCTGCTTTGGAGGTAGAAGTGGCCCCTTATCTCTCGAGTTCCTGTGCAGCTTCACAGGTTACACTAACGTAAATACTCTGCCCATGTCCCCCATAGCCCACTCCTAACATTAGGATGCCATCTTTGTCCCTCACCCATTATAATGGCGCTCACAGCTCCTCACACAGTATGATCCCCAACAGCTCCTCACATAGCGTAGTCCTCCTCCAGTCACAACAATGTATGATCCCCCACAGCTCCTTATGCAGTATGCTGCCCTCACAACCCTACACACAGTGTAATGCCATTACAAATATGATATTTCACTCCTCACAAACAATATGATTACCCCATAGCTATCCACACAGAATGCTGCTCCCACAGACTCCACACACAAAGTATGATGCCATTAGACATATTATGATGCAACCAAACACCAAATATGATGCCCCTACAGCCTCACACACAATATCATGTACCCAACAATTCCTCACACAGTATGATGTCCCACAGCTCTCCGCAATATATAATTCACCCACACAATATGATACCTGAGAGACCCCTATTCACAGTATGATGTGAACACAATAATCCCACACACAGATTATGATGTCCGGACAGCCCCCATCCAGTATAGTGGACCCAACCTTACTGCAAACACTATGATGGCCTCTGAATAGTATGATGTCCTAATGTATTTCCACCACAACTGACAATAGTAAAAAACAAATATTCCCCTAACCCTATTCTCCTGGCTTGCTACACTGGTTTTTGCATTGTGCAGACTGATTCTTCAAACAGCAAGCGTGATCTAGTAATGTCAATACATTATGTCCTCCATGCTGAGTCTTAAGGGTACTTCACACACTGCAACATCGCTAAAACGTCACAGGTTTTGTGACGTAACAGCGACCTCTCCAGCGATGTTGCAGTGTGTGACACACATCAGCGACCTGGCCCCTGCTGTGAAGTCGCTGATCGCTACAAATCGTTCAGGACCATTTTTTGGTCCTTGGTCTCCCGCTGGTCAGCTCGCATCGGCGTGTGTGACAGCAAGAGACCAATGATCAGCGACCTCCCAGCCAATGCCCAGCGCCACACATTAGATGCTGGGCACTGATAACCAGTGTAAATATCAGGTAGCTAAGCAGCGTGCTCTGCTTAGTTACCCATTGTTTACCCTGGTTACCAGCATCCTCTCGCTTAGCCCAGCCTGTAAGTGGGAGGAAGCTGGTTACCAGGGTAAACAACAGGTAACTAAGCAGAGCATGCTGCTTAGCAACCCCATATTTACCCTGGTTACCAGAGATGTCGCTGTTGACTGGTCGCTGGTGAGTCTGCCTGTTTGACAGCTTACCAGCGACTGCATAGAGACAGGTCGGATCGCTGGAAAGTCTCAGTGTATAAAGGGGCCTTAAGTCACAGGCTGAATGGTGGAGTAGAATGCTTAAGGCTTCCTGTTCTGTCATTGTATCCAAGGGATATAGATATTGTTTAAATTGTGACAAAGGCATTGTGGTTTGTAAACAACAAATAGTAACATTTTGACCAAACTCCAAAACAAACACGCCTCTGGTTGGAGGAAGATGCTGCTGATCCAGAGGCAAAAAAGGAGATACTTAGGCAACCCTGCAAAATGTTGACAGGGTGTAAATTACAAACTGTCAGCATATTGCAGCCTAGATACACATAAAAGTTATACAAAAAGCCTGGACAACCTCTTTAATGTTCTGTATTGATGTGACCATAAAAAGGACCAGTGAAGGCATACATTTGCACTATGGTCTCTTTAACCCCTTAGTGACGAAGCCAATTTCCACCTTAATGACCAGACTGTTTTTTGTAATTCTGACCAGTGTCCCTTTATGAGGTAATATCTCTGGAACGCTTCAACGGATCCTAGCGATTCTGAGATTGTTTTTTCGTGACATATTGGGCTTCATGTTATTGGTAAATTTAGGTCGATAATTTTTGTGTTTATTTGTGAAAATATAAAAAAATTGGCAAAAATTTTGAAAATTTGACAATTTTCAAATTTGTCATTTTTATTCTGTTGAACCGGAGCGTTATGTGACACAAAATAGTTAATAAATAACATTTCCCACATGTCTACTTTACATCAGCACAATTTTGGAAAAAAAAACATTTTTTGGTTAGGACGTTATAAGGGTTCAAAGTTCATCAGCAATTTTTCATTTTTCCAGCAAAATTTACAAAACCATTTTTTTAGTGACCACATCACATTTGAAGTCCATTTGAGGGGTGTACATGACAGAAAACACCCAAAAGTGACACCATTCCGAAAACTGCACCCCTCAAGCTACTCAAAACTACATTCAAGAAAATGATTAACCCTTCAGGTGCTTCACAGCAACTAAAGCAAAGTGGAAACAAAAAATGGACATTTTAATTTTTCCAACAAAAATGTTTTTTAGCCTCGATTTTTTTCATTTTCACATGGGCAACAGGATAAAATGCATCCTAAAATTTGTTGGGCAATTCCTCCTGAGTACACCAATACCTCATATGTGGTCATAGACCACTGTTTGGGCGCACGGCAGGGCTCAGAATGGAAGGAGCGCGATTTGACTTTTGGAGCTAATTTACCATTCAAAAAGTCAAATGGCGCTCCTTCTCTTTCGAGCCCTGCGGTGCGCCCAAACAGTGGTTTATGACTACATATGAGGTATCGGTGTACTCAGGAGAAATTGGCCAACAAATTTTAGGATGCGTTTTATCCTGTTGCCCATGTGAAAATGAAAAAAATCGAGGACAAAAGAAAATTTTTGTGAAAAAAAAGTACTTTTTCATTTTTACGGATCAATTTGTAAAGCACCTGAGGGTTCAAAGTGCTCACTATGCATCTATATAAATTCCTTGGGGTGTCTAGTTTCCAAAATGGGGTCACTTGTGGGGGAGCTCCAATGTTTAGGCACACAGGGGCTCTCCGTATGCAACATGGTGTCCGCTAACAATTTGAATGGAAAATTAGCTCCAATTGCTAGCGGACACCATGTTGCGTATGGAGAGCCCCTGTGTGCCTAAACATTGGAGCTCCCCCACAAGTGACCCCATTTTGAAAACTAGACCCCCCAAGGAACTTATCTAGATGGGTGGTGAGCACTTTGAACCGTCCGGGTGCTTCACAAATGAATCCGTAAAAATGAAAAAAGAAATTTTTTGTGGAAAAGAAAGTACTTTTTCATTTTTATGGATCCATTTGTGAAGTACCTGAGGGTTCAAAGTGCTCACTATGCATCTATATAAATTCCTTGGGGTGTCTAGTTTCCAAAATGGGGTCACTTGTGGGGGAGCTCCAATGTTTAGGCACACAGGGGCTCTCCGTATGCAACATGGTGTCCGCTAACAATTTGAATGGAAAATTAGCTCCAATTGCTAGCGGACACCATGTTGCGTATGGAGAGCTCCTATGTGCAGGCACACAGGGGCTCGCCATACACGACATGGTATCCACTTACAATTCCAATTGCTAGTGGACACCATGTCATGTATGGAGAGCTCCTATGTGCCTAAATATTGGAGCTCCCCCACAAGTGACCTCATTTTGGAAACTAGACACCCCAAGGAACGTATTTAGATGCGTAGTGAGCACTTTGAACCCCCAGGTGCTTCACAAACTGATCCGTAAAAATGAAAAAGTACTTTTTTTCACAAAAATCTTCTTTTTTTTTCCTTTTTACAGACTAATTTGTGAAGCACTTGGGGGTTGAAAGTGCTCACTATGCATCTAGATTTTTTCCTTGGGGGGTCTAGTTTCCAAAATGGGGTCACTTGTTGGGGAGCTCCAATGTTTAGGCACACAGGGGCTCTCCATATGAGACATGGTGTCCGCTAACAAATTGAATGGAAAATTAGCTCTAATAGTTAGCGGACACCATGTCGCATATGGGGAGCCCCTATGTGCCTAAACATTGGAGATCCCGCACAAGTCACCCCATTTTGGAAACTAGACACCTCAAGGATTCTATCTAGGGGTATAGTGAGCATTTGGAATCTACAGCTACTTCACAGAATTTGATAATGTCATTATGAACATTTTCTTTTTTTCACACAATTTCTCACTTTTAGGGCCCTTTCACATCAGCGTTTTTTGAAATTTGCAGCAGATGCGGTGAAAAAAACGCATCTGCCGCAATTACCGCATACCGGCTGCACTTGCGGCGCGGTTGCGGTAAACGCCATGCAAAGTATAGGCGTACTTGCGGCAGGTGCGGCAAGTGCGGTTTTGCACTTGCGGCAGGTGCGGCCGCGAAAAAACCGAGGCTGACCGCGGTTTTTTTTCGCGGCCGCACCTGCCGCAAGTGTAAAACCGCATTTGTCGCAAGTACGCCTATACTTTGCATGGCGTTTACCGCAACCGCGCCGCAAGTGCAGCCGGTATGCGGTAATTGCGGCAGATGCGGTTTTTTCACCGCATCTGCCGCAAATTTCAAAAAACGCTGATGTGAAAGGGCCCTTAGAGCATGTGCACAAGATACGGACACACCGTGTCCTGGTTGTCTCCTCCCCTGCATTTTTTTTTAGTATTACTTTATTAAATTTTTTAAAAAAATGACGTAGGGCTTCGCCATATTTTTGGTCCAGCCAGGTACAACAGGCAGCTACGGGCTGCCACGAACCCCTTCTGCCTAGTTTTACCTAGCTGGAAACCAAAAATATAGGGAAGCTCCTTTTTTTTTATATTTCATGAAATAATTTTTTTAAAAAAATGGCGTGGGCTTCGCCATATTTTTGGGCCAGCCAGGTACAACTAGGCAGCTGGGGGCTGGAATCCTCAGCGTAGGGAGGCCCAAGCTTTCTGGGCCCCCCCCGCTGCGAATTGCAGCCCGCAGCCGCCCCAGAAAATGGCGCATTCATAGAAGCGCCATTTTCTGGCGCTGTATCCAGCTCTTCCAGCTGCCGTGTAGCGGTGGCAGACTGGGTAATAAGGGGTTAATGCCAGCTTTTTGGCAGCTGGCACTAAGCCCGAGATTCATAACGTCTGGCCAATATTAGACCGGACCATTAGGAATCTCTAATAGATTGTAAAGAAAACACAACACAGAGAAAAATATTTTTATTGGAAAAAAAACACAAACACATATTTAGACCCCATCTTTATTACAGTGAAGTCCGACGTAGTCCAGTGGCATGGTCCGACGTAGTCCATTGGGAAGGTCCGACATAGTCCAGTGGGAGGTCCCGCGACGATTCTCATTCAGATGATGATCTGAAGTTAACCCCTTGTGTGGTCACAAGGAGTTAACTGCAGGTCATCATCCCTGTGTGGTCACAAGGGGTTAACTGCAGATCCGGTAACCCCTTGTGACCACACAGGGATGATGACCTGCAGTTAACCCGTTGTGACCACACAAGGGGTTAACTGCAGGTCATCATCCCTGTGTGGTCACAAGGGGTTACTGGATCTGCAGGTAACCCCTTGTGACCACACAGGGATGATGACCTGCAGTTAACCCCTTGTGTGGTCACAACGGGTTAACTGCAGGTCATCATCCCTGTGTGGTCACAAGGGGTTACCTGCAGATCCAGTAACCCCTTGTGACCACACAGGGATGATGACCTGCAGTTAACCCCTTGTGAAAACACAAGGGGTTAACTGCAGGTCATCATCCCTGTGTGGTAACAAGGGGTTAACTGCAGATCCAGTAACCCCTTGTGACCACACAGGGATGATGACCTGCAGTTAACCCCTTGTGTGGTCACAACGGGTTAACTGCAGGTCATCATCCCTGTGTGGTCACAAGGGGTTACCTGCAGATCCAGTAACCCCTTGTGACCACACAGGGATGATGACCTGCAGTTAACCCCTTGTGAAAACACAAGGGGTTAACTGCAGGTCATCATCCCTGTGTGGTAACAAGGGGTTAACTGCAGATCCAGTAACCCCTTGTGACCACACAGGGATGATGACCTGCAGTTAACCCCTTGTGAAAACACAAGGGGTTAACTGCAGGTCATCATCCCTGTGTGGTAACAAGGGGTTAACTGCAGATCCAGTAACCCCCTGTGATCACACAGGGATAATGATCTGCAGCTAACCCCTTGTGACCACACAGGGGGTTAACTGCAGAAGACCCCTGTGTGGTCGTTGATGGATTAACTCTGCCTCTGTTCCGGCGCACGCAGAGCAGCGGCGCCGGGACAGAGGCAGAGAGAAGACGGCCGGCGACGCTGCAGGACGGGTAAGTATGAGAGGAGCAGGGAAGGGGGCCCGGGGGGAGAGCGGAGCAAACCGGGGGGCTGCAGATCGGAGGAGGGGGTCGGGGATCGAGGGGACAGCATGGGGAAGACCTGGGGAAGGAGGGGGGGCTCTGATGACCGGAGGGGAGCCGCGCATGGAGGAGGGGGAGCTGGGGACTCAGGGAGCCGCGCAGGGAAGAGGGGGAGCTGGGGAGCCGCGCAGGGAGCAGGGGGAGATCAGGGGTGAGACCAGGGGTGAGGGGGGATGGCATTGGGGGGCCACTGAGGGGACCAGTGGCCCCCAGGAATGGCGGCATCTCTATGCGATCTGACAGATCGCATAGAGATGCAGCGGAGGCGGCGGGTTTGGCGCCGGCCGCCGCCATTTTCAGATGGTTAGGGGGTGGGGTGGGGGGGGGGGATGATGATCCCCAGTACTGGGGGTCTTGGTGGGCTAGGGGGTTAATGCTTTCACTTTGTTCTGACATGTGTTTTCATGTCGGATCAAAGTGAAAGCATTTTTCCCGGCACTTTCACTTTGTGCAATGTGATGATCGGTAAACGGTGTTTACCGGCCATCACATTACAGGTGCCGGTAAAAAACTAGCTAATTACTAATCTCTAGGGTCTCAGCTACAATCGGTACGCTGACACCCTAGAGATTTTTGCTACAGGGGCTGTGCTACAGGGCATTTTCTAGCCATACGTCTACAGACGTACGGCTGGGCTTTAGTACCCTTTTTTTTGGACGTCTGTAGACGTTAGGCTGTCGTCTACGGGTTAAAAGAAAGCTATCAACAGACTAGTATTTAAGTGTTTTTTTATTAAAAATAAATAAATAAATGAATAAATTACTAATTTTGCTACTTTCACACTGGCCACAGGGGCTTTTTTAGAGACACACCTTCTGTCGTTTCAGGAAGAGTTTAAAGCAGGCTTCTTACACATAGCTGATAACACAAACATTCAATTAACACAAAAATCTGATTTAAGCAATTGATAATTTTTGATGATACTCCCCCTTTAAGCTAATTCTGATTGAACCTTTAACTAAACAAATTAAATTGTAAAAGAAAAAATACATATATTATTATAGTGAATCTTTCAGGTCAAAAATCCATATGCAACTGGTATCATTTTCTAAATCCTTCCTCTAATCTCTCTCGAGTCATGTATTTATATTATGTATGCTTCCATCCTATCCTGTGTAAACTTCAAAATAAAAGATTGATTCCATCTGTCAATCACAGTGAGTTCTCTGTTGCGAGTTCTCCCAAAGGAATGAATATTCATGCATCACTACATTGCCCTGCCCTATTCTGGATCTATATGTTGTGTGACTCATTGCAGACAAAGGAGGGGGGAGGAGGAGTGTGCTCTTAGCAGATCTGATCTTATGGCCACTTTACACACACCAACTTATCTGTCCAACTTCTGACCAACTTACTGGTTGCAGTGAAATCATGGACACATTGTTCCATTGTACACAGCAACAAAATGGAGCAATGTGTCCATGATTTCACTGCAACCAGCAAGTTGGTCAGAATTTGGACAGATAAGTTGGTGTGTGTAAAGTGGCCTTTAGTAGATGCAGGTCTGACATCTTATCTTCACTGTGTGTATCTGAGGCATGTCTGTAATGTGTGCTCTGAGCTATTTCTTTGTGTTTATATGAACATTTGATAATTTTCTCAGCAGATACACACATTACATGTATGCAAGAAAACCAATGTTCATATAAACAGAAATCTTTTACAGATAGCACAGACTGTAGTGATATTACTACAAGAGTTGTAGCACAAAACACCTTGCCCCTCTCAACGCCCTCCCCAGCAGCCTGCAGAAGCCTGAGGGATTCAGTGTAATTTCAATCACAGAGGGGAGGGACAGAATACCAGCTTGGAAAGGTGTGGATATATAAATAATATTACATGTGGTGAGTGCTCAGACTGCTCATGAGTCTTATCAATTATTTTTACAGCTGCCTGCAGGGTGTGAATGTGCTTATAGCAGGATAACTACACAGGGTACATTAATGATTTTTACATATTCTGAAAGGTCTGCCTGAGGACTATTCAAGGGTACTATTAGCATTATAATGAAAAATGACCTGACAGAGTCCCTTTAAATATATAAATTACTGATATATTTTGCATCAAATCCCCTCTTACAGAGACTCCTATAGTCTATACTAGATATATGTCGATAAAGTACATAACCTGTGTAAAGTGTAGTAAATTTAATTACACAAGTGATTTCTTTCCCCAGAATCAGGTCTCTAGAATGGTAGAGTGACGACTTTTGTGGTTTACGTTCCTTGCTATATTATATGAAATACGAAATGGTGCACAATAGAAAAGATGGTTTATATTACACTCCTCAACACTGAAATTTCAACTCCAACAAAAAAAGTCACAGAATTATGGAAATCACAGGATGGATACATATGTTACTGATATGCCAATGTGAGGAAATAGAGAGAACGTTTCCAAAACATCTTAATTTATCCAGGGTGGTGAGCGAATATACTCATCACTGTTCGTTACTTCCACATGTAGTCGAAATACTCGGTATTCAGCAAATTTTTGGTCTTTGCCCAGTGAGATTTGAGTGACCCACTCAGCATGTTTAGCACCTGACTTTTAGCCACTAAACATGCATGCTGGGATTGCTTGCCAATCACAGTAGTCCGTAGCCATCTTTGCGGTGGAATTACAGTGATTGGCTGGCTGCACAGTGTCATAGGGTCTATTTAAGTCCTACCACCCACATCTTGTGCACATTCTATCTGGAAACAATGTAGCGGTAGCGTAGGGACAGTGCCTGTAGAGTGTAAGGCGAGTATTACTGCAATTCAGCAAGTTTAAACAACAGGTCTTTTAAGAGCTAAATCTCAAGATCTCTACCAGGTATGCATAGTGTAGGGAGAGTTTTTGGAGCAAAAAGAGAGAAAGGCAGGGTTAGCGATCCAGTATCTGCATATTAGACCAAAGCTCTTTTGAGAGCTAAATCTCAAAATCTTAGCCACGTATATCCAGTGAAAAAGGGAATTCTAAATACCAGATCTGTTGATTGCAGAATGTTAAGTGGATTCCTAGTGATATCTGAAAAACGTATGCTAGGTAGAAAATTTTACCCACATACCCCTTAAAAAAGGGAAATTCTAAATGAAAGCTCTGTCAGCATACGCTAAATATTGCTGAAATACTGAGGCAGAAATTGGTAACATTATTTTAGGTGGCTTCCTAATGACATCAGAAAAATATCAAATAGGTACAAAAGCTTACCCACACCTCAACTGAACAAAGGAAATATCTAAATACCAACTCTGTTAGTGTATGCCAAATACTGCTAAACTATGCAGACACAAGTTGCTAGCTGTGTAATCCATTAAATATGCGAAAGGCTCACATTAAGGGACAGTGAAGTGGATGTGGTGGTGGTGGTGCCCACAGTGGCTGTGTGACAGGTTACAATGTCACTATCTACTTCTAATTTCCGCAGGGGATGGGTTGGGGGGGGGGGGCGCGTTACACCACTGTTGAAGCCAGAACAGTGCGGACAGGTTGTCTGTTGGATGGCAGACAATGCCTCCAGTTTGTGTAGAAAAGCCATCAAATCTTCCACATGGCCCAGTCTTACTAGCCAAGAGGCTGGGCCACACAATCCTGAACCTGGTCCTTCCTCTCACCATCATGCGTGCCAGGAGACATGTGACCTCATACTTGAGCACTTTGAGGAGCTCTTTACGTACCCTTTTATGCCTTCTAGCCTAACACCGGGAACCATTCAAGAGGGACATGAGGAGGCGGTGATGACAATGAAACACAGTTGCCATCAGGTCAGCCTAACATCTCAACTCAGGAGGAGGATCATATTGATGAATTGGAAGATGATATGGTGGATGATGAAGCCACTGATCCAACCTGGCATGGTAGCACACATAGTAAGCAGTGCAGAGGGTGAGGGATATGTAACACTGCAACAGGCAGGATCTCAGTCAACTGTTCCCCAGAGCAACCCCACTTGGCTAGAATTCAGGCCAAGGGTGCGCAGAGAGCAGTAGGGGAATACCAGATTCAACATGCGCAGCCATACCAATACTCAGCCACTGCACATAACAACTACCGAGTAGGTGTACATCGCTATTTGTGAGGTTCTTCAAAACTATATGGGTTCCACCAAGATGGTGAGCAGTGATGATGCCATTATCAGTGTAATCATCTCGCTGCTCTGTCTATTGAAAAGTTCACTATTCATTCTGAAAGAGGGAGCTTTAAATACCCTGCAGGTGACTATGGAGGAAGCTTTTACAATGGGAGATACTACCCTGCCAGCCTCATCCTATTTTATCAGCCCACATTGTGTGAGGAAGAGGAGGATGGCGAGGAGGAGAACAGGACTTCTTTTCACTATAGAGGGGAATACCAGCCCCAGCTTCCTATCTGCCCAGCATGGATGGCCTGAAGAGGAGAAGCAGGAGGAGGAGAGGCAGGAGAAAGAGAGAATGGCTTGTTTTTGTCGTGGTGGGGACCCTGAAAGGATGCCTCTTTGTAGTCTGGCATAATAGGAACAGTTCATATCATGTTGCCTTTCACAAGACCTCTAGTAATACAAATTTTGGCCTCCACCATATACTTGTTGTGCACCTTAATCAACACATGGTGCAAGGGGAAATTTACTCCTTTCATTCCAGTGAAAGAAAGATGTTCAACAATGGCCCTCAAGTATGTTTGCATTCCAGAAGAGTTGCTCAAAGATTACCCTCAGACAACGCTAGTGGCAGAGGTACCGCCTCTTTGCACAAACAAGTATTACAGTGGAGGGACACGCACACCAAGTGCACCAAAGTCAGGGGCAAGATGTTCAAAACACTAGATGTTTTCATGCAATCAGTACATCCCCAGGGGCCAGATGTGCAGGGAACTCTGTCAAGGAGGGAGAAGTTGACTCACATGGTGAAGGAGTACTTATGTGAACATACAAGCATCTTTCCTGATTTTTCAGTGCCCTATAACTTTCGGGTGTTCAAGTTGGACAAGTGCCCAGCCCTTGTACGCCTTGGAGGTGCTGTCCTGCCCTGCCGCTAGTGTCTTGTCTGAGCGGGTGTTTAGTGCCACCAGGGCAATAATAATGGATAGGTGCACATGCCTGTCATCAGTAAATGCAGACAGGTTGACTCTGCTAAAATGTAACCAGGGCTGGATTTCCCCAAACTTTGCAAGCCCATCAGATGGCCAAACCTAAAGTCAACCAAAATGTTTCGTTTCTAATTTGGCTTAACGTGCACTCCTCCCTATCCAACCACCTTGTTTTTATTTTTAACACATCCTACACCTCCTCCTTCGGCACCATGTACTTGATGGTCATATAGTTTTCCCCACGTGTAAAAAAAATGCTACCTGCCCTTGCACATAGTGCATTGGCCCTACAACTACAACTCGTAGAGCAATGGTAAAACAATGTTTTCAGAGGCCCTAACTACAGATGCAAAAAAAAGCTGACACACAGCCCCAGATCTTGAAAAATTAGAACACTACGGTTTGCGGAAAATGGTGACAAAAGTGCAATTTTTTTTTTTTTTTTTTTACAAACTTCTGAATTTTTTATTACCATTTAGACCTAACAGTAAAAGCATACATGTTTGGTATCTACAAACTTGTACCAACCTTAAGCATCATACTGACATGTCCATTTTACCATACAGTGAACATTTTAAATAAAAAACAATCATGAAAATTGCACTTATTTTTTCCAGATTCGGCCGGACCGGGGCAATCCGGCCCCATAGGCTCGCATGTTAGGGAGCGCCGGATTGCCCCGGATCCGGGAGAATCAGGGCGAATCCGGGATCCAGAAAATTGGGGAGATTTTTCTCCCCTGTGTGTTGATCTGGTCCGGGGCTGTCAGGGTCACCCGGACCGGATCACACCATGGTGTGAAGCCAGCCTTAGCTTGCCAAATGGTAGTAATAGGATCTCTGTTCTCCAGATCTTAGGTAGTGCAATAGTAAAACCCTCCTATCTAACATCTAATAGTCAACTTTGCACTGAACATCTTCAGGCTGGCTACATACAAGCAATTTTTTAAGTCCGGCAGAAATGTTTTTTTTTGCAGCAAAATCTGCATCTAAGGCCCCTTTCACACCTATGGTAAAGTGTAATTCCCGGCAGATCCAGCAAATGTTGCGCATCAGTCGGATCTGCCGCGTAACGGCTGACTTGCGGCACCGATCTGGCAAGACCCATTCATTCTCTATGGGGCTTGCGGTCAGGTGCTGCAAGTGTGGTATTGCCGAATCAGGAAGATCCGGCACTTGCAGCTGCACAAAAAAAAAAACACTGCTAGAACCATTTTTTTTTTGTGGTGCCGCAAGTGCCAGATTCGGCAATACATCACTTGCCACACAAGACGGCAACCCCCACAGAAAATGAATGGGGCTTGCCGGATTGGTGCCGCAAGTCGGCCCATACACGGCAGATCCGGCAGATGTGACGACATCTGCCGGGAATTATACCTTACCGCAGATGTGAAAGCAGCCTAACTTAATATGGTTTTTGCCCTGAAGCCAGATGCAACTGTCTAGTATTATATCAGATCCGTTAGTATAATAGCAGACAGTTACATCCGGTTGCAAGCGTCTTTTTGACAGATCCTATTGAGGACCCTCCTAAACAGATAGAACTCACAAGTCTCCTACTCTCCAACTGCATGCTTATTGGGCCGTTCAATAAGCTTCATGAATATTGTTTTGACTTTTATGTAAAAATTCAATAAACATATTGTTTGAAAAAAAAAAAAATAATATTCACTGCACTGAACTGCAACAGCCAATCTCAGACACACACACTCTGTGAGAGCATCTGTAATTGGCTGTTGTACTCAAGACTGTGCCCCCATAATCTGTACAGGTGTTTGCACTTGTTTGCAATATACATTAGTGCATGGCCAGGGTCAGACTAGCGTCAGCCTTTTGGCTGACAAATCCGCTTAAAACTTAGAATTCTGCAGCCTAAGCGCATAGCGTTAACGTGGTATAACGCTGTGTTCAGGCTGCCTATATATTGCTATGGTTACCGGTCTCCCAGCGCAGCCGGCCGCTTGACACTGAATGACCTGATATGCGCAATTCCTGAGCACACCGGAAAACGCGGTTTGCAGAGTTTCCCTGTGCGCTCAGGAAAAGTGTATATCCTGTCCTTCTGTGTGAAGTGGGAGGCTGCGCTGGGAGATTGGTAACCATAGCAATAAATAGGCAGTCTGAACACAGCATTACACCATGTTAACGCTATGCGCTCAGGCTGCAGAATTCTACGTTTTAAACGGATTCATCAGCCAAAAGGCTGATGCTAGTTTGACTCTAGCCTATAGCAACCAACCTGCCATCATGTGTGTGTAAAATTAATAAATAATGGCAAAAAAATGTGTAAGGGTACCCCGTATTTTTCATTCTCAGTTCAGATAAAACAGCTAATTAAGGGCTGCAGCTCCCAGCTGCCTAGTTTTACCTTAACTGGCAATCAAAAATACAGGATAAACCTTTTTATAATCATTTAAAAAATAATGAAACAAAAAAATGTGTTGGCTTCGCCCTATTTTTGATTGTCAGCCAAGGTAAAACCAGGCAGCTGGGGGCTGGTATTCTCAGCGTGGAGAAGCCCACAGTTATTGGGCCACCCACACTAAAGAATATCAGCATGAAGCCACCGATTCTAATGAATATGCCAATTCCTGGCGCTTACCTGGCTCTTCCCGATGTCCTAGTGTAGTGGTATCAGGGTGATAGAAGGAGTTAAATGACAGCCCACACATTTTTTCTTTATTTATTTAAATAATTAAAAAAAAATGGGCTCCCATGTATTTTTGATAGCCAGCTAAGGTAAAACTAAGCAGCTGGGGCTACAACCCATAACTAGCTGTATTATCTGCGCTGAGAAAACAAAATAAGGGTAACCCAATGCTTTTTTTCCCCATTATTTATTAATTTTACACACATATGATGGCAGATTTACCATACACTAATGAATATGGCAACCAATCACAGACACCGGTACACATAGTGAGGACACAGTCTGAGTGCAACAGCCAATCACTGACACTCTCACAGAGAGTGAGCGTTTGTGATTGGCCAATGCACTTCATGGCCTCCATGCAGTTTAAAGAGCTGCCCTGGAAGAAAGCAGCAGGAGAGCGGTGTGAGACAGTGAGGGGGATCATATGGGAGGGGCGCTATGTGTCCCCCAGAATGTGCACTGTCATGTATTGAACCCGGTATGGAATATAGGATAGAGGGACGCTCCACTCCAGTCCGGGTCTTGTAGGTTTTCCCCAGAGGGAGACACGCGGTTAAAAGCTAGGTTAGGAGACGGGGCGGGGCCCCCTGTGGAGAGCTTCGGCCTGAGTTGAGGCAGAAGGGACTGCTGAGTGGTCAGGTCCAGGGTGTGAGAGGCTGTGTGCTGTTACAACACGGCCTAACCGGGGAGCCCAGGGTGACCTAGATCGGAGAGAACTCCTAACCTGAAGGGACCGTGTTACTGTCCGGGGGATGTATGCATTGTACCCGGCTGCATCCCGGAACCCGGCAACTTGTGCCACTGCTGTGCCTCATGAATAAATCCGGGTTCTGTATAAACTGATACCGGGCTCACGGCCGTTTGTCTTACAATCCCGGAGCTACCTCACAGTGGGAAGAGGGTGAGCTCTATCTATCTACTTTCTAGCATGCTTATTAGGCATACTGGATCTGAATTTACTGGATCCGGAGTGATGAGTTAAAACTTGGTAAAAAACAGTGTTCGCGCTGATCTGGCAGAAACCAAATGCAACCATTCTCCATTATAAGTCTATGAGCAAAAAACAGATTTCTGGTTGATACGGTTTTTGCTCAATAACCAAATTTCTGCCTGATTTAAAAAAAACGCTGGTGTGAGACCAAAGTATGTGAAGGAACTAACCTTCAGCCGTATCTGGGGTGTACTTCTGTCACGTGTCTGGCTTGTGGTTAAATGATACAGTGTTCATGTACCCCTGGCTTCTATAGCACCTGCTTCACAGGAATTTCAGTGATTAGAATTTCAGTTTTATGTTGAGCTACTGTAATGAATGAGGTAAGAGACACTGCCCTAAATCAACAAACAACCTGAGACCAAATTGGCCTGTGCAGAAGATTAACCACAATGTGGTAGTGCTCTTTATTGTTATTCTCCACCATTAATGTAAACTCTTTACAGCCAGGCACTAAGCACAACGTAACCCATGCTCTACTGAGCATTCATTAACTCTAAACATTAGTGTTCCAGATTATACAGGTGGCCTATTACCAACCACACAAAAGGAAACAAAAAAATACATGTTACCTTGCACCAATAAGACCATCTGGAGGCTAGCGGTCCTCAAAACAGTCTCTTGTAAGCAGTGGCGTAACTTGAAGCTCATGGGTCCCAATGCGAAAGCTACAACGGGGCGCCCAATTATTGCAAATCTTCAATAATATTAGTCTTTTTCTATTGGCCAAAAATCTTCTAGGGCCCCTAGACTCCAGAGCCCAGGTGTGATTGCAAACCCTGCACCTGTTGTAGTTACGCCTCTGCTTGTAAGGATCCCTTCTCTTTCCTCAATTCAAGATGTCTTTTTCACCTAAAGCACCCCTCCAAAGTTCTTTTTGTTTTTCACAACTGGAATTTGGCATTAAATCTAAGGTCCCTGCCCATATACTTATACTAGACTTACCCTCGGTGTTATCACATTTTTTCGGTGTCGCTCAAATCCCTCTGTGTCATCTTGAAACTACAACTTCTGACTGGCTGGAAATCAGAAGTTACGTTCAAAGCACTTAATCCAAGTCTATGAGGAGCCAGAATGAGGCACTCATAGACTTGCACTGAGTTGTGAGCTCTGGCTCACTCCATAAAACTCTGGAGCAGTCAGCAGGTTGCAAACTGCAGAAGGACAATGCTGTTAACAGAAGAAGATGCCAGAGGGTGAGTATAATGGGTGCTTTACACGTTGCGATATCGGCGTCCAATTTCAATGAAAAGTCACGTGGTTCGATCGTTGGAGCTGATATCGTTCCTGCGTTGTATGGTGTGAACGTCCAATACGATGCAGGAACGATGTCAATGCGATATCGGGGATTGAATGAGCGTGCTATTCAATGCTCCGATATTGAATGGAGATTGGAGCCGGATCGTGCTGTGTGACAGCCCAACTCCGATGTGAAGTGCAACGTCACCCATTCACTCCCATGTTAAATGGTCGTTCCTGGGTTGGGGGGCGTAGACATCGCACGGACGTTGGATCCAGAAATCGCAACGTGTAAACCTCCGATGCGATGTGGGAGAAACGTGCACTAAATGCGCGCTCCCACGCGATTGAATTGCGATATCGCAACGATATTGAAACGTGTAAACCCACCATAAGAGTAGGGGCAGGGGGCCGTAGCTCTTAAGTACCATTTCAGTGCTGAAACAAAAAAAGCACTGGAGTGGCACTTGGATGTAGATTAAAAATAATAGATATGTACACAGAAATGTAAAAACAACTTGCTGTGTATATGTTACATTTTTCTAACTTCTTTTAACCACTTCAGGCTAAAATAGCTAACCTGAATATTCTCCTTGCACCACATGCTTATGTATGACACAAAAAAAATATCTGACTCAAAAGTACAGCAAAAAGGACAATGGAGATAGCAAAGAAGGTGCTCCAAGAAAAACACCACCAATATTTAAAAGACATTGGATGTGCATATCCTGAGACTGGGTTCACACAAGAACATTTCAAAGTCTATATGTGAATATCAATGTCTGGACTGGACTCCCAAACCAAACTTACAGCCTCATAGTCACATGAGTCTGTAAGTTCCACTCCTGCAGTCATTCAAGGCATTGTGGTCCATATATTTACTGTGAAACATGCTTGTGTGAACACTACCATAAGGGGATAGTCCCCTTTCAGATAAACTGCAGCCGTAGCTGTACATTGTCTGAGGAGGAAAAACCCTTATAACTGCACACAAGGCACACCTTTCATAACCCAATAATGAATCAGCTCACTACCTGGACTGAGTGAGGCCTACAGAAAAATAAAACAGGCACGGAATCGAAGAAGTTCCATTACCAAAATCACCTCACAAAAATGCAGGCCCAAAAATAGAAATGACCAAATTCCTCACTAAATTGCACTTTGCTACTGATATACAGCTTTCCTGGACTACTCATGCCTCCTTTAGCTTTTCCTGGACGAGATCTCTTCATCCTGAAACCTTGTATCCATATGAGAAGAATATTCAGATATGATAGTGCTGAATATTGGGAAAGATGTCACCCACCATATGATACAGATGAATACAGGGAGCGCACATGAGAGGTATCTGATGGTCTAGTGGAGATCTTACACTAGGTATATGAAGATGTGCCGCTCACCTGGAGTGGTTGTGCAACACCCTGCACAACCTAGGTATATCGCCTGGGAGTAGCGCTATTCTGGGACCGCCTGGCGGCTTCTTCCTGATCCCGGTCACGTGAGGGGTCTGTTCACGTGATCAGAAGTCGGTCTGACATCACGACAGGTCCTTTACTATCAGGGGATATTCACCATCGCCAGCAGCTCCAGCCACAAAACCCGTATAGGGATTTTTACAATGACAAGAAAGATTGTGGTCAATTTCTAGGAGCGCTCAGGCTTATGGGAACAAAGGGAATAATGCTACTTTTTGGAAACAAACCTCCTTTATTCATTAAGGCACCAATACGCGTTTCCACAGCGGTCCGTTGTCTTCCTCAGTTGGATCACCCACCATCTGATGTCACTACAGTTAATGATTCAGAAAATAACCATGTTCCCAACAAATAAAGAGGGAGGCAAAATATTGTACATAATAAGATGAAAACCTTAGCTAAATAATGGAACAATCAAGTTGAAAGATGAAATAAGCAGCACTCACACTTGGACGGATGTTCAGTCTCGAGATTTCATTCCAGTATTTGAGTTGGTCTACAGGGTAGGGGGTACTCGGATACCGGGACAGGAGGTTCACTTCGGTGGGGATCACGGCTGGTTGGTTCCCGGTTCCGTGCCCTGGACCCTCAGTGGCTGGGTGGGGGTGATGACGATGGGGGATTTGTAACGTGACGCCACCTGTGGCACCTGGTAATAGGGCTACCAGCGCTGCGGCCGGCCGCTGAGATGATGGGAATGCAGCTTTGGTAGTACAGCTCTCCACAGGTGGAGCTTTACCTCAGGGCAGCGGGGTGGATGAGGGGAGTAGTAGTAGCTGTTCTGCTGTGAGCGCTGCAGGCGGCGGCGGTGAAGCAGTCACATACACACACAATAGTCTCTGTTTCTGTACCTTTTTACTGATGTTTGGTAACAGGCACGGTCCAGAAGGATAACCAGGTTATCGGTGCAGTTTGGGACGTCCACCTTGGAGAATTGTGAGCCCTCTTCTGTTAGTGTGTGCAGTAATTGGGGCAAGTTCTGCCTGGAGCTGAACCTGCCGCTCTTTCTCCTCCCTCTCAGGATGCTACCCCACAACCGACAATGAGGACCTTGCTGTCGGGATCCCTATTCTCCTCTTGTGCCCCTGGTCCTATGCTTGGTCAAGTTTGGTGTCTTGCTTTCTTTACTTCAGGGGGACTAAATCCTCCTGATCAGTCCGGGCTTTCTCTGCTACCACTAGATGAATAGCGGCTTCGGACTCCGGTGTCCGGGTGGGCTAAAGGGATCTCAGATCTGTTCCCCTCTTCTGTCTTCCTACCTCTTCCACTGGTCTCCGTCCCTCTCTCTAGGGTGCTGCACAGCTGGGTCAGGTTTCCTGGTTCTGGGCCTGGCTTGGTCCCAGCAACCAGTTCTTTCCAGTTGCTGCTTCTGTACTCACTCACTGCAGTACTAACTGTTCTCTTCACTGCAGACTGCAGACTGACTAACTGGAACTAACTAACTGACTCCTCCCCTCAGACCTGGATCTGGCTAAAAGACAGCCAGTGGGGCTCCCCCTCCAGGTCTGGGATGGAAGGTGTTGTGTGCTGTGTTTGCCAAGGTGTACATCCCTCCCTGCACCGGTGGTTCCTGTGGCAATCCCCCGCAGGAGTGCCACATATTCTCATTACATGTGCAAGGAGGGGGAAGGGGCGGACGGACGACGGTCCACCGTTTCACACCGGGTTGGTGCCTCTACGACTCCTTTCAAATTTGGCATTGTGATACATTGGGACACTTCTGCAATACGATGCTGTTGCATATAAGTCAATTACATTTCACAAAATAATTTTTATACTATGAAAAAGGGATCCAAGTGTTTAGGACATATTGTCTTTTTTGAACAAGTGAATTACTTTAAAGAGGTTGTCTACTACTTTAACATAAATGAATAATAATCATGTCCTATCCTTAGAATAGGTCATCAATGTCTTATCAGCCAGGGTCTGACATCCGACACCTCCGCCAAACAGCTGTTCCTGATGCTGCCAGTGGTGACAGCAGGAGGCTGGCAATGCTCAGATCCGGAGCTGCTCCATCTTCTGATAGTGGCGGCTGGGTACTGTACATCCGTCTATTGATTTGAATAGGAGGAGATGTGCAGAACCTGTCCGTCGCTAATATCAGAAGATGAAGCAGGTCTGCAATTGAGCATTTCCGACCTCCTGCTGTCGGCGGCGGCACCAAAAACAGCTGTTCGGCGGAGGTGTCAGATGTCAGACCCTGGATGACCAGACATTGATGACCTATTCTAAAGATAGCACATCAATATTAAAGTAGTGCATATGCAACTTTAAGCAAGGTTTAAAGATTTCTATTACGAAGGTCCATTCACACTGTGCAATGAACAGCATAAGACAGCCACCTATCGGCAACATATTTCCCAGTCGTCCGTCATTTAAAGCAGTGTTTCCCAACTCCAGTCCTCAAGGCACACCAACAGGTCATGTTTTCAGGATTTCCTTAGGATTGCACAGGTGATAATTTAATCACTTGCACAGGGGATAATTCCATCATCTATCTTAGGGCCACGCCACACACACAGATATATGTGCAGATATTGCTCTCAGATCTCTGGTTGCAGTGAAATCATGGACACATTGCTCCATTTTGTGGCTGTGTACAAATGTAACAATGTGTCCATGATTTCACTGCAACCAGACATCTGTGAACAATATCTGCACAATTATCTGTGTGTGTGACGTGGCCCTAATGATAAGGAAATCCTGAAAACATGACCTGTTGGTGTGCCTTGAGGACTGGAGTTGGGAAACACTGATTTAAAGCACCATTTTAGCATTTTTTTATTTCACTGCCCAAGTGGTGTTTTAAATTAAAGTCACCAGCCCTTCGTGTTATACTCACCTGCAGCCGACTCTTCTGCTATTGCCGACGCTCCTGCCGTCTCCAGCAATTTGTGACCTGCCAGCAGCTCCAGTGTTTCATGGAGCGCACTGGAGGTCATTTTTCAATACAACTCTATGAGGCCCTTGAGATGCTTATAGACTTGTACTGAACGCTTGTGACATAACTTCTGACTTCTGGCCACCAATTCAGGCTCCTGTACTGAAAAAATAAAAAATAAAAAGGCTGCCATAATGCTCCAATAGCCACAGTCAGAATGCACTTCAGATGTAGACTGAAGATTCTGTAATATGCCAGAGGCTCCCATTCCTTTCAGCAGAATATGTTTTGTATACATAGGATAAAGCACTCCCGAGAATTATGATCTTATGTGCGAAACAAACGATTGTTTCATAAACGCGTGATCGGCAGCCTGTTTAGACTGCACAATTATCATGAAATGAGTATTCCTAGGAAAACAAGTGTTCAAGACATCTCTGCAGCGTAATGTACTTTTCCTAGAACATTCATCCAGAGAATGGCAGCAACTAACCGGGCAGGTTTCAGCAGTGTTTCTTTATTATTTATTCCATGAAAACAGGCGGTTTTTCAGGGGTAGTGGAGGGAGGATGGGGGTCGCAATTGCGACCCGTCGAAGCATGAGACCGTGCGAAACGGCCCGTTGTTGCAACCCCCATCCTCCCTCCACTACCCCTGAAAAACCGCCTGTTTTCATGGAATAAATAATAAAGAAACACTACTAAAACCTGCCCGGTGAGTTGCTGCCATTCTCTGGATGAATGCTATGTGTAATGTATCTCTAACCTGGAAGTGCACCCTGGGACAGGAAATCCAGCAGAGCTGTGAGGAGAAACACAGCATGCCCCTGAGAGAAGGGAAAGGAGAGCTCTGTGTCGACTCGCTGGTGCCCAGCTGCCCTGAAGTAAGTGTCATTAATGTACTTTTCCTCCCTGGTAATTCTACATATATTTTGAAAGAAATCAGATGGCTTGAAGAAAAGGAGGACTTTATCATGTAGTTAGGTATTCTTTTAAGGCTGGCTTCACATTTGCGTATGTATCCGCAGCGCACGCTGCGTACAACAATATTCAAATGCGCATGCGGACTGCGCACCTATTCTTATCATTGTATACGCATCGTACGCAAGACACTGCTTTTGCTCGCGCACGGCTGCGTATCTGTCCGCATGCGTACGCTTTAGGAAAATTAGTTGCGCCTGGAAACGCAACATGTTACATTTTTTGCCGCGCATAAAATTTCCCCGCGTCCGCAAGCGCACGCTTGCGCACGCTTGCTGATAAGAAATGCATTAAGCCCCTATGAGAGCGCAAGCGTGCGCAAGGATTTGCGTATGGTGCGTACGATGCGCATGCGTACGGGCCTTTGAAGAATGAAACACATACTACACCATGTCGTCCTGCCACTCTACACGGCCATTGTTTGAATTGAAATATGAGGCAAACCCGTCCCTTATGTTTAGCACCTCCCGACTGCTTCGAAGGTTCCTTTGCTGTAATTGTACCAAGTTGCTGGATGGCGTTTCATCAAGGTCAAGCCGTTGTTTTTCCAGCACTTGGACAAAATTGTGTAGCAAAACACAGGCTTTAACTACATCAATGATGGTTTCGGTTCGCAAGTTAATTGTGGTTGCTAGAATGCGCCATTTTCCCACAAGCAAACCAAAAGCACACTCCACTGTGCGCCTTGCGCGGGTTAAACAATAATTGAAGATTCGTTTGATGTGGCTTAAGTCCCGGCTGGAATATGGCTTAAGCAGGTTGGTGCACATTTGGAAAGCCTCATCGCCCACCAATACAAAAGGCATAGGTGGTCCGTCAGACTGTGGAAGTGGTTGCGGCGGGGGAATGTTGAATGTGTTGCTGTACAGTTTGTGGCCCATGTCTGAATCCTTAAAAGCTGATGAGTCGTTTGCTCGACCAAATTGACCTACATCAACAGCACTGAAGCTCAAGCTCAAGTCACAAGTCACTTCCCATGGGCGTGTCAGTAGGTGGGACAAGTGAAATCTTGCCAAATTTATTAAACGCATCCGCATGAAAAACGCATGCGCATGGTAATAAACGCATACGAGCGCAGGTATGCGCAGCGTACATTCAACGCATGCGTATGCGCATGCTGATGAAAAATCCTGCGCATGCTTGCTTATACATGCGTTTTGGCCAGCGCATGCGCAGCATACGCGGCGGACAAAAACGCAAATGTGAAGGTAGCCTAAGAATAAACGATTGATAAAGTGCTGAATAGAAGATAAGAAGTGAAAGTAGGATTATATGTCACCCAGGGACATATGTGCTCCTGCCAAGCTACAGAATAAAATCAAAGTGATTGACTTATTGGTAGTAAAGGGGGATGAAAGATCAGTAGCAACATCTGTGGTGTACGTGAATGGGCTAATAGGTGCAATTCTGAGTCAAACATCAAGTGTCCAGTAGTTTACTTATCTTGCCAGGCTCCAGGGCCTCAATCACTAGTCTACAGGTTACGGCAGAGTCACCATCATCGTTAGGAAAGGCCAGGTGATGCAAATTTCACAGCTTTATAAAACCCAGCATCCTTTAACCTTATGCCAAAAACCGCACACATGGGTTCTCTTAAGCAGCTGCCTAGCACTCTGAAAAGAAAAATGTTGCCCTTCTCACAGTTCGAAATGTAAGTAAGCTATTGGCAGTTAAGAAATGGTTCCCTGTTTGTTTATGTAGGTTTTATCTTTAGTGTTTTATGAAACCAAATTTTATTTTTGAGCTATATATTTATATAGGAACAGTGTAAGTAAAGTTAAGGTCTGGAAGACCAAGCACAATTTCATTGAGAGCTGCTCGTAGGATTGCTAGAAAGACACATCAGACTGCTTGAATGCAGAAGACCTTCAGCAAGATTCACCAGAATCTGGAGTTGTGGTACATTGTTCTACTCTTCAGATACATCTGCACAAATATGACCTTCATAGAAGAGTCATCAGAATAAATCCTTTTCAGCTTCCTCACCATGAAATTCAGTATCAGAAGTATACAAACTGACATTTTAACAAGTCTGATGCATTTTGCAAACAAGTCCAGTGGACCGATGAGGTTAGAACTCTTTGGTCACAATGATCAAAAGGTATGTGTGGAAAAAAAGGGCATAGAATTTCAGGAGAAGAATAACTCTACAACCATTTAGCATGGGGTTGGATCAATCAAGCTCTGGAGTTGTATTGCAGGGAACATTTCAAGGATAGAGGGAAAAATGGATTCAATGAAATTTCAACAAATTCTTGATGCAAACATAACACATCTGTAAAAAAGCCAAAGTGGAAAAGATGATGGCTTCTACAAATGAATAATGATCCTAAAAACCCATCAAAGTCCACATCATGCTACCTCAAAAGGCACAAGTTGAGATTACAATGGCCTTCACAGTCCCCTGATCTGAACATCATTGAAAAACTGTGGTTAGATCTCAAAAGAGCAGAGCATGCCAGATGAGCTAGGGATCGCACAGAGCTAGAAGACTTTTCCAAGGAAGAATGGTGAAAATCCCTTAGACAATAATTGAATGATGCTTTCTGGCTACAAAAAGTGTTTACAAGCTATGATACTTGCAAAAGTGGGTGATACTAGGTACTAATCATGCAGGATGTGCAAAGTTTCGCATCGGCCAATTTTCGTTTTTGTGATTTTTAAAATGTAAAATATGAAAAAAAAAATTCTTGAAATACAAAGGAAATGTGTGTCACCTTTAACTTTATGCCTTTAGAGATCACTTCGTCTTCAACTTGTTTAAATGTTCACAATAATAGTCATTTTGACCATGTGTGCCCAAACATTTGCATGCCACTGTATGCATTCTTATTACAGTGGTCTATTCTTATTCTTTCCTGGAAGGAGTTGCATCTAATCTATAATAATGATATATTTGTGCATTATTTTTATTCCTTATTGGAAGAATGTTAACTTTTTTCACACTACATCCACAAATGAAAAAATATATGTTTATTGGGATTTTATGTGATATCAGAACACTAATTACTACGTAAAATGAAAAGTAAAGGAAATACAAAATGGCTTTCTAAATATTTTTTAAAAATCTGATAATTGTGACAAGCATTTGTAGCCAATACTTGATAGGACCAAGTTTGCTGCAATTACTGCTGTAAGCATTTGGGGTACGTCTCCATCGGCTTTGCGCATCTAAAGGCTACATGAAAAAAAAATAGCTCTCACTCAGTAAGATCAGATGGAACATCTATGAACAGACATTCTGAAGTCTTGCCACAGATTCACAATGGGATTTAGGTCTTTACTTCGACTGGGCAATTCACATGAATCTCTTGTGAGTAAACCTTTCCACTGTAGCTTCAGCAGTATGTTAAGGGTTATTGTCCTGCTGGCAGGTGAACCTTCACCCCAGTCTCAAGTCTTCTGCAGCCTCTACCAGGTTTTCTTAAAGGATTACCCTCTTTTTAGCTCCTCTCATCTTCCCATCAACTGTAACCAACTTCCCTGTCCCTACTGAAAAAAGCATCCCCCTAGCATGCTGCTGCAACCACCATGTTTCATGGTGGGGATGGTATTTTCAGGGTGATATGCAGTGTGTAATGTCAGCATCTATGCACTGCCCTGTTTCAGCCAAGTGTCAGAAATGCCAATGTACTCACCGCCACAGCCACCCAGCTATGTCTAATGCTTCAGTCCCTGTTGCATGCACTAAACCCTGTTCGGTGATCCTGTTCCTGAACCTGCCCTGTGAACCAGTCCTGCCTATATACCCAAACCTGTCTAAAAACCCTATTCCTGATCCCATCCTGTGAACCAGCCCTGTCTCCATACCTGTAACAGTCCTGCCTGTGACTCTTGTCCTGTGACCCTTGGGGTCTGCTGCTGCAGGACCAGGGACTGCCCTAGTGTGGTACAGGTTGCTACCTGCAGCTCAAGCCTAACCTCACCATCAAAGGCTCTACTGAAGACCAGGTAGCTGCTTAGTCATGCCCCTCCAGGGTAAGCCCAGTCCATGATGCAGTGGGTCTATACCAGAGGTCCCCAACTCCAGGCTTCAAGGGCCGCCAACAATGCAGGTTTTCAGGATCTCCTTAGTAAGGAAATCCTGAAAACCTGCACTGTTGGCGGCCCTTGAGGCCTGGAGTTGGGGACCTCTGGTCTATACCTACAAGGGTACAACACAAAAGAAGCACTGATCTCAGTGAGATCCCCATGGGGGATATCTGGCTAGTCTTGTATGGAGACTCCTAAACAAGGTTCCACAAACTCTATTTGCATATACCTACAAGGGTGACACAGATAGCATTGTACATTTAGTCCGAAAAGTTCTACGTTGGTCTCATCTGACTAGAGCACCTTCTTTCACATGCTAGCTATGTCCCCTACATGGCGTTTTGCAAACTTTAAACAGGAGTTCTAGTGGCTTGCTTTAAAAAAATAGCTTTCTTCTTGCCAACCTTCTAGAAGACTTGTGGAACACACGACTAATAGTGGTCCTGTGGACAAATTCTCTCACCTGATTTGTGGATCTCTATAGTTCCTCCAGTGTGACATTGCGCCCCTTGGCTGCTTCTCTAATGAGTACTCTCCTTGCTTGGGATGCCAATTTAGGTAAGATGGCCGGTCTTTGTAGATTTGCAGTTGTGTCATACTCATTCCAATGTTGGATGATGGATATAACAGTGCTCCATGTGATGTTTGGAGCTTGAAAATTTATTTTTATTTGCTTTTTTTTATATATATAAACTAACCCTATTTTACTCTTTTCCACAAATGTATCTCTGACCTGTCTGGTGTGTTCCTTTAAAGGGGTTGTCCAGGCTTTTTGTATAATTTCTATGTGTATCCAGGTTGCAAAATGTTGACAGTTTGTAATATACATCCTGTCAACATTTTGCATAGTTACCCAGATATCACCTTTTTGTGGCAGCCAGGGAATGTCCAGGGGGCGTGTTTGTGTTGGAGCCTGCATGGAAATGGGGAACTTGACGTTACGCCCAGACTCCTCCAAACACGCCCCCTCACCCAGTCTCATTATGCCCCGCCACCTCCAGACTGCTACAGGCCCTCCACAGCCCCTAATGTCACCACCCATCCCCACTGCCCACAGTGGTCCCCTTCTCCACTGGCACAATGTGCCGAATCCGCAGCTGTGAAGTAGATTCAGTATGCTGTTTCAGTGGAGCAGGGGACCGCTGTCTGCAATGGCGCGGTCAGTGAAGCCGAGGTCCGCAGCCTGGGTATCTGTGCGCACTGGAGCCAATGCAGTTCCTCTCTATACCTCCTGTACCACAGAGCCGGTGGCTGCGGTATAGAGAGGACAGGCTGCAAATTATCCAAAAAGCCCAGACAACCCCTTTAAGTTTCTATTATGCTGTGTGATCCTAAATGTTATCAAGCAAACCTTTAAGGCCTTCACAGAACAGCTGTAGTTTGTACTGAGAATAAACTACACACAGGTAAACTAATTTACTAATTAGGTGACGTCTAGAGGCAAATGGTCACTCAAGATTTTATTTAGACGTATTAAACTGCAGGGAGCTGAAAACAAAAGCACGTCACAATTTTCAGATTTACATTTTTAGGCTGCCTTCAGATTTGCAGATGCCTCCGCAGCGTTTTGCGGAGGCATCTGCAAGCATCTGCATGCAGATGGCAGCCCCTATCTTTATAAATGGAGCGCACGGTGTCTGCAGATGCCTGCAGACCGCCGTGCGCTCCCATTGCCCGCCATGAGTGATCTGTGCGCAGGCAGATGCCTGCGCACAAATCACACACTCTCGCCCGCACCAGGGACACAACATGTCGCGTCCCTGGTGCGGGCGAGAATGTGTGATTTGTGCGCAGGCATCCGCCTGCACACAGATCACTCATGGCGGGCAATGGGAGCGCATGGCGGTCTGCAAGCATCTGCAGACACCGTGCGCTCCATTATAAAGATAGGGGCTGCCATCTGCATGCAGATGCTTGCAGATGCCTCCGCAAAACGCTGCGGAGGCATCTGCAAATCTGAAGGCAGCCTTAAAACACTGTATTTAGAAACCATTAATCATTTCCTTAACACGCTGTGTATAATATTGAAACTTTTTATTCCTTATTGGAAGGAATCCCTGATCCAACACACATCCAACATCTTCTTGTCAAGAGTTGGTATTTCACTTAAATATTGTACAATTTCTTTTCCTTTCTCTGTTATTATGCCACTAGCCCTCAATTGTTGTTGCAGACCATTCTGGACAATCACTTTATTCCTGCATCTATAATAGGCCCCATCTACTGTACAAATATGTTTTGCTCCCCCGCCTCCATTTTTGAATATTTTAATGTGTTTTTGTCTTTGTATGTTTCACTATTTTTACATATTGGTGTTATCAATTATGTTACTAATAAAGTATATATTATTTTACCTAAAAGAACAGTCTAAAAGTGCAATGTTCTTGCTAAACAGACAGCAACCTCAGGTTAGAAAGAGTTAGAAGTATCCAAATGGTCTTGAACGTATGCTCTCCATTTACATAGGCCTTTACCCAGCAAAACTACTAACCCATAGCATTCCAATTAAAAGTGTTGTTCATTACATCGACAAATTCAAAACACCCCATCGACAAATTCAAAACACCCCAGAACAAAACAAAGAATAAACATACCCCCAAAAAAAGTGCAGTCCCCAAAATAATTTACAACTCCAGAAAAAAACTCAGAATATTCCCCGAAATACAGACCTTGACCATATTGCACACTAAATATAGAAATGAGAATAAATGAGGACTCAGACTAGAGCCCTAACAGATACCAGATCACTGAATAAGTACAGAACCTCAAAATAAACACATATCTCCGACCAGACTACTGAGTAATTATAGACACCAAATGAATACATACTTGGCTAGGTCCCAAAATACAGACCCATGAAAAACTATGGACTTTAAAATATAACAGAAAAAAAAAAGTGAAAACCCCCAGAATAAATAGAGAAGGCAAAATCAGGCCCCAAACCAGACCCCATAAATAAATACAGACCAGAATACACACCCCTGAACACAGACCCCAGATGAAACCCCAAAATAACTGTAAACATAGCTACAGAGTCCATAACTAAATGCAATCCCCTAAACAAAGAAAGCTCTTAAACCGGACCCTCTAAATAAATATAAACCTAAATAAGTATGTTCCCCAAAAATAAATGCACACCCAGATTGGACTCCAAAATACAAATCTATGAAAAATATAGGCGCTTGAAACAGTTTAAATACTGACCTCAGATTAGACCTTCTAAATAAATACTAAAACCCAATCCCACCTAAAAAAAACCACCAAACTCTAGACAACTAAATAGCTTGGCTATACAGTTATGATTATGTGACCCCCGTCTGTGAAGGTGATTGAAGGCCAGATTCAATCGTCTGACATTCAGAGGCCATGTATCCATGTATGAGCTCAGTTGTTGAGTTCTGGTCAGGAGACCCATGGCTGGTTCAGATATACTGACCCAAACTCATCAGCCCTACAACCAGGGACATAACTACAACAGGTGCAAGGGTTGCAATCGCACCCGGGCCTGCAGCCTAGGGGGCACCAAAAGTCCCTTTGGCCTATAGAAAAAGACTAATACTATTAAAGATTTGCAATAATTGGGGCCCCGTTGGAGCTTTTGCTTTGGGGTCCATGAGCTTCAAGTTATGCCATTGTCTACAATCATATATTGAATTTCATACTGTGAATGTCGGATGTGTAATCCAGGATAAGGCCTCATTTACACTTAGTATTCAGTCAGTATTCTACAAGAAACTACAAACATTATATAACACACATAAAATGTTATCTAAAGATTAGAGATTGTATCTAGGTATCATACCTTTTGGAAATGGTAGAGTAATACCTTACTTGAATGAATATTTATAAAAACAACTTTATTGTACAAATATTAAAAGGATCCAAACAAAAAGACCAACATAAGGAACACAAGAGCTGACAAAACCACTAATTAGGGACCTGGTTAGCCCTAACAAAACCCTGCCTGACAATGAATGATTTTCACCATAGGTTAGGGTGCCCCCATACCATGGTGGCTATCCCTACTATATACCCCTAAGTTCTGGCCTGGCACAATTTTAGATGCAATCTCCAGGAGTCAATTAACTCAAGGTGGGACTCTAGAGAATAGTAGGCGTTGTTAGTCGATCTGTGTACAGCAATTGGATTAAAATTCTCCGTAGACTTTGCGCGTTTCTCCCCTACATGTGGTGGTAGATCATCAGAAAAAGGGAGAAGTAATTTTTCGCCATCTGGAAAGGACGAAGCAGATATATCAACCATATATATTACTGCTGTTACAGGTAGTCCAAACAGTAATGGATAGCAGCGTCCAGGCAGAACAAAGTAATGCAAAGGATAGCACCAAAGAAGAATAATATATAAATATTCACACCACAGTGGAGGAGAAAATCAATGTCTCAGTTTAAGGGGGTTTAAGGTTACTGTTGCTCAGAGGCAAAGCTTAAAGGGAATCAGTCACTCCCTTTGGGCATTTTAAACTATGCTAACCAGCTTACACATAATGTAAATGGGTTCTTATAACTCCTCTAGGTGCCCAGACTGACCCCTCATACCTGAAATTTGAACTTATACTGTGTCCAGAGCTGGCCTCCTCTTGAGTCTGGGAGGCATGCTATTTAGTCCTGATGTATAACGTCCACGCTGGCCCCCTGGCTGCAAAACCTGCCCTGCAATTTGAAAATTTCCTGCCCCTCCTCTGGCAGCGCGGTGAGTGACAGGTGCACTTGTGGCGCCCCTGTGGTCTGGTCGCCACAAAGGGGTACTGCACCTATTCCACGGGTGTGGTATTCCTGTTCTCAGGCAACGGGATGGTAAGTCCAGACACCCACAAATGCACCCAACACACCCGGTCCCAGAGATGGTGGGAGGACCTGATAGAGGTTGATTAGTCAGTTGGATGGAGGGAAGAAAGGTGGAGGTGGAGTTTTGGAACAGTCGAGAGGAAGTAGTGAGAGGAGAAGGACCCGAAGGACTTGAGCGGTGAGTAGGCTCATCCGGGGTCCCGAAACAGCCGACTGCAGGGACAGGAGGACACCAGAGAGCCATCCACTCATGCGCCCAAATGTGAGTGACGTGGAGGGGCAAGTTGAGAACCAGGGACCGGCTCTGAAGGTGGCAAGGAAACTCTACACTCGAACCATGGAACCGGAAGCCACGAGATCTAAAGGAGCTGTGGTCAACTCCCAACACATCCGCCGAGAAGGTAGCCATACTAGGGTGAGGGGACTTGGTACCGGTCACCTGACAGGACCCTTTGCTGCCGGATTGGGGCACTGTGTACGGAGGCGCAAGCAAGGAAGAGGCGGACAGGCAGCGCTGAGAGAGGGAGCAACCCGTGAAGGAAGGAACACAAAAGGGGGTGTCTTGGACGAGCTGTTCCGTTTAACTGAGGACTATCTGGACTTCGATTATGCAAGGACTGTACCCTGTGGTGCCACTGAAGTAACAGCTAAGTAAACTGGTTTAGAACTCAGAACTGTGTGTGAGATTGCTTATTTCCCGTCTGCGGAGGGGTAAACTGATAAGCCACGTGGGCCACAGAAGCCGGCCTGGGAAAGCTCCGATCCTTCTCTTCAGTGAAAACTGCCCGACTTGCCTACCACTGCCAAACACCACACAGGTTGCCCTGGGGAACTGCTCCACCCGTGGGGAGCAAAATCACCACAGCTGCCATTCCATCATCCCCAGAGGTCCTGCACCGCAGCATCTGCCACTAGTAGCCGGTGTCACCAACCAATCTCTAACCCTTAATCCGCCTCTTTGAACATTTACTGACACCGCCAGGGTCACGGAGCCAGGTGAATCCCCAGCAGTACTGTAGCCCTGTTCTGAGTATCCCACGGCTTTGGGGGGCGTGTCACACTCGCCCCTGCGCAGTGGATCCTCAGGAGCAGGTGACCGCGCCCTCCATTGAAGCTAGTGCTGACATCTCACAAGATTTGTGGAGTCTCGCGAGACTACGGCACTTTAATGAATGAGCGTGATCACCTGCTCCAGCAGCTCCACTGCGTAGGCGCGAGTGCTCCTGTCACTCACCAAGTCATCCAGAGGATGGGCGGGAATTTTCAAATTGCAGGGTGGTGTTTGCATCTAAGGGGCCAGCGAGGACATTATACATCAGGACTAAATAGCAGCCTCCCTGACTCAATAGGAGGCTGTCGCTGGACACAATATAAGTTCATATATCAGGTATGAGGGGCATGTCTGGGCACATAATGGGGTTATAAAAACCCATTTAAATTATGTGTAAGCTGGTGGGCATTGTTTAAAATGTCCAAAGGGGGTGACAGGTTCCCTTTGAAAAGGATCTAAGGCAATTATGCATGAAAACAGTGTAGACAGGGCATCTGGTTACAGGTCGCTATAGATAAGTCAGACAACTGGTATACCACAATGGGAGAATAAGCAATGCACATATAACAGCCCTATTCGATCCAGACTTGCACCTATAGCAGACCTCCTGTGGTAGATCCACCATTATTGTTTGGACTACCTGTTACAGCAGTAATATACATTGTTGATGTATCAGGCAGGGTTTTGTTAGGGTACCGTTACACAGAGAGATATATTGAATGCAACTCACTGGTTGCAGTGAAATCATGGACACATTGTTCCATTTGTACACGGCAACAAAATAAAACAATGTGTCCATGATTTCACTGCAACCAGTGAGTTGCAAGCAATATCTCTCTCTGTGTAACGGTACCCTAAGGGCTAACCAAGTCCCAAATTAGTTGTTTTGTCGCTATTGTATTCCTTATGTTTGTCTTGTTATTTGGATCCTTTCAATATTTGTACAATAAAGTTGTTTTTATAAATATTCATTCAAGTAAGGTATTATTCTATAATACACATAAAATGTTAATTAACACATGGACAAAAGATACATAAAGTGAAAACATTGTGATCTTCATTTTATACTTGTATCAGGCTGTTACGCATAGACGAGTCTCCTTTATTTCACAGCACTGGTTTGCGCAGCTTGAAAAGCATGAGCCAAGGAAAACTTGTGTTTTGATGTGGGTCAGGTGCTGGATGTCATCTTTCCTCTCTCATGCTCCTTAGGGTACCTTTACATGTCCCAACATGGCATGCAATTTCACTTGCAACTTACTGGTTGCAGTGAAATCATGGACACATTGTTCTATTTTGTGGCTGTCTACAAATGGAACAATGTGTCCATGATTTCACTGAAACCAGTAAGTTGCAAGTGAAATTGCATGCAATGTTGTGACGTGTAAAGTTACCCTTACTGCTGCGCTACCAATGTAAGTTTTACATACACTTGCTCACATGGAGTATAAATAGTTTTCCTTTCCTGGTCCAATTCCACCCCTTGACAAAGCATGTTCTGTGAAACATCGGGTGGGTGGACTGCATGCTGTTTGCACTATGCTGGGTACAGTGATTCCTTTGTTTATGTTCATTGACAATGGTGTAGCGTGGGAGAAGGGGTACGAGGGAGGTTGCCCGGTCACTAAATTCTATGTGGCTGCAGGTCAGTATAATCCAGGATAGCAGGGGCTGTTCCCAAGGAATCTTCACAGAGCACCAGCAAGCATTGCTTCTATTAGCGGCACTCAGGAGCAGTCCTGCGACGAGCAAGCTTTATTCACAATCCGGAAGACACTTGTTAATTGCAGTACAACAACAGTAGAGATGATTTTGTCACTGGCTGTTGTGCTCTGCAAATGCAGCAATCAAGATGGAGAGTGGAGAAGCATGCGAAAGTCATCTCAATTGTTATCTCTGTATAGGCAGCAACAAGGATTCAGAATTTTATGCTGTGAGGATTCTAGTGAATAAAGACTATGAAGAGTGTAGACAAAATGGGGCATTATCCTCAGAGCACGCCAACACCAGGATAGTAAGTAGCAGTGCACTAAATATGAGGACTAAACTCTCATGGCATACTGAATGTTCATAGAGCAACCAGTGATTGATGTGCTCCGCATATCAACTATGCAAGGCGGCTGCAGGGTAGAAGGACATCTAAAGGAGCAGACAAAATGGAATTTATGTGCTAACACAATTTGCTGCATTAATGATAAAAGTGAAAGCAGAAGGTCCCACTGATTATTATTATGGGATCCTCCCACTCATTATTATTATTATGGGATCCGCTTTGTTTCAGTTTTTAAAATGGAACAGGCCTGAATTCATATAGTTATTTCCATTCTAAAAACTGGCACCAAATAGAACGACACGAACCCCAAAATAATCAATGGGCCCCTGTGCTGACAATTACACAGCAGGTACAAATAAATGCTTTTGCACATGCATTCAGTTTGTTGCTCGAAACATAACAAATAGCAGACAAATGGGATCAGTGTAAATATGAGCATAGCCTTTCTTTAATTACATCTGTATTTTCTTATAAAGTATGTGCTTGGGGAAAAGCAAATAAAATACTAGATTGGTGGAAAAGTATGTTAACGGCCCACAGGTTAGAGGGTGTAAAGTACTAGCCTTGCCCTTGCACATGCTAACACCCTCCAACACAGCCTCCCCTTCTGCTCTGAGCTATGGCGGCCTCCACTTTACCCATACTCCTCGCCCAGAAAACAGACATGGTTGAGGAGTGAGCTTCCTTATTTCTACAAACTGCTCCTTCAGCCCAATCCAACCCCACCCTCCTTTATCCTTCCTTGTTTTGAAGTTCATTCTGTCCGCATCTACTCTCCCTCTAATCTCCAAATGGCTGTTATATACCCACCTCCGGGCTCGGCCACTGCCTTCATTGACCAATTTTCCACCTTGCTTCTTCTCACTTTCTCTCTGCTGACATTCCCACTATCATCATGGGTGACTTCAATATCCCTACTGACACCCGCCAGCCAGCAGCCCCAAAACTCCTGTCGCTTACTTCATCCTTTGGACTTACTCAGCGGTCCTCCACAGCCACCCGCACAGACGGACATACACTAGACCTCATCTTTACCCGCCTCTTTTCCCTATATAATCTCACAACCTACCCCTTCCCTCTATCTGATCACCATCTACTCAACTTCTCATCCTTGTCCTCCTCATTAAATGAAAGAAAAAGGGGGAAGGGGAACAAGAAGCGCAATAGTGCCTTATCACTTAGACACTCACAGTACGGTGGTATAAAGGAACCACTCACCTATTTCAGTTGTGCGACCCACAACTGGTATACAGACATGTAGTGTTTTATCCGGATGGCTGCTGCTGGACTCCCACCGACCACTTGCACGTGGAATCACACAGTAATAAATGGGAAAGGAAACGGCGTTCACCAGTCCGCGCTGCCAGGATCCACTTATTCCAGGGAAGAAACTCACGATCAGATGTGATATGATCAAAACCTTTTATTGCATCCAACGCGTTTCAATGCCTTTCCTGAGGAAGACGCCAGGAAAGGCGTTGAAACGCGTTGGATGCAATAAAAGGTTTTGATCATATCACATCTGATCGTGAGTTTTTTCCCTGGAATAAGTGGATCCTGGCAGCGCGGACTGGTGAACACCGTTTCCTTTCCCATTTTTTATTGTCCTCCTCATTGGCCCCCAATGTCCAACCAATAGCACATCCTCACAGAAACCTTGCACAGTTAGTCACCCACAGACTCTCAGACTCTATTCTGCCTCTGTTCCCTATATCTTCACTCCACGACATGGACAGTGCCACCACTTTCTATAACGCCACACCCACATCAGCCATAGACTCAGTCGCCCCTCTTGTGCATGGCAAAGTACGACGAATGAATAGGCAACCCTGGCACAAGAATGTCACCAAAAAACTTCAGCAAGCGTCCAGGGTTGACTTCAAATCAGCCCCCACCTCTGCTAAACAGAACTACATCACAAACCTTGTATCTTCCTTATCCTACAACCCTAAACAACTATTCATCACATTTAACTCTCTCCTCCGCTCACCTCTGCCCCTTCTGACCTTTCTCATCTCTGCTGAGGACTTTGTCACATACTTCAAAAATAAGATCGACCAAACAAGGCAAGCCTGTATTGTAGCATCACCCCAACCACTCCATATACCAGGCCTCTGCCCTTCCCTCACAACCTATGCCCAGCTATCACCCCATATCGCTGCTCCCATTTGCTTCTGAACTCCTTGCTCAACTTTCCTCCCACCTCTCATCTAACTCTCTCCTTCACAACCTCCAATCTGGCTTTCGGCCTCACCACTTCACCAAAACTGCCCCAACTAAAATTACTAACGACTTACTCATAACCAAAGCTTCTCCATCCTCCTCCTTCTAGACCTGCCCTCTGCCTTTGACACAGTTGACCACTCCCTGCTACTACAGATCCTCTCTTCCCTTGGCATGAAAGACCTTGCCCTCTCCTGGATTGCTTCATACCTTTCCGACTACACATTTAGCGTTTTCCTCTCCCACACTACCTCCTTATCCCACCCTCTCCACCCTCTTTCTGTCTGGGTCCATCAAGGCTCTGTCCTGGGGCACTTTTCTCCATCTATACCCTTGGTCTAGGATAGCTTATATAGGCCCATGGATTCCAGTACCACCTGTAGACTGATGACAGTCAGATCTACCTCTCTTCTGCTCTCCAAAATCCCATAGTGTCTATCAGCCATATCCTCCTTCTCCTCTCGTTTCCTAAAACTCAATGTAGACAAAACCAAACTCATCATCTTTCCTCCATCTCATTTATTTTCCCTACCTGACCTATCTATTATGGTAAATGGCATCATGCTCTCTCTCGCACCTGAAATCTGCTGACTCGAAGTAACTCTTGACTCTGCGTTGTCCTTCAAACCGCACATCCATACTCTCGCCACCTCCTGTCGCCTTAAGCTTAAAAATATTTCCAGAATCCGTCCTTTCCTCAGCCCTCAATCTACTAAGACACTTGTACATGCCCTCATCATCTCCCGCCTTGATTACTGCAACATCCTCCTCTATGGCCTCCCTGCTAATACTCTTGCACCTCTCCAGTCTGTCCTCAACTCTACTGCTCGACTAATCCTTATCTGTCCTTGCTACTCCCCTGTTTCTCTCCTCTGCAAATCTCTTCACTGGCTCACAGTCTCCCAACGAATCCATTTCAAACTCCTAACACTGAACTACAAAACTGTCCATAACCTGTCTCCTCCCTATATCTCTGAACTAATCTCCTAATATTTTCCCTCACGTAATCTTCAATCCTCCCAAGACCTCCTCCTCTTTCTCCCGCAGATCCCCCATTCTCTGGAATTCCGCGCCTCAACACATCCGATTATCTATCCACCACCCTCAGATCCTTCAGACGGAACCTGAAAACCCATCTCTTCAAGAAAGCTTACAGTCTGCAATGACTATTCTGCTGCCTCAATATCATTGGAGCTTCCACATCACCATCACCGGGAGATGCCGTCTCACCACCACCGGAGCTACTGCACCCCCAACCTACTGTCTACTCCCCATTATCCTGTAGAATGTAAGCCCACAAAGGCAGGGTCCTCTCCCCTCTGTACCAGTTTGTCATTGTTAATTTGTTTACTGTAAACTATATCTATAATTTTGTATGTAACTCCTTCTTATGTACAGCACCACGGAATTAATGGCGCTACAAAATAAATAATAATAATTAATTATTATTTCTCGGTTCCTCAGGGTGCCTTTACTACTTTATTGATGGTTTACTTTACTAAAGCATCTGTTGCTTTAAGGCTAGGATCAGATTCGCGCTATTTGCTGTTCTTAGGGGGATTCCGTTAAAAACATAGAATTTGGGAGCCTTGATGCAGTGTTACCGCCATGGTAAACCTACATCAGCGCTACCAATTTATCCCTATGGTGACGGAGTCCCAAACACAGCCCAAACGAGTGACGGTGTTTGAAATCTCGCGCTTTTTCCTAGCGCATCACAAGACGCTTTAGAGCAGGTCATGTGATACGCTAGGAAAAAGCACGAGATTTCAAACACCGGCACTCACATACCGGCGTTTGAGCTGCGTTCGGGGCTCCGAGCCATAGGGATGACTTGGCAGCGCTGACCGCTGACGCAGTATTACCATGCCAATAACACTGCGTCAAGACTCCCAAATTCTATGCTTTTAACAGAACCCCCATAAGCGCAGCAAATAGTGCTAATTTGACCCTAGCCTAAGAGCTCATATAGAGTCACCTCTCACAGCTCACTCAGGTGAAATGACATGCTTAGACTATGTTCACACAGGTAAGGTTTTGCTGCGTTTTTGAGGTCAAGTTTTGCCTTGATTTTAGGTAAATCTATGCTAATCAAATCCTGCATTTTAGGTTTCTAGCAAAACCTATGTGATTTAGAGATAAACTGTCCCTACACATTGGTTTATGTTCTCTGCAGAAAGTGTAAGCACCACAAGTTTTGCTGCATTTTTGAAAGAATGAGCATGCCAATTATTTTCTGCGTTTTTGCTGTAGTGTGTGTGTAAGTGCAGAGCTATGTGGATCTGTATGTGTATGTATTGTCCAGAGCTGTGTGTGCTGATATGTGCATATAACAGAGCCGTATGTATGTGTATGTGCATGTAGCAAAGCTTTGTGTGTTTGCATGTGTATGTATTCATGTAGCAGAGTTGTGTGTTTTGTATGTGCAGGTATTGTATATGTAACAGAACTATGTGTCTCATTGCATGTATTGTTCATGTAGCAGCTATGTGTTTGTATGTGCATGTATTGTATATGTAGCAGAGCTATGTGTCTCTATTTGCATGTACTGTACATGTAACAGAGCTGTGTGTACATGCATGTAGTGTCCATGTAGCAGAGCTGTGTGTCTGTATGTGCATGTATTGTGCATGTAGCACAGTTGTGTGTTTGTATGTGTATGTATTGTTCATGTAGCAGCTGTGTGTTTGTATGTAAATGTATTGTATATGTAACAGAGCTATGTGTCTCTATTTGCATGTACTGTGCATGTAACAGAGCTGTGTGTACATGCATGTAGTGTCCATGTAGCAGAGCTGTGTGTCTGTATGTGCATGTATTGTGCATGTAGCACAGTTGTGTGTTTGTATGTGTATGTATTGTTCATGTAGCAGCTGTGTGTTTGTATGTAAATGTATTGTATATGTAACAGAGCTATGTGTCTCTATTTGCATGTACTGTGCACGTAACAGAGCTGTGTGTACATGCATGTAGTGTCCATGTAGCAGAGCTGTGTGTGTCTGTATGTGTATGTATTGTGCATGTAGCAGTTGTGTGTTTGTATGTGTATGTATTGTCCATGTAGCAGAGCTGTGTGTGTTTTTACGTGCATGCAATGTATATGTAACAGAGCTATGTCTCTATTTGCATGTATTGTGCATGTAGCAGAGCTGTGTGTATCTGTATGTGCATTTAGTGTCCATGTAGCAGTGCTGTGTGTCTGTATGTGCATACAAAAGAGCTATGGTTTGTATGTGCATGTATTGTGCTTGTAGCAGAGCTGTGTGTGTTGTATGTGCATGTAGCAGAGCTGTGTGTGTATGTGCATGTATAGTGCATGTAGCAGAGCTGTGTGTTTGTATGTGCATGTATTGTGCTTGTAGCAGAGCTGTGTGTGTTTGTATGTGCATGTAGCAGAGCTGTGTGTGTATGTGCATGTATAGTGCATGTAGAAGAGCTGTGTGTGTTTGTATGTGCATGTAGCAGAGCTGTGTGTGTATGTGCATGTAGCAGAGCTGTGTGTGTTTGTATGTGCATGTAGTAGAGCTGTGTGTGTATGTGCATGTATAGTGCATGTAGCAGAGCTGTGTGTCTGTATGTGCATTGATTGTGCATGAAGCAGTAGCAGAGCTGTGTGTGCATGTAGTGACCATGTAGTAGAGCTGTGTGTCTGTATGTGCATGTAGCAGAGCTGTGTGTGTTTGTATGTGCATAGACTGTGCATTTAGCAGAGCTGAGTGTATCTGTATCTGCATGTAGTGTCCATGTAGCAAATCTGTGTGTGTCTGTATGTGCATGTATTGTGCAAGTAGCACATCTGTGTGTGTGTCTATTTGCATATATTGTGCATGTAGCAGAGCTGTGTGTTTGTACGTGCATATTTTTCGCGTAATTCTTGGCTTTTTTTGGGCGTGCTTTACCCATAGGCTACATGTTAACATGGCCTTGGGGAAAGCATGCGGAGAAAAGCGCGATGTCGGCAAGCAGTAGCACTTTTTTGAGCGTAAACGGGCACAAAAAAGCACTAATTACTAATTGCAGGAAATACTCACAAGGCTCCTCCACTGGATCTAGTGTTTGGCGTCCACCTCAATAATCATAAAGAAATGTATGGAAGATCCAGTGGCATGCTTCATAATCCTTTTATTGTGAGATTATAAAAACATCACAGCGCACATGGGGTGCTGCTGGACGCGTTTCGGAGGAACTAGCCTCCTTAATCATCAGCAACATTCAAAATGAAAATACAGACATATATACAATTAAAAGAAGTGAACTCCCATGCACAGACAATACCAGTGAAGGATCTTAACTATTTGTTTGTCTGACCCAGTGAATGACCCAGTATAGACACATAAATATACAATATTATTTCTTTATAAAATTATGTTATTCTCAAGACTCTTCTTAAGGAGCTACAATATGGATGGTAATTGGAGAGAGAAATATATATATAACTTTATTTCATATGACAATATAATCCAATAACCCCATTACGGGGAATACGGTCGAGGATCTTAATAGTTAATAAAGTATATGACTCTAGATTTACATAGGTCATTTTGTTATTTTTTCTTTTATTTATTATTTTTTATGTTATTTTATTCATTATGTTTCGATTCATAATATACGTTGTTTTACGGTTAATGTTATTTATTTTTTATTATGTGTATTTATTATATTTTGATTTTATGTGTATATTGTGCAAATAATAATATACACTGTATACGTATTCTGTGTATTTTATCCAGGCTGTACGTAAATATTGCAAAACTATATATATATATCGAAAATCGTCTTTTGTTGTTATTATGTACTTAAAGGGAACCAACCACCCCAAATGACCCCCCCGGACTATTAATATCGTTCCCTACACCCAGCACATACATGTGCTGCAAGGTTTTTTGCTAAAAAAAAACTGCTTTTTAAAAGTTGAGATAATGCTTTATAAAGTATTTAACGAAGCGACGGGTGGGCGTTACTTAGCTGGGGCTAAAGCCGGGTTGCAGCTGCCAGTCATCCTCCTCTCTCCCCTCGCAGCAGTAACGGCCAGCCCTTTCTTGTCGTCACAGCCTGCTGAGCCGGGTGCACGGGATCTCATGCCCATGCACACGTCATCAGCTACAGCCGGGTCGCGAGCGCGCGCTCTGACTTCCACAGCCGAGCGCAGGAAGTCAGAGCGTGTGTGCTCGCGACCCGGCTGTAGCTGATGACGTGTGCACGGGCATGAGATCCCGTGCACCCGGCTCAGCAGGCTGTGACGACAAGAAAGGGCTGGCCGTTACTGCTGCGAGGGAGAGAGAGGAGGATGACTGGCAGCTGCAACCCGGCTTTAGCCCCAGCTAAGTAACGCCCACCCGTCGCTTCGTTAAATACTTTATAAAGCATTATCTCAACTTTTAAAAAACAGTTTTTTTAGCAAAAAACCTTGCAGCACATGTATGTGCTGGGTGTAGGGAACGATATTAATAGTCCGGGGGGGTCATTTGGGGTGGTTGGTTCCCTTTAATTTATATGATTATAGCACACAGTAGATTTGTTATTGAACCATACTAAATTAATATTCCGTTAACATAAATGTTATTTATTTATATATTGATCCATTGTGAGTTTTTATTTATATTTTTTGATGTTGTTAATTATTTATTTATTTATTATAACTGGCAGGTGTTAGTCCCATATTACATCCCGAATGGAATGCATGGCGAAAAATCACCAGCGGGATTCCTGCACTTATTATATATATATTCTACAAGTGGCACAAAACATTCTGTAATTATTGTTATTATTTAATCCCGATATATTCCTGGGGCTGTTTACTCAGAATTTTCTTATACATATGTTTGTATTCCAATTTCCAGATTACACTCTCCCCATAGGGGATCACAATGTGTCATGTTTATCATCGACAAAAAACCCCATGGAAAATAACTTGACCCCTAACATAAAATGCAAATACTATTATACTATATAATCCCTGACATATTAACACTCCGAAATATTTACTTCATACACGACAAAGGGTGCATGACAAATCATACATCTTATAGATATAAAAAGACTAGATGACCATTGCCTGCAAAAAAAGCACCACTGCTGTATACACGGCAAAAAGCGCCATGTGTGAATGTAGCCTAAAACATCTTTGAACCTCCACCATAGTTGACTGTAGGCACGATGTTATTTTCGTCGTAGGCCTCATTCCATTTTCAGTAAACAGTAGAATGATGTACTTCACCAAAAAGCTCTATCTTAGTCTTATATGACCAAAAGAAGCATTCCCAGAGGGTTTTTGGCTTACTCATGTACATTCTTGCAAATTGTAGTTTAGCTTTTTCATGTCTCTGTGTCATCAGCGAGGTCCACCTGGGTCTCCTGCCATTGCGTTTCATTTCAATGTTAATGGATAGTGTGCGCTGATACTGATGCACCGTGATCCTGCATGGCAGCTTGAATTTCTTTGGAATTTGATTGGGGCTGCTTATCCACCATCTGTACTATCCTACGTTGCAATCTGTAATCAATATTTCTCTGCCAACCACGTCCAGGGAGATTAGCTACAGTGACACGCGTTGTAAACTTTTTGATATTGCACACCGTGGATAAAGGAACAAGATCTCTGGAGATGGACTTGCAACCTTGAGATTGTTGATATTTTTTAACAATTTTGGTTCTCAAGTCCTCAGACAGTTTTCTTTCTGTTCTTCATGCTTAGTGTGGCACACACAGACACACAATGTAAAGATTGAGTCAACTTCTCCCCATTTCATGTGATTTCAGGTGTGATTTTCATATTGCCCACACCAGTTACTTGCTACAGGTGACTTTGACTGATCATCAGATGCTTAAAACAAAGTTGGTAACCAAAATTTTGGAAAGGTGCCAACAATTTTGTCAAGTTAATTTTTGGCCTTTTGTGTAAAATGATGTCCAATTTCACTTTTTTTCTCTGTTTATATTATGTAATTCCAATATATTATGTAATTCCAATAAGGGAAATAAACATGTGTATGACAAAACCTGTGTAATTGCAGTCATTTTCTGGAAAAAATACTTCATTTTCTGGAACAATTTCAAGGATTCCAACACTAGTGGCTATGACTGTATATACATACTACTAGCTGTGAGCCCGATGCAAATGCATCATTCTGGAAGTGAAATACTTATATAGTTTCTGACTTTTGGAGGATTCCAACACTTGTATTGCATACTTTTTAATACTTAGCTGGAGCCGATCAATGCATCGATTCTGGGGTACGTCAATATTATATGGCGTTAATAGCTACTTTTTGGGGCGAGTTCCAATGCTTTTTGGGGGGTTCCAATACTTTTTGGGGGGGTTCAATACTTATTGGGGGGTTCAATCTTTTTGGGGTGCGTTCAATACTTTTGGGGCGCGTTCAATGCTTTTTGGGGGCGTTCAATGACTTTTTGGGCTGTTCAATACTTTTTGGGGTGCGTTCAATACTTATTGGGGGTTTCAATACTTTTTGGGCGCGCGTTCAATACTTTTTGGGGCGCGTTCAATACTTATTGGGGTGCGTTCAATACTTTTTGGGCACGTTCAATACTTATTGGGGTGTGTTCAATACTTATTGGGACGCGTTCAATACTTTTTGTGGCGCTTCAATACTTTTTGGGGCGCGTTCAATACTTATTGGGGTGCGTTCAATACTTTTTGGGGCGCGTTCAATACTTATTGGGGTGTGTTCAATACTTATTGGGACGCGTTCAATACTTTTTGGTGGGCATTCAATACTTTTTGGGGCGTGTTCAATACTTTTGGGGTGCGTTCAATACTTTTTGGGGCACGTTCAATACTTATTGGGGTGCGTTCAATACTTTTTGGGGCACGTTCAATACTTATTGGGGTGTGTTCAATACTTATTGGGTGTGTCAATACTTTTTGTGGCGCGTTCAATACTTTTTGGGGCACGTTCAATACTTATTGGGGTGCGTTCAATACTTTTTGGGGGCGTTCAATACTTATTGGGGTGTGTTCAATACTTATTGGGACGCGTTCAATACTTTTTGTGGCGCGTTCAATACTTTTTGGGGCGCGTTCAATACTTATTGGGGTGCGTTCAATACTTTTTGGGGGCGTTCAATACTTATTGGGGTGTGTTCAATACTTATTGGACGCGTTCATACTTTGTGCGCGTTCAATACTTTTTGGGGCGCGTTCAATACTTATTGGGGTGTGTTCAATACTTTTTGGGGTGCGTACAATACTTATTGGGGTGTTCAATACTTATTGGGGTGTGTTCAATACTTATTGGGGACGCGTTCAATACTTATTGGGGTGTGTTCAATACTTTTTGGGGTGGTTCAATACTTATTGGGGACGCGTTCAATACTTATTGGGGTGCGTTCAATACTTATTGTGACGCGTTCAATACTTATTGGGGTGTGTTCAATACTTTTTGGGCGCGTTCATACTTTTTGGGCGCGTTCAATACTTATTGGGTGCTTCAACTTTATGGGGCGCGTTGAATACTTATTGGGTGTGTTCTATCTTTTGGAGTGCTTGCTGGCTAAACTGAATGGTGCCAGGGTTAATCACATGTCAGGTCTGGTGTGTGAGTGAAGATGTGCTGATTGACTCACTGGGTTGCAGCTGGGAGTGAGTAGGCTGGATAGGAACTGCCAGGTGTCTGAGTGAGGAGAGGACGTTCAGAAGTCAGAGCACTGCCATGTGAAGAGGTGCTGGAAGTGATCCGTCCTCAGTGGGTAAGTGATGGGAGCCTACCAGCTGATGTGTGCATGGCAGCCAGTGTCCAAGGGCCAGGCGGTCACAGCTGACTTTGGGACATTGAGGGGGGGGGGGGGGGGGGGGGCTGTGCGGCCATTGAGGGGGGAGGGGGGGTCTGTGCGGCCATTGAGGGGGGGGGTCTGTGCGGCCATTGAGGGGGGGGGGGGTCTGTGCGGCCATTGGGGGGGGGGGGTGTCTGTGCGGCCATTGAGGGGGGGGGGTGTCTGTGCGGCCATTGAGGGGGTTCTGTGCGGGTAGTAGTAGTAGGATGATGATGATGATGATGATGATGATGATGATGATGATGATGAGCGACTCGCAATGGCCTGCGGCTGACGTAGCGACTCGCAATGGCCTCCCGGCCATTCCTCGCGCTACACAGCGAGTCGCAATGAATCCCCATTGAAAGTATAGTGGGACGTGCGGCAGCTGAGGTAGCGACTCGCAATGGCCTCGCGGCCATTGCTCGCGCTACCTCAGCGGTAAATCGCTAAGGTTGTGGCCGACCCTCTGGTTCTATTTTCGGCCAGCGACTCGCAATGGCCGCTTCGCGGCCATTGCTCGCGCGTGGTGACGTCACAGCGTGACATAGCCACGGCGATTTCGGGGGCCGACACGATTTTGCCTACGGCAATTATAGAGTAGATGCTGATAGAGTAACCATTATTTTACATTTTATTTCATTAATCAATAGTATCAAAGAAAATAAGAAAGTTTATAATGTATCTTATCGGAGAAATCTGTTTTTCTCACCTCTGGTACTGATCTTTTAATCTCAAAATTCTCATATCACCAATAAAATGTGTCTTCAGTAAATACAGACTTTACCATTATTGGGATAGGAGATGACAGTTTGTGCAAAGTTCTATACAAGAGCAGAATGTATGTCTGCCTCTAGATCCTCCCTCTACGTAGAATTTTAAAAGCACCAACTGACATCTCCTATATTTAGTAATATCAAAATCTGTCTTTTACAGAATAACAGAATTTTACCGATTTTACCCATAATAAAAGTGAAAGCTCAGCCCACGAGGAGAAAGAAGCAGATTTCTCTGATAAGATATATATTTCAATGTTTTCTATTTTCATGTGTACTATGGATTTATGAAATAAAAATGAAAACAAATTTTACACTTTAAATGCATAAAAAAAATAATAAGGCACAGAATGAAAATCTAAAGTACAACGTTCAAAACAGTCCTGAAAAAAAAAAGTTCTTCCGTAACATATGCTAAAATAATAAGCTTAAATAGCTGGAATGTGAGTAATGAAGGCCTCACTGTATTAGACATGAACACTCCCCATCCCAAGCCATGAGTATTTTTGAAGCTTGCAACGCAATCAGTTATTAATCTGTTTCTATTTTTGACGATACTAGGTCACCTCTTAATTTATCACAGTCAGCTGGACGTCTGTCATTGTCACAACCGCATACACAAAGAAGTCAGTGATAGTTGAACTTGCACAGATAAAGCACAACTATTAGAGGCCCAGTACCGGCAGCCATAACCAAGATCGAGAATTATCTATATTAATAGTGGCAACTTTGGATTTCAAAAATGGTAGCTGTCATTTTCCCATATCTATATTGAATATTTTATTGTATTGCTGAGAGCATGAATTTAGTCCTCATGCCCTTACTTTTTTTCGTACAACCCCTGCAATACAGTAAGCACATATGCCTCCAATTTTCTATAAAATGTTAGGACATTCTTCATCAGATTATCTAACCTCCCCTAGATGAACTGCATTCAATGCAAAATATCTCTGATACACAGGGCCGTATGGTGCACAATATGGTGGCCCTCGGAATATTGTTAGGGAGCCTCAGAGACTTATTGTAGAAACTCCTGCACATGGGCTGCTATTGAGCACAACCCATGATAGACTGATGACACTGGAATGTGAAGGGTTATCTGTGGCAGGATATACTGCTATTTCACAAAAAATAAATGAATGAAAAAAATATATGAAAACTTAAATAGGAAAAAATAGTGAAATATAAGTGGTTTTACCCTTTAGGTTTGCAGCATAGGCCAAACTATTTTAAAGCTGTTTTGTGGTCATTATCTTTAAACAGACTTGAATAATAATTGCACGACTGTAAATAGATCAGATCACAGTTAATATTTATTCATTTATATAGTGTTATTATTCCACCGCACTTTACATACATTTGCAACACTGTCCCCATTGGAGCTCACAATCTAAATTTCCTATCAGTATGTCTTTGAAATGTGAGAGAAAACTGGAAAGCCCGGAGGAAACCCACGCAAACACGGGGAGAACATACAAACTCCTTGCAGATGTTGTCCTCGGTGGGATTTGAACCCAGGACCCCAATGCTGCAGTGCTAACCACTGAGCCACCAGGGCTACTCACAGCATAGCATGATCTGATTGTCAACAAGATATCACATCTGATGCTCTCGCATCAGATGCCTTATACCAGTGTGACTTCAGCCTTAAGGTACCGTTACACACTTCAATGTTGTAACGATATCACCAGCGATCTCATAGGAGCGCGGTCGTTAGGACATCTTTTTGACATTGTTGGTGAGATGTCACATGCCTAGATATCGTGAACAATGCACCAACGATGTGGCGAGCAGCTATCGTTTGCACAACCCAGCGAACGATACTTGTTCACTGTTGTGAATAGTAGAAATCATTAACGACATCGTTATCACAGTGTCACACACAACGATGCAGCAGGTTGGCTGATCGAGGATTGTTTGATTTGAGAACATGTTCTCAAATCTGTGATCAACGATCCAACGATTTATCGTAGTCATATCGTGGCGTTACACGAAACGACGTCCTAACAATGTCGTTTGAACGACTCCAAACACGTGACGTTTGAGCGATATCGTTCACAATCTCATACCATGTAACGGGGCCTTTATAGTCATCAACAGACAACAGCCCAAAAATGTTAGTACTAGTTTCAAAATTAGTCACCCGGCTCCTGGGAGTCATCTACCACAAGCCTATTTACTGAGTATGTAGATGCCACTAGTGTACTATGTACTTGGGTTAATAAAATCAAATACACAACATCTGAAAGTCGTGTAACTCATTGGCCTTAACTTTAAGAATTTAACAAAGAGGAATAGGGCTGATCCTATGTTGACAAAGGCCAAAATTGATCCTACTCGTTTAGATTGAGAGTGCTCAGTCTTACAAGAGGAATGTCACAGAACCCTTGGAGGAACCCTTCTCAATGGTATTTTCACTCAATGTATAAAACCAGAGCCTTAGTTACTAACTTATTTCCTCCTCCACAGAAAGTTGTTTCTGATTATACCGTACCCCCACCACCGACAGAAAGTCAGATAAAGAATATCATCGAGCCATCTAGTAACTCAACCAACTTCCATTAACCCTACTCAACTGACCCATCCAGAAATACGAATTACAGTGATTATGGAAGTGCACTCTAGTTTAATGAAATGAAATGATTCATAAAGCGTTGTTCACACTATTCTTAGAACCATTACATGCTAACACCTTCATGGACAAGACCTGCTCTTATCCAGGTCCCAAGCTCAGGCCACTTGGGCGAAAGAGTGACCTCTTTATGATAGTAGAAGTGACACTTCATGAGTCTATTAGGGTTTACACAGCTTCACAAATACCTGCTAGGAAGAGTCAGCCTCACAATTAACCACAATACCTCATGTATGGAAGGCGTTAAAGTGGGAGGAATGACTTTTCTGCGCTCAGGCCACATTAAACCATGTACAAAAGTTCCCTAGCACATAAAATGCCAACCATCCCCCCTCAGTATCATTAGGGGCAGCCCTGTGCACTCCCCACTCTCCAGCACACTAGGAATACTGAATAGTTTAACTGTTAAGGGCCATTTGTATTCTGACAGCATCATGAGCTGAGTTAAAGAGGAGTTGTCAATGTGTGTCTATTCACGCTAGTTTCTACATCGGTTTTTATTAAATTCAGCTCTAAATGCAGTCTGCGCTGATTATGAACAGACGTCCAAAATTAACCCTAACATAGTGTTACATCAAAATGTATCTGTATAGGCGGACAGTCAAGAAGATACCGTGTCCTGGATGAAGGAAAGCTACTGCGGCCTAAACTTGATACAAAGCCTGCGCAGTCAGGAATTCACATCGAAATGTAACAAAGTTTAGTTTGTCACTTGGTACCACTCATTATGTGATTTTACATGGGACTGCAGATAGCTAAACTGTATTATTTTAATTCAGGGTTTCCATGGCGCAATGTGAAAGCTCTTAAAGAACAATGCAAAAACAAGAGATGCAAACCACAAAGCCAGAAGTCCTAAGACACTCAGTATGGGGGGGGGGATAGTCTGGAGCTTTCAGACACTAGTTGGAAACAATATTTGAAGTTATTGAAACTTTATCCATTATCCGCACACAGTATAGAGTTCTGGGACATGAGAACAGAATTCTGGGATAGATCAAATGCAGAATTCAGAACTTTACTTGTATTATACAATCACCGTAGCCATGTTATACACCACAGTAGGCCACTTCTTGTACACATTATATATACACCACAGTAGGGTACTTCTTGTACGTATTATATATACACCACAGTAGGCCACTTCTTGTACATATTATATATACACCACAGTAGGCCACTTCTTGTACGTATTATATATACACCACAGTAGGGTACTTCATGTATGTATTATATATACACCACAGTAGGGCACTTCATGTACATATCATATATACACCACAGTAGAGCACCTCATGTACATATTATATATACACCAAAATAGGGTACTTTTTGTACGTATTACATATACACCACAGTAGGGCACCTCATGTACATATTATATATACACCACAGTAGGGCACCTCATGTACATATTATATATACATCACAGTAGGGCACCTCATGTACATATTATATATACACCACAGTAGGGCACCTCATGTACATATTATATATACACCACAGTAGGGTACTTCTTGCACGTATTATATATACACCACAGTAGGGCACCTCATGTACATATTATATATACACCACAGTAGGGCACCTTATGTACATATTATATATACACCACAGTAGAGCACCTCATGTACATATTATATATACACCACAGTAGGGCACCTCATGTACATATTATATATACACCACAGTAGAGCACCTCATGTACATATTATATACACACCACAGTAGAGCACCTCATGTACATATTATATACACACCACAGTAGGGCACCTCATGTACATATTATATATACACCACAGTAGGGCACCTCATGTACATATTATATATACACCACAGTAGAGCACCTCATGTACATATTATATATACACCACAGTAGGGCACCTCATGTACATATTATATATTCACCACAGTAGGGCACCTCATGTACATATTATATATACACCACAGTAGGGCACCTCAAGTACATATTATATATACACCACAGTAGAGCACCTCATGTACATATTATATACACACCACAGTAGGGTACTTTTTTGCACGTATTATATATACACCACAGTAGGGTACATCTTGCACTTATTATATATACACCAAAGTAGGGCACCTCATGTACATATTATATATTCACCACAGTAGGGCACCTCATGTACATATTATATATACACCACAGTAGGGCACCTCATGTATATATTATATATACACCACAGTAGGGCACCTCATGTACATATTATATATACACCACAGTAGGGCACCTCATGTACATATTATATATACACCACAGTAGGGCACCTCATGTATATATTATATATACACCACAGTAGGGCACCTCATGTACATATAATATATACACCACAGTAGGGCACCTCATGTACATATTATATATACACCACAGTAGGGCACCTCATGTACATATTATATATACACCACAGTAGGGCACCTCATGTACATATTATACATACACCACAGTAGGGTACTTCTTGCACGTATTATATATACACCACAGTAGGGTACTTCTTGCACGTATTATATATACACCACAGTAGGGCACCTCATGTACATATTATATATACACCACAGTAGGGCACCTCATGTATATATTATGTATACACCACAGTAGGGCACCTCATGTACATATTATATATACACCACAGTAGGGCACCTCATGTACATATTATATATACACCACAGTAGGGCACCTCATGTACATATTATATATACACCACAGTAGGGTACTTCTTGCACGTATTATATATACACCACAGTAGGGCACCTCATGTACATATTATATATACACCACAGTAGAGCACCTCATGTACATATTATATATACACCACAGTAGGGTACTTCTTGCACGTATTATATATACACCACAGTAGGGTACTTCTTGCACATATTATATATACACACCACAGTAGGGCACCTCATGTACATATTATATATACACTACAGTAGGGCACCTCATGTATATATTATATATACACCACAGTAGGGCACCTCATGTACATATTATATATACATAACAGTAGGGCACCTCATGTACATATTATATATACACCACAGTAGGGTACTTCTTGCACGTATTATATATACACTACAGTAGGGTACTTCTTGCACGTATTATATATACACCACAGTAGGGTACTTCTTGCACGTATTATATATACACCACAGTAGGGCACCTCATGTACATATTATATATATACACCACAGTAGGGTACATCTTGCACGTATTATATATACACCACAGTAGGGCACCTCATGTACATATTATATATCACCACAGTAGGGTACATCTTGCACGTATTATATATACACCACAGTAGGGCACCTCATGTACATATTATATATTCACCACAGTAGGGCACCTCATGTACATATTATATATACACCACAGTAGGGTACTTCTTGCACGTATTATATATACACCACAGTAGGGTACTTCTTGCACGTATTATATATACACCACAGTAGGGCACCTCATGTACATATTATATATACACCACAGTAGGGTACTTCTTGCACGTATTATATTATACACCACAGTAGGGCACCTCATGTGCATGTAATATGTCGATTACATAAATGTAAACCATGTCATCCTCCTAAATCTGTATGAAAACATGTTGCGGATAGTAGTTGGTGACTACAAGCCCCAGCATGCTGCTATTAGGACAGGAGAGCTGTAGTTTTACTATTTCCGGGAATCCCATACAATACAGTTTATGTAATAACATAGCAGATGGACTTATGTTATCATATACTAGATTAATGATGTCCAACCTGTGACTCTCCGGCCTTCACTGCCAGCCTGTCTACAGTCTTATTATAGCTAGAGATCCACAGCTCGGAGACTGCACCGGGTTATAATCCATGTCATTCCTACTAATGGTGTGAAGGCCTGAAGCCTTAAAGGGGATATCCAACATAAAAAATAAATAAAAACAGTTGCAAATGGGCTAAGAGAAATAAACTAGTATGCTCAACTTAGGCTATAAATTATACTTAAAGGGAAGCCGTCTGCTGATTCATGCCCGAACCACGGGCAGCATGGATCACAGACTGGCTCCATTATGTTTCACTCTAAAAAGCGGTGGAACCTCAGAGAAAAGATGCTTTGGACTCTGAGTGGGATGACTAGTCCAAGAGGCTGGTCCCTGCATCGTATGACATGATACCTTTAATCTAACGCTCCAGCGGATCCCTTGAGTCTTCTTTCCTACAAGTGGTCATCGAGTGACTATAACAATGCATAAAGCAGTCAAATGCCACACTATTGTCATTGCAGCTCAATCATGGGAGTCATGATACCGGTGGTAAATGACTACTACAATCACTGACTGACTTCAGCAGTAACATACCTGACACTTGTAAAACACAAAATACCAGAAACCTCTGTGCTGGATGACTGAAGGACAGAAGAGGTGAGTATAGTTTATTTATTATTTTACACCATTTGCAGTACATTCTACGTAAGTGCTTAGATCTTCCCTTAACACTGATGAACCCCCATTGTCCGACAGTCACTGGTACATTCTACTTAAGTGCTTAGATCTTCCCTTTACACTGATGAACCCCCATTGTCCGATAGTCCCTGGTACATTCTACGTAAGTGCTTACGGTAGATCTTCCCTTTACACTGATGAACCCCCCCATTGTCCGATAGTCATTGGTACATTCTACGTAAGTGCTTACGGTAGATCTTCCCTTTACACTGATGAACCCCCATTGTCCGATAGTCAGCGGTACATTCTACGTAAGTGCTTACGGTAGATCTTCCCTTTACACTGATGAACCTCCATTGTCCGATAGTCAGCGGTACATTCTACGTAAGTGCTTACGGTAGATCTTCCCTTTACACTGATGAAACCCCATTGTCCGATAGTCACCGGTACATTCTACGTAAGTGCTTACGGTAGATCATCCCTTTACACTGATGAACCCCCATTGTCCGATAGTCACCGGTAGATTCTACGTAAGTGCTTACGGTAGATCTTCCCTTTACACTGATGAAACCCCATTGTCCGATAGTCACCGGTACATTCTACGTAAGTGCTTACGATAGATCTTCCCTTTACACTGATCAAACCCCATTGTCCGATAGTCACCAGTACATTCTACGTAAGTGCTTACGGTAGATCATCCCTTTACACTGATGAACCCCCATTGTACGATAGTCACCAATACATTCTACGTAAGTGCTTACGATAGATCTTCCCTTTACACTGATCAAACCCCATTGTCCGATAGTCACCAGTACATTCTACGTAAGTGCTTACGGTAGATCATCCCTTTACACTGATGAACCCCCATTGTACGATAGTCACCAATACATTCTACGTAAGTGCTTACGATAGATCTTCCCTTTACACTGATCAAACCCCATTGTCCGATAGTCACCAGTACATTCTACGTAAGTGCTTACGGTAGATCATCCCTTTACACTGATGAACCCCCATTGTCCGATAGTCACCGGTAGATTCTACGTAAGTGCTTACGATAGATCTTCCCTTTACACTGATCAAACCCCATTGTCCGATAGTCACCAGTACATTCTACGTAAGTGCTTACGGTAGATCATCCCTTTACACTGATGAACCCCCATTGTTCGATAGTCACTGGTACATTCTACGTAAGTGCTTACGGTAGATCTTCCCTTTACACTGATGAAACCCCATTGTCCGATAGTCACGGGTACATTCTACGTAAGTGCTTACGATAGATCTTCCCTTTACACTGATCAAACCCCATTGTCCGATAGTCACCAGTACATTCTACGTAAGTGCTTACGGTAGATCATCCCTTTACACTGATGAACCCCCATTGTACGATAGTCACCGGTACATTCTACGTAAGTGCTTACGATAGATCTTCCCTTTACACTGATCAAACCCCATTGTCCGATAGTCACCGGTTTATTGTGTACAGAGGTTGGCTTGGTCACTCTACAGGTAACATAACAACAATCATGGTTTGTACTATTTCATCACTATTAATTGTATTATTCAAATGTGTCTAGTTATTGAATGTCTGCTTTAAGATGGGTTCTCACGACAGAATACAAAATAGATCTGATTTCCATCCAGAAAAGTGAGACACTTTTACAATCTATTTTTACAGTAGTAGTGATGAATCATTTACAGTTTCCTATGTTATAGTATTATTATTATTCATAATTGCAATGTATTCTTATAAATCAGATGCTATATGGCGTCATCTGACTTTTTGTCTCGCACCCATAGACTTGAATGACTGAGTCTCATCCAATTAGAGTAACATTGGAGTGTGTGATTGTCTTCACAGGTTTTATCAGTGGAAAAAACAAATTGGTCCCCTATAATACCCCATTGGATAACATGGGTCAGTGCGATAGCCAATGAAGAATCAGATGCACGATTTCTACTGTGGTCTGAACAGGCCCCTATGGTAACATGATTAATCCTTCCCATCAGCCCTATAAAACTGTTGCCAATCCCCCTCCCCATACAGGAGACACGTCTGACCTCCGCCTGCCCCGCCGCCCTACATTTTAAATGTTCCGAATAGATTTTTGGATGAAACTTTTTCGGTTGTGGCTTGGAAGGTTTTCCCAGGATCCTTTGAAGCATGTGTCCTGATCCTGATATTGCTATTAAGACTTTATACAGCACTTGGATCCGGCTTATGGAATTTTCTTCCCTTTTTGTTACAGGGTCTGGATAGATATTACAGTCTGGGATCACTCAGAGGCAAATTTGTGTAACCATTTGTCTTCAGCAACAGCAGCTGTTGGGGGCAGTGGTTTGTTACATTTAGACAAGACTTTTGGCAGTGACTGGGTTAATCGCACTGTCAACAATATTATCCTTACACTTCCCTGGACTCAGACAGATCTAAAGCAAATAAAGGAATTTTGTGCACAGAGCAATGCCAGATGCCCTGGATGAAAGGCACAAAACACTGGATTTTTCAATACTTTGTATAGACACCATTGTGGTGACAAAGAGTAAGATGATTGCAATTGTCCCTGTGGTAAAGGACATAAAGGCATAATATAGCATCTGATCACAGTATATTAAAGGGACGCTCCAACATGTATGATACACAAAGACTACATACAAGAAGCACGTCACGTATGTAACATGTGCTGGACATGACAAATCAAGAAGACACAATGTGACACACAGAGAACACAGATGTCTATACATGCTCTGGGGCACACTATACCAGGGGGATGGCACTTGCACAGGCTCCAGGGGACACTCACGCAACAGGGACACAGATGGTCTATACATGGCTCCATGGAGGGCACACTCACTAGCACACAGAGAACACAGATGGTCTATCAGGCTCATGGAGGCACATCACTGCACGGGGTACCACCTCATCTTGTGGAGCTGCAGGAGCTGCGAGATGCTGGTGATGGAGAGTTCAGGTCAGAGGGGCTCTTGATAGCTGTTCAGGTCTGATGGAGGTCAGAATGGACTCTGTCTGAGGCATCAAAGGCACGGGTGGTGTGTGTCCTGCAGGTAGGTAGACCAATTGAGGAGCTGGGCAGGCTGGTACTGAGGCGTGGTGTCTATAGCTGACAGCAGGCTGCATCTTGTCCCCAGATTCCCTGCAGCCTCAGCACCCCTCCTGTGCTTCTCTCTGCTCTCTCTTGTCCCTCCCTCTCTCCTCTTCTCCCTTGCTATCTCCTTAGGATTGGCAGGGCTCAGAGAGGGCATTGCTGCAAACTTCTCTCTCGGCTAAACTTTTCCCCTATTCTCTGCAATCCGCTATGTGACTCGGCTGCCCCGCCCACACTTGTTATGATTGGCCAGTGTCTGCCGCTCATCTGCATACACAGACGCAGCGACGATGGTTCTGTGTCCTGTGCTCAGCCCTCCGCTCCAGACTGCACACTGTGCAGTGCTATCTCCATACTGGGTCAGCCTGTGCTCAGCCCTCAGTACTGTGCAGTGCTCACTGAGCCACCGCTGGAGCTCAGCACTGGCTCCATACTGGGTCAGCCCCTGTGCTCAGCCCTCAGTACTGTGCAGTGCTCACTGAGCCACCGGCTGGAGCTGCAACACTGGCTCCAGACTGAGGCAGGCCCTGTGCTCAGTCCTCAGTACTGTGCAGTGCTCACTGAGCCACCGACTGGAGCTACAGCACTGGCTCCATACTGGGTCTGCCCTGTGCTCAGCCCTCAGTACTGTGCAGTGGCTCACTGAGCCACCGGCTGGAGCTGCAGCACTGGCTCCAGACTGGGTCAGCCCTGTGCTCAGCCCTCAGTACTGTGCAGTGCTCACTGAGCCACCGACTGGAGCTACAGCACTGGCTCCATACTGGGTCAGCCCTGTGCTCAGCCCTCAGTACTGTGCAGTGCTCACTGAGCCACCGACTGGAGCTTCAGCACTGGCTCCATACTGGGTCAGCCCTGTGCTCAGCCCTCAGTACTGTGCAGTGCTCACTGAGCCACCGGCTGGAGCTACACGCACTGCAGTGCTCACTGAGCCACCGACTGGAGCTACAGCACTGGCTCCATACTGGGTCTGTCCTGTGCTCAGCCCTCAGTACTGTGCAGTGCTCACTGAGCCACCGGCTGGAGCTGCAACATCTGGCTCCAGACTGGGTCAGCCCTGTGCTCAGCCCTCAGTACTGTGCAGTGCTCACTGAGCCACCGACTGGAGCTACAGCACTGGCTCCATACTGGGTCTGCCCTGTGCTCAGCCCTCAGTACTGTGCAGTGCTCACTGAGCCACCGGCTGGAGCTGCAGCACTGGCTCCAGACTGGGTCAGCCCTGTGCTCAGCCCTCAGTACTGTGCAGTGCTCACTGAGCCACCGACTGGAGCTACAGCACTGGCTCCATACTGGCTCAGTCTGTCTTCATGCTCGAGCCCCGCGAGCTGCACACACTGGCTCCATACTGTTCTGCCTGTGCTCAGCTCAGTCTCAGTGCTCACGAGCCACCGGCTGGAGCTGCAACACTGGCTCCATACTGTGTCGCCCTGTGCTCAGTCCTCAGTACTGTGCAGTGCTCACAGAGCCACCGGCTGGAGCTGCAACACTGGCTCCATACTGGTTGCCCTGTGCTCAGTCCTCAGTACTGTGCAGTGCTCACAGAGCCACCGGCTGGAGCTGCAACACTGGCTCCATACTGGGTCTGCCCTGTGCTCAGTCCTCATACTGTGCAGTGCTCACTGAGACCACCGGCTGGAGCTGCACAGCTCATAGGGCTCCTATCTGTAGTCAGCCACTCACGGCTGCTGCCACTCCATTCACGCTCAGTCTCGTGCAGTGCTCACAGAGCCACCGGCTGGAGCTGCAACACTGGCTCCATACTGGGTCTGCCCTGTGCTCAGTCCTCAGTACTGTGCAGTGCTCACTGAGCCACCGGCTGGAGCTGCAACACTGGCTCCATACTGGGTCAGCCCTCAGTACTGTGCAGTGCTCACAGAGCCACCGACTGGAGCTGCAACACTGGCTCCATACTGGGTCAGCCGTGTGCTCAGCCCTCAGTACTGTGCAGTGCTCACTGAGCCATTGGCTGGAGCTTCAGCACTGGCTCCATACTGGGTCTGCCCTGTGCTCAGTCCTCAGTACTGTGCAGTGCTCACTGAGCCACCGGCAGGAGCTGGAGCACTGGCTCCATACTGGATCTGTCCTGTGCTCAGCCCTTCACTCCAGGCTTGAACACTGTGCAGTGCTCACTGAGCCACCAGCTGGAGCTAAAGCACTGACTCCATTCTGGGTCTTTTCTCTGCTCAGGCCTCCGTTCCAGACTGCAATACTGTGCAGTACTCACTGAGCAACCGGCTGGAGCTTCAGCACTGGCTCCATACTGGGTCTGTCCTGTGGTTAGCCCTCCGCTCCAGGCTGCAATACTGTGCTGTGCTCACTGACTACCGGCTTGAGCTACACTGCAACACTGGCTCCATACTGAGTCTGCCCTGTGCTCAGCCCTCCTCTGCAGACTGCAACACTGTGCAGTGCTTACAGAGCCACCGGTTGGAGCTACAGCACTGGCTCCATACTGGGTCTGTCCTGTGCTCAGCCCTCCACTCCAGACTGCAACACTGTGCAGTGCTCACTGAGCCACCGACTAGAGCTGCAGCACTGGCTCCATACTGGGTCTGTCCTGTGCTCAGCCCTCTGCTCCAGACTGCAGTACTGTGCAGTGCTCACTGAGCCACCGGCTGGAGCTGCAGCACTGGCCCCATACTGGGTCTGGCCTGTGCTCAGGCCTCCGCTCCAGGCGGCAATACTGTGCAGTGCTCACTGAGCCACTGGCTGAAGCTGCAGCACTGGCTCCATACTGGGTCTGCCCTGTGCTCAGCCCTCTGCTCCAGACTGCAGATAGTGTGTAGTGCTCACTGAGCCACTGGCTGGAGCTGCAGCACTGGCTCCATACTGGGTCTGTCCTGTGCTCAGCCCTCCACTCCAGACGTGCAGTACTGCACTGCTCATTGAGCCACCGCTGGAGCTGAAGCACTGAGTCTGGCTCGCCCCAGTGGGGACCGTGGGATACTCGGAACAAGGCCCTCTGGATGTCATCGGGCAGTGGGATTCTGTCACAGTGGCGTGACCCAGTCCATGGTCCCCTAGTAAAAAAAAGGGGTTTGAAAAGGGGTTAAAAGAAAAATTAAAGTAAAACATAAAAGAGAGTTTGTCGTGACACCACCCATGTAAGGCGGCCGGTAGGGGCCGCTGCTGTGGTCTGGAACCCCTGTGGACGATGATTGGATTGTGGTGTTACTCCCCGCAGGAGGAGCGGGTCCCAAGGCATCCAGAGTCAAGGTAATTTGGTGTGATGGAGAACCAACGGGGCTGAGCTGGTTGCGGGGCAGGATCGGGAACACTCTCAGGCAGGCTCCTGCTGCCTGCGCGACTTTCAGTCTACCGCTCCTCAGGCGCAGAATAAACAGTTGACCATGCTGAGTTTCAACTTGGTTTACTTGGCTTCTTTCGTCATGCACTTCAGGTTACAATCAAGTAGAGTGGGACTCAGTTAGTCCTTGGCAACCAGATGGCTTGTCCAGTGCACCCCCTTTTGGTTCCTTTCTCTTGGGCTTCCTCTCTCAGAGCTGCCTATTCTCCCACTTCCTGCACGCACCTCCGCACACAGAGCCCCGATCTAGCAGGCACGGGCCTTCGTTTGGGCAACCGGCAGAGTCCCCTGGCCCTAGTTTGGCTGCCTTCTCTGGCTGTGTCGGGAGTTGGCAACAGTCTTGGAGATCTTGTGGCCCCCGATTCTGTGGTTGGAGCTTGGACCCTTCCTGCCACCTTCAGGGCCAGGCCCCTGTTTCCCCACCCTGTCCTTCTGCTTCACAGCTGATTCGGGTGCACAGGTGTATCGCTCACTGCCCACGCACCTAGGACTCCCTCCATCTGCCTGCAGTCTGTAGCCCCGGGACCCAGGGTAGGCCTCATCATAGCTCAGGCCTCCGGGTCCGTGCTCTCTGTCCCTTGTCCTCTTCCGACTGACCTCCCACTTCCCGTGGCGTTCCCCTTTGTTCTCTCCCTTTCCCTAACCACTCCCTGCTCACTTCCCACCCATCACCTGTCTCTCCCCACTGTCCCACAGCTTCCTGAGCCATTCACTACCTGGACTCACCTGCTCACTTGGGACAGGGTATGTTGGGTATGTTTGTGGGTGACTGTGTCGCACCCCAGGGCCGTGGGGTATTGGAACCGGGCTGTTAACTCTTCTTGGAGTCACAGGGGTCGAGACCTGGCTTCCGTGACCATGGGTTTAGTTGCTAAGGGAGTTTTTGGCTTAATAGAGAGAGGTGATGATAGGGAAGGTTAGTCGTGACTGCACCCGTGGTTAGTGGCTATTAGTGGCTACCGCTGCTGCAGAACCTCTGGGGATGATGGATGGGCAGCTGAGATGGAGCGGCTCCCCACAGGTGGAGCGGGTCCCCAGGGCAGTGGATGTAGTAAGGGTGTAGGGTGCAGGATGACGGGTGCAAAGCAACAGATAGACTCATGGTTTGTTGGTTCCTCAGTCCTTTTACTGGTGCAACTTTAATTCCAACTGGTGATGGTATACTGAGAGCAACTCGGGGTTCTCCTCACCCGGCAAGTTCTGAGCCTACTAACTGTGCTTTGTTAGTGGGTCCCTGCTGCTACTTAAGCTGAGCTGCTGGCCCTCTCTCTCTCTCTCCTGCTTGGTGCCGGTATGGCAGGCAACTCAAGTCCTTCTCTAGCCCATGTCTCAGGTGGCTGTTCTGAGCTTTTTACGCTGCTTTGCTTCCAGGCACAGGGTGGCTGGGGAACTTGGAATTCTCCAGCTTCCGGTACTGGCTGCCGGGTGGTTAGCCCTGCACAGCCTCGGACCCAATGTTCGTTCTTGGCGCTGTTCCTCTGGGGTTGAGCACGACACTGCTCCACTCCCCAGGCTCTCTTACACTTCTTCAGACCCCTGCCTTGGGTCCCTCACGCTAGATTTCGCTATCCTGGAATGGCACTGCTCCCAGTCCACAGGATGTCTTCCTCAGTCCTCCAAAGGAACTGAACTGACTAACTCCGCCCCAGACTAGAATTGATAGGGGAGCTCACTCTGAACCAGGTTTTGGTCTCCCCTGTCAGGCCTGGAGGCAGAAAGGTGTTGTCTGCGGTTTCTGTCAGGTGTGAATACCCTCTGTTGTTCTTAAGTGTGACACTACCACCGGGGGCGATAATGACACAGTGGCACTTGGACCTTGGGGTGCCACAACTGGATGTACCGATCCCGGTTGCTGCAAATTTATAGTGGCAACCGGGCCGCAGGGGCGCTACAGCTCCATACTGAGTTTGTCTTGTGCTCAGCCCTCTGCTCCAGGCGTGCGGTACTCACTAAGCTGGCAGCTGGAACTGCAGCACTGGCTCCATACTGTGCAGCATATAACACATAACTTGCAAACACAAAATGTAAGAGGCAACAGAGTCTCACCCTTCCGCTGGCTCACCAGGGATTAGAATATAGCACAGCAAAGTCTGTAGCCAGGTGACTGGATCGTCCCAACCTGGGTGTATGAGGGCGCGCAGTGCTCTCTCCAGGCGCCAGGCATAAGCTCTGATGTTGTCTTCCGGCCTCTGGTAGCAGTGATGAAAGCGCATACGAATGTCAGCTTCATTGCACTCCTCAAAGGCAGCTCGCAGGTTTATCAAATATAGCAGGGGCTGATCTACGATCAGTAACAGACCAGGACACACTCTCTTTTTCTGCTGCCCCAGTTAACTATCCAAGCACCACTGTAGCACGTTGTTGGCCGGACATAGCATACATGTCCAGGACGCCCTCAATCTTTCTTTTGAACTCATCGAGTGTATCAGGGCGGCCATCATACTGGGGCAACCACTTGGCCCCCGCCCCCGAATGTATGGGAACGACATGGGCATTATTGGGGCAACGGTACCTGAAGCACCGGAGGTACTTGCGGTGTTACCGGAGGCAGCCATGGAGGGTCCGTGGTATGTCTGGGGGTCAGCGTATGCCTCCTCGCTGAAGGAGGCCGACATGTTGGAGGCCCCCCTAGTTAATTACAGCCAGCTGCGGAAGAGTGAACTAGTTCAGAGTTTCCAGACCACAGCGTCGGGAATGCTCGGCTGAGCGAGGGGCGGGGTTTCAGTTTTGCGCTCTGCAGACTGGCACGCCCCCTTTCTTCCCATCTTCGGCGCAGTAATGGCGGCGGAACTTTAACAGTCACACTTTAGAGTCAATAAACGGCACACAGTACCCGATGATACCGGGCACGGGATCCTGTTTGTGACGCCATTTTGTGACTTGCCCAGGGCAGGGTCTCAGGCTCAGGCTCGGTTCGGTCTGGGATGTCACGGGTGGCTGCCTGAGGCTGTAGCCCTGGGAGTCAGTGGAAAAGGGGTTATTTACAGGGATTATTTACAGTTTTTGTCTTCGTGACGCCACCTGCTGAGTCTGGTGAGGGATCACCAGCGCCACCACAGTCCTCCGGAGGTCGGTGGGATTGCGACTGTGATGGTATAGTCCCCGCAGGCAGGACTGGGACCTCCGGGACAGAGGGGTGAGGAATGGGCAGGATGCAACAGAGCTGGGACGGTTGGGAGGATAGGAAGAGTCTATGGAGGGGCATGGTGAGGGAGCAGAAAGAAGTCAAACACGCAGCAGAAGTCTCTTTACCTTTTACTGATGGTATTCAGGCAAATGGTCCCAAGTACTGACAGGTAGCTGGGCTGCACAGTGGGCTCCCACAGCAAGTGGGTATAAGGCATCCTTCTCTTTGTATTCTCTGAAGCACAGTCTATTAAATCTTGACTTGCCTCCACTCTCTTCTCTGATCTGTTTCGCCTTCATTCCTGTGCGGTCTCTGGGACAACCTTCTCTTGGTTTCTGCAGTGGCCACTGCACCTGGCTCCCCCTCTGTGTCTTCTTACAAAAGACCGGGTAGCTGTAGCTTCCTCGGTGCCCAGGGGTTTCCTGTGGGACTTTAGTTCTCCACTCCCCAATATCTGCTTCTGTTTCCTCTCTGGAACGAACCCTCAGCTGGAGCTGCCTGTTCCCTGCTTCTGATTCTGCTCCTAGTCTCCTTGCCTTCAGTCCCACTTAGGTTGGTGGGACGCTGAAGGGCTCTTCTCAGTCTCTGGCCTGTGCCTACTCGTTGCACCAGCACCAGCACAGAACCTTCCTGCAGCTCTTCTAGCGTCTGCTACACCCTGACGAACTCTGCCCCCAGCAGCAGTATTTACAGGGGATCCTGCCTAAGTGCAGCAGGTTGAGCTCTCCCTACTTGTACGGGGTGGAAAAGGTGTTGTTTGTAGTGATACCTACTGTGGAAACCCAGCTGTGCAGCAGAGAGATATGTGGTTACCTGCGTTGGCAGGGCGCCACAGTGGCAGCACGCTCCCCCAGAGTGAAGGATAGCAGGGGCGGGATTCTCTTTTCCCGCTCCTCTCTGACCCGGCCCACGACAAGGGCCCTGGCACGCCCCATATCCAGCACATGGCGTCAGTCTTTTTGGGCCGCCATTATTGAGGCCTTTCAAACAAATTAAAAAACACAGTTCCGTAGGCACACAAGGCTCGGCTTTATTGGTCCAGGTCATCCTGTTGTGACCCAGAAGCTGAGGCGCCCCAGAGCCATGGCGTACTCAAGACGGGACGCTGCTGTCTCTAGGGGAAGTCACGGGGGTCGTGACCCGGTACCATGGCCTGGCTTCAGCTGAAAAGAGTAGGGGTCTTTCTGGCGTTGTTGAGAGAGGGGTTATATACAAGGAGATTTTGTGACGCCACCCGTTATGTGTGGCTAGGGATGGCCACCACTGCTGCAGAACCTCCAGGGATGATGGACAGCAGCTGGGATGGAACGGATCTCCATGGGTAAAGCCAATCCCTGGAGCAGAGTATACAGTCAATATGTGGGATGCAGGGTAACGAGCACAAGTAACAGGCAGACTCACTGTTTTGTAGTTTTCTCAGTCCTTTTACTGGAGCAGATGTTAAGGATAGCTGTCCATGCAGTCTTTGAGAGCGACTCGGGGTTCTTCCCTTCCGGTTGGGTCTTTGGCTCCCTTACAGCACCCAGTGTATTGGCTCCTGCAGCTGCATAAGCTGAGCTGCCAGCCCTGTCTCTTCCTGCGAGGTACTAGTATGTCAGGCAACTCGAGTCCGTTCTTTCTACCGTGTTCCTGGGGGTCAGCTCCTGAACTCTCTATGTTGCTGTGTCTGTGGGTACGGTGTGGCTGAGGCATCTGGAATCCCCACCTTCCAGTGTTGACTGCCGGGGACATGAGACCTTGCACAGTCTCGGACTCCGGTGTACGTTCTTTGCGCTATTCCTCTGGGGTGAGCACAGGATTGTTCAGCTTCCCAGGTGTGTTCTTGCTTCTCTCCTCGGGACCCTAACCTGAGGCCTGGCACTTAGCTACTGACCTTGGGATGAGCTTAGCATGGCTCTTTTACACCCCAGTCCTCTTCACAGTCCTCCCAGGAACTGAACTCACTTGCCCCTCCCCAGACCAGAATTTATAGGGAAGCTCATCCTGGACCCGGGTTTGGTCTCCCCCTTCTGGCCTGGAGGTGTAAGTGTTTTGTGTGTGATACCTGATGAGAAGACCCTTTATTGCTCTCTCGTGACACACCACCCAGGGGCAGTGTTGACACTGTGGCACTTTGACCCAGGGGTGTCACACAAGCATGTGCTTTTGTCGAGCCCAGGCTTTGGGGTACTTGGGTGTCAGGCGGCAAGGGTTAATGGTGTCATGGGGAATGGCGGCCACGCCTGATCCCGTGTCCTGGGCCTATCTTTGAAAAGGGGGTGATATTTACAGGGGACTATTTACAAGAGTTTGTTGTCGTGATGCCACCTGTAGTCTCTGGTGATTTGCACCAGCGCCGCCACAGTCCGCCGGAGGTAGATGGTATCACGGCTAGGATGGTGTAGTCCTCCACAGGTAGGACTGGACCCCTGGGGCAGCAGTCCTGTAAAGTAACAAGTTCATGCAAAAGAAAATGCAGCAGAGTAAAGTTCACTTCTCTCCGGGTACTTTACTGGAAACTTTAGCAGCATTAGTTACAGTTCTCAGTTCAGCATTCAGAAGTTATAACAGGTAGCTAACGGATGGCTGCAAGCGGATCCCAGGTGGTATGTTGGAACCCTTGGTGTGTGCCTTCCTTCCCGTCTATTCCTTCCTGCTTCCCAGTAATTATATGAAGTCCGGTGACTTGGAATCAGCCGGACCTCCATTATTCCTCTCACCCTTGCTCCCATTGGATAACCTTCTGCTTGCTGACCATCGAACCATCAAGCGGTGCCTGGTACCCTCTTTCGGTTGCTCAGGTGCCTGGGGTGGCCTGTAGACTCCCCAGGACTCCAGATTTTCTGTGGTCCTGAAGTATCCCACAGGTGCGGGTTCCGGGACCCGGTAAGCTGTCGAGGATAGACCTCCTCAAGTCCTTCCTTCCCCAACTGACTGTCTGCTCCTGGGATCTGTCCTTTCTCCCACTCTCCTGGTTCCTCAGGCTCACTGCCTGACTGCCTCTCTCCAGACCTGGAGGCAAAGACCTCCTTGTTCCCCCTAGAGGTGGTTTTGTTCCCTCCCGGGTAGCTCCCACTATGTGATCTAGTGTGGGGTGCTGGTTAATGGGTTCCACCCACCATCCTAGAATCTGCTTGCAGCTGGAGTATCTGCACCTCTTTTACGGATGCAGTACCCCTCCGTGACGCCTGCTTGGCGGGGCGCCACACTTTCTTTGCCCCACCCAGGTGTCCAAACATGGCAGTGGCATGAGTAAGTGTGCATGCTTTCAAAATGATGGCCACCTTAGTAAATGGGCATGCGTGCCAAGTACATGCATTCGTAGTTACTGAGGCGACATTGTGTGCGCTGGTGAGGTGCGACGATGGTGGTGATGAGCAGCGGGAGTAGCGCCGAAGGGTCCCTAGCATCTTTTTCGGGTGGCGTTAGGTTTGGGTGTCAACGGCACTGCTGGTGGCTGCGTGTAATGGTCCAGTACTAGTGAATGCCATATTTGCACACCTGGCACGTAATACAGGGACAACCGGTTGGAAGTGAATGACAGACGCCACAAGGTAAGTATATAGTAGATAAAACCATAAATAGTTTCCCCTATATACAGTATGAACCCACACACACTATCCTATAAACAATATGAGCCCAAACATATCTGCCCCTATATACAGTATATGCCCACACACATCTTCTACATACAGTATGAACCCACACACAGCCTCTCTATATTTGGTATGATCCCACACACAGCTGCCCCTATATGACATATGACCCCATAAAAAGACTTCTACAGTGGCATGGAAAGGTTTGGGCACCCCTGGTCAAAATTACTGTTATTTTGAACAGTTAAGCAAGTTGAAGATGAAATGATATCTAAAAGACATTAAAAATTACACATTTCCTTTGTATTTTAAACCAAAAAAAATTCATCTTTAACATTTTAAAAATTACAAAAAAGAAAATGAGCTGATGTAAAAGTTAGTGTACCCGTGGAGATTTGGAACTGGATGACTTTTCCAAGAAGAATGCATGAAAATCCTTCAAACAAGAATTGTTTGAGGAAGGAGGATTAAAAAGATAAAACCTACTGATGACTTTGTGACTCTTTGGGTGAGTTTTTACATTGGAGCAGCGCGGACCGTGTTACACCTGTACTCCCATCATCTCCTTGAATTTCACTACTGGTCAGTAGTTGGTGGAGGTCCTGCAGCAGCTGAAAGATTCTTCTAAAACGCCTTCAAATCAGTTGTGGGGTCCACAACTGAACCAGGTGAGTGGCTCCTCAGCATCACTCTTTCTAGTGTCACTAGTGATAGGGCACTATTGCACCTCTTGTCCCCCACCCTCTTATTTTTTCAAACAAGAATTGAAAGACTCTTGGCTGCTACAAAAAGCATTTACAAACTGTGATACTTGCAAAAGGTGGTGCTGCTGGGTACTAACCGTGCAGAGTGCCCAAACTTTTTTCACTGGCCCATTTTCCTTTTTGTAATTTTTTAATTGTAAAACATAACAATAATGGTTTTTTTTTTGCCTAAAATACAAAGGAAAAGAGTCCTCTTCATGCCTTTTAGAGCTCATTTAATCTTTAACTTACTTAACAGTTCACAATAACAGTAATTTTGACCTTGTGTACAGTATGAGTCTATGACACGCAGGGGCTGACTGGCGGCGACGCAACACCTGGGTGGCAAAATTTTTCCGGCAGCCCTTGGGTGAGGACCGGAGGGGGGGGGGGGTGGAAAGGTGCTGTCGGAAATTCTTGGCGGCCCATCTCAGTCCCTCCAGCCAGGCCCGTATTTGGAGTTCCTGCTGCCCTAGGCACTGTCAGCGGTGCGCCCCCCCATCGCGCCACGCTCCCCTGCAAACAGAGGAGTAGCTAAAAGGAGCCTAGAGGTTCCCATTATGGTTGGAGTAGATGGTTGCTAGATGACCGCCACCATGTCACATCTGCAAGGAGGTGGCAGTCATGTTTTGGGTCGTAATCATGTGGAGAGAGCTAGTTTGCCCCTATAGGGTCCATGAAGGCGTGAAAAGGACCACGGCAAAGTATATATACTTTTAGACTGACCACTTTTTTTCTTCGTACAAAATCATCCCCATGCATGACAATGCACCATCTCTTGGTACAGAGCATACCCCTGAGTAATTGGCTGCTATGGACATAAAAGTAGAGAAAACCATGGTGTGGTTACCAGTCTCCCCTGATCTCAGCCCTATTGAGAAACTTGGAAGTACCATTAAGCAAAAAAAATCTAAGATGCTGTAAGACATTAACCGTCAAACCAGCAGCTCTGGGAGTCAATTATGACATCCTGCAAACAAATGCAATCTTAAAACATCGAAAACCTGACAAGTGCAATAAATGCAATATTTGTGAAGGTGATATCAAAGAAAGGCGATATACAATATGAGACATACTGGTAGGATGTTTTCATTGTGAGCCTCAATGGGAACAGTGTTGATGATGTATGTAAAGTGCTGTGGAGTTCATAGTGTAATATAAATGTAAAAAAATATTTCTTCATATGTCGTCACAATACCGGGATCTGAGGATCTTCTATTTCGAGGTCAGGGGCTCTCTGATGCCATGTCGCTGCCTGTCTCGCTGTCTTCCTCTTTTGACACTGCAGTGCGATGGACAAGAGAGCATTAACTGATTAATAACAAGAAGTATGGTGTGCACTAACTGAGCCATAAACCCCCCCCCCCATACCATGAAGTATGGTGTGTGTACTAACTGAGCCATAAACCTCCTCATACCATGAAGTATGGTGTGTGTACTAACTGAGCCATAAACCTCCTCATACCATGTCCAGCAGACACTGTAGGATTACTATATGGATTTTATTATTAGGGCACGGACACACTGGCGTGAAACTTTGATGAGTGCAATGTGTGATTTTATCGCAGTGCAGTCAGTTAATCAACGTCTGAAACACATTGGGGAGTGTCGGACGCTTTTTTCTCATCCAGATTCTGGATGGGAAAAAGTCACAACATGCTGCGGCAGTATGCGATTCATGTGCGAGACTCGCCAATGCAAGTCTATGAGTCCGACAAAATCATGGAGCGCACACTGACAGCACACGAACCATCCGAGAGGCATCTGTTTTTTTCACTGATACATTATCATTCTTCAGCTGAGACAACTGTAAAATGCTCCTGTAAATGATTCTACAGTAATAGCTGCTGAGAAACAAAACAGATTGCACATGGATGTGATCTAAGAAAACTGTCGGACACTCGCACAGCATTTGGATGTCCCAGTGGCCAGCTACACAAACAGCCCGCCACAGCCACACACAGAGCCACAACCACACAAAAACAGTTAGCCACATAGACAGCCAGCCAGCCACATAGACAGCTACACAGACGCAGAGAGCCACACAGAGAGACACAGCCACATAGACAGCCACACACATAGCCACAGCCAGCCACACACAGAGCCACAGCCAGCAACATAGACAGCCATAGCCAGCCACACACAGGCACACACAGACACAGCCAGCTACACACACAATATCAGCCACACACACAATCGGCCACACACATACAGCCACACACACAGCCAGCCATACACAGCCAAAGCCAGCCAGCCACACATACAGCCACACACATACAGCCAGCCACATAGACAGCCACACACACAGCCAAAGCCAGCCACACACAGACGCAGCTACCCACACACACAGACACAGCCAGCCACACACACAGCGAGCAATATAGACAGCCATAGCCAGCCACACACAGACATACAGCCAACCACACAGCCAGCCACACACACATAGTCAGCCACACACAGCCAAGCAGCCCAGCCACACACACACAGTCAGCCACACACAGCCAAACAGCCCCAGCCACACACAGCCAGCCACGCAGCCTCAGCCACAGCCATGCAGCCACAGTCAACCCCAGCCATCCACAACCACGCAGCCCCAGCCACACACAGACATAGTTAGGCACACACAGCCAGCTACAGCCACATAGCCCCAGCCACATAAAGACACAGTCAAACACACAGTCAGCCACATGCAGCCACGCAGCCCTAGCCACACATAGACACAGTCAGCCACACAGACACATTTTGCCATACACAGCCAGCCACGCAGCCTCAGCAACACAGACACAGTCAGCCACAGACAGCCCTAGCAACATAGACACATAGTCAGCCACAGCCACGCAGCCCCAGCCACACACAACCAGCCACGCAGCCCCAGCCACACACAACCAGCCACAAAGCCCCAGCCACACGCAGCCAGCCACATACAGCCAGCCACAAAGCCCCAGCCACACACAACCAGCCACAAAGCCCCAGTCACACACAATCAGCCACAAAGCCCCAGCCACACACAACCAGCCACAAAGCCCCAGCCACACAAAACCAGCCACAAAGCCCCAGCCACACAAAGCCCCAGCCACACAAAGCCCCAGCCACAAAGCCCCAGCCACACAAAGCCCCAGCCACAAAGCCCCAGCCACACAAAGCCCCAGCCACACAAAGCCCCAGCCACACAAAGCCCCAGCCACACAAAGCCCCAGCCACAAAGCCCCAGCCACACAAAGCCCCAGCAACACAAAGCCCCAGCCACACAAAGCCCCAGCCGCACATAGCCCCAGCCACACAAAGCCCCAGCTACAACACCCCAGCCACATACAGACAAATAGTCAGCCACACAGGCACAGCCCCAGCCATACACAGACACATAGACAGAAAGACACACACAAAGAGGGAGCGGCACACACACACACACTACCCACCACCACCAGCTGCTGCAGCTCATCATGATCTTTACACATTTTGCTGGCTCCCGCGCTGTGGAAGTTGGAACAACTTCCGGGGCCTGCAGTAGAGATGAGGAGGCGGGGCCCAGAGATTGACTGATGATAGGAGGACCCAGGTGACGTGAAGGGCTCACGTCACACAGGTCCTCCTATCTCCAGTCAATCTCTCTGGGTCCCGCCTCCTCATCTCTACTGCAGGCCCCTCCATGCCTCCGCTTCTCCCTGGAGGGAGAGGAATTGCTGCAGTGCCACCTCTCTCTCTGACGCTGTCTCCTCTGCGGTGGGCCCCTCCTCTTTTCTCACGGCGGGTCTGTTCACTGCCTGCTGCAGGGTGGGTGAGTGAGGTCCGCGGCCCGTTTCTGTGGGTGGGCGGCCCTAGGTGGGGGCTATACCACCAGCCCAGGGGGCACTTGCCCCCCTGCCACCTGGGCCAGTCCACCACTGATGACACGCCCCTCCAGGACCTTAGAATACTTGGAACCGGGCTTTGAGGCTTTATCATGGGGATCACAAAGACCAAGACCCGACTCCGTGGCCCTGGCGGTGTCATTAAAAGTTCGGTGTGGGTGGCATTCTCTCTCTTAGGGAAGGTCATTTGGCGTGGAGGGTTCATTTTGGGAAGGGATGACTGGACCTGGGGATACTTGTGTTTTTACGTGACGCCACCTGCAAGTTGTGGCTATAGATGGCCGCCGCTGCACTACAGTTCTCCTAGGAGCCGATGGTAGGGAGGCAGCAATGTTCTTAAGACCTCTACGGGTAGGGCTGACCCCCAGGGCATCTAGAGGTACCTTGAGTGAGTTGGTAGTCATGTTGCTGGTGCTCTTGACGCGTTAAGAAAGTTCACAGACGCAACGGGGTGCAGTCTTCAGATGTTTTACTCACAATTACTGGGCACTGAGCACTGGATTCTTGAAGGCAGGGATCCAGCTACCATCCAGGTAGTAGGATGGTATGTAATTGACACCCTTTCTCTGTCGTTTCTTGGTCGTCTCACACTGCTCTTACCTCTCCCGTCCTGCCTTGCGCCTCACCACACAGAGCTCTGACCTACAGTATCTCCCCTTAGACCTATAGCTGTCACTTTTTCAACAGATGTGTGCGGTTCTCAACTGTGTCACCATGGAAGTACCAAAGACTCCGGGTTGCTAGCTGAGCCTTGTCTGTTTTCTCCACTGGTCTTGGGGTTTCCGATGCCCCTGTCCTTGCGGCCTGGTCCTTCCACTTGCCTGCGCCTGACAATAGATACGAGCCCACGGGTGGATCGTTCACTTCCCGTGTCTCTGGGACCCCTTCATCCTCCTGGAGCCACCCAGTTCTGTCTCTGCTCCTTGGTCTGGCCTCAGGAAGAGCTCCCACTTGCTCTAGTCTTCTGGACACCTCTCTCAATTTCTTTGCTTTCTGTGACAGACATTCTAAAGGCCCAGTTATACACACAGATAATTGTGCAGAGATTGTTCGCAGATTTCTGGGTGCAGTGAAATCATGGACACATTGTTCCATTTTGTGACTGTGTACAAATGTAACAATGTGTCCATGATTTCACTGCAACCAGAGATCTGCGAACAATCTCTGCACAATTATCTGTGTGTGTAACTGGGCCTTTACTCTAGCTTCCCTCCAACTCAACTTTCGCTGTTCAACGGTCTCTCCTCAGCTGTTCAACTGTCTCTCCTGCATTCTAGATCTTCCCCACTCAATTTATATCCTTTGTCACGTGTCCCACGTCATCTACGTGTGCTCTTCCTGACCTTACTCCTTCCCAGGTGTTCCTCTCCACCCATCCCCACTACAATGGTTCCTAGTGCGTGACCTGGGTGCCTGGTACCGGTCTGTACCCCTCTTACCAGAGAGTGGAATACTACATCCTGACAGGGATGCAGTACCTCTGTGGCGACTTGATCCACAGGGGCGCCACATCTACACAAGCTTTATCTATGTACACTATGAGCCCATGCACAGACTCCTATCTACAGTATGAGCCCACACACTTACCCACTGAGCCCTAAATACAGAATGAGCCTACACACAGCCCTCCCTATGTACAGAATGAGCCAGTTGTCCCTATATATATATATATATATATATATATATCTATATATATATATATATATAGTTTGAGCCCATACACAGTCTCCTATGCACAATATAAGCCAACACACTGACGCCTATATACAGTCATGGCCAAAAGTTTTGAGAATGATACAAATATTAATATTTACAAAGTCTACTGCCTCAGTTTTTCTAATGGCAATTTGCATACACTCCAGAATGTCATAAAGAGTGATCAGCTTAACAGTAATTACTTGCAAAGTCAATATTTGCCTAGAAAATGAACTTTAACCCCCAAAACACATTTCAACATCATCGCAGTCCTGCCTTAAATGGAGCAGCTAACATCATTTTAGTGATTGTTCCATTAACACAGGTGTGGGTGTTGATGAGGACAGGGCTGGCGATCAATCAGTCATGATTAAGTAAGAATGACACCACTGGACAATTTAAAAGGAGGTTGGTGCTTGGTATCATTGTTTCTCTTCAGTTAACCATGCTTATCTCTAAAGAAACACGTGCAGCCATCATTGCACTGCACAAAAATGGCCTAACAGGGAAGAGTATCGCAGCTACAAAGATTGCACCTCAGTCAACAATCTATTGCATCATCAAGAACTTCAAGGAGAGAGCTTCCATTGTTGTCAAAAAGGCTCCAGGGCGCCCAAGAAAGACCAGCAAGCGCCAGGACCGTATCTTAAAACTGTTTCAGCTGCGGGATCAGACTACCAGCAGTGCCGAGCTTGCTCAGGAATGGCAGCAGGCTGGTGTGAGTGCTTCTGCACGCACTGTGAGGCGGAGACTCTTTGAGAAAGGCCTGGTTTCAAGGAGGGCAGCAAAGAATCCACTTCTCTACAGAAAAAACATCAGGGATCGACTGATATTCTGCAAAAGTTACAGGGAGTGGACTTCTGAGGACTGGGGTAAAGTCATTTTCTCTGATGAATCCCCTTTTCGATTGTTTGGGACATCTGGAAAACAGCTTATTCGGAGAAGAAGAGTTGAGCGCTACCACCAGTCTTGTCTCATGCCAACTGTAAAGCATCCTGAAACCATTCATGTGTGGGGTTGCTTCTCAGCCAAGGGAATCGGCTCACTCACAGTCTTGCCTAAAAACACAGCCATGAATAAAGAATGGTACCAGAATGTCCTCCAAGAGCAATTTCTCCCAACCGTCCAAGAGCAGTTTGGCGCCCAACAATGCCTTTTCCAGCATGATGGAGCACCTTGCCATAAAGCAAAGGTGATAACTAAATGGCTCAGGGAACAAAACAGAGATTTTGGGTCCATGGCCTGGAAACTCCCCAGATCTTAATCCCATTGAGAACTTGTGGTCAATCATCAAGAGACGGGTGGACAAACAAAATCCAACAAATTCTGCCAAAATGCAAGCATTGATTATGCAAGAGTGGACTGCTATCAGTCAGGATTTGGTCCAGAAGTTGATTGAGAGCATGCCAGGGAGAATTGCAGAGGTCCTGACGAAGAAGGGTCAACACTGCAAATATTGACTTGCTGCATTAACTCATTCTAACTGTCAATATAACCTTTTGGTACTCATAATATGATTGCAATTATATTTCTGTATGTGATATAGACATCAGACAAACACAAATAAAAACAAGAGGGCAGCAGATCATGTGAAAATATCATTTTGGTGTCATTCTCAAAACTTTTGGCCATGACTGTACAGTATGAACCTACACACAGCCCTCTTATGTACAGTATAAACCTATACACAGCTGTCCCAATATACAGTATGAATTCATACACAGTAGCATAACTTGAAACTCATGGGCCCCCAATTACTGCAAATCTTTAATGGCCATAGTCTTTTTCTATAGACCACCGGGACTTTTGGGACCCCTAGACTCCGGGGCCCGGGTGTGATTGCAACCCCTGCACCTGTTGTAGTTACGCCCCTGCACAGACTCCTATGTACAGTCTGAGTCCACGCACTGACCCATTTGTATACAGCATGAGTCCACACACATCCACACATATAAAAAAATACTCATTTTACTTACATTCACCTGCTGCTCTGCTGTGGTCTTTGGTGTGTGGAGTGACATTTCGCAAAGCAGATACAACATCATTACGTCTGCTGTCTGTTGCACATGCCAAATGGTGGACAGTGGCCCCCTCTTCCACCACTATGTTCACCACTGCCTTCATATAGCAGTGAAAGTGGGATGCCAGTTATGGGACAGCAGCGACATGGTGTGTGTTTTCAGCCCTTTGGCTGTCCTTTGCTCTGGTCTAATAAAGTCTATAGTCTTCTAGATTTTACATGAAGTTCATAGGTGGAAGCAGACACAGATGGTTTTCAGTCAATATCCCAGCGTGTATTTCCAGCAGCAGCTCACTGTATACTAAATGATAAGGTAAAAAATGTTTATACCGTGTAAGTCAGTAGATAGAAAAATATTAGAATCTGAGAGTCCTCAGTTGATACCTTTTAATGACTAACTGAAAAAATGGTAAACATAGCATGGAGGTCTTAAGAGGAGCTGCACGTGTGGAGCCCACTGGGACGGGGTACTCGGTGCCGGATCAGGGTACTGCTGGGGATGTCACGGCGTACTTGGTCCGGACTGTGTCCAGGGTTCCGCAGTAAAAGGGGGGATATTTACAGGGGAGTTTGTCGTGACGCCACCCACGGGTTGTGGTCAATGAGGAGACCACTGCTGCAGTGTACTTCTGTCAGGAGGATAGATGGATGCTGCAGCCAGGTGGATGAGCCCGCCACGGGTCGGGACAGCTCCTGGCAGGGTAAAATGGTGGATTGACAGTTCTGTATACCTGGAATCAGACACGGACACTCAGACAGTGTTCACCGGGTTTACTTGTAAGCTCTTCAGACAATTTACAGCAGTTCTCAGTACAGTTCAGCTCTTAGCAGTTCACAGTGCAGTTAACCCCAGGAACACTTGAACCCTCTGCAGCCAGGTTGTCACTCTAAGACCCCTCACTCTTTCCATATGTCCTTTCAGGCTGATTCTCTCTCTCTCTTCTTCTGGGTGGATTGCGGAGCGGCAGCTCGGTCCCTCAATGTGGCTTCGCCCTATGTGTATGAGCGGTAAGCCGGGTCCTCCTACTTGCTGCTATGCCCCCAACCCTGTAGTGGGAACACAGATCTGAAATCTGTGTTCCCCGTCAGCTTGCCTGGGGAGCCAGTATGAGACTTCGGTTCCCCCTCAGAGCCTTGCGTGTCCCTGTCTTGCAAGGGATCACCGGGCTCTTTTCTACCCTTGTAACTTTCCAGGTACTTCAGGAGGGTCTTTCCTGTCAGTAATTTGTCAGCGCTACCGTCTTCCTCGGACCCGGTGGCACCGGTCCGGTTTCTGTTGTTTCTGTCTTTTACTGGTCACTCTGTCTTTTCCTGTCAGCCTACTCCTCTTGGTCTTTGCTGCTCGACACTTTCCTACTGGCTAACTACTTCCTGTTTCTCCTTTTTATACTGGTTCGTTACCATGACTACGCCTCACCCACTTATAACTGGCCCTAGTACCCCTTGCCTGCCTAGAGTCCCAGGCTCCAGGTTGGGTCTATGTCAGTGGATGTATGTTTTAGAGGTGTTTGATATACAAACTGTCTACCTTCCTGCCTGGCTGCAGTTCCTACCTGTGGCCACCCTGGTCGCAGGGGCGCCAAATTCCCCCAGAGTTAAACCGGCGTGTCCTCACGCAGTCCGGCATGGATTCCCCTGAAAACCATTTTTATCTTGCAAACATTAACATTAAATATATTTGTCATCCTGTTACAGAGCTACGGAACTTAAAAGGTTGCCTTTAAATATTAATATAAATAACACATAACATACATTACTTAAAAAGTATAAAAAAAGTCTTTTTAAAAGTGCCAAAAGTTTCTTAAAACAGCACGTTACTTTCTAGCAAAAAGTAATAAAGTTCTTAAAAAGTGCAAAAGTTTCTCAAAAAGTGCAAAAACGTTAAAAAGGGCAAGCGCTTTAAATACACAGTCTCAAAAGTACAATTTGGTCTTAAAACCAATGGGGAGCACACCGAGTGCTCAACTATATACAAGAAAGTTTATACCATATCACTGTTCATGACATTAATTGTCCATGACACATATAAGACAAACGGGAAAAAGGCTAACATTCACCCAGGATTGGGACGGAGTCAATAAAGGGTATGTGTCACATACCGAGATCGCTAACGAGATCGTTACTTTTGTGACGCAATAGCGATCTCAGCAACGACATCGCTACGTGCGACAGGGTGTAACGATCTGGTCCCCTGCTGCGAGATCGGCAATCGTTACACAGCCTCCTGGTTCATTTTTTGGTCGTTGCGCTCCCGCTGGGAACGCTGTATCGCTGTGTTTGACACCTTACCGACGATATCGTTGGCAACATACGTAGGCGTGCACGCATGTGAGAAGGAAATACAACGACTGAACAATATCGTTGAAGAAATCGCTAGGGTGGACATATCGTTGTATAGATCGGCGTGTTTGAATACCAAGTAGCGATACCGATAATGACTCATCAGCGATCCCGGGAGCCATGTCGTTATCGGGATCGCTACTGCGGTCGTTACGTCTGACCGGGCCTTAAGGATCACATCACATTCACACTTACAGTCTCTTGCTGATAACAGGATCCGGGTTTTCACTCCTTACTCTTCCTCTCTACATTCCATGGCAGGATCTGTGGAGCTCTCCTAGGGAACAATTCCAACTCTTGTAGAGCTTGAACCAACAAGTAGCTACTTGGCGTCTGGGTGACTGCGTCTTTAGTGGTTTTTACTACAACTGTCTCTACATGGGTTGTCGAATCCGGGTTGGTATCTGGATCCGTGTAAGCAATTGATTCCAGGTAAACAACTGGATCCTCTCATCCTGGTGGTTCGCTGTCTTCTTGCACTCCTAGGGATAGCCTTTTCACTTGAACCCCATATGGACCTCTTTCTCCCTGTACGATATTATAGGAGACCCATTCTCCGATTTGTACTCTCCTGTCTGAATGCTTTGCTGGAAGGTGCGCTTCTACATCCCGCCTGTTAATGAAAATGTCTCTTGGCGCACCGGGTTCACGGGCGAATGAAAATCCCTTATCTGCAATTATCTTGATGATTTGCCCCTGGTGCCATGGAGATCTCTGCACCTCCCTATCGCGTCGGGCCTCAGCCTTTGCCTCTTTAGAGCGGGCTATCATAATCTGCTTCTGTATCTGCCGCTCTACCTCCTCCTTCTGCCACTTGCGATAACAGCGTCGCAGGTATTCCTCCCGGGTGATAAGCTCTGCAGGGTCTACTGGGCCGTCAGGGTCCCCAAGGAAGCCCATAAGGTCATCGCTGGCCTCACTCCTCTCCCACCAGCATCGGAGTTGTTCCCCTCTCTCCTCTGATGTTGTAGGCACAGGAATCAGGGGCTCCGACAGTGGCAACCATGCCTCCTCTAGGGCTCCGAGTGGGTCAGTCACTCCTGGGGCAGAGAGCGGTGCAGCTCCGGGGATTGACAGGTGAATCAGGGTCGTGGTGTGGCATTCTCCTTCACTCCTGGTGCAACTACTAAAGGCGCCAACCCAACCGGGTTGCGCAGACACAGTCTTCAGATTCTGATGAATGTCTATTTGAATCTGTGTCCTTTGCTCCGCTTGGGCCCGGGTCATCTGCAGGGGTAACAGCCGCATTACACCCTTCCGGGTGTCTCGGATCTCCGGATGCTCTCTGCCGCCTTCCACCATGCTGCTGAGGTCTCTAAAGATCTTTCCCTGGCCAGGTTCCTCCACTAACTCGTTCTGTGGGCCCTCCGGGATCACTTGGGGTCTTTCTCCTGCAGCGCTCTCCTCAATGTCCTTCTCTTCCGTCCATGGGTATCGTAATGGCGACTGTTCCGCATCCGGTTTCCTGTCCCGCCTTCCTTGGGCGTCTTCTTCCGCTCCCGCCACATCCTCATTGGCTATTACAATTTGAGGCGGAGGTTCTTCCTTAGGATTGATGGCTGGCTCCCCGGAGTTAAGGGGAGCCAGGGTGGGCCTTTCTTTTCCAGCATTTAGGCGCACTGAGTCCGGTTCTATTGGACTGGATCCATCTTGGATTCTGCAGTGAGACAGGGACTCTCTTCTTCCACCTGATGACGTCAGAGCGGTGAGCAGCTTTTCTTCCCGCACATCGCACGCTCTGTAATGGTGGAATTTAAAAATTACAGTCCTTGTGGCGCAGTTCAAATTCAGTTTGCCGCGCGCTCAGCAATGGTGGCAGATTCAAAACAGTCACTTATCACGGCACACAATGCCCGGTTTACCGGGCACGGTAGATCCTGTTCGTGACGCCAGGTTGTGGAGCCCACTGGGACGGGGTACTCGGTGCCAGACCGGGGTACTGCTGGGGAGGTAACGACGATCTTTGTCCGGACCGTGTCCCGGGTTCCGCAATAAATGGGGAGATATTTACAGGGGAGTTTGTCGTGACGCCACCCACGGGTTGTGGTCAATGAGGGGACCACCGCTGCAGTGTACTTCTGTCAGAAGGATTTATGGATGCTGCAGCCAGGTGGATGAGCCTGCCGCAGGTTGGGACAGCTCCTGACAGGGTAAAATGGTGGACTGACAGTTCTGTATACCTGGAATCAGACACGGACACTCAGACAGAGTTCACCGGGTTTACTTGTCAGCTCTCCAGATAATTTACAGCATTTCTCAGAACAGTTCAGCTCTTAGCAGTTCACAGTGCAGTTAAGCCCGGGAACACTTGAACCCTCTGCAGCCAGGTTGTCACTCTAAGACTCCTCACTCTCTCTATATGTCCTTTCAGGCTAATTCTCTCTCTTCTTCTGGGTAGATTGCGGAGCGGCAGCTCAGTCCCTCAATGTGGCTTCCCCCTAAGTGTATGGGCGGTAAGCCGGGTCCTCTTAATTGCTGCTATGCCCCCAACCCTGTAGTGAGAACACGGATCTGAAATCTGTGTTCCCCGTCAGTTTGTCTGGGGAGCCGGTATGAGACTTCAATTCTCCCTCAGAGCTGACACTCTGGTTCCAGCCTAGCCTTGGGTGTCCCTGTCTTGCAAGGGATCACCGGGCTCTTTTCTACCCTTGTAACTTTCCAGGTACGTCAGGAGGGTCTTTCCTGTCAGTAATTTGTCAGCGCTACCGTCTTCCTCGGACCCGGTGGCACCGGTCCGGTTTCTGTTGTTTCTGTCTTTTACTGGTCACTCTGTCTTTTCCTGTCAGCCTACTCCTCTTGGTCTTTGCTGCTCGACACTTTCCTACTGGCTAACTACTTCCTGTTTCTCCTTTTTATACTGGTTCGTTACCATGACTACGCCTCACCCACTTATAACTGGCCCTAGTACCCCTTGCCTGCCTAGAGTCCCAGGCTCCAGGTTAGGTCTATGTCAGTGGATGTATGTTTTAGAGGTGTTTGATATACAAACTGTCTACCTTCCTGCCTGGCTGCAGTTCCTACCTGTGGCCACCCTGGTCGCAGGTGCGTCACACACGGAAACTGCAACCACTCCTACAAAAAAGATGCCCGACTAAAATCAATATTTCCGGATCCCCCACTCTTGTGTTTTAGACAACCTCCGAATCTAAAACACATCATTGTCAGAAGCGCCCTGTCCTCTCCAGCAGCAACATGAATCTTTCCCTGCAACCAGAACAGGTGCAAAACCTGTCCATCTATAATGACAACGGACAAGATAAGGATTCCTGGGACAGATTAGGACTACAAGAACCCAGGTAGCTTCAGTTGCATCACAAGCAATGTGGTATATTTAATCATATGTACAAAATGTCCAACAGGTGGCATGTATGTAGGTGAGACCTGGCAAAAATTCAGGACAAGAATGAATTCTCATCACCACTCAATAAAAGAAAAGTGTATGGACCTACCTGTGGGCAAAGCATTTTTTGCAGCCCTGACCACAGTGAAACTGATATGGGTCTGCTCATCTTAAAAAGCAACTTCAAATCTCAGAGAGAGAAGAATTTGGGAATACAAATTGATAACGACTTTTGACACATTCAAAACAGGATTAAATGTATCACATGGATTCATGGCTTTTTATATAACATGAATGGACATTTGGGGACATCACAGATTCATGCATTTTTATATAAATTGAAAAGACATTTGGGGATATCACATCTTCCAACAGACTCCATTTTGAGGACAATGAACTTTTGACACTTCTTATGTGAACACCCTCGCTTCCTTTTATTGCTTTCCTCAACTCATTTAAGTATTTTCAGTTCTCCCCAGACCACTACCATATAGCAATAATACAATTTGTTCTGCTTATCTTAAACTTTTAGTTCCAATTCCCAGGCCCATCTCTTCCTCCCTGGCCTGACTCTGTTTTACGTCTTCTGTCGCATTTACAATAATATCTAAGACTGTTGTTTTGTTTTGTTTCATTTGCTTATGTATATATGTATGTGTGGAGCCCCAAAGGGACGTGGGGTACTCGGTGCCGGACCGATCTGCTGCTGGGGATGTCACTGGTGGCCTGGTCCGGACCGTGTCCCTGGCTCAGCACAATAAAAGGGGAATATTTACAAGGGAGATTGTCACGGGTGACGCCACCCACTTGGTGCGGCCAGTAATGGGGGCCGCCGCTGCTGCAGAACCTCCGGGGGTGATGTAATGGCAGCGGGGATGGTATAGTTCCAGTGGGGAGAACTGTATCCCCCGGGGCAGTAAGGAGTTAAAGTCTATGGTGTGTGTGTGTTGTTGGAGCACACTTACTTGCAGACACTGCAGGGATCTCTCCTCAGCGTTGGTGCTGACAGGCTGTGGCTCTGCAGGTTGAGGTCTTCTTGGTGCAAGCCTGTATGGGAGAAAGGGTCTGCAGATGGAAGTAGGCAAGAGGCTGTTCAGGGTTTCCAAGGCTTTACTTAAGGTCTTTCAAGCAAGTTACAGGTTATTCACAGTTGTTAGCACACAGTTGCTCTCTACTCCCTTTCCGGGTTCCCTTCTCTCCTGCAGCCAGGCTCCTCTCTCCTTGTGACCCCTCACACAGTCTCTTAGTGTCCTTTCCGGGCTATTACTCTCTCCCTTACACGGGTGTGTGTGAACGCTGGACAGTATGGCGGTGACTCGGGCTTCGGTGAGTCCTAATGCGTCACTTAGCTGCCTGTCCTTTGGGTTAGGAACTCCAGCCTGAAACTGAAGCTCCCCGTCAGTGAATCTGGGGATACCGGGTAAATCGTCGGTCCCCTTCAGAGCTGACACTCTGCTTTAGCCCAGCCTGCAGTAGTCCACAGCATTAAACTACCAGGCTCCTTCTCTCTGTGTTCCTTCCAGTATATATGAGGGCTACCCCGCCTGCAGTTGGTTGCTTGAGCTGTAATTCTAGGGCCCCGGATTACACCGTCCCTCTCGGCTCTCTCACACTCCTGGTGGTCTCGGCATCGGACGGGCTTTCCCCCCCATCTGGCTCACACTGGCTCAGTACGGGTCTGCGCTCCTCTGCTAGGCTCTTCCAGGACGTGTGGCTCTCTCCTTCTCAGCTTCAGCTCAACCTCCTGCTGTTCTGTGGCCTTTCTATCTCAGCTCACTCTGCTGCTCTTGGTCTTTGCATCTCAGCACCATGGCTTACTGAACTCCTTCACTCCTCCCCCTCTCTATATACTGTCAGTCACCTGACCTCTGGTGTGCCCAACCCACTCCTCATCCACCACCCCTCTGGTCTCATATAGTGTCTAACCTCAGGGCTGGATGTGACCTCTTCTATGCGTGGGGATGTGGGCTGTGAGGGTGTAGTGTTTACTATTGTCCTACCTGCCTGGCTGCAGTACCCTTCTGTGGCCTCCTGGACGCAGGGGCACCACATTCTCCCGGAGTTAAACAGCGCGTCCGCGCGCGACTCGACATTGGTTACCCTGAAAACATTTTTATATTATATATAACAATAAACATTAAGGATTCTTGGTTTCTTCCCGTCCGGGAGGCACGATTCTTGGAACGTTGCATTAACTATAAAACAAGTGCATGGGTATCTATACTCATCATTACCCTCTTTTCTCTGTAAAAGACATTATAAACATTACTCTGTATAAAAGTACAAAATTCTCTTCTTCTCAAAAGTGCAAAAATGCTCAAAAAGCAGCTTCAAAACATTTTAAGTCTCGTGCACTACTTCGCATGTGCATCTGGTTTTAAAACCAAAGGGGAGCACACAAAAGGTGCTTAACTATATACAAGGGAGTTCTTATCAAGTCATTGTCCATGATATTAAATGTTCAGGTAAGACACTTAAGACAGACAGGGGAATGCTAACATTCACTCAGGTAAGGTTGGGGGATCAATAAGGAACAATGTACATTCACACTTACAGTTTCTTCTTGCTTCATCTGTTCTTCTAAGGACCCGTGTTCACCCCTTCTTTTCTTCCAGCTTGGCCTTCCACGGAAGTGTTGTTAGTCCTTTCTTCCTGGGGAACATCTCAAGTTCTTGCAGGGCCTGAATGAGCAGATAACTCTCCGGAGTCTGCGTTGCAATTTCTGCAGTGCTCTTTACTGTAACGGTCTCAGCAGCAGGTACTAAGTCTGTAGTAGGACCCGGGTTCATGATTGGGTCCGGTGGCATTTCAGGGTTAGTTTCCTCTAATGCAGGCATGTCATCATAACTGGCATCTAAACATAGTCTATGCACTCTAATGCCATACGGGCCTCTAGCTCCTTGGACAATAACATACGAGATCCGCTCTCCAACTTGCACTTCCCTGTCCGGGTGCTTCTCTGGCAAGTGCTGTTCAACATCACGGCGGTTGATAAATATGTCACAGTCTATTCCTTCCTCGCAGGCAAAGGCGTATCCCTCCTCATGCTTAACTTTAACGATCCTGCCCTCATGCCTCTCTGATCCGGCAACACTCTTGTCTCGCCTCGCAACAGTTTTTAAGTACTGGGTCAGGGCGACTAATTCTCGCTTTTGCTCTTGCCTTTTCTCTTCCTCTTGTTCCCATTTCTTACTGCATCTTCTCAGGTATTCATTCCGGGTGGTTACCTCTACGGGGCCTACTTCACCTCCAGGGTCTCCTACAAAGCCCATCATATCATCGCAGTCTTTGTCCCGTTCCCACCAGCAACGGAGTTGCTCTCCCTTTACCTCTACTGTCTTAGGCGCTGGTATCAGGGGCTCCGGCAGGGACAACCACTTCTCCTCTAGGGCTCCGAGCGGGTCGGTCTCTCGCTTGGCAGCACGCGGCACAGTCACATCCACGAGATTTCCTGTTCGGCATCCACCCTCGCTCTGCATGCGGTCACGGGTGTTGGCAACCCAGCCGGGTTGTATAGTTACCGACTCGTAGCTTCGCTGATGCTGTTCGATGTTAAGCTGGATCCGGGTACGCTGTTCGTGGATCCGGGTCATCTGCTGGGGCAGCAGCCGCAATATACCCCTCCGGGTATCCGGGACATAGGGACGTTCTCCACCTTCTGCCATCTCCGCACGATCACGACTGGTCTTTCCCTGGCCGGGTTCCTCCACTGGTTCTGGTTCGTCTTGTGGGCCCTCCGGGATCACAGGCGGTCTCTCGTCTGCAGCTCTCGGCTCGGCGTCCTCCGCTTCCGTCCTCGTGTACTCGAATGGCGATTCCTTCTTTTCCGGTTGCTCGCTCCGCCCCCTCCTGATGACGATTTCCTTCTTCTTGCCCGCCAACTTCTTGGTAGGAGGGTCTAGGGGCGGCGGCTTTTCTTTGAGAGTGACAGCTGGCTCTCCCGGAGTTAAGGAGAGCCAGGGCGGGACCTTCTTTTCGCGCCTTGGACCGGACCGGCCCACGATGGGAGTCTTAGGAACGCCTCCCCTGCACATGGCACTAGTCCCTTATGGCCGCCATTAGGGTCAGATTTTGGCGGGTAAAGTCTAGTAACAGTTCTTTTGGCACACAAGGTCCAATTCTTTTGGACCGGGTAGATCCTGTTCGTGACGCCAGGTTGTGGAGCCCCAAGGGACGTGGGGTACTCGGTGCCGGACCGATCTGCTGCTGGGGATGTCACTGGTGGCCTGGTCCGGACCGTGTCCCTGGCTCAGCACAATAAAAGGGGAATATTTACAAGGGAGATTGTGACGGGTGACGCCACCCACTTGGTGCGGCCAGTAATGGGGGCCGCCGCTGCTGCAGAACCTCCGGGGGTGATGTAATGGCAGCGGGGATGGTATAGTTCCAGTGGGGAGAACTGTATCCCCCGGGGCAGTAAGGAGTTAAAGTCTATGGTGTGTGTGTGTTGTTGGAGCACACTTACTTGCAGACACTGCAGGGATCTCTCCTCAGCATTGGTGCTGACAGGCTGTGGCTCTGCAGGTTGAGGTCTTCTTGGTGCAAGCCTGTATGGGAGAAAGGGTCTGCAGATGGAAGTAGGCAAGAGGCTGTTCAGGGTTTCCAAGGCTTTACTTAAGGTCTTTCAAGCAAGTTACAGGTTATTCACAGTTGTTAGCACACAGTTGCTCTCTACTCCCTTTCCGGGTTCCCTTCTCTCCTGCAGCCAGGCTCCTCTCTCCTTGTGACCCCTCACACAGTCTCTTAGTGTCCTTTCCGGGCTATTACTCTCTCCCTTACACGGGTGTGTGTGAACGCTGGACAGTATGGCGGTGACTCGGGCTTCGGTGAGTCCTAATGCGTCACTTAGCTGCCTGTCCTTTGGGTTAGGAACTCCAGCCTGAAACTGAAGCTCCCCGTCAGTGAATCTGGGGATACCGGGTAAATCATCGGTCCCCTTCAGAGCTGACACTCTGCTTTAGCCCAGCCTGCAGTAGTCCACAGCATTAAACTACCAGGCTCCTTCTCTCTGTGTTCCTTCCAGTATATATGAGGGCTACCCCGCCTGCAGTTGGTTGCTTGAGCTGTAATTCTAGGGCCCCGGATTACACCGTCCCTCTCGGCTCTCTCACACTCCTGGTGGTCTCGGCATCGGACGGGCTTTCCCCCCCATCTGGCTCACACTGGCTCAGTACGGGTCTGCGCTCCTCTGCTAGGCTCTTCCAGGACGTGTGGCTCTCTCCTTCTCAGCTTCAGCTCAACCTCCTGCTGTTCTGTGGCCTTTCTATCTCAGCTCACTCTGCTGCTCTTGGTCTTTGCATCTCAGCACCATGGCTTACTGAACTCCTTCACTCCTCCCCCTCTCTATATACTGTCAGTCACCTGACCTCTGGTGTGCCCAACCCACTCCTTATCCACCACCCCTCTGGTCTCATATAGTGTCTAACCTCAGGGCTGGATGTGACCTCTTCTATGCGTGGGGATGTGGGCTGTGAGGGTGTAGTGTTTACTATTGTCCTACCTGCCTGGCTGCAGTACCCTTCTGTGGCCTCCTGGACGCAGGGGCGCCACATATGTGTGTTCAGAATCTGTGTCATTATATGCCTGATGAAAAGGAAAAAGTGCCCCAAAAGCTTGCTATGTTTACCATCTTTTCAGCTAGCCATTACAAGGTATCAACCACTGAGGACTCTCAGATTCTAATATTTTTGTATACTAAATGGTGACTGAAGCTGCGACTGTCATGCCTCTATGAGTCTATGACTGATAACTGGAGGCTGCCAGGAGGAATAAAGTTTTTTCCTCTCGCGATTGTCCAGCTTTAGAATGCTATTAGCCAGTAGATTAAATCTATATTTTCAGGTTAATAACATGTGGGGACATGACAGATTTCCTTTCAAGCAAGGGCATACATGGAAATCATGGGGTCCCATAACAAAATTAGACCTCTCATCTCCCCTTAAAAAAAAATTGTTTGGCCGAGTAGGTGGCAGCACAGAGCATAAGTGTAGTCACAGAAGGGCATACCTGCCATCTTTTAAAGACAGGAGGAGGGACAAGTATTGTGGTCCATAGCCCTTAACCTTCAATGTTCTCACCCACTATGATTCTTGACCCCATGAAGTGTGTCTCCAAAATTCCCCCACTGTCAGGGCCGCACTGTGTGAGTCCTTAGGCTCAGGCGGCAAGGAGGCAGGGGGAGCGGCAGGGCTGAAGTGAGCGCCGCCTGCAGCTCCACCCAGCACACTATTTGTCTATGTGGATGGCAGTAACCATGCCTTCTTTCCCCCCCGCCTCCACCCACGGCCGCTGACAACACCCCCCCCACTCCTCACCTGTGGCAGCTAACAGCCTCCTTCCCGCTCCTCACCTGCAGCCATTGACGCACAACCCCACCTCCCCCCCTTTGCTCCTCACCCGAGGCTCAGGCGGCAGGGGGCCTTCATGCACCCCTGCCCACTGGGCATTCCTGTTCAAAATATTTTTATTGGGTTTTATGATATAAGGTTCGGGTAACATAACTTTGAGTACATAGTACAGTATAATACAGAGGTTTTATTATAAATGTAACTTGAAATGAGCTAACATTATTTATTAAAGAATATATCATATTTAATAGCATTAAATAGAGGTTCGGGTACCTTATTTAAATCACATGATGCTTTAGATACATAACAATATTATATTATCAACTTTTTAAAGTAGCAGAAGAGCAAAGTGCATTGGGGGGGGGGGGTGATGAAGGGGAAGAATGGGGGGGTGCATTCCTTCACATAGTGCTCCCAATAAAGTATGATGTTCCCACATTCCCCCAGCACAGTATAAAGCTCTAACCGCCCCCTACCCATGCAGTATAATCTTTTCACAGTCCCCCACGCTCATTATAAGGCCCCACAACATGCCGCTAGAGTGACCCAAAAAGTATTATGCCCCAAAAGTTCCATATGCATGTTATGAGGTCTGTACTGTGACCTACATCAGATTATAATGTCCTGACAGTTTTCCCCAACAGTATTATGGACCACATAGCCCCCTCACAATATGAAGGCTGCCACAGATCCCTCATACAGTATGATGGCCCCCATATCACTGTTACACAGAAAGATACCCCACAGTTCCTCACTGACAATATGACCCCATCACAGTATGATTCATTGATACAGTGGGTGGCATGGTGGCTCAGTGGGTTGCACTGCAGCCTTGCTGCGCTGGGGTCCTGGATTCAATTCCCACCAAGGACAACATCTGCAAGGATTTTGTATTTTTTCCATGTGTTTGCGTGGGTTTCCTCCGGGCACTCTGGTTTCCTCCCACACTTGAAAGAAATACTGATAACATGTTTAGATTGTGAGCCCCATTGGGGACAGTGTTAAAAATGTATGTAAAGTGCTATGGAAGTAATAGTGCTATATAAATGAATAAATATTATTTTTATTATTATTCCCCACAGATTTCCTACATGTGTAATGACTGATAACATTTAAAAAAAAAACTACTTACCTAGCTCTGCACATTAGGTGGAATTTTAGTTATGCTACCATGCCACCTGTACGGAGATTCAGAACAACAGACTTAATGGTGAAGTAGGTAGTCAATAACTTCCTGCTCCACGATTGTGTCCGCTGATATCTTCATCCTTGAGACACCAAGTGGGGAAAAGAGGCAGTGCCCTTAGTCACCGGACTCTCCACCTCACGGTCCCCAAACTGGCCGCATGGTCTGCCTCAATCAGAAGTACACGACTAACTTAAAGCGTACCCGCTGTTTAAATTTTTATTTAATGAAAATGGAGAGCAAGAGATTTTAATAAACTTTCAAATATACATTATAAGTGAAATCTGGTGGAAAACCATTCATATACCTTCCACAAGGTGTCCCCACTAGACTGTGTCTGAAGCAGATATATGTTCATTCTCAGTCAGATCCATCTTCACACTGAATAAAGCCACATAACTATATAAGTGTGAGGGGGCGGGACTTACACAGGGTCTACACTCCTGACTGTAGCTGATAAGGTGACAGTGTATCAGATTACCTCAGGCTACAGCACATTGCTAAGCAACGTCAGAATGTCAGGATCACTGCAAACTCCTCTGCCCTTTCCTTGGCACAAGCTTCACTGATCTATCATCTGGCTCCTTCTCTTGTGGCATAAAACACTACACACTGTTCTTAGCTGTTGGTTCCCCACACAGCTCACAATTCCTGTTCTTGGCCTTTCTCTGTTGTCACATTGCACTGCTCCCTATCAGCTGCCCACCACACCCACACAGTGCTAAAATGCAGTTTTTAAAAGCGCACAAAAAAATTGAGAAATTAAGTCATATGGCACAAAAAAGCATTATCTTAGCTGCTATATGACCCAGCATTAACAACCACTGCGGTATTGTTTTTTTTTTTTTGCTTCAATGAAATGACATTTACACTTTGAAGGGGAAATCCAGTGAGAGAAAACTATTACAGTTCCTGCCCTCCTACATGTTGAAGCAGAACTGTACACTGACTGCAGTTCTAGGATCTATAGATCACTTATAAATCGATAAATCATACCTGCTCCTCTGTCCTGGCCCCCACCTCAGGGAACCTAAATCTCTGCACGCCTCCTAAATAGAATTGTGAGGGGGAGTGAATGTAGGCTGATGCTGCAGCCCCCCCTGCATCCACGCCCCTGACACACCTCCTGCTTTTTGCTCTAACATGAAGCTGCCAGGCTGTAGATTCTGGGTTCCCTGAGGTGGGGGCCAGAGCAGAGGAGCAGGTATGATTTTATTAAATTAGAAGTGATCTATGGATACTAGAACTGCAGTGCACAGCTCTGCTTCATCATGTAGGAGGGCAGGAACTATACTAAAAAGTTTTCTCTCTCTGGAGTTCCCCTTTAAATAATTATCCCCATTACTGGCATTCTTGGCTAAATCTGGAAAACTACTTCTAGGTTCTGGATTTTAAATGTTGGATTACAAAAATGGGCAAACTGTACCACACTGTTTTAGAAAAATGACTCGCCCAGGGTATCGGGACTCAGGTGTCTGGGCCCTCTTCTGCTTCTGTGGGGTTGTCAACGGTGGCCTGCCCAGACCCGTGGCCCTGGTGGTCTGCTTTTGAAAAGGGGAGTTGGGAATGGGAATAAAGTTTGTATTGTAGTTCATGTGACGCCACCCGAAGCTTCTGGTGATTAGGCACCAGCGCCGCCTCAGTCCTCTGGAGGGTAGTGGTATAGTGGCCTTGATGGTACAGCTCCTTGCAGGTGGAGCTAACCCCCCGGGCAGGGATGCACCAGCGATGGTCGGGGTGCTGGTGATGGATGGATGGATGAGCAGGGGCTCGGAGAAGGAACTGACACACACACCGATGGTTGTTCTTTACTTTTTTACTGGTGTTGAAGCTGGTAAATCGTCCAGAGTACCAGGTGTTCAGAATGCACTTCAGGATCTCCACAGCGAGTGGGTATAAGGCCTCCTGTTTGCTTTTCCCGTGTGTGTGTGTTAAGCCCCTGCCTGTGTAAAACCTGGCTGGCCTCCTCTGCTCTCTTTTCCTCCTTCTGTACTGTCCTCGGGATGCCCTCTGTCGACTACCGCTGATCCTCTCCCCCACAGTGCCTTGCTCACTGGTATTTGATCGTGCAGGAGTCCGGGAGACTGAATTCTCCAAAATGTTCCGGGGTTCTCCACTGGGCCTGGTGCACTCGAGTGGACGTTGACTCCGGTGTCCGGTGGTTGCTCGGGGGTGAACCTAACGCTGGCTCCACGGTCCCCCACTGTTCTGCCTCTTTTCCTTGCCTCCCGACCCCACTCTTGGGCCCTGCAGGGCTACCGGAGACTGGTCTGGGTAACTGGCTTGGGCCTAACGCAGTGCCGAACACCAGCACTTCATTGCAGCTCTTGTAGTGTCTGCAACACTCTGACTAACTCCTCCCCCAGCACAAGTATTTATAGGTGATCCTGCCTAAAAGCAGCAGGTTGGAATCCCCCTACTGTACTGGGGTGGAAGGTGTTGTGTGTAACTGTGTACCCGCTGTGGAAATCCATCCATGCTGCGGGTGAGTCTGTGGGTACCTGTGGTTAGCAGGCCGCCACATTTTCCCCTAGGTAAGGTTAGTACTCCTGAACTGAGGAACAATTTTGGTTAAACAACATAAACAACATTTTCAACAGGTAACATTTACAGAGTCTGAAAATTCAAAAATTTACAAAAAACACTGAAAAATGGCAAAACAGGTGCAGTCCATACGGTGGTAGTCCATTCACTGCAGGCTGGAAAGAGAAGTTATTTGTCACACCAGTCCTGTGACTATGGTCCCTTGGTTAAGTTAATAAAGTGTTTTATTTTTTTTTAAAGAGTCTTTACAGTAGACTCTGTAAGCTTTGGGAAAAAGGGTTAAAGTTTTTCAAAAGTTCAACAAGTCCTTACAGGTAAAGTCTCTGTAGGTTTCAAAAGTTCAAACACACAACAACATTTACTACGGGTGCTTCGGCGTAGCAGTCCTAGGTACTGCAGGGGCCTCTACTGGTCATAAGTGCTGTAGGCCTCCTGGCCTGGGGGTCACCTATTGGCCAAGGTTTTGCTCTCCCTAGACAGGTCCTTATGCCACCTCCACACACCCCTCTTTTGGTGTTGTGTACCTGGTGCGATCTGTTTTTGGCCTACTCTTCACCCTTTTTGTGCACTACTATTTACATTTTTACAAGTGTTACTATTTAGGGTGCTTTCACACTACGATTTTTGCATTTCCGATGCTGTCCGAAAAAATTCGGACAGCATCGGACCGATTTTCGGATCCCATGCATCCCTATGGGGATCGGACCGAATCGGATGTGCACTAAATGCCATCCGATTTGGTCCGATCTGATTTTGCCCGATTTTGGCCGATTTTTTTCAGGAGAAAAAAATCGTTGCCTGCAACGATTTTTTCATCCGATTACAAAATCTGACAGACTCGGATCGGACCAAATCGGATGGCATTTAGTGCACATCCGATCTGACCCGATCCCTAACATGGGGCCCTATGGAGAAGGGTCCGAGGAAACATCTGATGTCTCCTCGGACCCCATTTTACTGTACTGAGCATGCTCAGTACAGTAAAACTGCTCCTGGGAGCACAAGGGTTAAAAAGAAAAAAAAAAAGTTTATTCTCACCTCTCAGAGGTGAGAATAAACTTTTTTTTTTTCTTTTTTTGCAGCCCGGCGCTGATTTTATGCCGAAATCGGGTGCCTATTTGGCACCCGATTCCAGGCATCAGAAGGGAGCCAATGCTGTCCGATTTATATCGGACAGCATCGGCTCCCTCAAAATCGTGGTGTGAAAGCACCCTTACAAGTTACTTTACATTAGTTCTATATCACATTTATTGTACCCAATCTCTATACCCGGATGGGGCTTGCCCACGTGTGCTACGACTGGATTTACGCACTATGGGTGTGGCTATCTCAGATGAGGTGTCTGGAGAATGCAATGTGGGTGTATCAGGTAAGCGTCTGCGTGGCCTTAGTCTCACTGCAGGACTAGCAGATGTACCGATTGCAGGACCCTCTGGTTCTCTGGCAGCGGGTATTTCTTTCTGATCTTCTGCTGGTTGATAGAAGTTGATGACGGGGACAATGATTGCTCCTTCATGTTGGGGCCAATCTTCTGGAAAGTCTCCAAGCATAGTGGATATGACTTTTTCTTTGGATTTTTCACATGGAGGTTGAAAGGGTCAATAGGGACAGCATTACTGATGTATATAAAGTGCTATGAAATTAATAGCACTATATAAATGAATAAATATTATTATTATTATAAAATAATTTATGTGTAATAATTGGATCCATCTTGAAAATAAAGGGGAGAAAAAAAATAAATAAATAATAAATGACAAAATCTTGTCCTAACAGTTTTTAAATAACAAAAATTTGTTTAGAAAATAAAAATACTTAGGGCCGCTTTACACACACCAACTTCTGTGTCCAACTTCTGAACAGATCTCTGGTTGCAGTGAAATCATGGACACATTGCTCCATTTTGTACACAGCCACAAAATGCAGCAATGTGTCCATGATTTCACTGCAACCAGAGATCTGTTCAGAAGTTCGTCACAGAATTTGGTGTGTGTAAAGCGGCCCTTACACTCGATGACCAACTGCTGGCCTCAGGAAAGACAGTTGGTGATGATAGATGTACCGCCTCAAGCTTGGGGCACAACCACTCCTAACTAACTGCTCCTCCCTTAGATCATTATTAAACCAATCTTTCATAGAGTGCCACCGTACTCTAAAGGCCACTTCACACACACAGATATCTGAGTCCAATATCTGATCAGATCTCTGGTTGCAGTGAAATCATGGATACATTGCTCCATTTTGTGGCTGTGTACAACATGGAGCAATGTATCCATGATTTCACTGCAACCAGAGATCTGTTCAGATATTGGACTCAGATATCTGTGTGTGTGAAGTGGCCTTTAATCTCTTCACTTAAAAGGCAAAGAAAAAAAAAAAAAAAAATGAGAAGACAATAGTTTTACAAGTTAGGCTAGGGTCACACATGCGGTGTTTTTTAGAAATCCTGATCCAGTTTTGTAAAAAGAAAATAGGGAGGGGGACAAGAGGCGCAATAGTGCCCTATCACTAGTAACACTTTTGTATGATGGTGGTGCTGTGAAGCTGCTCACCTGGTCCAGTTGTGATCCCCACAACTGGTTTGAAGGCGTTTTTGGAATCTATGTTCCAGCTGCTGCAGGACCTCCACCGACCACTGGATAGTGGTTTGAATCCAAGAAATGATGGGAGTACTGGTGTGTCACGGTCCGCGCTGCTGTGGTATGGATAAACTCACCAAAGAGCCAAATGTATTTTCATCCTTTATTCCTCCTCTCTCCTACGCGTTTCAGCGCCACACCCGGCGCCTTCCTGAGGGACATTCCCTGAGGAAGGCGCCGGGTGTGGCGCTGAAACGCGTAGGAGAGAGGAGGAATAAAGGATGAAAATATATTTGGCTCTTTGGTGAGTTTATCCATACCACAGCAGCGCGGACCGTGACACACCAGTACTCCCATCATTTCTTGTGATCCAGTTTTGAGCTTTCAAAAATCTCAAAACCGGAGCAGGAACCACTCCCCATAGGAGCCCATTATGGTAACTGGATTGCTTCACAAGGCTGCAGTTTTTGGAGCGTGTCTCTGACCCACAATGCGATAACCGCATTGCTCAGGATGTGTAATCCACAGGGATGAACAAACGGTTAACAGTGTAATAAAAGATGCAATATTAATAATAGTCGTGGGCAACATGTCTCTAGGGGGTTCCCACCACCCCTAGAGACATGCTGCCCACTCCTGTGGGCATGTCATGGGTTAATAACTGATTTACAGTAAGCCGGCTATTGTCGGCTCTGTAGAATTTTATCAATGAAGCTGTGGCTCCCCTGTCAGCTGCTCACATACTATACGTAAAATACTCAGGTCAGCTGTTCATTTGAAGTAGCAGTGCTGTGAGGTACATGTGAGTTCATGCTTGCCTGCATGAACTCACATGAACTTTCCCACGCCAGGGTGCACAGCTCTGCTACATCTCTGGTGGAGGTTCTCTAAATAGAGATGTAGAAGAGCTAAAGAAGAACCCTGGATTGGACTACGTCGGACGGAAGAGGATTTTTTAAAAATAAAGATGGAGTCCCTAAGTGTGTTTTTGGTTTTCTTTTCAAATAAAAATAATTTTTCTTGGTGTTGTGTTTTTATTTAAACAATTTAATAGAAATTCATGGCGGTCATGTCTAATATTGGCGTGACCCCATGAATTTCGGGCTTAGGGCCAGCTGATAAGAAAAAGCTGGCCCTAACCCCTTTATTACCCAGTGAGCCACCAGGGCCCTGGAAGAGTTGGGTTCAGCGCCAGAACATGGCGTTTTAATGAACGCGCCATCTTCTGGGGCGGGTGCGGGCTGCCATTCGCGGGGGGGGGGTGCCCAGAAGGCTTGGGCCTCCCTGCGCTGCGGATTCTAGCCCCAGCTGCCCAGCTGTACCTGGCTGGACATAGAAATCACGCGGAGCCCCACGCATTTTTTCTTTATTATTTCATGAAATTCATGAAATAATAAAAAATAAGGGTTTCCCGATATTTCGGTGTCCAGGCAGCTAGAAATAGTTAGCTGGGGGTTGGGGGTAGCCCCTTGCTGCCTGCTATATCCGGCTGGCATACAAAAAGACGGCGAAGCCCGCGTCAAAAATTTTCTGAAAAATCCATTAAACAATCCTATAAAAAGGGACTGCATCTTTATTAACCCCTCAACCATGGTCGAGGGGTTAATAAAGATGCAGTCCCTTTCCTTCATATTGTTTTTTGGAATTTTCAGTAGTAAATTTGACGTGGGCTTCACCGTATTTTTTGTATCCAGCCAGATACATCAGGCAGCGATGGGCTGCCACCAACCCCCAGGTGCCTATTTGTACCTGGCCAGACACAACAATATAGGGGAGCCCCCTTTTTTTTTATTATTTCATGAATTTCATGAAATAATTAAAAAAAAAGTGTGGGGCTCCACGCTATTTCTATGTCCAGCCAGGTACAATCCGGCACCATAGAGCCCCATTTATGGGGCACCGGATTGCACCAGGCCGGTACATTCCAGGAGAATCCGGTTTGAAAACTGGATTCTCCCGGATTGTACTGGTCCGGTGCAATCCGGCACCCCATAACATGGAATGGGGCGATACGGGAGAATCCGGTTTGAACTCAGGGAGTAGACTCCCGCGATAACTGACGTCACCACAGGTCCTATCAGCAAGAGGACCTTGCCGGAAAGGTTAAAATAGACATTTTTATATTTTGGACACTTTCTTTTACTTAAAGAAAGTGTCCAAAATATAAAAATGTCTATTTTAACATTTCCGGCAAGGTCCTCTTGCTGATAACTGACGTCACCACAGGTCCTATCAGCAACAGGACCTTGCCGGAGCCATCGGTGGACCGCCGGACAGGTGAGCATACATTTTTTTTTATTTTTAACACTTTATTTTACTTAACAGCTGTTTATTTTGGCTGAAAATGCAGTAGATGCGGTCTTCTGACCGCATCTGCCACATTTTCGAACCAAAATCGAACAGCTTCTCGAACTGCCGAATTTGAACCAAATTGTTCGAATTCGGCGAATGACTCGAACACCGCCAAAAACTACTCGAATTTGAGATTGGCGAACAATTCGAGTTGAACATCGCTCATCTCTATTTATGACACCACCTGTGGCATTTGGCCATGGATGGCCGACCCTGCAGGGTGTGACTGCTGGAGCAGATGGTAGTGCAGCCAGGATGGTGACGCTCCCCACAGGTGGAATTAGGCCCCAGGGATGGCAAACAGTCTGTTAGGGGGCTGATTGTGAGGGAGGCCGCAGGGTGAGGAAGGAGGCAAACACAGTTCATGCAGTTTGTTACCTTTTACTTGATGATCCGTCAAGTTCAGCCAGCTGGATACTGTGCACCTCCAAAGCGCAGAAAGGTTAGTTCTCAGGTGATTAGGGTCACTCTGCCAAGACAGCCTTTCCCAGCCTTTCCTGGTTGCACTTATCCTGTGCTGTATACCAGAGGCGTTCATAGACTGTAGGGGGCCCCTGTGCAAGATATCTTTCTGGGCCCCCCCCCACATACTGCAACAAAGTTATGTAAATGTATATTTTGTACCATTTATTACTTGTTTAGGACAAAAATATCACATTTAGACAATAAATTAATTCCATATGTAACTACTGAATATAACGCAAAGCGGTCATGCAATTGATATGTCATATCTGGATCTGCTTATTGCAGGCTATAGGTGGGTTTACACGCTAGGATATCCTGAACGATATTCTTGAAACGTCACAGATTTGTGATCGTTGAAAAAATATCGTTCGGGCGTCATTGCGTGTAAACGAACGATATAGGATGAAAAGATCGTTGGAACATTCATCCTAGATTTGCGATTCTGACCTCAAATCTATCGTTCGTCGTCCAATTAACGCTGCTTCAGGAAGCAGCATCGTTCAGTGTGACAGCTTTTTGAATGATATCGTTCAAAAAGCTCCTATTCCTGCCGCTTTGTTACATCGCTCACTCCTTCCTCTCCTATTTAACAGTTGCGCTGCAGCATAGGATATCCTTGTGTGTGACAGCGCACTAACGATGTCGGAACGATCACGATCACGTGATCATTCTGTGGAGCCCACTGGGACGGGGTGCTCGGTACCGGACCGGGGTATCACGGGGTATCACGGTGGTCTTGGTCCGGACTGTGTCCCGAGCCCACAAGTAAAGGGGTTATTTACAGGGATAGTCATGACGCTACCCACGGGTTGTGGTCAAAGGGAGACCACCGCTGCTGCTTGCTTCTGCTAGGAGGATGGATGGTGCTGCAGCCGAATGGATGCGCCCGCCGTGGGTCGGGCTGCTCCTGACAGGGTAAATAACAGTATAACATGCAAGGAAGCAAACACTGGAGACTTTGGCAGGGGTCACCAGGTTTTACTGGACTTCTTCACAACTTTTCAGTACAGTTTTTTTTACACAGGTAACTCTGGACAGTCACTTAATCCTCTGCAGCCAGGTTTCCTTCTGAGACCCTTCTCTCTCTCTGATACCTTCCAGGCTTTCTCTATGCTTCTCTTCCCACGTGGGCTGTATGGTGGCAACTCGGTCCCTTGTCTGGCTTCCCCCAGTGTGTGTGGGTGGCAAGACTAGGTCCTATGTGCTGCTGAACCTCCAGCCTGTGTGTTAGGAACTCTGACCTGGAATCAGAATCCCCCATCGGTACGTCTGGGATCCGGATATAGCTGCGATCCCTGTGTTGTGGGGGGGGATCACCGGGTCCTTTCCTACCCATGTGACTACCGTGTACTCCAGGGGATCCCTCCTGCCAGTCATCCTCTGTCGTCATCCTTGGACCCAGCTGCACTGGTCCGTTTCAGTCTTTCCCTTCCTTTGGGCTACAGGCTGTGGAGCCGGCTTTCTTTCCAGGGAACTGTGTCTTGCAGGATTCTGCGCCTCCAGGGAACCCAAAACCTTCAGGGAAGTGTCACTTTCTTTACTCTGCTGTTCTTTACTGCTCAGCCTTCTCCGGCCTACTTGGTCTTTTCTGGTCAGCTCACTCTGACCTACTCAGTGTTTTCATCTTGGCACCCACTGGCCTACTAACTAAGGGCCCTTTCACATCAGCGTTTTTTGAAATTCGCGGCAGATGCGGTGAAAAAAACGCATCTGCCGCGTTTAACGCATAACCGCGACACTTGCGGCACACTTGCGGCAAGCCCCATGCAATGTCTATGGGGCTTGCGGTAAGGGTGCGGCAGGTGCGGCAAGTGCGGTTTCGGCACTTGCGGCAGGTGCGGCCGCGAAAAAAAATGCTGTCAGCCGCGGTTTTTTTCGCGGCCGCACCTGCCGCAAGTGCCAAAACCGCACTTGCCGCACCTGCCGCAAGTCCGCCTATACCTTGTATGGCGTTTACCGCAACCGCGCCGCAACCGTGCCGCAAGTGCAGCCGGTATGCGGTAATCGCGGCAGATGTGGTTTTTTTCACCGCATCTGCCGCGATTTGAAAAAAACGCTGATGTGAAAGGGCCCTAACTCCTCCTAGTTTTCCCCTTTTGTACCCGGTCCGTCACCTTGACTACGTCCCACCCACTTGTGACTGGCCCTACCACCCCTTGCCCGCCTAGAGTACCAGGCTCCGGGTTGGGTCTTGTGTCCGTGGGTCTATGTTTGAAGGTGGTTTGTGTAAAACCTGTCTCCACCTGCCTGGCTGCAGTTCCTACCTGTGGCCATCCTGGTCGCAGAGGCGCCACAGTTCCAAGGATATCGATTACGATATCCTAGCGTGTAAACCCACCATATGACTTATCACAGTACAAACTGCCATTAGTTTACATATTGGAGGAAATAATACTGTAGTGAGAATAGGATTTGTTTTTTTCAAAGGTTCAAGCATTTGTCTAGGACTGTTTTATTTTTTTACTATGGGCCTAAGAACCAATAGTAGTTGGTTAACAGCTACCTGCCTTTTCTACCCAGTGCTGCATGGAGCGGTCACCCTCCTGCAGGCAATTCTGCTGCTTTTCATCTTTCGGGCTGCTCTGTTAAAGGGAGTGATTGCCGACATCATATACCGTTTAAAGGGTTAGTCCGAGTCCAAGCATTTTTCTCCTAACTTCCTATCTAATTTTTCCCTATAATCTAAGCTATTTTATAATATTCTTCCTTTAATAATTCCCTACAGCTCTCTCTCTACACTATCTAACAGATACTGGGTTTTTTCTTTCTATTTTTTGCTATGATATCGATTCCTCTTAGTGCCCTAGTGCATGCTTGGAAACTCACGCCGAACATCATCACAGCAGGGGAAGAGGCTGCGGTCACTTCCTCAGCCTCTGCTCCTACCTGAAACAAACTATCATGTTAGGGACACTACTTTCAGGGGTGGGGTTGTCACTTGTGTACATGAGGGTCTCCAGCCCCCCCTTCCTCCTCCCCGCAATGTGGTGTCTCAGCCCCCTCCCAAAGCAGTGTCTCGTCCCTCTATGTGATGAACTCACTGTCCTGGACTGATGTTGGCTTATAAATAATGATAAGTGACATCAGAGAAGTGTCAGTATACCGGCAGTGCGGGAGGTCAGTGATGCAGGAGATAATGGCCACCCCGCAGGAGATATCACTGGTCTCTTGCTGGGGTGGTTTATGAATAGTGATAAGCCAGCAGTAGTAAGATGTCTTTTTAATCCAGCAGAGACCAGTGAAATCATCTGCAGGGCAGCGCCAATCTCCTGCACCGCTGACCTCCCGCACGGCTGGTATACAGACACTTCTCTGATGTCAGCTTATCACTATTTATAAGCCTACATCACCTGTGGGTTTTTTTCAGCGCTGGAGTGGTGCTTTAAATGTAAGCCCTCTGCCCCGGTCATATACTCACCTTCTTCCAGCTTCACCTTTTACCAACCCCGCTCTGGTCCTGCAGTGCGCCATCTTGTGGCTGTAACTTCAGACTGGCAGGAAGTCAGAAGTTACGTTACAGGTGCTCGATGTATCTCTATGAGATCCAGAACGTGGCCAGACCAAACACAGGATGAGATCAGAACCAGGCTCTCATAGGGATGTATGTATTTGTGACCTCTGGTGCTTCCATGAAACACTGGAGCTGCCAACATGTCACAAATCCACACAGACCGACTGGAGCGGCGGTGATAGAGGATGAAGCAGCAGGAGGGTGAGTATAATACAAGGGACTTAGATTTAAAGCGCCACTCCAGCAGAGCAATAAAAAAACAGTGGAGTGGGGCTTAAACCCTTTAACAACCAAAGACATATATATACACCTTGGCCGTGTCCCTACCCCTGATGCGAGCTCACACGCGAGCTCACATCATTCCCTGCACATGTCAGCACTGATCTGATCAGCCAAAAATGTGCAGCTAGCAGCACTGATCGGATCAGCGATCCGATCCGCACTGTTAACCCTTTATGGTACATTTACACGCGGCCACAGGAAGGTAGGAACAGGCAGGCATCGGACACAATTGTGCCTGTTGCCTTGAAAAGACCACGATGTGACTGCGTGTAATTCAGGACTTTCCTTCCTGTGTCTTCCCTGAAGGAAGGAAAGTCCTGAATTACATGCAGCCACATCATTGTCTTTTCAAGGCAACAGGCACAATTGTGTCCGATGCCTGCCTGTTCCTACCTTCCTGTGGCCGCGTGTAAATGTACCATTAGAGTGCACTGTCAATCACTGACAATGTGATCCAAAGTGTTGCGGTGCGGATCGCGCTGTTCCCCGCCAGCATTGGCAGCCCCGTAATGTGATCACAGGGCCTTGATGCGTTGTCATGACAGCACGTGGTCAACTGATGACCCCGGATGATGTCATGTATCACTTCCTGCCAGTGATGCCCGAGGTACGTCACCAGCAGAAAGTGATAATTTGTGCTGTGCAGGGGGTTGATGAAGCCTCTCCCTACGTAACACAGGCAATCTGTCTGTGCAGTGCTGAGGTGCCAAAAGGGGCAGTGTAAAATAAAGAAAAAGTTACAAAAGTCGGTTTTAAAAATTTTAAAAAGATAAAAAAAACATAAAAGTTCAAATCACTCCCTTTTGCTGAATTGAAAATAAGTCTATTAGGGCCCTTTCACATCAGCGTTTTTCATAATTCGCGGCAGATGCGGTGAAAAAACCGCATCTGCCGCGTTTGCCGCATAACGGTTCCACTTGCGGCACAGTTGTGGTTTTTTCAATGTAAAGTATAGGCGTACTTGCGGCAGGTGCGGCAAGTGCGGTTTTGCACTTGCGGCAGGTGCGGCCGCGAAAAAAACCGCAGTAAGCCGCGGTTTTTTTCGCGGCCGCACCTGCCGCAAGTGCAAAACCGCACTTGCCGCACCTGCCGCAAGTACGCCTATACTTTACATTGAAAAAACCGCAACTGTGCCGCAAGTGGAACCGTTATGCGGCAAACGCGGCAGATGCGGTTTTTTCACCGCATCTGCCGCGAATTATGAAAAACGCTGATGTGAAAGGGCCCTTAAAAAAAATACACGTTTGGTATCGCTGCTTTCAGAAATGTCCAATCTATCAAAATATAAAATAAATTAATCCGAACAGTAAACGTCGGAACGGAAAAAATTTTTTTGAGTCGCCACAACATTGCAATAAAATGCAATAACGGGCGATCAAAACATCACATCTAGCCAACAATGGTGTCATTAGAAACGTCAGATCAAGATGCAAAAAATAAGCCACACACAGCCCCAGATCCTGAAAAATGAGGACGCTACGGGTCATGGAAGATGGCGCAAAAGTGCAATTAATTTCCTTAAAAATGTCTGAATTTTTGTTCTCCACTTAGATAACAGTAAAAGTAACATGTTTAGCATCTACAAATTCATACCGACCTGGGGCATAATGTTTGTTTTACCAAATAGTGAACATGGTGAATAAACCCCCCCCCCAAAAAGCGTGTAATTGCACTTTTTTTGCAATTTCACTACACTTGGACTTTTTTTCCCATTTCCCAGTACAGTCATGGCCAAAAGTTTTGAGAATGACACCAAAATTATATTTTCACATGATCTGCTGCCCTCTGGTTTTTATTTGTGTTTGTCTGATGTTTATATCACATACAGAAATATAATTGCAATCATATTATGAGTACCAAAAGGTTATATTGACAGTTAGAATGAGTTAATGCAGCAAGTCAATATTTGCAGTGTTGACCCTTCTTCTTCAGGACCTCTGCAATTCTCCCTGGCTGCTCTCAATCAACTTCTGGACCAAATCCTGACTGATAGCAGTCCATTCTTGCATAATCAATGCTTGCATTTTGGCAGAATTTGTTGGTTTTTGTTTGTCCACCCGTCTCTTGATCATTGACCACACGTTCTCAATGGGATTAAGATCTGGGGAGTTTCCAGGCCATGGACCCAAAATCTCTATGTTTTGTTCCCTGAGCCATTTAGTTATCACCTTTGCTTTATGGCAAGGTGCTCCATCATGCTGGAAAAGGCATTGTTGGGCGCCAAACTGCTCTTGGACGGTTGGGAGAAGTTGCTCTTGGAGGACATTCTGGTACCATTCTTTATTCATGGCTGTGTTTTTAGGCAAGACTGTGAGTGAGCCGATTCCCTTGGCTGAGAAGCAACCCCAACACATGAATGGTTTCAGGATACTTTACAGTTGGCATGAGACAAGAGTGATGGTAGCGCTCACCTCTTCTTCTCCGAATAAGCTGTTTTCCAGATGTCCCAAACAATCAAAAAGGGGATTCATCAGAGAAAATGACTTTACCCCAGTCCTCAGCAGTCCACTCCCTGTACCTTTTGCAGAATATCAATCAGTCCCTGATGTTTTTTCTGGAGAGAAGTGGCTTCTTTGCTGCCCTCCTTGAAACCAGGCCTTGCTCAAAGAGTCTCCGCCTCACAGTTCGTGCAGAAGCACTCACACCAGCCTGCTGCCATTCCTGAGCAAGCTCGGCACTGCTGGTAGTCCGATCTCGCAGTTGAAACAGTTTTAAGATTTGGTCCTGGCGCTTGCTGGTATCTCCTGGGCGCCCTGGAGCCTTTTTGACAACAATGGAAGCTCTCTCCTTGAAGTTCTTGATGATGCGATAGATTGTTGACTGAGGTGCAATCTTTGTAGCTGCGATACTCTTAACTGTTAGGCCATTTTTGTGCAGTGCAATGATGGCTGCATGTGTTTCTTTAGAGATAACCATGGTTAACTGAAGAGAGACAATGATACCAAGCACCAGCCTCCTTTTAAAGTGTCCAGTGGTGTCATTCTTACTTAATCATGACTGATTGATCGCCAGCCCTTTCCTCATCAACACCCACACCTGTGTTAATTGAACAATCACTAAAACGATGTTAGCTGCTCCTTTTAAGGCAGGACTGCAATGATGTTGAAATGTGTTTTGGAAGTTAAAGTTCATTTTCTAGGCAAATATTGACTTTGCAAGTAATTGCTGTTAAGCTGATCACTCTTTATGACATTCTGGAGTATATGCAAATTGCCATTAGAAAAACTGAAGCAGTAGACTTTGTAAAAATTAATATTTGTATCATTCTCAAAACGTTTGGCCATGACTGTACATTATATGGTAAAGTAAATGATTTAATCTGAAAGTACAACTCGTCCCGCAAAAAACAAGGCCTCATAGGTCTATAATGACGGAAAAATAACAAAGTTATGGCTCATGAAAGAAGAGGAGGAAAAATGGAAAATCGCCCGGGAGTGAAGGGGTTAATAGTAAACTGTGGACCCAATAAGCTATTTTGCATACAGATTTATAGTATATGCGAGAGAGATTGCAGCCTCATACAGCCCAGGCTTGTGCTGTCACTATCAGCCACTGTGCACACAATCTGTGGCTATGTGACAGTGAACGCTACTCACAACACGGTTCACATAGAAACTAGTTGTTTATTTTGTAAAACAATATTCTTCCATTTCCAGAAGGCTGGAAGTGTTCAACTCCTATCACACCCCGGAGTCTCCTGCTGCAGATTCCTACTCTGATCTACCATCAGGGCACAGAAGACACAATCATCCTCTGTCAGCCAATCACGGAGGTGCTTACAAAGTGGGGTCTGTGACTGGCTGACAGGCTGTAAAGCATCAATGTCACATTATTCCCTATACAGGGGTAATAAATTATGCTATTTCCCCCTCTAGTATCCAGGTTCCCCCAGTTTCTCATACCTTTCCAGTCTCATATCATTCAGACTAGTGCACACTCAGCGTGCAGTGTGCAGGGCCTGGGCAGCAGAACATAGAGCAGGAGAGTGAATCAATCACCGAGGCTCAGTGTGAGACGCTCCCTCCTTCCTCTCAGCGCGGCTTCATAGATAAGACTAGCACAATGTCACTAGATAGAGGGGCCCGTTTCCGCTCCGAATCATCATATGCTTGCAGTGGAGGGACCCCCTGCTCATACTAATGCTGTCCCGGCTATGTGAATAGCCATTGTTTAAATTCCTCGGGGACCCCCTCCAGCTCGGGGCCCTGGTTTAATGCATACGCTGCACATGTGACATGTGGTATGTTCACCCCTATCGAATACTCTCCGTCCTTCCAGCACCTTCGTGGACAGGGTTCCAGGTTGATGGCTGCGGGACTTGTTGGACGACAGTGTTGGCACATCCCCTGACCCTAGTTCTCGCCACCTTCCTGGCGATTATGTATGGCATATGGGATACTCGTAACTGGGCTATCATACAGTTCCAGACAGTCACAGTGGTCGTGGGGCAGCTTTAAAAAGGAGGGAATATTCGCTGGCGTTGTAAGGAAAGGGGATGACGAATACGGGAGTTATTTGTGATGCCACCCATGGTATGTGGCTAGTAGTGGTCACCGCTGCTGCAGAACCTTCAGGGGTGATGGACAGGCAGCTGGGATGGAGCGGCTCCCCACGGGCGGAGTGGATCCCCGAGGCAGTGGATGTGGTAAGGGTGTAGGGTGCAGGATGGCGGGCACAAAGCAACAGACAGACTCACGATTTGTAGCTTCCTCAGTCCTTTACTGGTGCAACGGTAGTACTTAATACTATTATTATTTATTTATATAGTGCCATTGATTCCATGGCGCTTTACATGTGTAAGGGCAGAACAAGGACGAGAACATAAATAACGACGAATAAATCATACAGGTATATTAGGGGACAGATCCTGTCCACAAGGGCTCACAGTCTATAAGGGATTGGTGGGAGACAGTAGGAGGGGGAGAGGTGAGATGGTGCAGCGAATTAGGTCTCAGTGTGGGTTATAGGTGTCGAGCCCCAGGCTTTGGGGTACTCGGTTATCAGGCTCCAAGGGGTTAACGCTCCTGTGTCACGGGGAGTGGTGGCCGCGCCTGATCCAGTGTCCTGGGGGACTTCATTGACAAGGGGTATATTTACAGGGGATGATATTTACAAGTTGTCGTGACGCCACCTGTAGTTTCTGGTGATGAGCCACCAGCGCCGCCACAGTCCGCTGGAGGTAGATGGTATCGCGGCTAGTTGGCAAAGTCCTCCACAGGTAGGGCTGGACCTCCGGGGCAGCGTAGTATAAAGGGGCAGCTTGTAGTGGAGCTGTAGATGGTAATGGGAATGTTGGAGCAGTCTATGAGGGGCACCGGGAACGTAGAGGAATGACACACACACACTGCAGAAGTCTGTTTTAGCTTTTTACTGATGTTACGGCAGGTAAAGATGTCCAGGGCACTGACAGGTGACCAGGTTGCACAGTGGGTCCCCACAGCAAGTGGGTATAAGGCCTCCTCTGTTTCTCTGTGGTTGCTGAAGCCCAGCCTGCATGCAGCCAGACTGGCCTCCTCTCTCTTCCTGACTCTGATATCTGTCCTCTCCTCCTGTGCGGTCCACGGGTTACCCTCTCTGATCACTGCGGTGGAACACTACTGTGGCTGGCTCCCTCTCTTTGACCCACAGGGGGACCGGTTGACTGAAGTCTCCACGGTGTGACGGGATTTTCCGTGGTCCTGGAGTTCCCACAGGTGCGGATCCCCGATGTCCGGTACATCTTAGGGCGAATTTTCACTAGTTCCTCACTCCCTCAAGGCAGTCTGCTTCTTGCCTTCTGTCCCCACTCAGGCTTGCGGGACGTCAGAAGGGCCACTCCGAGTCACTGGTTTGGGCCTAAACGTGAAACCGACCACCAAGACGTCTTCGCAGCTCTCCTAGCGTCTGCACACTCTGACTAAGTCCTCCTCTAGCAGCAGTATTTATAGGGGATCTCACCTAAAGGCGGTGAGTAGAGCTCCCCCTACTGTGCCAGGGGGAAGATGTTGCATGTAGTATGTACCTGCTGTGGAAACCCAGCTGTGCATTACAGAAGTCTGTGGCTACCTGCGTGAGCAGGGCGCCACTTAGGCTTGAAGGAAGAGGTGGGTCTTCAGGTTTTTCTTGAAGGTTCCCAGGGTAGGGGAGTGTCTGATGTGGTGTGGAAGAGAGTTACAGAGTATGGCGGATGCACGAGAGAAGTCTTGTATGCGGTTGTGAGAGGTGGAGATGAGGGGGGAGAAGAGAAGGAGTTCTTGAGAGGAGCACAGATTACATGAGGGGTGGTATCGGGAGACCAAGTCGGAGTTGTATGGAGGGGACAGGTTGTGGTCCTTGCAAGTTGTTAGCTGAGTCCTTGCACCCGAGAGCAACTCCAGGTTCTCCACACGCGGCAAGTCCTGAGGCCTCCTTGCTGCACTCTGTTGTGGGTACTTGCTGCTGTGTAAACTAATTGCTGGCCCTCTCTCCTGCTAGATGCAGTATGACAGGCAACCCAAGTCCTTTATCAGTCCCAAGTCTCAGGCGGCTGCTCCTGGGCTCTATGCGTTGCTTTGCCTTTGGAATTTCCCACCTTCCGGTATTGGCTGGCGGGTCATTAGGGTCATCTGTTCTGTGTCGCTTCTCTTCTGGGGTGAGCACGGGATTGTTTCCACTCCCCAGGCTTCTCTTAGTCCACTTCTTCAGACCCTTGCCTTAGGTCTCCCACTGAGTTAGCAATCCTGGGATGAGCTTAAGGCAGCTACCAATCCACTAGGATGTCTTCCTCGGTCCTCCTAGTAACTGAACTGTTGTACATTGGATGAGTTTAGCACTGCTCTATCCTCAAGGTACTCTTCATAGACCTCGCAGGAACTGAACTAACTCTGCCCCAGACCAGTATTTATAGGGGAGCTCACCCTGAAGCTGGGTCGTGGTCTTCCCCTTCAGGCCTGGAGGCAGAAAAGTGTTTTGTGTGTGCGGTTGCTGCCTGGTATGAATACCCTTCTGTTGCTCTTGAGCGTGACACTACCACCTTGGGGCCATAATGACACTGTGGCACTTGGGCTCTGGGGGACCACATGTGCATTTCTGTGTCTTGGGTTTGTGACCCCATCTCACCTGGAAACAGTGACACCACACCTGTGTAGTAGGTATTCTGTATCAATCATTTATTTTTTCACAGTCTCTGCCTGCTGTTGATCACTTAGATCCTTCCTTAATTTTACATGGAGGAGATCAGTCTTGGTCATGTGATGTCACATGGGCGCCTGACTCTTATTTAGTAATCTTTGAAAACTGTAGCAGAACTGTAAGACGCTGTGCACCCGTGTGTCCATCCCATGACCATATCCACTAAAAGTAAACAACAAATGCTTCCACTGCGTGTTTTTACACAGAAATCATATTGGAAAGTTACATAGCTTTTCATCATACACTTGAATGCACTTTATTAGTTGAAAACACAAAACTCCTTTAAAATAGCTTCTTATCATTATATATACAAAACAGCTGCACATCTGCTAAGTTCGGCACAGCAGCAGACTGTTCACTCTTAAAAGTGCAGTAACATTAATCCATAGTTCCAAGAATGGTGAGCTAACCTCACCAGCAGCCCCTGGGATCCATTATCCTGGAATTCTTTACTGTCTTAGCAACAGTAAAATAATACACGGCACTGCCGCTTGGGGAAACTGGCAAGAGCGCAATAAAAACAAAAATTTTACAGTGGGGAGGATTCAAAAAGTAGAAATTTCAACAGTTTCTGTTGTAACCCTTTATCCACATTAACAATATCATCCACTGCCTGAATGAAAAATGCTGTCCATGGAAAAGAAAGTAACTAGTTCAGTTATTGCTTCCGGAGACATATACCCTATAAACTAAACAGGCTTCCTCACTACAGAAATGTCAAACAAGTGGATGCTAAATGATCTCTAAGCACACTGTGGAGCTCAGAAGGTAGGGGACCATTTGCATTTGGGAGCACAGATTTAGCTAAATTTTAGTTATTTTGGGAGGGGGGAGCCATAGCCCCTGCCTTTTTACAGAGCGTTTGTGCTATCTGCAATGAGGAAGCCCCCTATATTCCAGATGACGGTCCTGAGTGGGAACTTATGTTTTTGTTGGTTGAGTTGAATGCTATTTTGTGGCAAATTGTGAATAGAATATTTTGAATAAGTTCACATTTATCCAGAGTTCTATGTTGAGCACTTACATTATATCTCCAAAATACGTGGTTCAGGTGAAACCCCCAACGGATCCATTCACCAATAAGGCAGCAGAGTTACTTTGGCCTCTGTTTAGTGATATCCTTCTTTTCAAAAGGTGCACAAAACTATTAAGGACCACACTTTTATGCACACCTTAAAAAACAGAGGTGTATCTAGGCTTTCTGGCACTGGCGCGCCCCCAAGTGGTCTAAGTAGTCGTCAAGTGACCAATCATTCGTATGCCATTAGCATACATACAGTCAGGTGCTGGCGAGCTGGTCTTCTTAATTCTCTCAATGATTCAGTGAAAAACAGAAGCAGGAAGAAAAGCTGTCACACGACCATAAATATGATATAGTATGAAGATTGTATATGAATAGAGTGGCCATGTGATGACTGCTGGAACCAGCAAGTTGTGAATCCTGACAGTGAGCATATTGCGCACGGTTAGGATTGGACTATAATGCTTAATGTTATAATTAAAGGCATTGTTCAGGTTTGAGATTTTAGTCCCTCTAGGCGACTGCAGGCCTTTGAATTCTCACATCACACCCTGCACATTTTCAGGATTCTCCTGTGCCAGTGACAAGATTGGACAGTCATGTGAGCACAAGTATAAGATTGATATACTTCTGGCCACATTCTGACTAGCCGACTACCCAACAGAGGTACAAAAATACATAAATAGAAACCCATCACTTCAGAAAAACAGCATTCAAACCCTCATCAGTAACAAAATTCATTATTAGAACAACTATCAGTACATGGTAAAACAATTGCGATGTCAGGTCAGACCCATACAAATTTATACTGCATAATCCTACAACTCCTACTAGGTCCTTAACATTGGTAAGATACTGGCAGTTGTTACCAGTAGTGATGAGCAAGTAGTAAGATATTCGGGTTAGGATAGTTCTAACTGAATACTTTAAATCGAGTAATGAGTAACAAATCCAATTCAAGTCGATGGGGAGCTCATTCAGATCCAAATACTCAAACAGTTCAAAGTATTTGGTTAAAGCTATCCAAATCTTAATATCTTACTACTTGCTCATCACTAGTCACCAGCCATCATCAGGCCATATAGGGATCACAGTACTGATGAGAATTAGTTAGTATCACAAATATCATTTACATCCAGGTACCTAATAAATTACCTTGTTCTCTCATCAGGGTTGTCTTCTCCTTTTCTTCATCTTGTCCAGACATCGTGATGACTTTTCACATTCACATCTCATCTCTGCACATCTTCTCCAGTCTTCTGCAGCAAATCCCGCCACGATACCCTTAAAAATAGCAGAATGATCAAAATTCTCCTAAATAAAAATATCTGCCCTACACTGTGCCCCTGAATAAATAATTGATCCTCCTCTCTGTTTCCTGCAAAAAATATGATTTATACATTGTCCCTCATATGGTACATGCCCTCCCCCCTGCCATCTCCTTTCCATACCTGACCCCCTCATCACACTGTTCTATCACACTGTGTTCCACTATACTGGCCACTGTTTATACTATTCTCCCTCATCAAACCTTCATGCTGTTCCTTCCTGGCTGTGGCCTGACACTGTCCATGTATGCTGCCCCCTCTGCATACACCCCCACATACTCAGTCTGTATTCTGTGCCCCTTTAAATTTTTCTTATCCCCTACTGATTCCTCACTACTTCACTCCCCCCATCATTCTGAATACTGTGTCGGTAGCCATCCACCCTCACTCCACATACTGTGTTCACACTCTTACCCCTCTCACTCTATACACTGTGTCTACATTCATCCCCCCCACACACCATACTATGTCAGCAGCCATCCCCCCTCACTCCACATACTGTGTCCATACACATCTTGCCCTCACTCCCTATACTATGTTGGCAGCCATCACTCCTCACTCCACGTACTGTGTTCACACCGTCCCCCTCATTCCTTATATTGTATCCACAACTGTATAACCCCCCTCACATTCCTTATTTTTCCGCAGCCATCCCCCTCACTCCTCATACTATGTCCACATCGATACCCCTCCTAACTCCATATACTGTGCAGCAGCCGTCCCCTTCACTCCTCATACTGAGTCCACACATAATCCCCTCACTCCACATACTGTGCTGCAGCCATTTCCCTCACCCCTCATACTGTATTCACATCCATATAACCCTCCCTTCACTCCACAAATTGTTTCACAGTCATCTTTCTCTCATTCTTAATACTGGGTCCTCAAATTTACCCCCCTGCTTCCTATACTTTCCTCCCCATACTGTGTACATACCCATCACTCCTTCACTCCATATTCTGTGTCCTCAAATTCCCCCCTGCTTGCTCCCCGTGCTGTGTCCACATACACTCCTTCATCCTCTCTCCCTGTTTGCTCCTCATACACCCCCTATCCTTGTTTGCTCCTCATAGACCACTACCCTCTCCCCTCCATTTGCTCCTCATACACCCCCCACCCTCTACCCCTGTTTGCTCCTTATACAACCCCATCCTCTCCCTCGGTTTGCTCCTCATACACTGGCACCTTCTCCTTCATTTGCTCCTTATATGCCCCAACCCTCTACACCATTTACTCCTCATACAACAACACCCTATCCCCGTTTGCTTCTCATACTCTCCCCCATGCTCCCATGTATGCTCCTCATACACCCCCCACCTCTCCCAATGTTTGCTCCTCATACATCCCCATCCTCTCCCCAACATTTGGTCTTCATACACCCCCCTCTCCCCCATTAGCTCCTCATACATACTCCCCCACCCTCTGCCCTCTGTTTGCTCCTCATACACCCCCATCCTTCCTATTCTGTCCTCCCCATACTGTGTACATACCCATCACTCCGTATTCTGTGTCCTCGAAATCCCCCCATTTCCTCCCAGTGCTGTGTCCACATACACTCCCTCATCCTCTCTCCCTGTTTGTTCCTCATATACCCCCACTCTTGTTTGCTCCTCATAGACTCCCACCCTCTCCCCTCTGTTTGCTCCTCATATACCCCCACCATCTACCCCTGTTTGTTCCTCATACACCTGGCTAGCCCACCAGGGTTGTGGGGTATTTGGAACCGGGCGTCAGTTTCTGCTGGGGTTGTCATGGGGGTCGGGACCCGGCTCCGTAGCCCTGGGCGGTCAATAAAAGTTTGGGGGATTATAATTGGGAAATTAATGTGACGCCAAGCATGGTGTGCGGCTATGGCAGCCACCGCTGTAGTCGGGACCTCTGGGGATGATGGGAGTATCAGCGATGATGTTGAGCCCTCCACGGGTAGGGCTGATCTCCAGGGCAACTGTGAAGTAGTGTAGTGCAGTTTCATCAGGGTGCGGAGCTTACAGTCAAGGGCAGCCTCCTGCTGCTGGATCCCGAAACCAGTCTATCTCCCCTTAGGCGCAAGTAACACAGTCTCAGACAGAGTAGAGCTATAACCGGGTTTACTCTTGCTCAACAGTTGGTAAAATTACAGCAGTTCATTATCAGCTCTGGTGTGGTCTAAGCAGCCGGGATGGTTCATCTGTGTCACCACCTTTCATGTCTCCTGGGCTGTCCGCATGCTAGGTACAATCCAGGGGTCATGGGTTTTAAGTGGGTGGCTTTCTGTGCTCCCTAAACCTAATGCGACGGCTTTCTCTTCACTGCACCGGAGGTTCAGTCTTGGGACATAAAGACCCCGCACCCTGCCAGGGTTCGTGGTGGGGACATACATCATCCTGGCCACTTCACCAGAGCCGGCACTCTGGTTCTGGCCCAATCCTCAGTGTCCCCACTAATCCGGGCACACCTAGATTCCTTCTGTCTTTCACCACGGTCCACAGCCTTGGACCCGGGGTAGCCCCATAGTGGCACAGGCTGCCGGGTCCATGTCCTCTCAGTCCTGTATGATGGTCTTGCCTCTCCTTCTGACTTGACTTGACTGGTCTAGGGTCTCTCTGAACTTGGTGTTGTCTCTCTCCACTTCTAGGGTCCTGTGTTCATCCATCTGTGTCCATTTATTAACTCCCCTACCCGGGTTCTTTAACTTTCCACCCATCCCCTGTTTCCTCCCACTATCCCATTGCTGGACATAGAGTCCCTAGACTTAGGATCGGGAGTGTGTTGTAATTCACTAGGGGGGCCTCCAACATGTCGGCCTCCTCCAGCGATGACGATGGTGCGTACGCTGATCCCTGGAATTACACAGAAAGACCTATGGCTGCCTCCGGTAGCACCGCCAGCACTACCGGCGCACCAGGTGCACGCAGCCCAATAATGCCGATGTCACTCCCATACATCCCGGGGGCCAAGTGGTTGCCCCAGTATGACGGATGCCCTGATACATTGGATGAGTTTAAACGAAAGATCAATAGCGTCCTGGATATGTATGCGATGACTGGCCAACAAAGCGCTGCTGTGGTACTCTTACAGTTAACTGGTGCAGCAGGGAAAGTGCGTCCTGGTCTGTTGCTGAACGCAAATCCGCCTTTGCTATAGTCAACAAATTGAGCGCTACTTTCGAAGAGTGCAACAAGGCTGATATACGCATGCACTTCCATTACTGCTACCAGAGGTCGGGAGATGATATAAGAGCTTATGCCTGGCGTCTGGAAGAAGCATTGTGTGCCCTTACACATGTCAGCCCCACCAGTGTACCCGATGAGAACAAGCTCCTTATTGAACAATTCACTCGGGGACTGCTATCCCCCGCGGACAGTAAGACTGTACGTTGGTGGTCATTAAGCAATCCCGAAGCTGACTTTAACACCCTGAAAGAGATGGTCATCAAAGGGTTAACGCCGGTAGAGACCCATGAAGCTGTTATCAAATGGTGGTGCAGTGGTGAGGTGCAGGCTACTCCAAAACCATTACCCGTGTCTACAGCCACGCACAATGTACAATCTGCTCAGCCTGACAAGTATGACTCCCTGAGAGCTGAGATGCGTGCTGGGATGCGGCAGATGAATAAAAACATCACCAAATTAATGGACGCTCTGCTGGTACAGCAAAGCAAACAACAGCCAGTGCCAAGACCCCAGCCCAAACCTCAGCCACTGATTCAACTTTCCGACAGTCCGAAGAATGTACCCTGGATGCGAGGGAAGCAAGCCAGAGCGTACCGAGGGACAACCACCGACCGCTACAGCTCCACTGGGGAGCCCATCTGCCGCCGCTGTAACCGCACCGGTCACCTCGCCAGGAGCTGTTCTTTAAACGGGCAGTCCCTGGGGGCTGGGGCCAAACCTCAGGATTAGATCAACAGGGTCCAGCCACCTGGTACTAGACCTTCATCGGACAGAGGCCGTTTCTGTCCATTGTACTAGATGGCATCCCGACACCTGCTCTGCTGGACACCGGAGGATTACCGTGATGGGGGTTAGAGAAGTGCCCATAAAGGTGGGTAGTGTGGAATTGCAGAACCAAGGGGTCCTTGTAGTAGCAGAAGCCAGTAATGCTAATGATCCTTATATCATACTAGGCACTAATGTTGTTAGCAATTGCATGGAGGAAGTCTTGTCTTTACTTCAACAGATTGCAGACACTGCCAGGCCTTGTCAAAGGAAGGTCCTCCAGCGTGAGATCAGAGCCATCCTGCACCATTAACAGGTAACAATTACAGGTGGCGAAATTGGTACTGCACGGATGACAGACCCGTTGCCTATTGTGATTCCCCCAATGCGTGAAATGATGATTTGGTGTTGAGCAGCTATAGGTCTGAGAGGGCAGGACTATCAAGCATTAGTGGAGCCCATCAGCACTGAGCACAGACCTACACTGTTGACAGCCAGGGGGTGGTGGACGTACACAATGGGAGAGTACCTGTTCGCATCTTAAATTGTGGCAGTGAGGAGGTAAAATTACCCAGGTATACCACCGTTGCTAAATTGTACACAGTCAGCAACAATGAGATCCAAACAGTGCAACCCAGTCCCTATACCAAAGGGGCAAAACCTGATCAAACCACTGGGCCACTGGAGGACTGGTGTCAGCATCTCCATGTTGGAGTTGACACCACTCCTGTGTATGAAAAGCAAGGTGTGTACCGGGTAGTTCAAGAATTCGAACAAGTCTTTAGTAAGCATCCACTTGACTTTGGTAGGATAAAGGGGGTCCAACATCACATCCCCATAGGTACACATCCACCAATCAAAGAGCGGTATAGGCCTATTTCACCTGCACATTATCAAAAAGCCAAAGAAATGCTACAGGACATGAAGGACGCAGGGGTTATACGAGATAGCTGAAGTCCCTGGGCAGCCCCATTAGTCCTAGTCAAGAAAAAGGATGGCAGTATGAGAATGTGTGTAGACTATAGGCAAAGAAACCGCATAACACACAAAGATGCTTACCCGTTACCTTGTATAGAGGAATCCTTAGCTGCGTTGAAGTCTGCCAATTACTTTTCTACCTTAGATCTCACTAGTGGGTATTGGCAGGTGTCCAGAGCCGAGGAAGACAGAGAGAAGACGGCATTCACAACACCTATGGGCCTATGTGAATTCAACAGCATGCCCTTCGGACTATGTAATGCACCCGGAACCTTCCATCGATTAATGGAAAATTGCCTGGGACATAAGAACTTTGAGACAGTACTGCTCTACCTAGATGACGTGATTGTGTACTCCAAGACCTACGAGGAACATGTCGCTCATCTAGGATAGGTGCTTGAAGCTCTGGCCAAATACGGGATGAAGCTAAAACCATCAAAATGCCACCTGTTAAAGCCAAAAGTACAGTACCTGGGACACATAGTCAGTGCCAAAGGCGTGGCCCCTGATCCAGACAAGGTAACAGCAATCAAAGAGTGACCAGAACCCAAGACCTACTAGTAGGCCAACCCATGAAGAGCAAGTCTAAGGATTCTACATGGAGATGGGGTAAGGAACAAGAGAAAGCATTCCAGACAATGAAAGAAGCCCTGACAGGAGAAGAAATCCTTGCATACCCGGACTACAACCTGCCATTCCTGCTGTACAAGGACGCCAGCAATGTGGGACTCGGAGTCATTCTTTCCCAAAAGCAGGACGGCAAGGAGTGGGTAATCGTCTATGCCAGCAGAAAGCTGCGCTCCACGGAGAGGAACCCAGAGAACTATAGTTCCTTCAAGCTGTAATTCCTGGCCTTGGTCTGAGCTGTCACAGAGAGGTTCAAACACTATCTAGCCTCTAGCAAGTTTACAGCCTACACGGATAACAATCCGCTGACCCACCTGGAAACTGCGAAGTTTGGAGCCATGGAGCAAAGATGGATGGCCAGACTCTCCAACTACCAATTCACCATCAAGTACCGGGCTGGACACCAGAATGGAAACGCGGATGCCTTATCCAGAATGCCTCACTTATCAGAAGAAGGTGTGGATGAAGACGAGCTGGAAGAAGTGGAGTTACCTGCTTTCCATCATCTAAGAGTAACCCAATGCCAGCAGACCCGTCAAGACCCCTCTACAAGGACAGTAAACCCATTGCCCCACCTCGGTTGGAGAGAGACGCAAGACATTGACCTGGCTGCCAGTCTAATAAAACAACTGATAACCCAGGAGTCAGCGAACCTGCCTGAAAATCCACCATCTGAAGCCAAACATCTGTGGAACGAGTGGAGTAAACTGCTCCTATACCAGGATAAGCTATGTCGGAGGTACATCAATCAAAGGACACACGATATGGCTTGGCAAATCGTTGTGCCTAAATCAGAAATCCCCATGGTCTTGAATGCCTATCACAACCAGACTGGTCACTTCGGATGGAAGAAGCTAGAGATGCTACTGAAAGATAGGTTCTTTTGGGTCGGCATGCGGACATCCATTGAAAAATGGTGTAAGAATTGTAAATCCTGCAGCCTGAGAAGGAAAGAAGTATAGAGCCAGAAAGCCCAGCTTTATCCCATCGTAACCAAGCAGCCTCTGGAAATCGTAGCCTTGGACCATGTAAAACTGACTCCAAGTAGATCTGGCTATACCTACGCATTGACCATGGTAGACCATTACTCGAGATTAATGGTTGCCCCTGTAAAGGACTTAACAGCTGCCACAGCTGCTAGAACCTTTCAAAATGTATTCTTCAGACCATTGGGATACCCTGAACAGGTCTTAACAGATCAAGGATCATCCTTCGAAGCGGAGATCTTCCAAGAGTTCTGCCATATGTATGGGTGCAAAAAGATAAGAACCACCCCATATCATCCCCAAACCAACGGACTCTGTGAGAAAATGAATCACATCATCATCGACATGCTGAAGATCCTACCAGTAGAAGAAAGAAACGAATGGCCGTAGAAACTACCTGATTTGGTTGACATGTATAACCACATTCCAGTAAGCTCTACAAACTGTACACCTGCTTACCTGATGAGAGCCCGTACAGGAAAGTTACCCGTAGACTTGGAACTCAGAGTAGTAGATCCTGAAGCAGATAACACCATTTCAAATTGGAAAACCCATCGCCTAGAACAATACAAAAAGGTTCATGCCAGTATTGAAGATAACCTGGAGAAATCTCATGCTCCAGCAGAACCCATTCCACATAAGTTAGACTGTCGGTGGGAACAAGAACCATACATCTTATTGGATTCTGGAAATGATATCAGCAAAGTCTGCCTTATCAACAAGAACGGTGGAAAAACCCAAACAGACTGTATCCAGAGACCATATCAAAAAGTGTCCCAACAGATTGGAGAAACCAAGATCCATCCCATCAACCAATTCAAGTCAATTCCAGAACTAAGTTCAAGTCAAGAACCAAAGAAAAAGGTTATCCCTACCATCTTAGGAGAATTCCCAGAAGATTGGCCTCAACAAGATGGAGCCATCATAGTGCCAATACTAAATTTCTACCAGCCCAATGAAGTGGTACCAAGAAATCAGGAAGAAATACCCGTTGCTAGAGAATCTGAGGATGCTGCAATTGGTACACCTGCTAGCCCTGTAGTGAGACTAAGGCAACGCAGAAGCTTACTGACATGCCTGCACCAAGCCCTTCACTAGACACTTCACCTGAGACAGTGACACCTGTAGTGTGTAGATCACACAGAAGCACACAAGGTCAACCCCCGTCTAGGTATGGAGAGTGGGCACAATAAGTGTAAGGTAGAGCACACAAAAGGTAACCTGTAAATAGCAACTGTACAATAAGAATGTAAATAGTAGTGTACAGAAGGGTGGAGGAACTGGGCCTAGCCCCACGCACATTAAGTTAGGAACAGAAAGTGACTGGGGTAGGGAGGTACCATGGCTCCTAAGCCAAGACACCCATAGTGTCATGTGTTTGTTAAAAATGTCGACTTTGAAAGACTTTTCCCCTTTTTCTTACCTGGAGCATACAGAACATTTACTGTATAGACTCTTTGAACTGAACTTTGCCCTTTGAACTTTCCCCTTTGAACTTTTACAATTTAAAAGGACTACAGTTACGGGACTAATGTAGCCACAAACCTTTGAATGCCTGCGGTGAATGGACTAGCACCGTACGGTCTTACCTGTTTTTCCATTTTTCAAATATTTTTCAGTGCTTTTTGTACATTTTTATATTTTAAAACTTTGTAAATATGTTACCTGTTTATTATTGAAAGTTGTTATTCCTTTTTGTTCAATCAAAAATGCCCAGTCCAGGAGTACTGATGTTACCTAGGGGCTATCTGGCGCCCTGCTCACGCAGGTAACCACAGACTTCTGTAATGCACAGCTGGGTTTCCACAGCAGGTACCTATTACATGCAACATCTTCCACCCCAGCACAGTAGGGGAAGCACCACTTGCTGCCCTTAGGCAAGATCCCCTATAAATACTGCTGCTGGGGGAGGAGTTAGTCAAAGTGTGCAGACACTAGGAGAGCTGTGAAGACGTCCTGGTGGTTGGTGCCACGATTAGGCCCGAACCAGTGACCCGGAGTGGCCCTTCTACATCCAGCCAGCCTTGAGGGAACTTGAGGGAGTTCGCCCAAAGAAGTACCGGATATTGGGGATCCGCACCTGTGGGATACTCTAGGACTACAGAGAACCCCGTCACACCGTGGAGGCTTCGGCTACCTGGTTTCCTATGTGGGTCAAGAGAAAGAGCCAGACACAGCAGTGCAGCACCGCAGTGATCAGAGAAGGTAACCCGGAGACCGCACAGGAGGAGAGACAGTCACCAAAGTCATAAAGAGAGAGGAGGCAAGTCTGGCTGCATGCAGGCTGTGCTTCAATCATTACAAGAAACAGAGGAGGCTTTATACCCACTTGCTGTGGGGACCCACTGTGCAACCAGGTCACCTGTCAGTGCCCTGGATATCTTTACCTGTCGAACATCAGTAAAGGGTAAAAGAGACTTACAGTGTGCGTGTGTCATTCCTCTCCATTCTCGGCCACTCTCATAGACTGCTCCAGCACTCCCCATCTCAGTCTCAGCCCCTTCTCACTACGCTGACACGGAGGACCAGTCCTAGCTGTGGAGGACTTCACCAACTCAGCCGCGATACCATCTACCTCTGGCGGACTGTGGCAGCGCTTGTGGAATTTCACCAGACACTACAGGTGGCGTCACGACAACAAACTGTATATAACCCCCCTGTAAATATTACCTCTTTTTGGAAAGATAGGCCCAGGACATGGGGTCAGGCGCGGCCGCCATTCCCCGTGACAATGCTAAAGCCCTCAGAGCCTGACACCCCAGTACACCAAAGCCTGGGCGCAACATTAGTTTTACCTTGGCTGGCAAATAAAAATAGGGTGGAGCACAACACATTTATTTTCCATTTATTTATTTTATGCCAGGTTACACAGCTGGCATCAAGAGGCAGGGAATCCCTCTGTGGCCCTGCCATGTTGTTTGATGCTCTTTTGGAAGCAGATTTTAAGAATCTGCATGTGTATCCTGAAGCCAGCAAAGTCTATGATCGTTCTGAAGTGCTGTGCCAATTTTTTTTTTTATTGCACATTTGCTGCAAATTTTGAAACAGAAAAAAGAAATCTGAGCCACATGTGAATGGAAACAAAAAAGCAACGTGGGCACAACACACACTTCTGACCTGTCTTAGACTTTGCTAGCCTCAGGATAGACATAGATTTTGATGCAGTTTCTCAATCTGCATAAAAAAAAACATCAAACAACGCACCGTGGACACAGGGCCTAAGGGTCCAGGGAGAGCCCTAGTTGTGGTGAAAGGGCTCAAGGATTCCTCTTGCCCCCTGGCTACTTCCACCCAGACTTCTAGGGCAGAGGTGGCCAACTAGAGTCCTCAAGGTCTGACAACAGTGCAAGTTTTCAGTATTTCCTTAGCATTGTACAGGTGCTACTTTCATCACCTGCAGACTAGTGATGGGCGAATCCTAAATTACTCGGAATCGCTTGACTCTAGCGAGTCCGAGCCCAGGACTCGCTACTCGTTGCGAGTCTAGCGAGTCCAATGTTAATGAATGGGGAAGCGAGTAATAGCGAGTAGTGTGAGATTTACAAATCGCAGATGTGTCTCGGAAGCTTCAGCCTGAAGCAATCCTAGTTTTGTCATTTATTTGCATTGGACTCGTTTACTTTGTAAGTAATCGCTGGGAAACTCGCACAGATAAGAGAAGAGTCCTGTCTTCTCAGTGTGCTGGCTGCCAGCTCCAGGGTCCTAGAGCCTGCCTGCTGCCTGATGTAGCAGTGCTGAGATTGTTCTCAGTTTGCTCATTCCCTGTGTACAGACATGAATGTCTGTGCACAGAGATGATGCAGCAGAGCTGAGATTGTTCTCAGTCTGCTCATTCCCTGGGCATAGACATCTATATCTATACACAGGGGATGTAGCAGAGAGGACATCGCGTTTTGGACTGCGTCGGACGGAAGAGGATTTTTTTAATTAAAGATGAAGTCCCTAATGGCTTTTTTTTTTATTTCTAATAAAAAAATTTCTCTGTGTTGTGTTTTTTTTAAAACAATTTAATAGAAATTCATGGCGGTCATGTCTAATATTGGCGTGACCGCCATAAATTTCGGGCTTAGGGCCAGCTGATAATACAAAGCTGGCCCTAACCTCTATTACCCAGCGTGCCACCGCCACCAGGGCCGCTGGAAGAGCGGGGTTCAGCGCCAGAGGATGGCGCTTCAATGAACGCGCCATCTTCTGGGGCGGCTGCGGGCTGCAATTTGCTTGGGCCTCCCTGCGCTGCGGATTCCAGCCCCCAGCTGGAAAAAGATGCGTGGGGCTCCGCGCAATTTCTATGTCTAGCCAGGTACAGCTAAGCAGCTGGGGGCTGGAATCCGCAGCGCAGGTATGCCCAAGCTTTCTGGGCACCCCCCGCTGCAAATTGCAGCCCGCAGCCGCCCCAGAAGATGGCGCGTTCATTGAAGCGCCATCCTCTGGCGCTGAACCCCGCTCTTCCAGCGGCCCTGGTGGCGGTGGCACGCTGGGTAATAAAGGGGTTAATACCAGCTTTGTTATACAAGCTGGTATTAAGCCCGAGATTCTTAATGTCAGGCCACGTTTGACCCAGCCACTAAGAATCTCCAATAAAGGGTTAAAAAAACACAACACAGAGAAAATTTTTTATTTGAAATAAAAAAAAAAGCCATTAGGGACTCCATCTTTAATTAAAAAAATCCTCTTCCGTCCGACGCAGTCCAAAACGCGATGTCCTCTCTGCTACATCCCCTGTGCATAAATATAGATGTCTATGCACAGGGAATGAGCAGACTGAGAACAATCTCAGCACTGCTACATCATCTCTGTGAGCATGCGGGCTCTAGGACCCTGGAGCTGCACAGAGAAGACAGCTGGACTCGGCTCGCAAAGAAACAGCAGTTACTTTGCGAGTTTCCCTGCTATCACTGGCACAGTAGCCGAGTCTAATGCAAACAATGGCAATTCTAGTTTTGTCAGCGTTTCTGACAAAACTAGGATTGATATTGATTTGCATTGGACTCGTGCGAGTAATCACTGGGAAACTCGCAGAGTACCGAGTCCTGCGAGTCCCTTACTACTCGCCGAGTAACGAGTCCTAGCGAGTAGATTCGCCCATCCCTACTGCAGACTTGATGGATGATTCCAGCACCTTGTGCCTTGCACCTTGAGAACTGCACTTTGCCAGCCCTGCTCTACTGGAGTGGGTGTAGTGTTCGATACATCACATCTTCAGGCCAGAGGCCTGCGTCTTGTGCACCAGACTCTGTAGGGGCAGGGCAGTATCAAAGCACCTGTTTGAAGAAACAGTCCAGCACACAAGGAGTAAACTCAAAAACTTTGCTATAAACAAACTAGAGAACACAAACATAACAATATACACAGTATATAACAACAAAGTCCCACATCAGCAGCAGCACATAGACTAAGTGGAAAGGCAGAGTCCATGGAGGTTTTTCAGTTGGACCCCAAAGGCTGCATTCATGCCCAGTAGGGGGAAGTGCAAACGGCGAAAAATGTTTAATTAAACTTTAACAAGAACAGATGCATTGGTCAAGGACAACGAAAAACTGAAAATAAAACAAGTCCCAAAAGTCATTCTCTGACCAAATTGCCAACTAAGTGATGGGTCACTGTCTCACAGACCCACCAACATGCTTTTAGGAAGGTCCACTGGACGTGTCTGCCATCATTTTCAGCCATGTCCTGGATGGTTGCCAGCGTTTCTTATGTTAATCTGCTGCCTGATGGTCTTGAAGGGGGGGTCGCAGGGGCTACTCTTCTAGGCACATTCTCCTCCAGCACTGGCCCCCCAGCACACTCCCATCATAGCCACAGCTGGAGAAACAAGGGGTGACCACGCCCTACAAGACAGACAGGACGAAGACCATCTTGGGTAACACCAACATGCCCTGTAGGTTCAGATGCATCTGCCTGTCCAGCCAACAGACACTTTGGCTGCACCTGACACCAATTTCTCTCAAGATCAGCCTCTTCCTGCCACTTCTAAAAATGTTTGGCGGTGCCAACCTTACATACGCCAACTGCAAACCACCCCATCATGGCTCACACCTTCATAAAAGTGACCTCATCCCCAACAAACACGTGTAGGGATTTGTTCACTGGTAGCATGTTGGGGGACACCCCAATACTAGCTGGATTGAGGCAAACAAGCATATTTTTACGTAAAACAAAGTGCAACAGTTTATTAACACATCATAAACTGCATATAGTGCACAGTTCCTTTAACATCACATCAACAGAACATTAGTGACTTGTACCAGTTTGTCCCAATGGCGGTTACGCTCGCCTGGCATTATTTACACACTCCGTTACAGTGTCTCAGTAAAGGCATTACAACCCACACACAGACCTCTCAGTCCAGCAATCCTGAGAACAGAGAGAGATATTCCAGGCTGCCCACACATCTCTGGTCTCCTCACCGTGTGCCTTCCAGGATGCCAGCCACTTCCAAGCATTCTATCCCAGGTGCCTTCAGGACAGTGGCTGCTCCCGGTTTTCATAGGAACTGCCAGAGCTATCCCAAGCTCTGTACACATGGATTCTCCACCATGCGCTTCTGGCAACATGTCTGCTGCAAACTCAGAGGAACCTGTGTCCAAACAGAAAGTTAGACTATATGGGTATGTGCCCACAAGAAGGTTTTGCTGCGTTTGAGATCAGGTTTTGCCTTGGTTTTATGTAAATCTATGCTAATCTAATCCTGAGTTTTTGGTTTCCATCAAAACCTATGTGATCAGGGAAAAGCTTTCACACACACACTTTTTTTTTCTCTATAGAAAATGGAAATACCCCAGGTGTTTCCACTTTAGCAAAAGTTCAGCAAATAATTGACATGCTCATTCTTTCTAAAACACAGCAAAACCTGAGGTGTTTCCACTTTCTTCACCAAACAAAAACCAATGTGTTGGGACAGCTAATCCTAGAATCCATAGGTTTTGCTGGAAAACAAAAATGCAGCAAATCCTGTGGTGTTTTGTTTTTGTTCTCTGGAGACAGTGTAATGCGTGTGAAAGTTTTTCCCTAATAACATAGGTTTTGCTGGAAACCAAAAATTCAGGATTTGCTTAGCATAGATTTACATAAAACCAAGGCAAAACCTGATCTCAAACGCAGCAAAACCTTCCTGTGGGCACACACCCTTTCCCATCTGTTCCACATGAGCATACTTGTGGCGGATTATAATGAGGTCAATCTGGGCGGTAGCCCTGGGCCCAATTATCTGGGGGGGCCCAGAACTGCAGGGTAAATTGCCCGATTATAATTCGCCACCGCACTCTGCACCACTGACGCCGGCACTACCACCCCGCCCCTTCCTCTTACCATACCATACATCATGATGTAGACGTCCGACGTATGGAGGACATTGCTAAAAGACCGCGGGTGCTGGAGGAGGCATACATGGCCCACCTAACTCATGGCCATAGAGGAGCTGAGCCATTGATTCAGCCGGCTAGCCTGTCCTCAATCCTCCTGCTTCCAGGCAGCTGATCTCCAGACTCCAGTCCTCCTGAGTCTGTCACCCGCCGTCCACCGCCTCCTGGGCCTGCTTGAAGAGAGGGACCATCATCTTGCTGACACAGAGCACAGAGGGAACGTGCCTGTGCCAGTAAGTGCTGCTACGTCCTGCTGCTGCCGCTGCTGTGGCTGTGCTCTGTATGTGCCAGGCCTCCTGCTGGTTGTTGCACAGCAGGAGGACTCAGTGTAAAGTAAAAAGAATTTAAGCAATATAATTAAATGATTTGTAGTACTAACTTAATCCCTGGTCAGGGAGGGTGTGGAAGAGACACTACTGGACAGAGAACTGTCTGTCTGTACTGAAACTACATGGGGCAAATTTGCCCCATGTAAACTGTGCCCCACCATCTTGGATAACACAGAAATATGAGAAATGCCTCTACATGCTGTATGTGCCCCTCTATCTGGATGCTATCTGGCATTCATACATACATACATGATTCAAGCAAAATATCCACATAGAGGGGCACATACAGAATGTAGAGGCATTTCACATGTGTCTATCCAAGATGGAGGGGCAGTGGTTGCACATGTTGAGCCCAGGCTTTGTGGTACTCGGGTATCAGGCTCCACGGATAGCGTCTGCTGTGTCACGGGGAGTGGTGGCCGCTCCTGATCCCGTGTCCTGGGTCTATCCTCCAAAAAGGGGTTATATTTACAGGGGATGTTATATACAAGTTGTTTTGATGCCACCTGTAGTTTCTGGTGAGGTGTCACCAGCACCGCCACAGTCCACCGGAGGTAGATGGTAATGCGGCTAGTTTGGCAAGTCCTCTACAGGTAGGGCTGGACCTCCGGGCCAGCGTAGTGTGAAGGAGCAGCTTGTAGTGGATTTTTAGATGGGATGGGGAGTGTTGGAGCAGTCTATGAGGGGCATCGGGAACGGAGAGGAATGACACACGCACACTGCAAAAGTCTCTTTTACCTTTTACTGATGGTACGCAGGTAAAGATGTCCAGGGCACTGACAGGTGACCAGGTTGCACAGTGGGTCCCCACAGCAAGTGGGTATAAAGCCTCCTCTGTTTCTTTTAATGATTGAAGCACAGCCTGCATGCGCAGCCAGGCTTGCCTCCTCTCTCTTCCTGACTTTAGTGACTGTCTCTCCTCCTGTGCGGTCTCCAGGTTACCTTCTCTGATCACTGCGGTGCTGCACTGCTGTGTCTGGCTCTTTCTCTTGACCCACATAGGAAACCAGGTAGCCGAGGCCTCCACGGTGTGACAGGGTTTTCTGTGGTCCTAGAGTATCCCACAGGTGCGGATCCCCAATATCCATACTTCTTTGGGCGAACTCCCTCAAGTTCCTCACTACCTTTTAGCTGTTTGCTCCTTGCCTTCAGTCCCACTTAGGCTGGTTGGATGTAGACGGGCCACTGCGGGTCACTGGTTAGGGCTTAATCGCGGCGCCGACCACTAGGACGTCTTCACAGCTCTCCTAGCGTCTGCACACTCTGACTAACTCCTCCCCCAGCAGCAGTATTTATAGGGGATCTTGCCTAAAGGCAGCAAGTGGTGCTTCCCCCTACTGTGTCGGGGTGGAAGATGTTGCATGTAGTAGGTACCTGCTGTGGAAACCCAGCTGTGCATTACAGAAGTCTGTGGCTACCTGCGTGAGCAGGGCGCCACATACCCCCCTAGGTAACATCAGTACTCCTGGACTGAGCATTTAAGTCTTCCTCTGTTCCACTTTGGTAATTGAAGCCCAGCTTGCATGCAGCCAGTCTGGCCTCCTCTCTCTTCCTGACTCTGATGTCTGTCTTTCCTCCTGTGTGGTCCACAGGTTACCCTCTCTGATCACTGCGGTGGTACACTGCTGTGTCTGGCTCCCTCTCTTTGACCCCCAGGGGGACCGGGTGGCTGAAGCCTCCACAGTGTGACGGGGTTCTCTGTGGTCCTGGAGTATCCCACAGGTGCGGATCCCCGATGTCCGGTACTTCTTAGGGCTAACTTTCACTAGTTCCTCGCTTCCCTTTCGGCTCACTGCTCCTTGCCTTCTGTCCCCACTTAGGCTGGCGGAATGTCAGAAGGGCCACTCCGGTTCACTGGTTCGGACCTAACCATGGCACCGACCACTAGGACGTCTTCGCAGCTCTCCTAGCATCTGCACACTCTGACTAACTCCTCCCCCAGCAGCAGTATTTATAGGGGATCTCACCTAAAGGTGGTGAGTAGAGCTCCCCCTACTGTGCCGGGGTGGAAGATGTTGCATGTAGTAGGTACCTGCTGTGGAAACCCAACTGTGCATTAGTGAAGTCTTGGCTACCCGTGTGAGCAGGGCGCCTCACTCACGCTAAATATTTGGTCAGTTTTTACCTCAGTATTTGCAAGGCCTCACGCGCATGTTGTGTATTTGGTGAGTTTTTTTACCTCAGTATTTGTAAGGCCTCATATGCTGAGTATTCGGTGAGGTGTTTACCTCAGTATTGGTAAGGTCTCATGCACACATTGTGTATTTGGTGAGTTTTTATGTCAGTATTTGTAAGGCCACATGCACACGTTGTGTATTTGGTGATTTTTTTCCTCAGTATTTGTAAAGGGCCCATTACACGCTTCAATGTCTCGGCGATCCGAAAAATGATCCAACTTGACCTACGACGCTGGAACGATGTTCAATGATCGCTGGTGAGGTGTCGCATGTACTGATATCGAGAACGACGCAGCAATGATTCCGCGACAAGCCAACGATACTTGCGGATGTTTGGTTGCCTACGTCCTCCAGTTCTGAATAGGCAAAGTCGTAAATGACATTGTTTTCAAGGTGTCGTACAGTGCTGGTAGATCAGTGCTGCTGAAATAATGCCGATCTTCATTTTTTTTTCTCCTAACTGCATATACAGTGGGGCGCTGCAGGCTGTCAACCAATCACACACACACACAGCAAAGTACATTTTTTGCACATGACTCACCGTAGCCGGGGGGCCGGTGGTCCAGAATCAATAGGGTTGGCTGAACAGTTTAGGAGTTAATTCTGTCGTGATGCCACCTGTGAGAGTTCCGGTGATGTCCACCGGCGCTGCTTGGGCCTCCGGGGGATGGGATGCAGCAAGATGTGATGGTCCCCATAGGATGAGCGGGAGTCTCCGGAGCCAGGAGCTGCACAAGATGTTGTGAGGCAGCTGCAGTTCTTCTAGCATGCGGAGATGAACAGTTCTGAAAAAGGCACGGACACTGATAGTCTCTGTAACTGGTATTTTACTGTAACCAGCACGCAGTACATGGTATACAGTTAACGGGTAACGGACCGGGTGGACTTTAGCAATGACCGGTGTTTCTCAGAGCTCCGCGGTGTTCCTCCATTCTAAGCTTGTTCTAAATGAGTTGCCGTTGTCGCCTTTGAGTGCCAAGGTCGGGTACAAGGGACTACTTATATTGCCTTGCCGGTATGTACATTCCGGTGTGAGGGGTAGTCTGGGTCCTTTTGGTGGGTACTCCACTGGCAAGACAACTCTGTTTGCGGCGGCGGTGGGGTACTCCTGTAGAGCGATCCCTCCACTCCTGGTTTGCATGGCAGTGATAAACGACTCCCAGCTTCGGAACCAGTAATCCGGTTGTAGATGGGCACGGGTGTGTTTTGGACCCGCATATGGTTGCCCAGAAACCGGTTGTTGAGGCACCGGGTAATGACGCCCAACCGGTGGCGGTGGTGGCCTGGGGGCTGCACGGAACTGAGCAGGGCCCCCTCTCCTACGTTCCTCCCGGCCACGTTCTGCTACTTCCTCCTTCTCCTACATTTTTGCAGACTCTTGTGTTCTTACTGCACTAACTTCTCCACTACATACTACCTCTACACTCCGCCCACCAGGACCTTATTGGCCCTCTGTGCTGATGTGCATGTAGGGTATGGAGCTCTGAGTTTTAACCATGTCATTGCTTCGGTCAGAGAATATTGCAGCTGCAGTCTGGACTGAAATACACTCCTGTAACGCACTCGTTGCGGGGCGCCACACACACAAGCCTTGCCCTATAAGACCCAGCCTTTTTCCTCATCGCCGCCATTACCTCAGTGCTGCAGTTGTGTGTCAGTCAGGCACCGCTACTGCTGCTGTGGGCGCTATAAAGTGTAACTTAGACAGATAGTGAGCGAATATCAAGTTAGATAGACAGATACAATAGGTTTAGGGAGTAGGGACTAGTTTGAATATCATCCCTTTTGAGGGCTACTTCAGACAAGTAGGGAGTAGGGATTAGTTGGACTTGGAATATCAGCCCTTTTGAGGGCTACTTCATAGAAGTAGGAACTAGTTGTAATTTCAGCCCTTTTGAGGGCTAGGTTAGAGCAGTTCCTATTAGTTTTTGCCAGGCAGGTGTGTGCCAACGCTGTGCAAGTGTTTTTCACAGCATCTGGCCAAATGTAGCTCAGGCAATCCTTTTGTGTAGGTAGTGTAGCACTGCTGTGAAGAAAGCTACACCACCTGTCTTCAGTAGCCAATTTTTTACTGCAGCTAGCCCAGTCAATCCTTTTGAGCTAGTAGCAGTGTCTAGTAGTCAGTGGTGTAGCCCAGCTGTAAAGTAAGCTATACCGCCTGTCTATCCAGTAGCCAATGTTTTACTGCAGCTAGTCCACTCAATCCTTTTGGCTAGTAACAGTGTCTGGTAGTCAATGGAGTAGCCCAGCTGTGAAGCAAGCTACACCGCCTGTGTATCTAAAAATAATTATTTACTGCATCTAACCCAGGCAATCTTTTGGGCTAGTAGCAGTGTCTGGTAGTCAGTAGAGTAGCCCAGCTGTGAACCAAGCTACACCGCCTGTCTACTTCATATTAATTTTTAACTGCATCTAGCCCAGGTAATAGTTTGGGCCTAGTAGCACTGTTTGGCCACTCAGATCTGCTCCATTTCATCCGAATTTTTTTTTGCCAACAACTGCAGAGTTGCATATTTGTTCACATACAAAATGAGTGGCAAAAGGCCTGCTGGTGGTGGAAAGGGGAATAGGCGTGGTGGAAAGGGAAAAAAGTTTGTGTCCGTGGGGTAGGTGGTAAAGCAACAGTATCAGCTGCTGAAGAAAGACCATCTTCCAGCCAAAGTAAGATGTCTACTTCTTTCCGTGGACAATCTGATATGATCCCTTTCGTACGGACATGAGTCACACGATGATCGCTACCAATTGTAGATGAGGCACAAAAAGAGCAGGCGCTTGAATGGATAGCAAGCGCTTCATCAAGTGGGCTCTCCTCCACCTCAACTTCAACATCACAAATACACCAGTCCTCAGAGGTGTCACCCCAATTGCACTTGCTTCCACACAGCTCTCAAGTCTCCAGCCGCCCATCTGAGTATGGGGTAAGACAGATGGTTGAGTATGCAGAGATGTTCATTCATACTATAGCCTGGGAATTAGAAGTCTGCTCCAAAGCTTCTGTGAGTCCAGATGAGGAAATGATCTACACTGATGCCCAGAAGCTTTGTGAGTCAGATCCAGGCCCAGATGAAGAAGGTTCTGAGCAAGCATAATGTAGACCCTCATTCCCAAACTGTAAGTCCTGTTGGTGGAGACAATGAGGAAGATACTGATGAGACTGAGATTGGAACGATAACTTTACTTTTCAGTCAGGGCAGGAAGAGGTTGACTCTGAGGACGACAGGTGAGAGAGCACACAGGGTGTTGATGAAGTTGGAGATCCCACTTACTGTCAACCTACAGTCAGCAAGTCGATGAGAGTCAGCAGAGGAGGTGGAGGAGGATGCTACTGATGACGAGGTTAGGTTGCACCTTCCTGGACAGAGACCGAGTACTGGAAGTGTCGAGCCTACTGGGACGGGGTACACGGTACCGGACGGGGTTTGCTACTGGGGGGTGTCACGGAGGTCCTGGTCCGGACCATGTCCCAGGCCCTGGCAAGTGAAAGGGGAATATTTACAGGGGATAATAGTTTGTAGTGACGCCACCCACGGCTTGTGGTCAATAATGGGACCACCACTGCTGCAGAACCTCCGGGGATGATGTTATAGCAGCTGTAGATGGAATAGTTCTCCGCGGGTAGAACTTGATTCCCCGGGGCAGTGATGATTAAAGTGTATGGTGTAGGCTTGTAGTAGGTGCAATACACTTACTGTCCTGCTGCTGCAGTCTTCCTTTCTCCAGTGTCCAGAGATGACAGGCTGTGGCTCTCCAGGCTTGATCTCTCTGCAGTACTGTTGGAGGGAATCATGTGCAGGCTATAGAGAATCATTCAAGGGAGTCAGAGGTAGGGTTCACCATGTTTACTTATCAGTTTATTCAGCATAACAGCTCAGTTACAGTTCAAGATACAGGTCTTTACACGGGTGACAACTTTCCCGTCCGGGTTCCTCTTTACTTCCTCTGCAGCCAGGTTGTTCCTCTCTGTGACCCCTCACTCCTTCTCTGTCCTTTCCAGGCTTTTCTCTCTCTCTTTCTCTGCGTGTGTCTCGGACAGTTTGGTGGTAGCTTGGACCCTTGTGGGCCCTCGTGGTCGCAACTGAGCTGACTGTCCTTTAGGGTAGGAACTCTAACGTGGAGTTAGAGCTCCCCATCGGTAGTCTGGGGAAACCGGGTGAATCGTCGGTCCCCTTCAGAGCCGACACTCTGCTGTTAGCCTAATCTCCAATAGTCCTGCTGTTCTAGGCTCTATCAGGCTCCTTCTAACCGTGACTCAGGTTCCATAGGAAGGCTACTCCGCCTGCAGTCGGTCATCTCAGCCGTGTTTCTAGGACCCAGTATCACTGGTCCTCTCTTCCCTCACACTCCTGGGGTGCTGGCTCCGGATGGGCTTTCTCTCTGTGGCTGTACGGGCTCTTTAGATTCTGCACTCCTTCCACCCCACTCCTCCAGGACGTGTGCTTCTGGTCTGTTCTGCTCAGCCTACCTCGGGCTACTGACTCCTTCCTCCTCCCCTTCTCTATTTCTACCATCTATCACCTGACTTGCTTGCTGGCCCACCCACTGTTCTCTAAACCCACCACCCCTTGCCCGCCTAGAGTCCCGGGCTCCGGGTTGGGTGCTGCACTCTAGTAGTGTGTGGGCTGTCTGTGAGGGTGTTGTGGTACAACTGTCTTCCTATCTTACCTGGCTGCAGTTCCCTATGTGGCCTCCTGGTCGCAGGGGCACCACAGAATCACGTCAACAACTGCATCCTCAACCACAACTCTGCCTCTGAGCAGAAGTCGTGGTGGCTCTTCTTCAGGTCGAATGGGCTCTTAGCCTTTCCTAGCCTGGGCCTTTTTTGAGATCGCAAAGGATGATCCAGCTCAGGATGATACAGGGATAGAAAAGTCCTTGCGGATGCATGACTTGTTCATCTTGATGAACGCTAGTCGGTCTACAATGTCATTGGACACAGCCACGTGCACTTATCTGTCAGCACACCACCAGCAGCACTGAAGACACTTTCAGAGAGAACACTGGCTGTGCGGCACAATATGATCTCCAAGGCGTGAGTGGCGAGCTCAGGCCATTTTTCCAGATTGGAAGCCAAAAATGAGCAAGGGTACAGTTCCATAGTCATGGCATCAAGGTTCACTTGGAGGTACTCCTGTACCATCCTCTCTAGGCCTTGACTATGCGTCAGACTTCTTGTCTCCTCTGGCCTTACAAAGGATGGTCTAAAAAATTGGTGTAACAATTCAAAAAAATTGCTGTTACCACCAGATACGGTGTTACTGTTACGGTTTGAGGGATGACTCGACAGTCCCACGGTTGGCAAGTTAGAACTGTGAGTCACTATGTGCACCACTGGTGTTTTGTGGAAAAGCAGATCTAAGATTCTGTAACAGCTTCTGCTGATACTCCTGCATGCGTGAATCCCTTTCTATGGCAGGAATTATTTTGCCAAATTTACTCTTGTACCGGGGATCTAAGAGTGTGGCAACCCAGTAGTCGGCATTAATTCAAATTCTAAGAATCCGAGGGTCATGTTTCAGGTAGTGCAGCAAGAAAGCACTCGTTTGTCTTGCGCATTCAGGAGGCCCAAGTCCTTATGTTGGTGGCGGCGAGGTAAGAATCATGCTTACTTTCTCTGCCCTCTCCCTCCAACTTCACACAACAGAAATGTGATCAAGGTCTCCCTCATCTGATGAGTCTTCCATTCCCATCGCCAGTTTGTCCTCGATTTGTTCCTCAGCTCCTGCACCTTCCTCAACAGTTTGGCTGCTACCATGCACCCTCGTTAATCCCTCTCCCCCACCCTCCCATGCCTGCTGCCTTGGTGCTGCCGACCGTCTGGACCTTGGAGATCTTGCTATCCCTTCCGCATACGACTCCTCCTGTACTTCCTCCCCCTCCTCTTGTCCCACCACCTGACTCCGAATACTGTTTAAAGTGTGATCCAGCATGTAAATGACCGAAATAGTCATGCTGATAATGGCATCGTCAGCACTAAACATCTTCGTCGCCATTTCAAAACTGTGCAGAAGGGTGCATAGGTCCTTGTTCTGAGACCACACCAGAAGCGTGATTTGCCCCACCTCTGGATCTCGTTGGCCCAGGTAATATGTCATAACGTACTGCACCAGGGCTCGTTGGTGCTGCCACAGTTGCTGCAACATGTGCAGAGTTGAATTCCATCGTGACGGCACATCGCATTTCAGCCGGTGAACTGGCAGGCTGAACGACTTCTGTAGAAATGCAAGTCGTTGAGCTGCGGGATGTGAACGGCGGAAGTGAGCACACAGAGACCGTGCCCTCTGCAGAAGCCCATCTAGGCCAGGATAGTGGGCTAAAAATTGCTGGACAACCAGGTTCAAGACATGAGTCATACAAGGCATGTGTGTCACATTGCCCCGGCAAAGGGCCGCACCCAGAATTGCAACATTGTCGCACACGGCCTTCCCAGGCTGCAGGTTCAGTGGAGACAACTATTGATGAAACTCAGTCTCCACAGCTGACTACAACTCCTCAGCTGTGTGACTCACATTTCCCAGACATTTCAAGGTAAACACCGCCTGATGCCGTTGAGCCCTGCTGCCAGCATAGTAAGAAGGTGTGCAGGATTCCTTCTGCGCAGTTAGAACGTGGGTGACAGGCTTTGAGTGCAGGTGGAGGCCTGAGAGGAGGTTGAGGAGACAGAAGCAGTAGAGGAACTTCTACATACAGAGGATTGAAGCACAACTCGTGGGGACGGCAAGACTTGGACAGCAGCAGCCCTTCTCCTGCTTTCACCATAGTTACTCAGTGCCCAGTCAGCGACATGTACTGCTCCTGTCCATGATTACTGGTCCAAGTGGCTATGATGAAATGCACCCTGTCACACACAGAGTTTCTCAAGGAAGCGGTGATGTTGTGTGCAACATGCTGGTGTAGCGCAGGCACAGCTTTCTTTGAGAAGTAGTGGCGACTGGGCATCTGGTACTGGGGCACTGCGATGGACATAGATTCTCAAAAATCCTCTGTATCCATCAGGTGGAAAGGCAGCATTTCTGTAGCCAACAGTTTGCAAGATGGTGAAATTCAACCTCTTAGCTTCCTCATGGCTAGGAGGAAATGGTCTTTTACTTGTCCACATCTGAGGGACCGAGGGCTCGCTGCTGTGCTGAGACGGGGTTGAGTGGGGTGTCCCCAGAAACTGCTGATCTGTTAGGAAGGTGCAGGTGGAGATATTATGTTGCCTTCATCCAAAGGTGGTGCTCTCGATGTCTGACAGTCCTCAACACTAGCAGGTGTTTCCTCTTCTAAAAGAACTGACAACCTGCCAATCACACTGGCTGTTGCGGGTAAAGAGGTGGAAGGCCTGCATCCAAAAGCATGTGTGACTGCTGTCCCCACAGTCACAGAGGATGAAGAGGCTGTGGATGCACTTGATGGGGCAGACGGTGGTTGGCGCGGCCCGCTAGGCCTCATTGTAGCACAGTGAGCTTCCCATTGCGACTTTTGCTTCATATCTATGTGACGGTTCATGCATGAAGTACTCAAACTGTTGATTTTTCGGCCTCTGCTTAGATTTTGGTGACAAATCTTATAGATAACACGGGGAGACTAAAGGTTTGTGGATTTTTGAATGTGCTGCATGACGGTCACCTCACCAACCATTTTAAGCTTGTAACTGTGGGGCAATTGATGCCACTTAAGTGGTGTCTGTCCCCAATTTTTGAGGACCCGTGAGGACCCGTGATGTGGGTTACAAGCTTACAGTGTCTTGGCCAATGCATCTAACCAATACCTCACTAAATAGTTTTTTTGTTATCATAACAAAACGTTTTGCACTTTTTATCTTTTTGCAGGGGGCAGCTGGGCTCCATGGGGCACCATTCATTCAGTGGTGCAGAAAAATTGATCTGGGCTGCTCATTTGGTCTGGTGGCAGGGACCAGTGGGAGCCTGCAGATATCTGCACTATTTGTAGCAATGTGATTGGCGTCCTATGGTTGCAGACTTTGAGTGCTTGGCAAACCACCTCCCCCATGCTTTGACAGGTTGGGGTGGCTTTATCGTCCACACCTGTGTCTGCTCCATCCAGTGGGGTCTGGCTGCTCTCTGCTAGTCCATTTTTGGATTTGTTTTTTTCCGCAAATGGTGATGAAGGTCACCTCACCAACCATTTTAAGCTTGCAACTGTTAGGCAATTGATGCGACTTAAGTGGTGTCTGTGCCCAAATTTTTGGAAAAAATGGAGACTCTTGTTGGAGTCCCCTTGCTGTGTTTTACGTGATTTTAGAAGGGCATGACATGCCTGTATCTGTGTCTCCTCCTCCTTTTACTCATCCACCACTTTTCTTTTCGCATTTTTATATGTACTTGTCACTTTTCAATGTGTTTGTTGTGTCTTCTGAGTAGTTTGTTACCTTTTGGACACCTTAGAAGGTGTTTTCTATGTGTTTGTATGTGTTTGTGTTTGCCTGCCATTGTTTTCAATGATGTTCGATGGTGTTCGATGACCATTCTACGAACACCCCCCCCCCCAATTCGACGCATTAAATTGAATTTTAACACTAGGGTGGTGGCTCATCTCTATTTGTAATGCCTCGGGTACACGCTGAGTATTTGGTCAGTTTTTTACCTCCATACCTGTAAGGCCTCGTGCACATGTGTATTTTGAGTTTTTTCCTCACTGGTGTTTTTTTCATGCTTTTTTGGAGACCTGCGTTTTTAAAAAAAGCATGTAAAAACGCACCCATAGGCCCCCATGTTAAAACACACATGCCCTAATAGCAAAAACGCATGTCTTAATAGCAAAAACGCATGTGTGACAGTACCATGCGTTTTTGTGTTCGTTTTTGCAATTATGTGACTAGCTGACATCAAAAATGCATGCAAAAACGCATGGTACATTAGTACCATCCAAAAACGCATGCGTTTTCCATAGGGGCCCATATTAAAAAAACACATGCGTTTTCTAAAAAACGCATGTGTTTTTAAAACAGCACCAAAAAATAGTGCATGCACTATTTTTTGGTGCTGTTTTAAAAACGCATGCAAAAACGCAGGGTGCCATCAGACACCTTAAAAAAACGCATGCAGAAATGAAAAAACGCATGCAAAAACGCATGAGTTTTTTAAAGTCACTAAAAAAACTCATGCCAAGTGTGACCCCAGCCTAAGGCCTCGCGCACATGCTGAATATTTGGTGAGGTTTTACTTCAGCATTTGTAAGGTCTTGTGCACACATTCAGTATATGGTGAGTTTTTACCTTAGCATTTGTAATGTCTTGCGCACACATTCAGTATTTGGTGAGTTTTTACCTTAGCATTTGTAATGTCTTGTGCACACATTCAGTATTTGGTGAGTTTTTACCTCAGCATTTGTAAGGCTGGTTTCACACGGCAGTTTTTTCCCTGATCAGGTTTGTGTGCCAAAACCAGGGGAGGAACCAGGACAGGAACTTGCAGAGAAAAACTATAAGGCCACGTGCCCACGCTGAGGATTTGATGAGTTTTTTACCTCAGTATTTGTAGACAAAGCCAGGAGTGGAGCAATCAGAGGAAAAGTCTAATAGAAACACCTGCACCACTTCTGTATTTAATTATCCACTCCTGGTTTTGGCTACGAATCCTGAGGTAAAAAACTCATCAAATACTAAGTGTGTGTGTGGCGCCCCGCAACGAGTGCGTCACAGGAAGGTATTACATCCCAGCCAGAAGGTGTGATATCTTCCGTCTCAGTAATGGCATGGTTAACCTCAGAGCTTCATACCCTACATGCACCACTAGCATAGAGGGCCAATAAGGTCCTGGTGGGCGGAGTGCAGGAGTAGAGTGTAGGAGTAGAGTGTAGTAGCAGAGGAGAGAAGAAGGAGGAAAAATGGAGAAGTGGTCGGGAGGAATGTAGGAGAAGAGGGTCCTGCACAGTTCCGTGCAGCCCTACAGACCACCTACCGGTTGGCGCCATTACCCGGTGTCACAACAACCGGAACCTGGGTGACTACCTAAATGGGTCCAAAATACACCCGCGCCCAACACTCAACCGGATCACTGGTACCGAAGCAAGCAAGTTGTTCATCACTGCTCTGCAAACCAGAAGTGAAGGAAGGCTTTCTAGGAGCACCTCACTGCAGCCGCGATTAAGAGCCGTCTTGCCAGCGGAGTACCCACCAAAAGAACACAGGCTCCCCTTACACCGGAACATACACACTGGCAGGGAAATTTAAGTAGCCCCTTGTACCCGAACTTGGCACACTAAGGCGACATCGGCAATCAAGCTAGAAAAGTTGAGAACGGAGGAACACTGCGGAGCTCTGAGACAACACCAGTCATTGCTGAGACCACCCAGTCCGTTACCCGTTACCTGTATACCCTGTATCATCTACCGGTTGCAGTAAAAGACCCGTTACAGAGAGCACTGTGTCTGTGTTTCTTCGAACTGTTGAGCTCTGCATACTAAGAGACACTGAGCTGCCACACACCATCAGATGGAGCTCCAGGCCCCGGGGACTCCCGCTCATCCTGTGGGGAGCGCCCCAGCTGCCGTCCATCCCCCGGAGGCCCAAGCAGCACCGGTGAAATCACCGGAACACCCGTAGGTGGCGTTACGACAATAAGTAATAACCTTTATCTGTTCAGCCAACCCTATTGATCTGGACCACCGAGCCTACACAGCCTCGGGCGCGGAACCGTGACATGGAGCAGCGACAGCCCGAGACGTGCACACCCCGGCTACGGTGAGTCATGTGCACGTGGCCCTAGGCCCCTTTTACATCTAATGCTGGGCTGCGTTTTGCTTCATTTGCACTTCCATGCAAAAACGGCTCAAAACGCATGCGTTTTTGTTCCCATTGATTATAATGGAAACGCATGCAAAAATGCATGTAAAAACGCATGCGTTTTTGCAAACGCAGCCCAAAACATTGTTTGCCATGTTTTAGGCTGCGTTTGCAAAAACGCATGCGTTTTGCGTTTTTGCAAACGCACATGTGTTTTTACATGTGTTTTTGCATGCGTTTCCATTAAAATCAATGGGAACAAAAACACGTGTTTGCAGTAAAAACTCATGGAAACGCAAATGAAGCAAAACGCAGCAAAGCACTAGGCTAGGTTCACACTTGGCATGAGTTTTTTTAGTGCCTTAAAAAAAAGCATGCGTTTCTGCATGCTTTTTTCATTTCAGCATGCGTTTTTTAAGGTGTCTGATGGCACCCTGCGTTTTTGCATGCATTTTTAAATCAGCACCAAAAAATAGTGCAAGCAGAGTTTTTTGGTGCTGTTTTAAAACGTATGCGTTTTTTAGAAAACGCAAGTGTTTTTTTTAACACTGGGCCCCTATGGAAAACACATGCATTTTTGGATGGTACTAAATGGTACTAATGTACCATGCGTTTTTGCATGCGTTTTTGATGTCAGCTACTCACATAAGTACAAAAACTCATGCCAAAAACGCAAGGCACTTTAGACATGCGTTTTTGCTATTAGGGCATGCGTTTTTTTAACATGAGGGCCTATGGGTGCATTTTTACATGTTTTTTTAAAAACGCAGGTCTCCAAAAAAGTATGAAAAAAACGCAAGTGTGATCCTAGCCTTAGGGCCACTTTACACACACCAACTTCTGTGTCCAACTTCTGAACAGATCTCTGGTTGCAGTGAAATCATGGAGACATTGTTCTATTTTGTGGCTGTGTACAAATAGAACAATGTGTCCATGATTTCACTGCAACCAGTGATCTGTTCAGAAGTTGGACACAGACGTTGATGTGTGTAAAGCAACCCTTAGGCCGGCTTCACACTGCTGATAGGTGAGGACCGCGGGCGCCGCGGTCCTGACCTGTCAGCAGCTGCAGCTGCGTGCGCTGCACACGGGACGGGAGGGCATAATAGCCCCCCAGTCCTGTGTGCTGATCCGGTCCGCGGCTGTCTGCCTCAAGCGGACAGCCACGGATCGGATCACACACGCAGTGTGAAGCCGGCCTTAGATGTGAAAGGGGCCTTATTGAAAGATTGACACCTGTTCTGAGTTTTGGAGACACTCCTGGTTTTGACACACAAACCTGATTGAACATGATCAGGGAAAAAACTAGCGTGAAACCAGCCTCAGGCTGCGTTCACATATTGCATATTTTTGCGCGTGGTTTTCAAAATACGCATTGTGCCTTTTGTCTGCCGGCAAAGTGAACGGGAAATTCACTTTGCCGTACAGACACTGTGTAAAAATACGCCGCACTTTTATAGGAAAAAGCACCTGTGTAAAAAGAATGACCATGTCAATTCTTTACGCAGCAGCGTCGGTGCTTTTTCCTATAAGGGCGGGCGCTGCTGCATCTAATGACACAGAGGGGAGGAAGAATCCTGGTTCCTTCTCCACTCTGTGACATGCGTGATTCCCCCCATTAGATTTCGCTGTGTATTAAAATACACTGCGAAATCAAAGTTAAATAAAGACTGAGGTATAAAAAATAATAAAGAATGAATACATACCCTCCACCGGTGTTCGGGAGCCGCCGCAGAAATTGACCTGCTAGGACCTGTTGTGATGTCAGAGTGACGCTACGGGCGCTGATTGGCTGCTCGCGGTTATGTGATATGAGCGAGCGGCCAATCAGCGCCTGGAAGTCACTCTGACATCACGACAGGCCCTGTTGATCTAGTTCCTGCCTGTCTCTCTGCGCCGGATCGCACAAACAGCCGCCAGAGAGTAAGTATTTGATTCTTTTTTATTTTACATACATTTGCCTTTATTTTATTTTGATTTCATAGTGTATATTAATACACTGCAAAATCTAATGGGGCGGTCACAGATGTCACATAGGGGAGGAGGAACCAGGATTCTTCGTCCCCTCTGTGACATCACCTGCGCTTTATGGGGAGAAGAAAGCGCGGTGTGTGAAAGCACCCACGTATTTTGTTGCTGTTTTTTGCGTGGCCGAAAAATACGGCAAAAAGCGTGCACAAAAAAGCGCAACAAAATATGCTAATGTGTGAACGTAGCCTTAGGTCTTGTGCACACATTCAGTATTTGGTGAGTTTTTTTCCTCAGTATTTGTAAAGCCTTGTGCACTCGCTAAATATTTGGTGAGTTTTTACCTCAGTATCTATAAGGCCACGTGCACACGTGTATTTGAGTTTTTTCCTCAGTAAGGCCTCATGCACATGTAAGAGAGTAAACTAATAAGCTGCTAAAACCAAGCAGACTGCCATTTTTTTAGTGGCCCAGGAAAGCACAATCTCTGGTTGCCTTGGTGACGGCTCTGTCAGTTGCTCCTGTTGTTGTTGATCGCTCGCTGCGGTGGCCATTACTAGTGTAAGGATTACAGCAGAGCCAGTGCAAGCTAAATGGGCCTTTAAAGTTGTTTGCAAGCCCTGTTGTGTGGACTAAAGACTTTATCTTGAACTGAGCAAGTGTCCAGCATCCGAGGAGAGGCTGAGGAGATGTTCCCCCTGATGGAGCGAGTGATTGGCGTCCAGGAAGGCCATGAGTGACTGCGAAAGGAGAGCCGGCGTCCGGTGCCATCCACATTGGGAGGATCCTGAGAAGGAGGCTGAGGAGATGTTCCCCCTGATGGAGCGAGTGATTGGCGTCCAGGAAGGCCGTGAGTGACTGCGAAAGGAGAGCCGGCGTCCGGTGCCATCCACATTGGGAGGATCCTGACAAGGAGGCTGAGGAGATGTTCCCCCTGATGGAGCGAGTGATTGGCATCCAAGAAGGCCGTGAGTGACTGCGAAAGGAGAGCCGGCGTTCGGTGCCACCCACATTGGGAGGATCCTGACAAGGTCCTGACAAGCCCTGGAAAAGAGAGCTCCACAGATTGCACCCCAAGCTAACAGAACTAAAGTACTGGACATGTGAATCTGGCATTGGCTGTTAAGCTGCCAAATTTTGCTGTTTTTTTACAATACATTTTTTTTTTGGCGCCAAAGGTTTTTCTTTTCTTTTTCTGGACTTGCTGCAGCCCACGTGGAATATACACCGGTGTAAAGCTACATTTGAGGTTGATGGTACCATAGTTTTGAGATACCCGGGTATCCCTGTGCTAAGTGTATAGCCAGCATTGATATAGTTTAATGCATTGTTATTAGCTGTGATAAGTTATACTCAGTGTGCCATCTCAGAGATCCCATCAGACCGCCCACAGTTGATGTACATAGCCTTTAGTTAAGTTAAATCCTTGATAAGTCTAAGGCGGCCGTCACACGCTACGATATCGCTAGCGATATTGTAAGCGATCACGTGCACGCGCGATCGCTTACAATATCGCTCACATCGCTGGTGAGATGTCACACAGACAGACTCACCAGCGATGTGGACCAGCGAGATCGCTGGTAACTATGGTACACATCGGGTTACTAGGCGCCGCGCATCGCTTAGTAACCCGACGTGTACCATAGTTACCATCTCCCAGCATAGGCTCTGCCGCTGGGAGATCGTTCATCGTGGTGTTATACACCACGATGAAGCTGTTTGTCAAATCGTTCATCGCAAGATGTGAGGTCCGGAGCTCAGATCTCGATCTTGCGATTTGAACACTTCTCGCTCGTCGTATCTTGCCGTCACACGCAGAGACATCGTTCACGCGATGTTTAATCAGGCGCGTTCAAGCGATATCTTTCAAGATATCGTAGCGTGTGACGGCCGCCTAACGTGTAGGTAAATTTGTTCCTGGTTCTGAGTGTGATTTACATACCCTGGGAACTCTGAGATCGGTGCTTTGATGTCGGCTAACGCTGAGGATGTTAAACTGTTATTGGTAATATTTTAAGGGGATTTTGAGACTTTTACATTCCTTACTGAACCATACCTTGATCCCCATATCAGTAAAAATACTGTTGTTTATTTCTGCCTCTGTCTCAGTCTGTGACTCACTGGATCTTAATAGGACCTCCGGTCATTACACACATGATGAGTATTTGGTGAGGTTTTACCTCAATTTTTGCTAAGTTTTGTTCACATGAAGCTTTTTTTTTCGTATTCAAATACATGCTAATAAATCTGTTTTGGATACATGGAATAATCTGTTTTGGGTACATGATGACCCCGTCAAATGACCCCGTCACATGACCCGGGGGGCCCACAGAGTCTGAACAGCCCAAGGCCCTGGCTATCCTTAATCTGCCCCTGCATAGATTAAATAGAACCGATGTACCGTATATACTCGTGTATAAGCCGACTTTTTCAGCCCAAAAATTGGGCTGAAAAGTCCCCCCTCGGCTTATACACGAGTATATACATGTGTGTGCTGAGTGTGACGGGGACGGGGGCTCTGACTGGGGGCAGGAGGAGGCAGGAGGGGGCTGCAGTGACACCGCGTGGTCACGTGGGCCCGCCTCATTGATATGCACGCATCCCCCTGTCCATCCCCGGCAAGGGGATGCAGTGCATATTGCCGGACACAGCCCCTGGCGGCCCCCGGCAGTGGTATACAGCCCCCCCGCCTAGTACCGGGCCCCCATGCTGCGGCACAGCATACAGTAGTTCATACACTACCATCTCTCCCTGCAGCGCGCGGCTCCTCCATGTCCCAGCCGGCATCTTCCTGTAGTGTCATGTGACTGGCGCGTCCGCTCGTCACATGACACTACAGCAACAAGCCGGGCGGGAGATGGAGGAAGCGCGCGCTGCAGGAGATGGTAATGTATGAGCTACTGTATGCTGTGCCGCAGCATGGGGGCCCGGTACTAGGCGGGGGGGCTGTATACCACTGCCGGGGGCCGTCGGGGACCATGTAGACCGCTGCTGAGGGGCCCTGTATATCACACTGCTGGGGGCTGCTGTATACACCACCTGTGCTGGGGGCTGCTGTATACACCACCTGTGCTGGGGGCTGCTGTATACACCACCTGTGCTGGGGGCTGCTGTATACACCACCTGTGCTGGGGGCTGCTGTATACACCACCTGTGCTGGGGGCTGCTGTATACACTTGTGCTGGGGGCTGCTGTATACACCTGTGCTGGGGTCCACCCTCGGCTTATACGCGAGTCAATAGGTTTTCCCAGGTTTTGGGGGCAAAAGTAGGGGGGTCGGCTTATACACGGGTCGGCTTATACACGAGTATATACAGTAATTATTCTAAAGGGGCCGTCACACGCAACGATTTTTGAAACGACCTCTCCAATGATCTTTTTTACCACTCATCGCTCGAGCGACGTCGATACATCGTTTGCGAGATGTCACACGCACAGATGTTTGAAATGACGTGTTAACGATGCCTCGACCCCAGGATCGTGTCCAGTCATAGGTGACCGATCATAGCAGTCGTGTGTCCGCTATCACATGAGCATTGATTGTAACGGTGCACTACATAATGTGGGCGGAGTACTTGACACATTCTACAAGGTAGGCTTGGCATATTTTTAAAAGCGACGCCCCTTCATTTCTCATTGGTGCTATTTATACCAAGTGTATTTGTGCGCATTGTAGTTAATTTTGCACTATTTTGTGGCGATGTAGCCCTGTGAAGGCTGTTGTCCATTAAATGTGCTTCATTAATGTTAGACTCACTGTGGAAGACACTGTTGCGTCGCCAGAAATTGTGATATAATGGGATGTTCGTACTATCTAATTTGCTATGCAAATTATGTGTATGTGTGTGTTCCTTGACAGTGCAATGTGTATGGATGTTGCAAACTGTATTTGTGTGCTTTTCCACAATAGTCCAGTTTAACTCGGTGTCCCTTGTAATGCAATGTTCAGCTGTACATGTTGGTCAAAGAATACTTGACACATGCATTTGGTTCGAATCTTTAAATTTAATTTTAACAATGCTATGTCACATTTTAATATCTTAACAGCAAATGTTTTTGGCGAAACAATGAATGATTTGTTATTGTCACAAATCAAAGAGCCTTTTTTTTGCTTTTTTTGGACCAAAACATGCTAAATGCTTTGCTTCTGCCAGCTGACTGCACCAGGCCCATTGAAATAATTACAGTAATGATCTCTATTGGCCTGTGCCTCCTGTCGTCTGCCCTCATAGGGCAAGGGCTGCAGAGGTGTGATCCCTGGATCCTCTACATGCCAGCCACCCAAGACTATATTACCATTGTTATGGTCTACTGAGTCCACAAAACTATTGGGAGTATAGGAGTTTCGACGCAATTTTTGACGACGCAGCTACGATGAACAAATGACACCCCTTAACACTTCTTTCGAACCAACTCTCAGCATGTATGGAAGCACATAGATATAACATAATAAATAAGCATCCTCGGTTGTGGCCAAAATTAGGCACAATAATAGGTTCCATAACAAGTTTGTGGATGCATGTGACTCACCGTAGCCGGGGGTACACGTAGCGGGCGTTGCTTCTCCTCCAGTCACGGAACCGCGCCTGCGGTAGTGTAGGCACGGTGGTCCAGATCAATAGGGGAATGGCGGAACAGTGGGGGTGATTTGTCTTCGTGACGCCACCTGCGGGTGTTCTGGTAACTTTACCAGCGCTGTTCGGGTCTCTGGGGGATGGTATACAGCGAGATGGAACGCTCCCCACAGGATGAGCGGGAATCCCCGGAGCCGGGAGCTGCGCAAGATGTTGTGAGGCAGCTGCGGGATGCTGCGCGCTGAATCCAGGAGTAACGGACAACCACACAAAGTCTCTTTTAGGTACCTTTACTGGATGGTAGTCAGGTACACTCGGACCGGGATAGTGAAGTTGGCACTTCTGGAGTTTCACAGCAAGCAGTGTTAGGCTTCCTTTCTCTACTTCTGGTGCTAAGGTCGGGTGGATGTGGAATCCAGCCGGACCGGGCAGTTTGTTCAATGGAACTTGCTTCACCTGGTTAACAGCACTGAGGGCACTGTAAAAGGGTCTGAGCAGGATCAGTACTCTTCCCTGGGCTCTCGTGGATGGGTGCATCAGGTGTAACAGGTGGCTAAACCTCCTGTTGGATGTGCTGGTTCTCTGTGATGGCTTTGTAGCTTCCACAGCTTCGGTTCCAGTAACCGGTTTGTAAGGAAAGAGTTAGGATAACTCTGTATTCCTTGAGAGGTGCTTCTCCTTTCCTGTTATCCCAGTTGCAGGGATCTCCACTTGCTAACAGGCTGTTTGGGCCTAGTGTGTGTCTCATAAGGCTGGAGATCACACACACACCCTCTTCACAGTTCTGAAGTGACTGCACACTCTGAAGTTTCTCCCTCCAAGACTCTATTTATAGGGGGAACTGGCTCAAAGTCACCAGTGTAGCTCCCCCTAGAGGCTCGGGGTGAAACCAGGTGTTCTAAGTGTTGTTTGTGTTGTGGGTTTTGCTGTGCTGTTACTTACTCCATTTGTGCTCTAAGGATTTCTGTGGTGCCCAACAGGTGCCAGGGTGCCACATTCCCCTTAGTTAACCTCAGTTCTCCCGGCTGAGCAAAAGGTTATTTTTACAACTTAACACTAAGCATTTTATAACATTCAATTTACAAAGTCTTAAAGAAAACCCCAAAATCACTGAAAAGGAGTGAAAAATGTGGACAAGGTGAAAAGCAGTCCGTACGGCACTAGTCCATCTGCCGCAGGCTGGAAAAAGGTAAAGTTAGTGGTCACGCAAGTCCTGTGACAATTGTCCAAAGTTTATGAAAAGGGAAAAAGGTAAAGTCCAGGGGTACACGGTAAACTTTATACATTCCCTACGGGTGTCTCTGCTTGGGAGGCCGGTACTAACCTACTATACCTTACCAGGCGCTTTCTGTCCCCAACTTAGTATACTTGGGACAGAGCCCAGTTCCTCCACCCTTCTGTACACTACTTTTTACAGGTTTTGAAAACTGGTTATCTATTTACAACACTTACAGGTTACATTTTTCCACTACATTTTAAACCCATTCTCCAAGTTTGTGTGGGGGTTGACCTAATGTACTACGTGTGGATCTGCGTAGTGTGGGTGTTTCCAAAGCTGTTTGTGTAGTGTACGAAGAGGTTGGTACTTCTCTATGTCTGCTTTGTGTAAGACCATAGTAAGTGCGGAGTCTATCAACTGGACTGACCTCTGTAGGTAGTTGATTAGAAATGGCTTCTCTTACTGTGGGACTAGCAGGCTGACCGATTACAGGAATCTCAGGTTCCATAATAACAGGCTGCAATTCTTGCACTTGGACTTCTTCTTGTTGGACTTGTGGAATTGGATTAGGTTTTGGCTGATCTTCAACAGGTTGGTAGAAATGCATAACTGGAATAAGGAATGCTTCACCTATTTGTGGCCAATCAGCTGGTAAGTATCCAATTTCTGTAAGGACTAGATTTTCTTTTGTTTCTTCATCTGTAGTTACAGTAGGGTAACTGGTTGCTTGTGGGATTAACTGTGGCGGACATTTCTTCAAATGATCCCTTGAAACAGTCGCAATAGTATTCCCATTGTCTTTGCTAATAACACAAGTTTTTGAGTTATCATAGTGTGACGGCATAACGGTGTAGAGTACGGATTCCCAACTGTTATCCAATTTGTTAGTTTTTCTTTTTCTTTTCAGCACTACATCACCTATGGCTAGTGGTTCAGCTGAGGCGTGTTTGTTGAAGTCTTTTTCTTGTTTGGTTCTACTGATTTCAAGGTTCCTTTCAACACTCTCCTGTACTTTCTTGTACTTCTCTTGGCGTTGGCTGACCCAGTCTTCGTCAGAAGAATCTTCTGTGGGTTCAACGGTTCCTATCTGTAAATCAATAGGCAGTTTACCTGGTCTTGCTCTCATCAAGTAAGCAGGTGTGTAATTTGTCGAACTGACAGGTATGTGGTTGTAGATGTCCACGAGATCTGGAAGTTTCTCTGGCCATTGATTTCTCTCTTCAACTGGTAAGGTCTTGAGCATGTCAATGACTATGTGGTTCATCTTCTCACATAAACCGTTCGTCTGAGGATGATACGGTGTTGTGCGGATTTTCTTACACCCATACAGCCCTAAGAATTCTTGGAACAGAGCTGATTCGAAGGCTGGCCCTTGGTCAGTTAAGACTTGGTCTGGATACCCATGGGGGCGACAGAAGTAACTCTGAAACGCTTTGGCTGCTACCTCAGCAGTTAAATCCTTAACTGGAACGACTACCAGGAATCTTGAGTAGTGATCGACGATGGTGAGAGCGTAAGTGTACCCGGTTCGACTTGGGGTAAGCTTCACGTGGTCGAGAGCAACTATTTCAAGAGGTTTGGTGGTAACGATTGGCTGCAACGGAGCTTTCTGAGTTAGATGGTCTTTTCTTCGAAGGTGACATGGTCTACAGTTTTTACACCATTTGTCAATGGAGCCTCGCATCCCGACCCAGTAGAACCGATCCTTTAGGAGTCTCTCCAGCTTCTTCCATCCAAAGTGTCCTGCATCATCATGGTATGCTTCAAGGATCATCTGGACTTCAGTCTTGGGAACTACAATCTGCCAGATTAGTTCATGGGTTCGTGGATTGAGGGATCTTCTGCATAGTTTACCTTGGTATACGAACAACCTTCCTTTCTCCTTCCACAGGCGTTTAGCATTTGGTGAGGCATCAGAGTCCATGTTGGCGTGTTCTTGAGTGATCAGATCCCTTACCAGGCTGACATCTGGGTCGTTGGCTTGAGCCTCCTTCCAGTCATGGTGAGGTAACGGGTTCACGGTCCTCTCTACACGTGTCTGGTTTCTCTGATGACATGTTGCTGTACCTGAACGGTGGAAAGCAGGTAGTTCAATCTCTTCTAGGTCATCTATGTCTTCTCCCTCTTCAGGAAGATGAGGCATTCGGGACAGGGCATCAGCATTGCCATTCTTGTGACCTGCCCGGTACTTTACAGTGAAGTCGTAGTTAGCGAGTCTTGCTACCCAACGCTGTTCTAGGGCTCCCAGCTTTGCAGTCTCTAAGTGTGTTAGAGGATTGTTGTCTGTGAAAGCTGTGAACGGGGCGGAGGCCAGGTAATGCTTTAAACGCTCTGTGATCGCCCAGACCAGGGCCAGGAACTCCAGCTTGAAGGAGCTGTAGTTTTCCGGGTTCCTTTCTGTGGGACGGAGCTTTCTGCTGGCGTAGGCTATCACCTTCTCCTTGCCCTGCTGACGTTGAGATAGGACTGCTCCTAAACCTTCATTGCTTGCATCGGTGTACAATAAAAACGGTAGATTGTAGTCAGGGTAGGCCAGGATTTCTTCTCCAGTTAAAGCATCTTTTAACGTTTGGAAGGACTTGTCCTGCTCTGGGCCCCGTGGAACGGGGGTCCCCTGATCTTGCCGTTTTTGGATTGACCTACTAGGAGATCTTGCATGGGGGCGGCTATCTTGGTGTAGCCTTTGATGAAGCGTCGGTAGTACCCGACCAGTCCTAGAAATTGACGTACCTCTTTGTGGTTGGTGGGTGCTGGCCAGTCCTTGATGACGGTGACCTTATCCGGATCCGGTGCTACGCCTTCGGCGCTTACCACATGTCCTAGGTATTGGGCCTTGGGTTTCAGCAGGTGGCACTTGGACGGTTTCAGTTTCATCCCGTACTTGGACAGTGACTCGAACACTTCACTCAGGTGTTGGAGGTGATCTTCATAGGTCTGAGAGTAGACAATGACATCATCAAGGTATAACAAGACAGTCTCAAAGTTCTTGTGGCCCAAACAACACTCCATGAGTCTCTGAAATGTGCCTGGGGCATTGCACAAACCGAATGGCATACTGTTGAATTCGCATAAGCCCATAGGAGTAGTGAAAGCTGTCTTCTCACGATCCTCCTCTGCAACGGCAACCTGCCAGTACCCACTAGTAAGATCTAATTGTGGAGAAGTAGTTGGCAGATTTGAGTGCAGCTAGTGACTCTTCTATGCGTGGTAACGGGTATGCATCCTTGTGTGTGACTTTGTTGATTTGCCTATAGTCTACGCACATCCTCATACTACCATCTTTCTTTTTGACCAGGACTAGTGGTGCGGCCCAGGGACTACAACTATCCCTAATGACTCCTGCATTTTTCATGTCCTGAAGCATCTCTTTTGCTTTCTGGTACTGAGTGGGTGGTATAGGCCTGTACCTTTCTTTGATGGGTGCATGGTTGTTTGTGGGGATATGATGTTGTACCCCTTTAATCCTCCCAAAGTCAAGTGGGTGTTTGCTGAACACTTGCTCATACTCCCGAACTACCCGATATACTCCATTTTTCTGGTGAGAGGGTGTATTGTCAGTTCCTACACTGAGCTCTTGACACCATTTCTCTAACTGATCTTTGGAGTGAGGGGGTTCATCAGTGACTGTTTGGTTTGAGGATTTTACATCAATCACAGCATCATCTTTTACTTGGTACAATTTTGCGACAGTTGCATATCTTGGCAGTCTGACTTCGTCATCACCATAATTTAATATGCGTACGGGGACTCTCCCCTTTCTTACGTCGACTAACCCTCTGGCTGTCAAGAGCGTAGGACTACTGTCGGACATTACAGGTTCTACTACAGCTTGGTAGTCCTGCCCTCTGAGGCCTATGGCTGCTCGACACCAGATCATCATTTCACTTCTGGGTGGTACCACAATTGGAATGGGATCTGTGACCCTTACTCTGCCAATCTCACCATTTGACAATGTTACCTGTTGTTGATACACCAGAGCCCTGATCTGCTTTTGGATAGCCCTCTTTTCTCTGGGTTTACCGGCTTCAGCACTCTGTTGGAGTAAAAACAACACTTCATCGAGGCATTTGATCATGACATTGGTACCCAATATGACATATGGATCCTTGTGGTTAGGCTTATCCTGGACCACCAAGATACCCTGGTTTTTCAACTGCACCCTCCCCACCTTTACTGTAGCTTCCCACTGTCCCTCTATGGTAACCGGAATACCATTAGTGGCTTCAAGGTTCATCTCGGGATTAGGGGGTTCTAGCTTAACATCTGGCCAGAACTGCTTGTAAAGGGTACTGAGGATGGATGTCACCTGGGATCCAGTGTCTATCAAGGCGGAGATAGCGATGCCATCGATGACGATTGGTAAGTATGGACAGTCTCCCACATACTTGTGTTCCCAGCTGGACGTAGAGCCTGGACAGTCTACTCCTGGGGTTGGCCCTTCTCGCCCAGGGGTCGCTCGTTTAAAGGACGGGATTGCAGATTGCGTCCTCCTAAGTCGTTCTGCTGACTGTTGCGGCGTCTGTCAGGACTGCGGCGGTCTGCAGGTTTTTCCTCGCGAAGGCTGTGTCTTTCTCCTCATCCAGGGGATGTCGTCCGGGCTGTCGGCGAGTTGAATCTTGTCCGATGGCCTTGCATCTGTCTTGGGTCTTCTCCCAGCTTGTAGCTTGGCCACGTCTTTCATCAGCTGCTCGACATTAGCACACAGTTGATCAAACCGGTCAGGTGTTACAGTCTGTGCGCTGGACTGAATCGCAGGGATTGGAGATGCTGCTGCCGGCACGGAAGGGGTGTCAGTGTACTGCTGCTGCGGTGAAGCGGGATCAGGTACTTCAGCGAGTCGTTGTCCCCAAACTGTTAAGTCTCTCAAGGTGTCAAACTCTGCGCCTGGATTTTGTATGGACCACCAGCTTGCTTGCTTTCTATCCTCAGACAGTTTAAGGCCCACAATAAATTGTCCAATTAACGCTTTGTTCTCATCTCGAGCACTATCAGGATCGACTTGTTTTAACAGTCTGTATGCTTCTTGCAAGCGCAGTGAATAATCAGGGACAGTTTCTTGTGCCCCTTGATTACAACGATAGAATGACAGTCTTAATCCAGCTTCGGTATGGCACTCAAAGACCCGGGTTAATCTAGCGAATATCTGCTCCACGGATTCCTGAACTTCTACAGGCCAGCTGCGGCTCTGCAGTTCGGCTGCACCGGTTAATTGTCCCATAATAACTGAAGCTCTTTGCTTACCGGTCATCGGGTACATGTCCAGCGCTTGGCATATCTTCCTCTGGAAGTTCTCCAAGGTACTGGGTACACCGCTGTACTTGGGTAACCAGGTCGCACTAGGAACGTAGGGTAGAGACATCGGCATAATCGGAGCGGGTTGCGGTGGCATACCGCCGACTTGTTGCTGTCCATCAAAAGGTATATTTTGAGGTGCCGCTTGGTCTAGCGGGGGCACCGCGTGATCGGGAGCCGGGTTACTCATGGTCGCTCCCCCTTAGTTAAGCGTAGCCTTTCCCTCGGTTTCAAACGGAAGTGTCGGCCTCGCGGTGAGGAGTGAGGCACCACGGGAGTTTCCGGTTCCTGCTGCGTACGGAGGAAGTCGTCAGAGCGTGGGGGCGGGGCCAATCTTCGCGCCCTCTGCACAGTCACGCCCCTTCTTTTCCCGCCTTTCCGCGCAGCAATGGCGGACCAAATGTACAGTTCGATATTTACAGTCAATAAATAGCACACAATACCCGTGATAACGGGCCTGCTCGTATCCTGTTCGTGACGCCAAATTCTGACTCACCGTAGCCGGGGGTACACGTAGCGGGAGTTGCTTCTCCTCCAGTCACGGAACCGCGCCTGCGGTAGTGTAGGCCCGGTGGTCCAGATCAATAGGGGAATGGCGGAACAGTGGGGGTGATTTGTCTTCGTGACGCCACCTGCGGGTGTTCTGGTAACTTTACCAGCGCTGTTCGGGTCTCCGGGGGATGGTATACAGCGAGATGGAACGCTCCCCACAGGATGAGCGGAAATCCCCGGAGCCGGGAGCTGCGCAAGATGTTGTGAGGCAGCTGCGGGATGCAGCTCGCTGAATCCAGGAGTAACGGACAACCACACAAAGTCTCTTTTAGGTACCTTTACTGGATGGTAGTCAGGTACACTCGGACCGGGATAGTGAAGTTGGCACTTCTGGAGTTTCACAGCAAGCAGTGTTAGGCTTCCTTTCTCTACTTCTGGTGCTAAGGTCGGGTGGATGTGGAATCCAGCCGGACCGGGCAGTTTGTTCAATGGAACTTGCTTCACCTGGTTAACAGCACTGAGGGCACTGTAAAAGGGTCTGAGCAGGATCAGTACTCTTCCCTGGGCTCTCGTGGATGGGTGCATCAGGTGTAACAGGTGGCTAAACCTCCTGTTGGATGTGCTGGTTCTCTGTGATGGCTTTGTAGCTTCCACAGCTTCGGTTCCAGTAACCGGTTTGTAAGGAAAGAGTTAGGATAACTCTGTATTCCTTGAGAGGTGCTACTCCTTTCCTGTTATCCCAGTTGCAGGGATCTCCACTTGCTAACAGGCTGTTTGGGCCTAGTGTGTGTCTCATAAGGCTGGAGATCACACACACCCTCTTCACAGTTCTGAAGTGACTGCACACTCTGAAGTTTCTCCCTCCAAGACTCTATTTATAGGGGGAACTGGCTCAAAGTCACCAGTGTAGCTCCCCCTAGAGGCTCGGGGTGAAACCAGGTGTTCTAAGTGTTGTTTGTGTTGTGGGTTTTGCTGTGCTGTTACTTACTCCATTTGTGCTCTAAGGATTTCTGTGGTGCCCAACAGGTGCCAGGGTGCCACACATGTGCACATAAAAAGATCTGTGTGATCAACAAATGTACTGGTGATACGCAACACTACAGCGACCATGCTGGAAATGTGCAGATGTGGCGACATGATTTGGTGGAGGGTAGCATGCACGGGACCGTCCATATGTCAACAGAGTGGGCCAGGATTTTGGAGACCAAAGGCACCAATCGCTGAAGAGTAAGCGCGGCGCAAGCGATCAACAACCAAGCCTACAAACATTTGTGGAGCATCGCTGATTGCACAAAATATATCGTTCACAAGGTGTCACACATGTCAACGCAGCAGATCCTTCGTCCGATCGTTGTCTGATTTCAGGTCCGGTTCACATATCTGCGATCAACGATGAACGACTAATTGTTGATCGTTCACATGTGTCACACACAACGATGTCATTCACTACATCGTTGCAACGTCACCAAAAATGTGACGTATGAACGATATCGTTTAAAAAATCGTTGCGTGTGACGGCCCCTTAAGATAAGCCTAATACATCTATATGTATGTACGGTATATATATATATGTATATGTGCTTCAGTTTGCCAAAATGTTACATATAAAAGATGTGCATGCTTGTAAAAAGAATCAAGATTTGGATACCTACTCACAAGGGCTCTTCGGGAGAGTACAGACCTATGATTGTACTTGCTTATGTATGGATGGTTTGTGATCAAGGAACTAGAGTAGACCCCTTGGGAATGGTGTAAACATCCATAACTGGACATGAAGCTGCCCCTGGACACAGAGAATAATATTTGACCTGCTGAATGTAACAGCCATTCATAACAGCTCGTGAATTAGAATTTATACAGAGATTGATACTAACTGGAGCAAATATCACGGACAACTATGTTGTTGTTGGCAGATAGATTATTCTACTATTTAAAGTAACTCTTTAGAATCCAGAATACATACTTTTTATGAAAAAATGGTTGAATGTTGAACTTTAATAATAAAGTCTAAGGGCCGCTTTACACACACAGATATCTGTGACCAACTTCTGAACAGATCTCTTGTTGCAGTGAAATCATGGACACATTGTTCCATTTTGTGGCTGTGTACAACATGGAGCAATGTGTCCATGATTTTACTGCAACCAGAGATCTGTTCAGAAGTTGGTCACAGATATCTGTGTGTGTAAAGCGGCCCTTACATGTAGTCTTCTCATAGACCAAAGAGAAATCTATAAAACTGTTATGGTGGGTTTACACACACCAATTTATCTGTTCAATATCTGAACAGATCTCTGGTTGCAGTGAAATCATGGACACATTGCATCATTTGTACACAGCCACAAAATGGAACTGTGTCCATGATTTCACTGCAACCAGAGATCTGTTCAGATATTGAACAGATAAATTGGTGTGTGTAAACCCACCATTGGGCTGTGTTCACACTGGGCGTTTTTGGGCTGTTTTTGCTCAGCAGTTTTTGTAGCCAAAACCAGCAGTGGGTGATTAAATCCAGAAGTGGTGACGTGTTTCTATTAGACTTTTCCTCTGATTGCTCTACTCCTGGTTTTGGCTACAAAAACTGCTGAGCAAAAACAGCCCAAAAACGCCCAGTGTGAACACAGCCTTAAGCATAGGAAGAGATCAACCCTGTTAAGGCTGGCTTCACACCACGGCAGGCATAAACCTGACAGCCCCGGACCGGATAAGCACACAGAACTGGAGGGCCAAATGTGCCCTCCGGTCCTGTGTGCAGCCGGATGGCTGTAATTGCAGACGCAGCTGCTGATTTTTCAAGATTGCATGGAGCTAGCCGCGGTCCTGAAACAACAGCAATGTGCAGCTGCCAATATCCGGTTCCCGGATTCTCCCGGACCGGGGCAATCTGGCCCCATAGGCTCCCGTGTTAGGGAGAACCGGATTGCCCCAGATCCGGGAGAATCCGGGACAATTCGGGATCCGGCTTTTTGGGGAGATTTTTCTCCCCTGACACAAAAACGTTGCAAGCAACATTTTTGTGTCCGGTGAGAATAATCCGAACTCTCCCGGAAGTCTAATTGAAAGGGTTATAAGCTTTATACTAAAAAAAGGCATTGTATGAGCCTGACTAGATGACCGTGGAAAAGTAGTCAACTTATTGGTGCATTTAGGCTACTTTTATATAATTTGGTACATCGTTAAAGTAAAATCTGTTATAAATCGAACTCAGTGGTTGTGATTGCATAGCTGAAAGCCCACTACCCCAAACTGAGGATTAACATGTTTCAGAGGGGGAGCCATATAAATTCATAAGGTGGACTATTGTGAGTTTTGCAGCAGTTTTTTGGTGTAAAAATGTAACACAATTTGACACATATTGTGTTGTGTAAAATCGCATGACTTTTTATTATTTCAACCCCTTAACGTCTTATGATGTGCTATGTACCGTACGTCATAAACTGTCTCTCTGCCTTTAATGCAGGCTTTGCAGCCCAAATCTTTACCTGCATCTGACAGACACAGGTGGAGAGGCTCCACTTTAGCTGTTAACCTCTTAACCTCAATCTCTGAGTTAAAATCACCCCACTTTATCACATAAAAATTAAGAATAAAGAAAAACAACTATACAGTATTTGATATCGCTGCATTTGTGAAAGTCTGATCTATCAAAATATAATCCAAATTAATCCAATCGGTAAACAACGTAACAAGAAAAAAAATCAAAACACCAGAAATTCAGTTTCTTGGCCACCACAACAACAGAAAGAAATGACGCTCATAACATCTAATATATAAAAGCCGAAGGCACTTCCATCACTTTGTCCAGAGCTATATAATAGAAGCCAATGGCACTTCCGTCACTTTGTCCGGAGCTACGTCATGTCACTAGAGCCCTACACCTGTACAGGGTGAACCAAAATAGCGGCCGTAACCGGGAGCGGGACTCGTACAGCCCGCTACGCTTACGCCCGGCCCTACAGTGCCCAAAACACACACACCATCCGAACAACATCACACATACACACACACAAACACACCCGTACACACACACACGCACACACAGCCCCGCACAGAGCCCGGTGTGCCCCTCGCCACAGCCCCGCACAGAGCCCGGTATGCCCCTCACCGCAGCCCCGCACAGAGTCCGGTGTGCCCCTCGCCGCAGTCCCGCACAGAGCCCGGTGTGCCCCTCGCCGCAGCCCCGCACAGAGCCCGGTGTGCCCCTCGCCGCAGCCCCGCACAGAGCCTGGTGTGCCCCTCATCGTGGCCCCGCACAGAGCCCGGTGTGCGTCGTCCCTCATCCGGGAGCCAGCCCGGCCCACACTCCAGTGTGCGGTCTCCAGCCACATTAATCTCCTCACCCCTCCAGCCTCCCATCTCCTCACCCCTCCAGCCTCCACTCTCCTGACCCCTCCAGCCTCCCCTCTCCTGATCCCTCCAGCCTCCCCTCTCCTGACCCCTCCAGGCTCCCCTCTCCTGACCCCTCCATCCTCCCCTCTCCTCACCCCTCGAGCCTCCGCTCTCCTCACCCCTCCAGCCTCACCTCTCCTCAGCACTCCAGCCTCACCTCTCCTCAGCACTCCAGCCTCCGCTCTCCTCAGCACTCCAGCCTCACCTCTCCTCAGCACTCCAGCCTCACCTCTCGTCACCCCTCCAGCCTCCGCTCTCCTCACCCCTGCAGCCTCATCTGTCCTCAGCACTCCAGCCTCACCTCTCCTCACCCCTCCAGCCTCACCTCACCCCTCCAGCCTCCGCTCTCCTCACCCCTCCAGCCTTCGCTCTCCTCACCCCTCCAGCCTCAGCTCTCCTCACCCATCCAGTCTCACTTCTCCTCACCCCTCCAGCCTCACCTCTCCTCACCCCTCCAGCCTCACCTCTCCTCACCCCTCCAGCCTCCGCTCTCCTCACCCCTCCAGCCTCCGCTCTCCTCACCCCTCGAGCCTCCGCTCTCCTCACCCCTCCAGCCTCCACTCTCCTCACCCCTCCAGCCTCACCCTCTCTTCACCCCTCCAGCCTCACCTCTCCTCACCCCTCCAGCCTCACCTCTTCTCACCTCTCCAGCCTCTGCTCTCCTCACCCCTCCAGCCTCTGCTGTCCTCACCCCTCCAGCCTCTGCTCTCCTCACCCCTCCAGCCTCTGCTCTCCTCATATATATATATGTTTGTATATAATATACATGTGTGTTTATAAATATATACAGTATATATGTATGTGTTTGTGTGTATATGCAAATGTGTGTGTATATACCTCTACATCTATATAGATTTATGTGTGTGTGTATGTGCGTTTGTCTATATGCAATGTACAGTATGTGTATATATGTGTGTATGTAATATAATTTGTGAATGTGAATGATGTGTGTATGTATGTGTGTATATATATATATATATATATATATATATATAATATATTTCTACATCTTTATAGATTTGCATGTGTGTACATATAATGCGTGTGTATATCTAATATATAAAAGCCGAAGGCACTTCCGTCACTTTTTCCACACTTCCGTCACTTTGTCCGCACTTCCGTCACTTTGTCCACACACACACATACATACACATACACACATATGTACACACACACACACACACTCCGCTATACTTACCACTGGCCCTGCATCTGCCGCCTGGATCCTCAGTCAACATGTTGCCGTCCCCGAACGACTGGATCCAATATGGTGTCCGGGAAGCCTCGCGAGTCCGGGGACGGCGACATGTCGACTGAGGATCCAGGTGGTGGGGAAGACGCAGGGCCGGTGGTAAGTATAGCGGAGTGTGTGTGTATGTGTATGTATGTGTGTGTGTGTGTGTGTGTGCGCTCACCACTGCCCATGGCGCTGCGCTCAACACTCTGCCCACGGCGCTGCGCTCACCACTCTGCCAATGGCGCTGCGCTCACCACTCTGCCCACGGCGCTGCGCTCACCACTCTGCCAACGGCGCTGCGCTCACCACTCTGCCCACGGCGCTGCGCTCACCACTCTGCCCACTTTCACCGCACTCACTGCGCCACCGCGCTGTGCTAACCACTGAGCCACCGTGCTGTGCTAACCACTGAGCCACCGTGCAGTGCTAACCACTGAGCCACCATGTAGTCTGCTACCCATAGAGCTGCCTGTATACTCTGCTAACCACAAAGCCGCCTGTATACACACAATTCATTTCACGGCACTCCCATAACTATTAGTAAATAAACTATATATGGATTCTAGACTACCCGATTCTTTAGAATCGGGCCGCCATCTAGTTGTTAATACTCCAATATAATATCAATGAAAACATTGGTTTCAAATGCAGAAATACAGCCCTCATACATTACGTTGTGATGACACAAGCTAGATTTTTTTTCTCAAAATGTAAGAATTTTTTTTCATAGATTTATAGAATGGCAGAGTTGGAAGGGACCTCAAGGTCCATCGGGTCCAACTTCCTGCGAGTGCAGGTTTTTCTAAGTCATTTCAGCTATATGTTTATCCAGCTTCTACCTCTTGTGGCAATCTGTTCCACTCTCTGACTTCTCTTGTACTAATGATAAATGGGTAGTTCCCTCTGTAGTGTGACTACCTTTCAGATATTTGGAGACCGCGATATCAAATATTTGTAGATACTCCTAATCTATTAGCCGGTCTTCATAGAACATGGTTTGCAGACCTTCTACCATCTTGGTTGCTCTTCTCTGGACTTGCTCCAATTTATCAATGTCTTTCTTGAATTTTGGCACACAAAATTGTACACAGTATTCCAGGTGGGGTCTGACCAGGGCAGAGTATTTACCTCTCTTGAGCTACAGTCAATGATTGTCTTGGTACATTCAGGAATTTGTTAACCTTTTTAGCTGCAGCACCGCACTGTTCACTCATGTTGAATACTGTATGTGATCTACTATTATGCCCAAGTCTTTTCTCTCTGCGCTATCATTTATTTATATTCCTCCCATATATTTCCTATATTTACCCAGATGTAGGACTTTGCATTTGTCCCTGTTAAACACCATTCTGTTTGCCTCAGCCCATTTTTCGAGTGAATCTAGATCCTTTTGTATGTATATGACTCTTCTGAGAAGAAATAGACTTGAACTCTAGTGTCACCTATTAGAAGTATAGTGAAGGTTTTCATTATTTGATCCCATGCTGATTTTGTAAGTTTGCCCACTGATAAAGACATGAACAGTCTATAATTTTAAGGGTAAGTTAATTTTAACAGTGTCACATCACATCATAAATCACATTGTCTAAATTGTATAAATGTATTTGCATTTTGCAGAGAGAAAAAGTATTTGATCCCTCTGCAAACAAGATTTAATACTTTGTGTCAAAACCCTTGTTGGTAAGCACAGCAGTCCAATGTTTTTTGTAGTTGATGATGAGGTTTGCACATATGTCAGGAGGAATTTTAGTCCACTCCTCTTTGCAGATCATCTCTAAATCATTAACATTTTGAGGCTGTCACTTGGCAACTCGGAGCTTCAGCTCTCTCCATAAATTTGCTATGGGATTAAGGTCTGGAGACTGACTAAACCACTCCATGACCTTAATGTGCATCTGTTTCAGCCACTCCTTTATTGCCTTGACTGTATATTTTGGGTCACTGTTGTGCTAAAAGACCCAGCCAGGAGCCATTTTTTATGTCCTGACCGAGGGAAGGAGGTTGTCTCTCAGGATTTTATGGTACATTGTCCCATTGATGCTGTGAAGTTGTCCTGTGCCCTTAGCAGAGAAACACCCACAAAACATAATGTTTCCACCTCCATACTTCACTGTGGGGATGGTGTTTTTTGGGTCATGGGCAGCATTTATATTCCTCCAAACACAGCGATTTGAGTTAATGCTAAAGAGCTCAATTTTTGTCTCATCTGACCACAGCACCTTCTCCCAATCACTCTCAGAATCAACAAGGTGTTCATTGGCAAGCTTCAGAAGGGGCTGCATATGTGCCTTCTTGAGCAGTGGGATTTTGCGGGCACTGCAGGATTTTAATCAATTATGGCATAATGTGTTACCAATTGGTTTCTTGGTGACAGTGCTCCCAGCTGTCTTGAGATCATTAACAAGTTCCCCCCGTGTAGTTTTAGGCTGATCTCTCACCTTCCTCATGATACTGGATACCAAAGAAGGTGATATTTTTCATGAAGTCCTAGTTCGATTGACACTCATTTTGTATTTCTTCCATTTTCTTACTATTGCACCAACAGTTGTCTCCTCACCCAGAATCTTACTTATGGTTTTGTAGCCCATTCCAGCCCTGTGCAGGTCTAGGATCTTTTTCTGACATCCTTAGAAAGCTATTTGGTCTTGCCCATGTTGTAGAGGTTAGAGTCTGACTGAGTCTGACTTAAGGCCACGTCACACCCTTCAATCTTAATCACGATATCGCCTGAAAGGTCACGTGATCGAGATCGCTAGAACAATTTATTGATATCGCTTGTGCGTTGTCACAAGCATAGATCTCCTTGTTAATTTTGGAACGCGCCAGCAATAGTGCACACTACTCAGCGATCGACACCATCTAACATCAGGAATAGGCAAAGTCAAGAATGAGATTGTTTGAGAGGTGTCACACAGCACAATGCAGCAGGTTGAACGCAGGTTAATTGAACGATGAATGACGGATTTGAGGTCCTGCTCACAAATCTTCAACCAAACAATCAAGCGATTTATTGCTGAAAGATCGCTCGGTTACACGCAACGATGCTTAAACGACATCGCTTAAGCGATCAAAAATCCTGGTCTGTAGAAAACTTTTAGAATCGGAGAGTCCTCGGTAACTGGTCTGTAGGAACCAGAACTCTTAATGACTGGTTGGGGATCAAATACTTATTTCTCTCTTCAATATGCAAACACATTTACCGTATATACTCGCGTATAAGCTGAGTTTTTCAGCCCAAAAATTGGATGAAGACGGAGGAGTGCGATGACGGCGGCGGGACAGCGGCAGCGGGACAGTGATAAGTATACTAATCTCCTCCTTTACAGGATTGTGCACAAGGCAGGGGGGCCTGTATACTGATGGGGGGCTGTATACTACCTCTGGGGCTGCTGTATACTACCACTGGGGCTGTATTTACCACTGGGACTGCGTGTATACTACCACTGGGGCTGTATATACCTCTGGGGCTGCTGTATACTGATGGGGGGGCTGTATATACCTCTGGGGCTGCTGTATTCTACCACTGGGGCTGTATATACCTCTGGGGCTGCTGTATACTACCACTGGGGCTGTATATACCACTGGGGCTGCTGCTGTATACTACCACTGGGGCTGCTGTATATACCTCTGGGGCTGCTGTATACTAACTACTGGGGCTGCTGCTGTATATACCACTGGGCTGCTGCTGTATATACCACTGGGGCTGCTGCTGTATACTACCACTGGGGCTGCTGTATATACCTCTGGGGCTGCTGTATACTAACTACTGGGGCTGCTGCTGCATATAACACTGGGGCTGCTGCTGTATATACTACTGGGGCTGCTGCTGTATATTACCACTGGGACTGCTGAATATACCTCTGGGGCTGCTGTATACTACCACTGGGGCTGTATATACCACTAGGGCTGCTGTATACTACCACTGGGGCTGTATATACCTCTGGGGCTGCTGTATACTACCACTGGGGCTGTATATACCTCTGGGGCTGCTGTATACTACCACTGGGCTGCTGTATATACCTCTGGGGCTGCTGTATAGTAACTACTGGGGCTGCTGCTGTATATACCACTGGGACTGCTGCTGTATATACCACTGGGGCTGCTGCTGTATACCACACTGCTGGGGCTGTATACCTGTGCTGGGGTCCACCCTCGGCTTATACACGAGTCAATAGGTTTTCCCAGGTTTTGGGGGCAAAAGTAGGGGGGTCGTCTTATACACGGGTCGGCTTATACACGAGTATATACGGTATATAATTTAGACAATGTGATTTTCTGGATTTTATTTTTGATATTCTATCTCTCACTGTTAAAATTAACCTACCCTTAAAATTATAGACTGTTCATGTTTTTGTCAGTGGGAAAACTTACAAAATCAGCAAGGGATCAAATAATTATTTCCTTCAGTGCATATTAATAATTATTAACACATTAACAATTAATATTTACTGTACAAAATTATATATTCAGTCCTCCCCACATCTTCAGCAACACATTAGTGGATATCAGCAAATTTAGTCTTTTGCTCTATCAGTTTCCTTAGTCACTTCAATTTTCTTTCAGTATCTCTTTTCATTGCTAACAACGGCTGTGTGCATGCGTCTTGAATAAGGTATGCTTGTGACTTTCCTCACGGCAGATAATGAACACAGACGGCCTCAGTTGATGCGTTCCACTGAGGTCCGACATGCGTTCCACCACTGTCATAGTGGAAGTCCTCTTACATGGAGCAACCTGGATCATGTGCGTATGTGGCGCAACTGAGCTCCGCTATTCTTCTAGCCACTATTGGTTATTTCTTCTTAATAGTCCGGTCACTCCTCCACCTGGAAATGAGCCCTGAAGAAGCAAAAGGGCGAAACATGTGTAGGGGTGCAGGGAAGGGAGTCCTGATAGCACTTAAAACCAGTTATATTATATCTTATGGATACTTAGGCATTAGACAAGAATTCTTTTTAATTAATGTAATTTTATAGTTCATACTTATTATGGTTTTGTTTCTATACATTGGCTGTGTCTTCTGGACTCATTTGGAAACCGTGAGTGAAAATTCTAACTATTAGATACTTTATTTACTTGATAGATTATAGTTACCATATAAGCCACTCTATTTTCTATACACAATAATTTTCTACATTTATAAGTGTAAATTTTATCAGTAAAGCACCGTATATATTTTGATATATTACAAATACCACATATGCCCTATTATTCCTATAAATAGTGAGCCTTTATAGTTATAGGTGTGGCTTCTAATGCTAAATATCTATTAAATACTTACCTTGTGGCATCTGCTATCAACTTCTATCCGGTTGTCCTCCTATCGTGCCCAGCGACAGCCACAAAACATCACTGCTCTAGAGGAGATCTGCATGGAGGAATGAGCCAACATACCAGCAACAGTGTGTGCCAACCTTGTGAAGACTTACAGAAAACATTTGACCTCTGTCATTGCCAACAAAGGATATATAACAAAGTATGGAGATAAACTTTTGTTATTGACTAAATACTTATTTTCCACCAAAATTTGAAAAAAAATCTTTCCAAATCAGACAATGTGATTTTCAGGATTTGTTTTCTCATTTTGTTTCTCATAGTTGAAGTCTACCTATTATGTCAATTACAGGCCGACCTCATCTTTTTAAGTAGGAGAACTTGCACAATTGGTGGTTAACTACATACTTTTTTATCCCCACTTTGTATACATATATAATTGCTATACACACATACACACGTATATACACACACATGCCACGGGTCACTTCATAGACATACACACATATATGTACACACTCACACATATATACACATACATTCACACATATATACACATACACACATATACACATACACACATACATATACACACATACAGTATATACACACATACAGACACAAGCACATATACACACATTAGTCGTCGATGTAACCGAGCCATATCATGGCGTGTTGAGTGAAGATGTCATTGATGTATACATGGTGAGTCTCAAATTTAGCCATATATATGTTGGTGTACGGAGAAGCTATGTTTGCCCCCATGGCTGTACCGCATTTTTGTAGAAGAATTGGTCCTTGAACAGGAAAAAGTTATTCGTTAGGATCAGTTCTAATGCATCAATGCAGAAGTTCTTTTTAGATTCGGAAAATGATTCCTGTTGGTTCAGAAACCAACCAACAGCCTCTACACCAAGGTTGTGATCGATGCTTGTGTAGAGGCTGTTGACGTCGAGAGTGACCAGGTTACTGGTGGCTTGTATATTGTTCATACCATATATATGGCTCAGAAAGTCAGAGGTGTCTTTAATGAATGACTGGATCTTAGGTTTCAATGGAGTGAATATTTGTTCAAGTGTTATAGATAGATGTGAGGGAATGGAGTCAGTGGAAGCCACAATGGGTCTTCCTGGTGGGTTTACAAGGTTTTTATGTATTTTTGGAAGTGTATACAGTACTGGTATTATGGGATTTTGCTTGTGAAGGTACTCAGCTAGTTTTTTGTCAATTGTACCTGCTGTCCGGTGGGTATATACCAATATTTCGATTTTCCTCCTTATGTTGGGTGTTGGATCAGTGTGGATTGGCACATACGTTTGGATGTCAGAAAGCTGTTGATGAATTTCACACAAGTAGTAGAACTTATCAAGGGCAACAATGGCACATCCTTTGTCAGCAGGTTTTATGATTATCTTTTTGTTATTTTTTAGGCTATTGAGTGCCATTGATTCCCCCTTGGTAAGGTTATGTTTTAAGTGGTAATTGCCTTTCTCTATGTCTTTCACATACTTGTTAACAGTATTTGATACAAGTGATACATATTACATGGAGCAACCTGGATCATGTGTGTATGCGCCGCAACTGAGCTCCGCTATTCTTCCAGCCACTTTTGGCTATTTCTTCTTTATATTTCGATCACTCCGTCACCTAGAAATGCCCCCTGAAGAATCAAAAGAGCAAAACATGTGTAGGGGTGCAGGGGATTGAGTCCAGGTACCGTACACCAGCTGATAGCACTTAAAACCAGGTATATTATATCTTATGGATACTTAGGCATAAACAAGAATTCTTTTCAATTAATGTAATGTGATAGTCCATACTTATTATGGTTTTATTTCTATACATTGGCTGTATCTTTTGGATTCATTGGGAAACCATGAGTGCATATTCTAACTATTAGGCACTTTATTTACTTGATAGATTATACTTACCATATAAGCCACTCTATTTTCTATACACAATAATTTTCTATACTTATAATTCTAAATTTTATCAGTATAGCACCGCATATATTTTGATATATTATAGGTTCCACTTTTGAGTGTACCACACTCAACATGGACCAGAGGAAGCAAAGGAAAGAGTTGTCCCAAGAGATTAGAAAGAAATTTATAGACAATCCTGTTAAAGGTAAAGGTTATAAGACCATCTCCAAGAAGCTTGATGCTCCTGTGACTAAGAGTTGCACATAATATTTAGAAATTTAAGATCATTGGGACTGTAGCCAACCCCCCTGGACGTGGCCGCAGGAGGAAAATTAATAACAAATCAAAGAGATGGATAATGCAAATGGTAGCAAACGAGCCCTGGAAACTTTGTAAAGAGATTAAAAGTGAACTTCAAGCACAAGGAACATCAGTGTCAGATTGCACCATCCGTCGAAAGGTTTGAGCCAAAGTGGACTTCATGGGACACGACCAAGGAAGACATCATTGTTGAAAAAAAATCAAAAAAAAAAGCCAGACTTGAATTTGCCAAACTACATGCTGACAAGCCACAAAGCTTCTGGGAGAATGTCCTATGGACAGATGAGACAAAAATGGAACTTTTTGGTAAGGTACATCAGCTCTATTTTCACAGACAGAAAAATTAAGCAAATCAAGAAAAGAACACTATCCTACTGTGAAACATGGAGGAGGCTCTGTAATTTTCTATGGCTGCTTTGCTGCATCTGGGACAGGTGGGTACAATGAAATATCAAGACTATCAAGGGATTCTAGAGAGAAATGTGCTGCCCAGTGTCAGAAAGCTGGTCTCAGTCACAGGTCATGGGTCTTGCAACAGGATAATGACCCAAAACACACAGATAAAAACATCTAAGAATGGCTAAGAGGAAAACATTGGACTATTCTAAAGTGGCCTTATATGAGTCCTGACCTAAATCCTATTGAGCATGTTTGGTAAGAGCTGAAAGCATGGCTCTGGAAAAGACAACCTTCAAACACAAGACAACTGGAGCAATTTGTTCTTGAGGCGTTGCCAAAATACATGTCGAGAGGTGCAGAAGTCTCATTGACAGTTATAGGAATCGTTTGATTGCAGTGATTGCCTCAAAAGGTTGTGCAACAAATATTAATAAGTACCATCATCTGCGTACAAGGTCTATTTTGATTTACAATTTTTTGCTAAATCCTTGGCACGGTTATCAAGCGAGTACTAACATTAAATTTTCAAAAATCAACGAGCTCGATTATGTTATTTCAGATTCCCCATCATTCGACCATCCGCGGATTTTGCTTTCAGTTAAACAGGAACAACATTTGACCATAGTGTCGTCGCATACACCACGCGGCAGTCAACACTTACACACACTGCTATATCCACCATACACATGTGATACGACAATTAGACCCATATACCGCATACTACACAGCGCATTACGGCAACTGTGGAACCCTGATAGAGCCAATGATAGTCGGCAGCTGATGCATCATGTGCACTGGCCTGCATTACAGTATTTTCGTTTACAGAGGGGGACGTAGGCAGCGTAATAAAGGAATAGATGAGGTGTCTTGGTCATTTATACTCGGTAGGATTTCAGCCTGGGCGCTGCGGTGTTCAGCCTGGGTCTTGCTGTCTAGATCATTAACCCTGAAAGTTTTGCTAATAGCCCTGGCTGCTGCTGGTATAGCATAGGCTGACGGTTACAGCCAAAAGGCTGCATCAACTCCTATATACCCAGTCTGGGGCCTCTAATGGCAGCTGAGATCGGGGTATATGGCCAGTTTGGCGTCTGCATGCTGTATACATTGTCGGCTCGGTAGTGCCTCAGAGGCTTACACACTATGGTCCTGCACCGGAGCTACTTGTATGCCTTGTATTGGGGCGAGCATACCCTGGGTTTGCAATTAATGTGCAATATATTTGGGCTTTTTATACCTCGGGTAGCAAGGGTGTTTCAACCGTATAGCCTGGAAAATGCAATATACTTGGTTGATTCACCAAAACTGGGGCTGCTATACCTCTGGGGCTGCTATACCATTGGCATTGCTGTATTACTAACACTGGGGATTTCCCGAAAAAGACCAAATTTCATTCTGTCTGATCACTACGAAGCAAGTTTGGGCTGCATATGGTTCTGATTTTTGGCTATAGGGGCTGGAAACACAGTTGACCATACAAAAAAAAAGTGAAAATTGTTACTAGGTGTTGATTTACCTTTTTTGACCAATAATCTCATTTTTCGCTGCTGTGTACTACAGTCAAGTTGTGCTGAATGTATCGCTTTTCATAGTGCTTACACTAAGGTTGAATATTAGGCCTGGAGACCCGGACAACTGCATATTACCTTGGGTTAATTTATTAAATAGGTAGAAAAAAAAAAAAATAACTCCTCTGCATTATGTCATTTCAGTGGATACCACAGGCAGCGGATGCACATATGCGGTGTATGATTACCTCAGGGCAATAAACAACCCTACACATTTTTTGCCTGCATTAACCTTCTACTTGCGCGCAACACTTCAATGTCCCGTATTACGCTACAGGGGGTGTATACAACTAGCGAGCTATAGCGATCTCTCACTGAGCCAGCTTGTGCACCTCCCCAGGCGTTGTAACTCAGTCCACCCGCTACCGATCAATAGTTCCTTTGGCAAATAGGGTCTCCGCCTATACCGTCGGTGTACCACGATATCAGTGTACCTCCTCAGGTGTCCTTCCGCCAGGTCTCATTCACTGAGTTTACCTTTCTTGTTATCCCCTCTGCCAGTTCAAAAGCTAGGTCTGACTTTCATTGTTCAGTTTCCACTTGCGTTTATTCTACTTGCAGATTCAAGCTATATCTGTGACCATTGTGGGTTTTTCTTTCATTAAACAAGGAGTACCAACAATTTTGACCATGTGTGTATATACAAACATATATACACACATGCGGCAGGTCAACACATATACACACATACTGTATATATACACACAGATACACATGTGATACACAAGTGATATGGCAGGACACACATATACACGCATACTTACACACACATGCGCACTTACGGCCACCATCTGTGGACACCCGGGTACACAAAGATAGTGGCAGCATGATGCATCACATGTCCCTGCTGCAAGATTACAGTATTTACAGTATTATGTCAGAGGGGAACTTAATGGCAGCTAATAAAATGAATAATGAGGTGTCTCTGTCTATTTTGTATGAAATAAAGGATTTCTCTCTGTGTTATGTCTTTTTCTAGATCTTTACTGAAAGTATTTCTAATAGCCGGCTGTCATACTGACAGCTGACCTTAGCAATAAGGCTTGACGTCAGCTGCCAAAAAAGCTGACATCAACTCCTATATTACCCAGTCTGCCACCACTAAATGGCAGCTGGAAGAGTGGGGTAACTGCCAGTTTTGGCGTCTGTCATGCTGGCTGTAATTTTCAGCGTCGGGGGCCCAGAATGCTTACCACACTGAAAATTTCCTGCCCCCAGCTACCTGTGTTACCTTGGCTGGCGGCAGAGCCCATGCCTATTTTTTAAATTACACTATGTAACACATTTTTATTTATTTTTTTGTTCCTGGGTACAAGGTGTGTTTTCCTAACCCGTTATGCCTAAAACAAATAGAAAATTGTTGTTGTTCCACAAAAACTTTGCTTCTGTGATCAGGACAATGACATTGTCTCAGTATTGAATACAAATTGAGAATTTTCCCGAAAACAGACAAATTTCAAAATATCATTGTCCTGATCACAGAAGCAAAGTTTTTGTGGAACAACAACTATCTTCTATTTGTTTTAGGCATAATGGGTTAGGAAAACACAGTTTGTACCCAGGAACCAAAAAAAAAAAATTTGTTACATAGTGTTATTTCCTTTTTTGACACAATAAATATAAAATTTTTCGCTGCTGTGGTCATAAAATCAAAGTTTGTGCTGAATGTAGTCGTTTTTCCATAGTCTTTACACATAAGGGTGCTTTCACACCACGATTTTTGCATTTCCGATGCTGTCCGAAAAAAATCGGACAGCATCGGACCGATTTTCGGATCCAATGCATCCCTATGGGGATCGGACCGAATCGGATGTGCACTAAATGCCATCCGATTTGGTCCGATCCGATTCTGCCCGATTTTGGCCGATTTTTTTCAGGAGAAAAAAATCGTTGCCTGCAACGATTTTTTCATCCGATTACAGAATCTGACAGACTCGGATCGGACCAAATCGGATGGCATTTAGTGCACATCCGATCTGACCCGATCCCTAACATGGGGCCCTATGGAGAAGGGTCCGAGGAAACATGTGATGTCTCCTCGGACCCCATTTTACTGTACTGAGCATGCTCAGTACAGTAAAACTGCTCCTGGGAGCACAAGGGTTAAAAAGAAAAAAAAAAAGTTTATTCTCACCTGCCCCCGAGCCCCGCCGTCTTCCGCCATCTTCCTCTAGGTTCCCGGTGGCTCCCGCAGGCTGCCGCAGGCTCCGGTGTCAGCAGAGGTGTACCTCTGCTGTTCAGGACCTGCGGTGATGTCACAGTCATGTGACCGCGAGTTCACCATGGTGAACCCGCGGTCACGTGACTGTGACATCACCGCAGGTCCTGTGTACAGCAGAGGTACACCTCTGCTGACACCGGAAGCCTGCGGAAGCCACCGGGAACCACCGGGAACCTAGAGGAAGACGGCGGGGGACAGCGGGGGCTCGGGGGCAGGTGAGAATAAACTTTTTTTTTTTTTTTCTTTTTTTGCAGCCCGGCGCCGATTTTATGCCGGAATCGGGTGCCTATTTGGCACCTGATTCCAGGCATCAGAAGGGAGCCGATGCTGTCTGATTTATATCGGACAGCATCGGCTCCCTAAAAATCGTGGTGTGAACGCACCCTTAGCAGTTGAAATATTACACTTGGAGACCAGGAACAAAACTGTGTTACATTGTGTTATTTATTTAAATAATTAAAAAAAAAAAAAATAGAGCTCCCTTGTATTTTTCATTGCCAGTGGAGACAACACCAGGCAGCGGGGGATGGCAGCCAGTAGCTGCTTGGTTTACCTGCGCTTGGCAATAGAAAATAAAGCAAAGCCCTACACATTTTTTACCATGCAATTAAACTCTTCTACTTAGTCGTCCGTCAACGACTTCCAATGTCCCCGTATTATGCACAGTGAAGGGTGTGGAAATATAGCGAGCAATAGCGATGCTGCTGCACACTGACCACAGTTTGGTGCACGCTCCCCCCAGCTTGCTCCCAACACTCCACCAGGTCTCCCCTCCACCTGGTGTCCACTCTGCCAGGTCTACCCCTCCTCCCGGTGTACCTTCCGCCAGGTCTCCTGTCCGCCCAGTGTCCCCTCTGCCTGGTGTCCCCCTCTGCCCAATGTTCCCTCAGCTAGGTCATCTGCTCCACCAGGTCTCCTCCTCTGCCCGGTCTCCGCTTCTACCAAGTATCCCCTCTGCTAGGTCTCCCTCTCAACCCGGTCTTACCACTGCCCGCTACTGCAAAGACCTACGTGATGCAACTGGGTCACATGATCCCACCTTGTCATGTGACCCCGCTGCATCATCTGACCCCACCGCATTCTGCTGGGTGCAGGCAGCGGTAAGACCGGGTGGAGGGGGAGACCTGGCAGAGGGGTCACTGGGTGGACAGGAGGATATATATATGTGTGAGTGTTATATATAATGACAGTGACCGCAAACACACCTCCAGGCTGTGTAAGGGCTATTTGACCAAGGGGGAGAATGATGGGGTGCTACACCAGATGACCTGCCTCCACAGTCACCAGACCTGAACCCAATCGAGATGGTTTGAGGTGAACTGGACCGCAGAGTGAAGGCAAAAGGGCCAACATGTGCTAAGCATCTCTGTGAACTCCTTCAAGACTGTTGGAAGACCATTTCCGGTGACTACCTCTTGAAGCTCATCAAGAGAATGCCAAGAGTGTGCAAAGCAGTAATCAAAGCAAAAGGTGGCTACTTTGAAGAACCTAGAATATAAGACATATTTTCAGTTGTTTCACACTTTTTTGTTAAGTAAATAATTCCACATGTGTTAATTCATAGTTTTGATGCCTTCAGTGTGAATCTACAATTTTCATAGTTATGAAAATAAAGAAAACTCTTTGAATGAGAAGGTGTGTCCAAGCATTTGGTCTGCACTGTATGTGTGTACACATGTGTATGTATGTGTGTATTATATAAATGTAGAGAGGCAGGTCTGAATGACCTTGGTCTGAAGTGATATCATTTTAAGTGATATCTTTAAATTGTACAGCAGAAATATACCAGAAATGTCCAGAAATTGGTCAGAAGGTAAGAGTAATTACTGTCTTCTAATTATAACTTCCATTCTTTTCTCACCGTGCTCTTTCACTATGCTCAAATTTTCCCTCACAGTTTTTTCTCCACTTATACTCACTCTCCTTGGTTACCCCCCAAGCCCCAGCATCCTCTAACCAGATAACTATCTCCCCCCTCTCTTACCCCCTCACACCATCCACAGACCTACTCCTTAACCTCAGACTTCTCCTGCTGAAATATAAAACAAGCACTCTCCTTCTCCCACCTGCTTTCCCTTTATTTACTACTTTTCACTGCTGGCGACAAATCTCTCAGTCCTGACATACATCCCACCTATCCTCACCTCCACTGAAGCAAGATAAACTACAGCAATCTCTTACACGTAAAACCCATGCCCCTGACCCCCACCCCCCTGCTTCCTTTCTCTGGAGCACTTTGGAATGCCTGCTCCGTTTACAACAAGCTCCACATGATCCATTACTTTTTTACTTCCCGAAACCTTTCCTTCTTTGGCCTCACTGAGACCTGGCTGACAGCCTCTGACACGGCCTACCCTGCTGCACTGAGCTATGGTGGCCTTCACTTTTACCACAATCCTCGCCCTGGCAACAGACAAGGTGGAGCAGCGAGCTTCCTCTTCTCTGCAAACTGCTCCTTCAACTCAATCCAACCCCCTCCCTCACTTTTCCACCCTTCTTTCGAAGTTCAATCCGTCTGTATCTACTCTCCCTCCAATCTTCAAATGGCCGTCATATACCGATCTCTGGGCTCTGCCACTAACTTTATTGACCAATTCTCCACCTGGTTTCTTCACTTTCTCTCTGCTGACATTTGCACCATCATCATGGGTGACTTTAATATTGCTACTGACACCCACCAGCCAGCAGCCTCTAAACTCCCTTCACTTACCTCATCTTTTAAACTTACTCAGTGGTCTGCTACAGCCACTCACATAGACGGACATACACTAGACCTCATCTGCACCCACCTCTGTTCCTTATCTGACCACCATCTAGTCACCTTTTCCTCGTCCTCCTCACCGACCCCAATATCCAACCACTAGCACATACTCGCAGAAACCTCGCACATTTAGAAATTCATTGACTCTCAGACTCTATTCTACCTCTGTCATCCCTATCTTAACTCCCCGATACGGACAGTGCCACCACTTTCTATAATGCCACCCTTATTTCAAACAAGCTACACTCGCCTTCAAATCCGCCTTCACCTCTGCTAAGCAGACCTACTTCACAAACCTTGTATATTCCTTATCCTACAATCCCAAACAACTGTTCAGCACTTTTCACTCACTCTGCCCATTGCTGCCCCCTCCATCCTCCCTCATCTCTGCTGAGGACTTCGCCACATACTTCAAAAATAAGATCGACCAAGCAAGGAAATCCTTTATTGTTCCACCACAATCACATCACTCCCATATACCAGACCCCTGCCCTTCCCTCATAACCTCCCTCTCCAACATCACTGAAGAAGAGGTTACTCGTTTCCTATCCAAATAACACCTCACCACCTGTGCACTAGACCCCATCCCTTCCCACCTCCTCCTCAACCTCACTGACACGTTCATTCTAGCCCTAATCCACCTCTTCAATCTATCGCTATCCTCTGGTACTTTCCCCTTGGCTTTCAAACATGCCACCATCACGCCCATCCTCAATTGCTTAACGTTCATCCACCCGACTGCTATGACGAGCTACCGCCCCATATCGCTGCTCCTGTTTGCTTCCAAACTCCTGGAAAAACATTTCCATGCTCAACTTTCCGCCCACCTCTCATCTAACTCTCTCCTTGACAACCTACAATCTGGCTTCCGACTCCACCGAAACTCCCCTAACCAAAATTACTTGCTCACGGCCAAAGCTAATAGACAAGTCTCAATCTTCCTCCTTCTAAACCTGTCCTGTGCCTTTCACACAGTTGACCACTCTCTCCTACTACAGATTCTTTCTTCCCTTGGCATCAAAGACATTGCCCTGTCCTGGATTGCCTCATACTTTTCCAAATGCACATTTAGCGTTTCTCACTCCCACACTACCTCCTCATCCTCTCTCTGCTGGAGTCCCACAAGGCTCTGTCCTGGGGCCCATACTTTTCCCCATCTCATCATCTTTCCTCCATCCAATCTTTCATCTTCACCACATGATTATTATGGTAAATATGTAAATTATTATTATGTTAAATGGCATCATGCTGTCTCTCACCCCTCAATTCGCTGCTTCATAATAGCTCTCGACTCTGCCCTTTCCTTCAAATCACACATCCAAACTCTCGCCACCTCCTGTCACCTCCAGCTCAAGAATATTTCCAGAATCTGTCCTTTTCTCAGCCCTCAATCTACTAAAATTCTTGTACATACCCTCATCATCTCCTGCCTCGACTACTGCAACCTCCTCCTCTGTGGCCTCCCTGCTAACACTCTTGCATCCCTCCAGTCTGTCCTCAACTCTGTTGCCTGATTAATCCACCTCTCTCCTCACTACTCCCCTGTGTCCCTCTGCGGCCTCCGGGACCCGTCCTCAGGGCGCACGGGCATCGGGCCCCAGCTGGCCTCTGGCACTCTCCTGTGCCCCGCAGACATACTTACCAGCTCTGTGCTGCCCGCTCCGTCTGCAGCGGCTCCCTGGTGTCTCTCTCCTGCCTCCTCACTTCCTGGTTTCCAGGGGAACGCGCATAGGGCGCACGCCACTCTCAGAAAAATTTAAAGGGTCAGTACACCCTTTTTCTGAAACCACATCTCAGCCAATCGCTGAGAGGCTGGTGGGTATTTATGGCACTCACTTCCTATGGGAGGTGCCTGGCCAACTTCATTGGTAGTCTACGTTGCCAGCTCAGGTCTCTAAACAGCGCGTGTGGTTTCTTGTGTCCTCTGAGATCCTAACATGTGTTCTCTTGATTACAGTGCTGGATCCCTCCTGCCTAACAGATCCGAACCAGTCTCACTGGTCCCTGGCTACCTCTTGGATTCCTTCTGCTGCACCAGGTTCCGTCCTTGCCTTCTCCTCCGGTTCCCTGGTTTCCGTGTACTGTTCCGCCTTGGGTCAGACCCACAGGTTTGACTGGTTCATTGAATTCTCTCTGGCAGTGCTTGGAGGAATCCCTGTTTATGGGGTAACCCTCCTTGTTGCTCCCTTAGGGAAACTCCGCTGATCTGGCCCTGCGGACGTCCCTTGGGGATCTATCCCTAATTGTACACAATAAACTCTGTTCCTTATCTGACGTTCTTGTCCGGCTCGTTTCTGGTATCAGCCTCCACAGTATCTCTTTGGTCTAGTGGGTGCACTGTTTAGCTCCTCCTGTGGTGGCGTGACACCCTGTTTCTCCTCTCTGCAAATCTCTTCACTGACTCCCAATTCCCCAACAAATCCAGTTCAAGCTACTAACACTGATCTGCAAAGCCATCCATAACCTGTCTCCTCCCTATATCTCTGAACTAATCTCCCATTATCTTCCCTCAAGTAATCTTCGATCCTCCCAAGACCTCCTCCTCTCCTCAACACTTATCCGTTCCTCACACAAATGCCTCCAAGATTTCTCCTGAAAATCCCCCATCCTCTGGAATTCTGCACCCCAACATATCTGATTATTCTCTATGCTCGGACCCTTCAGACGGAACCTGAAAACCCATCTCTTCAGGAAAGCTTATGTTGCACCCCCAGAGACCGGTGTACTCAGAGCCGGACCATTCTGTCTCTGGGGTGCCACGGAGTCATGGCCCGGCTCCGTGGTCCCAAGTACGGCAATGAAAAAGGGGTTTAATAAAGTTTATTAGTGACGCCACCCGTGGTTTGTGGCCAATATGGACCACCGCTGCCGTTTAGATATCTGGGGATGATGGTGATGACGACACCGGGATGGTGAGCCCTCCACGAGTAGGGCTTGGTTCCCCAGGGCAGATGTAGGAGAGAAGTACTTAGTTGCTACGTTTGGAAACAAGTGTGCTGCTCCGCAGGCGAGCTGCTGCAGTCTCAATACCAATAAGTCTCACACACAACTCTTGAGTTCACCGGATACTTTACTCCACTGCTCAGTCGACAACACAGTCTCTACAACAGTTCTTTACAGTTCTTTACAACACTTGTAGCAGACCAGACTCACACAGCAGCTACGGGCTTAGGTTCGCACTGCAGCTGGGATGGTTCCTTTGTGTCACTGCCTCTCAGTGTACCTTTTCAGGCCCTCTGTTTCTCTCTCCTCTCCCTCGCGTACAGGTTTGGTCCGGCCGTCACGGGCTCTGTAGTGATCTATCCCACAATCTGGGTCACTAGTACGATGGCTTTGTTCTACTCCGTACCGGTTGTTGGGTCTCAGAACATAGAGTTCCCGCACCCCGCCAAGTGTCTCATGCTTAGGGGCCTGAAGCATTCCCGGTCACATCTACAGAGCTGGCACTCTGGTTCTTTGGCCCAGCCACCAGTTACCCGGATTAGACAGGCTTACCTGGCTCCTTCTGTCTCTCCACGGGTTCAGCCTGGGTTCCCAGCCGGCCATTAGTAGATAAGGCCGCTGGGCCCCGTTGAAGGGTGTCTCGGCTTGGAAATCCTTCCCTCCTCCTCACCCTCCAGGGAACTCTCATAAGGTCTCCCAGGGAGTTCCTCTTCCAACTTGGTGTTCCTGTGTTTTACTACAGTTCCTCCACCACTTTGTCCGGGTTCTCTCTACTTCCCACCCACACCTAGCTACTCCCGCCACCCCTTGCCTGGCATGAAGCGACTTGGGCTCAGGGTCGGAGTATGTGGGTGTTTGTGCGGAGTGACTGTGGCGCCCCGCATGGTCAGGCGTCACAGTGGGGTATCGCACCCGTAAAAGTGGTGTAACTTTCCCCTGCAAGTGGATCCTAGGTTGGTGGGTGGGACCCATTCCTGCACTCCCACATTAGAATAGTGGTCGGAGGTCACCCCAGAGGGAGATATATTAACCTCTAGGGGGAACAAGAGAAGCCAGTTAGTCAGTGAGCTGGAGGCAGAGAGAGTTGTAGTCGGAGGAGTGTGGAACGAGGCAGAAGGTTAACCCGGAAAGCTCTACGCTGATCCGGAGGGAAGAAGAGAGAGGATCCTGAGGGGGTCTAGAGAGAGGGCGCCTGATGTGCGGAGTCTGGGCCCTAGAGAGAAAGGGGGAACCCCAGTGTGCAGCGTCCATACTCCAGGGAATTCCCTAGTCCACCACGGGAACACTGGACTCGAGGAAATGGCCAGAGTCCATCTCTGAAAGTCGTCAACCGGCTGCTGCGGTCTGTTTACCGGCTGCGGCACCCTGCCAGATGGAGTTGGTCTGCCTGCTTCCTCACCATAAGGGAGGGGAGCCCCAAGTCTACCTATAAGGAGCCATTGGGTATAGACTCATCCTAGGTGGGGAAGAAAGAACACAGGTTCGTCAACTAAGGTTTACCACGGGTTCCACCATACCACCTGGCATCCACTTGCACCCACCCATAGAGCTACCTGTTTGAATACCATCTTGCTGAACTGTGGACTCTGTATTTTGCTGCTGAACGTTTACAGTAAAGTAACCGGGAGAAAGTGACTTTGCCTTTGTGTGGTTATCTTCATCAACCTGTTTTCTTAATGGAAATACCGCCTTATCCCCTCAGACTTTCCCTAACATCTCGCTGTCAGCCGCTCACACTGTCAGCGCGGCGAGACCACGAGTTTAGGAGTTCATGATTATAACAGATATTATATATTTCAGAGTGTTGCTAATATTTTTGATATCAATAAGACATAGTATACTTCGTTGGTTTCACTCCATTGTGATAGCAGGTAGTAATACAAAATTTTTATATTGCTTATTTACCTGTGTGTTTATTGATAAGTTGGATCATTAATCCCTGATATCGAATTTTCAGTTATTAGGCACACCTTAATCTTTGTTGCCAGATTTTGAACCTTTTCCTTGCAAATATTAACACAAGGTAATTTTCTTTTATTGTACATATGATGCAATTGTTCGCATACATGGAACTCATAATCTCTTCCACAAACAAAATTTTTTTTTCCATTATAATAGCAATGGGATCAGTATAATATGTATCATATTATTTAATGCTTATAACTTGGAATTATGAAATTACTCCAACCATGATTTTGGTCTGTTTTGATTTGTTATAGATATTGACCTATGTAACATACTCTTTGATTTTCCATGATCTGTAGTGACATGTGTTTCATTTTATGTAGATATTCTGTCTGTGAACAAGGTCAGTGTATGACCGAAACGTCAGATAAAATAAGAAAAATCAGAATATCAAAAAAATTTTTTCAAATAAAGAATTTATTAAGCAGCAATCTCTGTCTGTGTGCCGAAGTTCTTCTTGATCAGTATTGACACTTTTTTTCTTCTGAGCACCGGGTAACTGAGTAGCGGACCTTACTCCAGAGACTACATAGTGACTATCTACCAGGATGTCCCCCAAACTCCTAGCCATTCGTGATGTTGTTAGTGGTCTATCCGGTATACACTTTTTTAAAGTGGGATCAGTTAGTAAGATTCCCCAGTGCCTCTGGAAAATGGACCTCATTATCTGCCCCTCATGGTTAAATGTTCCCACAAAGCGCAGTGTTGGGTCAGTAGCTGTCATTTTTGGTAAATATTATGGTACCTTTACGCGCCGCTACCGAAGGTTAGAAACCAGCGGGTGTCGTACGTGCACGCGCGCGTTTCAACGGTTCCTAACGGTACCCGATACCGCAATTACACGCCGCTACAAGGTGCTCCACAGTAGGTTTTTTCGATCCCTGGAGGCACCGACGGGTGCCGCAGGTTACCTTCTGTAGAGCTCCTTCCCTCATTTACACGCCGCTACCATAAGGCAATATGGGAGGACCTGGGGCAGCAGGGACAACACATAGGCGTGCCAGAGTTGTGGATTACGAGACGATCTTACGGTGATTGGACAAAGCAATAACATCATGATTGGCCAGCCAGCGCTGGGAGGCTGGCTAATACATGACTCTATAGCAAATGTGTAGTGACTGGTCATCTCATTAAATATGCCGCCCTGTACAGGGACAGCCAATAGGTACACAGTACTCCCCACCAATGATAGCTGATGGGGCGTGGAATACATGACGCTCAAGCACGCCCCAGGTAACTCAAATACCGTACCTGTGCCCCGATTAGACGCCGCTACCATAGGGTTTATACCTGCTTGTTTTTGAGCACGGCTGGGAAACTGCTATCCAAAGTCACCGGTGGCAACAACATGAATTACACGCCGCTACCTCGCGGTGTTTTGAAGGTACAAGTTACAATTGTCTCCGACACCCGGTGGTTTCTAACCTTCGGTAGCGGCGTGTAAAGGTACCATTAGGGATGAGCGAGTATGTTTGTTACTATTTGCACGAATAGTACGGTATTCGCAATACTCATTACTCAACGAGTTTTTTTATTTTACTCGTGATATTTGAGTGAGCAGAAAAGCATGTTTATGTGCAGTGAGTGATGAAAACCGGGCACTGACCTGCGGTGTGGTGGTAAATAGCACAGATCCGGAAAGTGGCATCCTCCTCCAGCGGTGCACAGCTAAGGTCGTCCTGCTTTCTTCTCCCTCCCTGCTTGTCCACCTCATGGACGCTTAATTAATAAAACTGCAACTGCACTTCATCCACCAGAGTGCCGTGCTCTCTATAACTTCTATGAAAAGAATGTTTCCTGACTGATTTTCAATCAATAAACATTACGATTGCTTGCCAGTCATAGTAATGTCATATTCACCTTTGATAGTGGCATTACTGTGATTCTCAGGCGCAGTATAACCAAAGGAAAAAAAGACTCTAACCGAATAGCGATGAGGTCACGGAGAGATGTAAAAAGACAGAGATGGATGAGAACGTGCTCAAACTGCATGAGAAAAGTATACAGACATGATGTAGACCTGGGGTCTCAAACACGCTGCTCCCGGGCCGCATCCTCCAGGTTACTTGATGTGGCCCGTGGACACACCGATGTCCTGTCATTTAGCCGGCACACACCGGCATCCACCGTCCTGTCATTTAGCCGCCGCCGGCCACATTCTGCATTGCAGACGCTGCTTTTGATTGCTTCTCCCTGGTGGCATCTGCAATGTAGAATGCCAGGGAAAAGCAATCGAAGTCAGCGTTACAGAGGTCAGCAACTCTTGACGTCAGCTGCTCTGCCGGCGGGTGCAGCACCGAGGGATCAGAGGACAGTGAAGGTGTGTAGTGTGTGTGTGTGTGTGTGTGTGTATGTGTGCTGATGATGGTAGCTGTGTGTTTGTGTATATTGATGATGATGATGAGGATGATGGTGGCTGTGTGGTGTGTGTGTGAGTGTATGATGATGGACTCTGTGTGGTGTGTGTGTATGATGATGATGCTGGCTGTGTGGTGTGTGTGTATGATGATGATGCTGGCTGTGTGGTTTGTGTGTGTATGATGATGGTGGCGGGTGTGATGTATGTGTGGATGATGATGATGATGGTGACTGTCTGGTATACATGTGTGTGGTGTGTTTGTACGATGATGATGGTGACTGTGTGGTGTGCATGTGTGTATGATGATGATAATGGTGGCTTTGTGGTGTCCGTGTATGATGATGGTGGCTGTGTGTCTCTGTGTATTGTGTGTTGATGATGATGATGATGGTGGCTGTGTGGTGTGCGTGTGTGTATGTGACTCACCTGGAGTATGGGGACTCGGGTATCTGGGCCCTCAGCTGCGGTAGGGATGTCACTGGTGGCCTGCCTAGACCCGTGGCCCTGGTGGTCTGCTTTCAAAAAGGGGAAAATTTGAAAATAATAAAGTATAAAGCTCTAGTGACGCCACCCACCCTGCAGGTGGAGCTGGGCATCCGGGGTAGGAGTGCACCGATGATGGAGATACAGACTGTGAAGGTAGATTGTTAGCAGTGCAGCTAGAGAACAAACACACGGAGACTTTGTCACTCCACCTGGGTACTTTACTGGGACAATTCTGGTGGCAATACAGTTCACAGTGCAAAGCAGTGTTTCTCAAGAGGTAACCAGCTGGGTAGTCACAGCAGGCTGCAAGGTCTCTCGGAGACTCCCGTGGTATGCCTTCTTTAGTCGATCCTGTGTCCTGCTGCTGATCCCTGTCCTTGCACTACCCCTTACTACCAGGCCCGTTGGGGTGCTATTGAGTTCCCGTGCTTCCCAGTTCTTGTGAAGGGGGCTTGACCTTGGTGGGTGTTCCTGGTGTGGCGGTGCTGTTTGGGCAGGGTGTCAGAGCCGGTAGACTGACCTGCGATGACCGGTATTGGCGGCTCAGGGGCTAGACTCCCTGCACCGCATTCTCAGAGCCGGCTCCCCGCGGTGGACTAGGGTTCCCCCTGGAGTATGGGTGGTCTGGTATGGGGGTTCCCTCCATCTTTTTTTCTTGGGCTGCCTGTTCCTCTCTCAGGACCCCTCTCTCGGAGTCCCCTTTTCTCACTCAGGGCTCCCTTTCCTTCTCCTCAGGGCAATCTAGAACTCCTCATTTTTCTACCTCCCTCCTCCCCTGACTCTCTTCCCCAGGGACTGGGCTCCAACCATTTGCCTAGGTTCGAGTTTGGGAGTGCTGGGGTGGGAGCCTCCTACAAACCTTGCATTCCCACTGTGACAGGGATAACCGCACATTCTTTTATGGGTGCAGTACTTAAACTGTGACACCTGACCAGTGGGGCACCACATTCCCAATTGGTGGAATACACTCGTCCGCGAGTATGTTTACCGGGTGTACCGGCAGAGTGAAATTTTCTTTTTCAATAACAATATTAACAGGTAATATATTTACAATATATACACACTTTTGTTCTTCCCTTTATGGGAAACACCAAGCTTAAAATGTTGCAAAACATCATTAACTTTTCATCGGCCACACGGGGACCGGCAACTGTGCGGACCCAGCGGTAATTATTGTCCTTCACAGTCCAGTGTGCTTTATCACCGCTGGTCCACTTTGAATAAACACATGATATCACACGAGAGTCTTTGGCTTAACAGCGACAATCCAGGCTCAAACACATCATTAATATAAAATCGGGTAACTGGGATCAGAGTTGTCATGAAAGTTTATGAGGCTCAAAATACAAAAAGGGATCAGTACACATTATTCAAGAAAAACAAAAAGGCAAGATAAAATGAACTATTTACATTCTGTTTTTTTTTTCTTTTTAGTAACTGTAAGGCCTCTCTCCAGTACTCCGCATCTCCATTGTTGGTCAAGAGGGAGACCGTATCCAGATCCCCATGAGCAATGGGGACCTACTGTTCCACCTGTCGCATGAGGTCCTCCCAACGGGTTGTCATTGCACCGGATACCAGAGTCTCTTTGTTGGTGTGTTCTTCTCTTCCGCTTGTGACTGTACTGGTCTCGGGCGGTACCCCACGGATCACTTCCTTTGCCCTGCCCCCTTGGTTGATTGATGGTCATCAGGGCGGGCAAACAGTTATGCACCTCTGGCTAGGCCCGCCCATGACAAGGAGATGAGGTACACTCCTGGGCCTGCACATTGTCCTTTCACATGGTTAGGCCGCCATCTTGAGATTTCCGGTAAAAGAGCGGGAACCAGTTCTCGGTGCCATGTTTAAAGACTGTGAAAGTTCTTGTAGGCTGGGTTTTAAAGTTCGTAAAGGCACACAATATCCGTTAGGTACGGGTTGGTTCGAATCCTGTTTGTGACGCCAGAAAAAGACTTACAGTTGTGGCCAAAAGTATTGACACACCTGCAATTCTGTCAGATAATACCAGTTTCTTCCTGAAAATGATTGCAATCACAAATTCTTTGGTATTATTATCTTCATTTAATTTGTCTTCAATGAAAAAACACAAAAAGAATTGTCCTAAAGCCAAATTGGATATAATTCCACACGAAACATAACAAAGGGGGGGACACAAGTATTGGTACTGTTAGAAAAATCATGTGATGCTTCTCTAATTTGTGTAATTAACAGCACCTGTAACTTACCTGTGTCACCTAACAGGTGTTGGCAATAACTAAATCACACTTGCAGCCAGTTGACATGGATTAAAGTTGACTCAACCTCTGTCCTGTGTCCTTGTGTGTACCACATTGAGCATGGAGAAAAGAAAGAAGACCAAAGAACTGTCTGAGGACTTGAGAAACCAAATTGTGAGGAAGCATGAGCAATCTCAAGGCTACAAGTCCATCTCCAAAGACCTGAATGTTCCTGTGTCTACCATGCACAGTGTCATCAAGAAATTTAAAGCCCATGGCACTGTGGCTAACCTCCCTAGATGTGGACGGAAAAGAAAAATTGACGAGAGATTTCAACGCAAGATTGTGCAGATGGTGGATAAAGAACCTCGACTAACATCCAAACAAGTTCAAGCTGCCCTGCAGTCCAAGGGTACAACAGTGTCAACCCGTACTATCCGTCGGCGTCTGAATGAAAAGGGACTATATGGTAGGATACCCAGGAAGACCCCACTTCTTACCCCGAGACATAAAAAAGCCAGGCTGGAGTTTGCCAAAACTTACCTTAGAAAGCCTAAAACGTTTTGGAAGAATGTTCTCTGGTCAGAGGAGACAAAAGTAGAGCTTTTTGGGCAAAGGCATCAACATAGAGTTTACAGGAGAAAAAAAGAGGTATTCAAAGAAAAGAACACGGTCCCTACAGTCAAACATGGCGGAGGTTCCCTGATGTTGTGGGTTTCCTTTGCTTCCTCTGGCACTGGACTGCTTGACCGTGTGCATGGCATTATGAAGTCTGAAGACTACCAATAAATTTTGCAGCATAATGTAGGGCCCAGTGTGAGAAAGCTGGGTCTCCCTCAGAGGTCATGGGTCTTCCAGCAGGACAATGACCCAAAACACACTTCAAAAAGCACTAGAAAATGGTTTCAGAGAAAGCACTGGAGACTTTTAAGGTGGCCAGCAATGAGTCCAGACTTGAATCCCATAGAACACCTGTGGAGAGATCTAAAAATGGCAGTTTGGAGAAGGGACCCTTCTAATATCAGGGACCTGGAGCAGTTTGCCAAAGAAGAATGGTCTAAAATCCCAGCAGAGCATTGTAAGAAACTCATTGATGGTTACCGGAAGCATTTGATCGCAGTTATTTTGGCTAAAGGTTGTGCAACCAAGTATTAGGCTGAGGGTGCCAATACTTTTGTCTAGCCCATTTTTGGAGTTTTGTGTGAAATGATCAATGTTTTGCTTCATTCTCTTTTGTGTTTTTTCATTGAAGACAAATTAAATGAAGATAATAATACCAAAGAATTTGTGATTGCAATCATTTTCAGGAAGAAACTGAGTATTATCTGACAGAATTGCAGGGGTGTCAATACTTTTGGCCACAACTGTATGACTCACCCAGGGTATGGGGACTCGGGTATCTGGGCCCTCTGCTGTGGTAGGGATGTCACTGGTGGCCTGCCCAGACTTGTGGCCTTGGTAGTCTGCTTTCGAAAAGGGGAAAATTTTAAAATAATAAAGTATAAAGTTCTCGTGACGCCACCTGCAGATTCTGGTGACTGGACACCAGCGCAGCTTCAGACCTCAGGGAGGCAATGGTACTGCAGCTTTGATGGAACAGCTGGGCCTGTGGAGCTGGGCCTCCGGGGCAGGAGTGCACTGATGATGGAGATGTAGACTGTGAAGGTAGATTGTCAGCAGTGCAGTTAGAGAACAAACTTATGGAGACTTTGTCACTCCACCCGGGTACTTTACTGGAACAATTATGGTGGCAATACAGTTCACAGTGCAAAGCAGTATTTCTCAAGAGGTAACCGGCCGGGTAGTTACAGCAGGCTGCATGGTCTCTTGGAGGTGGTGTGCCTTCTTTCATCGATCCTGTGTCCTGCTGCTGATCCCTGTCCTTGCACTACCCCTTACTACCAGGCCCATTGGGGTGCTATTGATTTCCCATGCTTCCCAGCTCTTGTGAAGGGGGCTCGACCTTGGTGGGTGATCCTGGTGTGGCGGTGCTGTTTGGGCAGGGTGTTTGGGCTGGTAGACTGACCCGCGAAGGCTGGTATTGGCGGCTCAGGGGCTAGACTCCCTGCACTGCGTCTTTGGAGCCGGCTCCCCGTGGTGGACTAGGGTTCCCCCCGGGGTATGGGCGCTCCGGTATGGGGGTTCCCTCTCTCTTTTCCTGGGCTGTCTGTTCCTCACTCAGGCCCCCACTCTCGGAATCCCCTTTTCTCACTCAGGGCTCCCTTTCCTTCTTCTCCTCAGGGCAAACAAGAACTCCCCATTTTTCTACCCCCTCCTCCCCTAACTCTCCCCTCAGGGACTGGGCTCCAACCATTTGCCTAGGCTCGAGTGTGGGAGTGCCGAGGTGGGAGCCTCCTATAAACCTTGCATTCCCTCTGTAACAGGGATAACTGCACACTCTTTTATGGGTGCAGTACCCCAACTGTGATGCCTGACCAGTGGGACACCACATATGATGATGGCTGTGTGGTGTGCGTGTGTGTATGATGATGATGGTGGCTGTGTGGTGTGCGTGTATGATGATGGTGGCTGTGTGTGTGTGTATGATGATGACGATGGCTGTGTGTGTGTGTGTATTATAATGATGGTTGGCTGCAAGACAGGAAAATGTCACTGTCACTCTCAGCCTGCTTGTTGCTCTAGACAGATGCTTGTCTGATCAGACTGATGAAGCAGAGCTGACATTGCTGTCTCTGTTTTTTTTTTTTTTTTGTTTACTAGAATTTCATGGTGGCCATGTCTAATTTGGCATGATGCCATGAATTTCAGGTTTAGTACCAACTGAGAATACAAAGCTGGTATTAACTCCATTATTACCCAACGTGCCACCCCCACCAGGGCCGCTGGAAGAGCCAGTTTAAGCACCCAGAAATGGCGCTATGATGAATGCGCCATATCCAGGGGTGGCTGCAGGCTGAGGTTTTCAGCATGGGGGGCCCAGAACACTTGGGCCTTACCATGCTGAAAATCCCAGTCCCCAGCTGTCTGGTTTTACCTGGCTGGCAATCAAATTATGGCGGCAGCCCACGCATTTTTTTTATTTATTTATTTAAATAATTTTAAAAAAAATTGAGCTCCCCTGTATTTTGATTACCAGGCAGCTGGCGGTGGCAGCCTGTTGCTGTCCGCTTTATCTGCGCTGAGAATCAAAAATACAGCTACTACACTATGTGTGATGGACCCAACAGACACAGAAATATGTCTGTAATTGGCTGTTGGGAGTAACCTTGAAAATGTCAAAATAATTTTAAAAAATGACGCAGCACTTTTGATTCTTAATTTATCTTGGCTGGCAATGAAAATACAGGGAAGCCAATTTTTTTTTTTAAATTTAAAGAATGACTTTAAAAAAAACATGCAAGAGAAAAGAAAGAGAAGGGGCGCAATAGTGCGGTTACCAGGGGGCTTTTTTTAGCGTGGCGTACTAATAGGTGGCCACTCACCTTATCGGGTTGTGCTGTCCCCGCACAACCCGGTAATACATTTGATAAGGCGCCCTTCACAGGTTCTAGCTCATCCGCACACCGCGTGCTCCGGGGCCTCCGAGCATCCGGTCACGTCACCGCAGGTCCTTCAGTTAAGGCTCCTGTTGCCAGGAGATGCCAGGTCCTCACGTTAAGCTGCACTCTGCGCCTAGCTGCTCCCCGCCGCTTTACCCTCAGAGAGGGATTTATATTAGAAGGTAAACAAACTGTAAGCGGTCTAATTGGAGGCGCTCAGGCACAAAGGCAGCATGCACTGGGATGGTTTTTCAACAGACCTTTATTCAGACTCCCCTCCTACTCCACAACATGTTTCAATAGATTCTCTATCTTCCTCAGGTGATCTAGATAGAGAATCATGTTGTGGAGTAGGAGGGGAGTCTGAATAAAGGTCTGTTGAAAAACCATCCCAGTGCATGCTGCCTTTGTGCCAGAGCGCCTCCAATTAGACCGCTTACAGTTTGTTTACCTTCTAATATAAATCCCTCTCTGAGGGTAAAGCGGCGGGGAGCAGCTAGGCGCAGAGTGCAGCTTAACGTGAGGACCTGGCATCTCCTGGCAACAGGAGCCTTAACTGAAGGACCTGCGGTGACGTGACCGGATGCTCGGAGCCCCCGGAGCACGCGGTGTGCGGATGAGCTAGAACCTGTGAAGGGCGCCTTATCAAATGTATTACCGGGTTGTGCGGGGACTGCACAACCCGATAAGGTGAGTGGCCACCTATTAGTACGCCACGTTAAATAAAGCCCCCCTGGTAACCGCACTATTGTGCCCCTTTCTCTCTCTGTTCTCTTGCTTGCAGCATTTTTTAGTCTAGCCCTATTAAAGCAGACAGTTGTGAGCTGCCACCCTCAGCTGCGTAATTTTCCCTTGGCTGGCAAAAAAAAATGCATGGCCTGCGCCCTATTTTTAATTGCCAGCCAAGGTAAAACTAGGCAGCTGAGGGCTGGTATGCTCAGCGTGGTGAGGGCCCATTTATTTAGGGCCCCCCCCACGCTAAAGAATAGCAGCCCTCAGCTGCCCCGGAAAATGGCGCATTTATAAGAAGCGCCATTTCCAGGCACTTTACCAGGCTCTTCAAGCTGCCCTGGTGGTGGGTGGCACGCTGGGTAATAAGGGGTTAATACCAGCTTTGTTTTACCAGCTGGTATTAAGTCCTGAGATTGTTAATGTCAGGCCAAGTTAGACCCAGCCATTAAGAATCTCCAATAAAGGGTTAAAAAAAGACACCACACAGAGAAAAAATACTTTATTAGAAATAAATACACAGACCCGCTTAGGGGCGCCATCTTTATTACCCCCTCACAGCCCTCCACGATCATGGTCTTCTGTATTCTCTCTTCTTGAAATGATGCAGGAAAGAAAGAAGGAAGAAAAAAGAGAAAGGAAGAAGAAAGAGAAAGAGAAAGAAAGAAAAGAATGAAGAAGGAAGAAAGAAAGTAAGAAAAGAGAAGAAGGAAAGAAGAAGAAAGAGAAGAATGAAGGAAAGAAGTAGAAGAAAGAATGAGGAAAAAATGAAGAAGGAAGGAAAGAATAGAAAAGAGAAGGAAAAAAGAATGACAGAAGGAAAGAAAGAGGAAAAAAAAAAGAAAGAAGAAAAGAAGGAAAGAAAGAAGTAGTACAGAGCGGAGCACTAAGCCGGGGCACAGAGCAAGTGGAAGCTGGTCCTCTCTATACTGCAGCCGCCGACTCTGTGGTACAGGAGGTAGTGAGAGGACCGGCTCCACTGACAGCAGCCACAGGGTGAGCCCGGACAACCCTTTTAACTCTTTGTTTTACCAGGGGGTTGTACAGGCTCACCCTGTGGCATGGCCGCTGTCAGTGGAGCTGGTCTTCTCTATACCTCCTGTACCACAAAGCCCTACAAGTTTTTTTTTTTTATTATTTATTTACCTAATACCCTATGATGGCAGGTTGGTTGCCATAAACTAATGTGTATAGCGACCAAGCAGAATCCTAGTCCAGACTGAGGAAATCTAGTCTAACTACAACAGCCAATCACAGGGGTGCTCATAGAGTGTGAGCGTCTTTGGCTGTTTGTTTGACAGAGCAGTGAATATGCAAGTAGCTTAATAGGCGGCCCTGGAAGTGATTCAGCGGGAAACTGAACGGCCCTGGAAGTGATTCAGCAGGAGCAGGGGAGGCTAAGCAGCCCGGGAGCAGCAGCAGAGGTCTGGTAAGCCCGATCTACCTGTTGTTCTATCTGTCTTCACTAGGTTCTGTAACAGCTGCATGGCAGAACAGTAGGCAGACAGTGTATGTAGCACCCCAGGGGTTAAAGTGCCACAGACACAACACAAAGGGTTAACTCCCCACACAACACCTAACACTGCACTAGCACCTCTAGGCCAGAAGGGGGAGCTAAAGCAGCTCCCTTATATATTCTGGGTCAAGAGGAAGTAGTTAGTTCAGTACGTAGCAGTACTGTGAAGAGAGCAGTTCAGTTCCTGGGAGAACTGAGAGAGAGACTGTAGTGTAAAGAGACTGCCTCAGGCTTCTCTACAGTCTGCTCCTCGATTCCAGGCCTAGCCAGGGTCTGAGGGAAGGAGTGCAAGAAACAGAGGAACACATCTGGGAGACTGAGTGACTTCATAACTCACCCCGGAGGAGCGCACAGACCGGATACAAATAGCTATTCGGAACAAATACACGATTATTAGAAAGTATTAGAAAGTACTCGTTACGAGTATAGCGATTACGAATTTTATGGTACTTGCTCATCACTAGTATATATCTTAGCAGGCGGTCCCTAGGTGTATGACTAGCCCCACAGTACCCACGCTTTATGTCTCGGTTGGAATAACACAGATCCTAGAATCTATGCTTAAGGTCACTTGACTAACGTTTGAAGCCCTCCTGTGTAGAGCAGATCCTTTTCATCCTGAAGAACTGGCCTGTGGGGCTGTGGGGATAGCACTGCTTAAACAAACTACAGAAAATACAAAAGCGCAAAATAGGGTCTTATCTTTGTGACATATTGCACACACTGATGTCACTGTTCAGCTGGTCAAGTTGAGTGACACACAATCAGTTTGCATCGCATGTAATGGCTGCTGCAGGATCCACAAACCACGTGTGTATTGCGTGGTGACAAATGAATAAATCCAATGGATATATATGTGAACAATCCATGCTCCCGTGAGATGAAAAGGATCAGATAGGTATATCGGGGACAGTCGCTTTATTTTACACGTTTCGGAGTTATATCCTTGCTCCTTCCCCAGCAAACCAACCGAGTTTACATACAGTATTAAGAGACACTGATTAAATAGACAGAAACAATGGCAAGTGAAGCACATGATCTTGACAAAATCCTGGGAGGTTACAACTACGCAGGGGCGGGGCTGGTGCTTCAAATACCGGGAGGCAGAATTGTCCTGCCAGCCCGAGGTGAGGAGCAGGGGGGGGGAGGGAGAGCTGGTAGAGTTTGAAGACCGGAACTGGTTGTAGAGATTGAGGATCAGGGGGCGCTAGCAGAGTTTGTGGACCGGGGGGGGGGGTGCTAGCAGAGTATTAGGAGCGCTTTATGTTACGATTAGCAGCCCCACTTACCACGCTGCCATGTGCGTCGGCTGCTGTGAGATGGGCGGCGGCTGCGAAGCAGAAGTGGACCGGCCCATTTTAGTATGGGGACGGCCCTGGAAGAGGCCAATATCACTTGCCCCCCCCCGCCACCTGGGTCAGTATGCCCACGCAACTATGTCATCTAATATATAAAGCTGAATGTGTGTATGTATGTGTGTGTGTATGTGTGTATATCCGGGATTGGCATCTACACCGTCGCAGCTACAGCCGCGAAATTTTGCAGAGTCACACGTCTGGACCCCGGGAGCGTCATAGGCTATGTTGTGAGGTGAAATTTTAACCCTGCACGTTCCAGTTCACCAAACAATTTTGCCCCTATCTACATAATGGGAAAAAAGGGAAAGGAAACCTGTGGGAGGAAAATCGACAGCTGTCAGCTATAGAGACAAAATTTTGCACAGTCACACGTCTGGACCCCGGGAGCGTCATAGGCTATGTTGTGAGGCGAAATTTTAACCCCGCGCATTCCAATTCACCAAACAATGTTGCCCCTATCTACATAATGGGGAAAAAGTGACAGTTACCAGTTGACAGTTGTGAATGAGAGGGACTTAATGATAGCGCCAAAGACTAACAGCATATACCAGCATATAGTCACTAAGGTGGGGCCCCAACATGAGATATTCACCACACACAGGGACATGTATACACACCACACGCACACAAAGAGTAACAGCAAGTGTATAGTCGCTAAGGTGCAGCCCCAACATTGGATACTCACCACGCACCCGAACAAACACACACCACAAAGACACACACACACCCCAAGGGGACACACACACACACTCTATAGCGACACATGCACTCACCACACAGGGACACACACCACAAGAGACACACACACACCACACAGACCCCCCACAGGGACACACACACATACACACCCTATAGGGACACATGCACTCACCCCTCAGGGACACACACACACCACAAAGGGACACACACAACACAGAGACACACCCCCCCCACACAGATACCCCCCCACAGGGACACACACACATACACACCCTATAGGGACACATGCACTCACCCCACAGGGACACACACACACCACAAAGAGACACACACAACACAGATACACACACACACACACCACAGACCCCCACACAGGGGCACACACACATACACACCCTATAGGGGCACATGCACACACCCCACTGGGACACACACACCACAAAGAGACACACAACAGAGACACACACCACACAGACCCCATCCCACAGGGACACACACATACACACCCAGGGACACACACACCACACAGACAGACACAGATGTGCACAAATCACCTCACACAACTCGCCTCATACGTGTGCTATCTTTATTTTCCAAACATAAACATCTGATTAAAAACAGCCAATGTGCAACACATGTGCCATATAGGGAATTAAGGCAGATGTCAGTCACATGAGCTGTCTATTATGTGTATGTGTGAGGTAACATATCCTACCCGGCCAGGGGGAGGGTTTACTGTTGGCTGGAGATTTATTAGGCTGCCTATAGCAATCAATCACAGCTCAGCTTCTATTTTCCTACAGGTCATTAATATAACATATTCAAATTCTATTTTGTTATAGCTAACAGCAGTTATTTATTAACTCGGGCGTAGCCGGGTACTACAGCTAGTATGTAATATAAGACTGGGGAACAATTTGAAAAAAAAATTCTGTTGAGTTAGGTATTGGAGCTGATTTATACTAAAATTGGCATGTTGATTCCGAAAATGTAGTCAGTTTTTTTCTAGCACGTCAAGTTTTACCTCCACAACTTACCTGCCAGAGATGCACAATTGCACTGATGTCTGTAATAAGACTTGTTACTTGCATATATATATATATATATATATATACCGTATATACTCGTGTATAAGCCGACCCGTGTATAAGCCGACCCCCCTACTTTTGCCCCCAAAACCTGGGAAAACCTATTGACTCGTGTATAAGCCGAGGGTGAACCCCAGCACAGGTATACAGCCCCCAGCAGTGTGGTATACAGCAGCCCCAGAGGTATATACAGCAGCCCCAGTGGTAGTATACAGCAGCAGCCCAGTGGTATATACAGCAGCAGCCCCAGTGGTAGTATACAGCAGCAGCCCCAGTCGTATATACAGCAGCAGCCCCAGTCGTATATACAGCAGCAGCCCCAGTGGTTAGTATACAGCAGCCCCAGAGGTATATACAGCAGCTCCAGTGGTAGTATACAGCAGCCCCAGTGGTAGTATACAGCAGCCCCAGTGGTAGTATACAGCAGCCCCAGAGGTGTATACAGCAGCCCCAGTGGTAGTATACAGCAGCCCCAGAGGTAGTATACAGCAGCCCCAGAGGTATATACAGCCCCAGAGGTAGTATACAGCAGCCCCAGAGATATATACAGCCCCAGTGGTAGTATACAGCAGCCCCAGTGGTAGTATACAGCAGCCCCAGAGGTAGTATACAGCAGCCCCAGAGGTAGTATACAGCAGCCCCAGAGGTAGTATACAGCAGCCCCAGAGGTATATACAGCCCCAGAGGTATACAGCAGCCCCAGTGGTAGTATACAGCAGCCCCAGTGGTAGTATACAGCAGCCCAGAGGTAGTATACAGCAGCCCCAGAGGTATATACAGCCCCAGAGGTAGTATACAGCAGCCCCAGAGATATATACAGCCCCAGTGGTAGTATACAGCAGCCCCAGTGGTAGTATACAGCAGCCCCAGAGGTAGTATACAGCAGCCCCAGAGGTAGAATACAGCAGCCCCAGAGGTAGTATACAGCAGCCCCAGAGGTATATACAGCCCCAGAGGTATAAAGCAGCCCCAGTGGTAGTATACAGCAGCCCCAGTGGTAGTATACAGCAGCCCCAGAGGTAGTATACAGCAGCCCCAGAGGTAGTATACAGCAGCCCCAGAGGTATATACAGCAGCCCCAGTGGTAGTATACAGTAGCCCCAGAGGTATATACAGCAGCCCCAGTGGTAGTATACAGCAGCCCAGAGGTATATACAGCCCCAGTGGTAGTATACAGCAGCCCCAGTGGTAGTATACAGCAGCCCCAGAGGTATATACAGCCCCAGTGGTAGTATCCAGCAGCCCCAGGGCTGTATACAGCAGCAGCCCCAGGGGCTGTATACAGCAGCAGCCCCAGGGGCTCTATACAGCAGCAGCCCCAGGGGCTCTATACAGCAGCAGCCCGAGGGGCTCTATACAGCAGCAGCCCGAGGGGCTCTATACAGCAGCAGCCCCAGGGGCTGTATACAGCAGCAGCCCCAGGGGCTGTATACAGCAGCAGCCCCAGGGGCTCTATACAGCAGCAACCCCAGGGGCTGTATACAGCAGCAGCCCCAGTGGTAGTATCCAGCAACCCCAGGGGCTCTATACAGCAGCAGCCCCAGGGCTGTATACAGCAGCAGCCCCAGGGGCTCTATACAGCAGCAGCCCCAGGGGCTCTATACAGCAGCAGCCCCAGGGGCTCTATACAGCAGCAGCCCCAGGGGCTCTATACAGCAGCAGCCCCAGGGGCTCTATACAGCAGCAGCCCCAGGGGCTCTATACAGCAGCAGCCCCAGGGGCTCTATACAGCAGCAGCCCCAGGGGCTCTATACAGCAGCAGCCCCGGAGGTATACAGGCCACCCCATCAAGCTCCAGGGCCCCCCCCCCCATTGCGCGGCAGCCTGTAAAGGAAAATCATACTTATCAGTGTCCCGCGCTGTCCCGCCGCTGCCATCACGATCCCGGGCTTCAATCCGCGTCTTCCGGCGGTCGCGGGCAATGACGTCATTCCCGCGACCACAGGAAGTGCGGAAGACGCGGAATGAAGCCCGGGATCGTGATGGCAGCGGCAGGACAGCGCGGGACACTGATAAGTATGATTTTCCTTTACAGGCTGCCGCGCAAGGGGGGGGGGCCCTGGAGCTTGATGGGGGGGCCTGTATAACTCCGGGGGCTGCTGCTGTATTAATTACCGTATATACTCGCGTATAAGCCGAGGGGGGACTTTTCAGCCCAAATTTTGGGCTGAAAAACTCGGCTTATACGCGAGTATATACGGTATATATATATCCTTTGTAAAAAACATGATAGTGTTAAAAAACATATTTGTCATGCCTATTTCTTATATATTTCATTTTTTGTTCATATTTGCACTATTTAAAAAAAAACAAAACACTTTTTAGGTACAGTAGTTTACATATATTTGAGAAAACAAAAATCCTATAGTTCAAAAACCTGACGTGATAGAGAAAAACTGAGATCATTTCTGGATTCAGCATCCAAAAATTAATTAAAAACAGTTGTCAGACCTAACTCCTAAAAAATTGTGTTCCCCAGTGTAATCCTTTAAACTAAAATATCTTTTAGATTACAAAAAATTTTATTAACAAAATTGGAAAGAATAAAGTGAAATATAGTGAGGAAAAAACATGAAAAATAATGAAAAAAAGAGAGAGAGGAAAAAACAGTACTTGGCTTGCATATTATTCCCTCCGGACATATATCTTTGGACAACTAGGACATGTGAGCATCGCCTGACCGGAGACGCAGAAGAAGAACCACCCAGGGCCTAGTACAGCTATTTTGTTTGTGGGTGGGAGGAGTGGGAGGATCCGTGAGAACTTGCTGGGGGTTACCATGGGCAGCACCATCACTGTGGGACTCAGGGACACCAGTGCAGAACAACTCTCATCCGCCATGAGTTTGTGTACCTTGATGAACTCAGCCCTGGGAAAACCCTGACTCTCACTGGGATTGGGGGTGTGCACCGATCTTTGCCAATTGCCCAGGTTTTTCTGGACTGTGATGCCGAAAGAGGGTGGAGGGAGTTTGGGGTGACCATAACCTCCCCACAAATGTGTTGTTAAGAACTGATTTTAGGTGGCTGGTTGCTCGATATGTCCCCGATAACCCTTCCTGAACTAATATATCATGTAATGTCAATGTTGATGATTTGAGTAAGGATATCAATGTGATTGTCAATAAAGTGGATCAAGATGTCAGGGAGCTCAGCCATATCACGCTGCAGGGTGATATTGTTGAGGATGCCCTGAAGGTGAAAATCAGCACTAAGGGAGATGTAGGCAGGCACGACAACCACGAGAGCGGTGATTGCGTGCACCTTGCCAATGTCACGACGGACTGTGACATGGATAGTGGTAGCTGCTCCATGATTATTGCTGATCCGGAGGAATCACAGGGTCATGGGCTGACATTGCTGAGGGTCCCCTCACAAGTATAAAATTCATTGCTAAGGGAGATGGAGGCAGGCATAGCCACCACAAGAGTGGTGGTTACTTGCAGCTTGTTACTATCTCAGTGGTCTTTGACCTGGCCAGTGGCAGCTGCTCCATATTTAGCACTGATCCAAAGAGATCATCTGAAGAGGGAAAAATGTGTTCCCCAACCGGCAGGAAGATGGGAACACATTACCCATAACCTGTCCAGATGATAGGAAAGATGTGCTCCCTACCTATCAGGGTGATGGAAAAGCTGTACCCATATCCTGTTAGAGTAGTGGGAATACATTTTCCACAGCTGGTCTAGATGATAGGAAATTCATGCCCATAATCTTTCTAGCTGATTGGAAAACGACACTCCCTGCTGGTCAGGACCATGGGAAAGATGTACCCTTAGCTTGTCCGGATGAGAAAGTGGTACCCACTGTCTGTAAGGGAGATGGAAAACCACTATCCATCACCTATCAGAAAGGCAGAATGGCAGTTCCCACAGCATGCCAAGCTAAGGAACAGTTTTGGTCCGCAGCTTGTCAGGGTCATGGGAAAGCTGTGTACTCAGCTAGTCAGGCCAATCGGAAAGTGTCCTTATCCCCCAGGGAGACAGCCTACCTAGTTGCTGTCACGTGCAGCCTGAGCTCTGGGAATGCAGACACTGCACTGCCTTCTTGTCCCTCAACCTGCAGAGGGATAACCAGACCAATTGCTGACAAAGCACAGGTCCAAGAGGGTCCAAGAGGGTCCCTGTACAGTTGGGGCTCCAGCGCCGATTCTTGCTACCTCTAGCCAGGAGTTTTGGACTGTCATTCCAGAAGATGCCAGTAGTGAGGTGCTGAGGGGCCTTGCAGAGACGCCCATCTCTGAGTCCAAAATGAAGAGGGTTCTGTGGAATCCAGGCAGGGGAGAGCCCACGAAGCTGCACGTGGAGGAGTACCAAGAGGTCCTGTCTCCATAGTGCAGTCTAAAAGGGGGAGGTGTCAGGAAAATACACTAAAATATGCTTTTTAATACCCAAGACCTGACAATCTACTTCACCTTCTTTGTGTTTCTGTAGATTAGTTTCTACATCTTCCCTCTCACACCCTCCCTTCAGGTAATTCACTGGCCCAAGGTATGCATTTTACGACATGGAAGAATGCTAGTTTTATAAAGGTACCGTTACACGCTACGATATCCTTAACAATATCGCTCAAATGACATAGTTAGTACGTCGTTGCGTGTGACACCGAGATACGACCACGATAAATCGTTGGATCGCTGATCGCAGATTTATGAACATATTCATAAATCTCTTGTTCGTTGTTCATTCAACCTACTGCATCGTTGTGCGTGACACCACAATAACGATCTCGTTAACGACTTCACCTATTCACAACATTGAACAACTATCGTTCACTGGGTTGTGCGAACGATAGCTGCTCGCCACATCGTTGGTGCTTCGTGAACGATATCCATACGTGTGACATCTCACCAACGATCAATTACCGATGTTGTCACGAGCGCGCTCTTGTGAGATCATTGGTGAGATCGTTACGACCTTGAACCTTGTAACGCTACCATAACCCTACCGACTAGCAGACCTGAATGTGCTTTTCCCTCAACAAAGCAGTCTAAGGCTCCTTTCACAACAATGTTTTGCTGATGTTTGCGGCCAAACCGGCAGATGGTGCTGCATCTGACGGATCGGCTGCCTAACGGACAACTTGCGGACCAGATCTGGCAAGCCCCATACCTTGTCTATGGGGCTTGCGGTCGAATGCAGCAAATCCGGCACTTGCGGCGGCAAAAAAAACCCCACTGCTTGCGGCAGAACCACACTTGCTGCTACCCGACCTCAAGCCCTATAGACAATGCATGGCTTCTGCCGATCGACTGCAAACATAAGCAAAACGCTGATGTGAAAGCAGCCTAAGCATCCTTTGTCTGCTGAGCATAAACCTTCTAATGCGAATGTAGCTTTTCATATTAATCACAGAAATATGAAAGTTAGATTTCCCGAATCATTACACCTTGGGGATCAAGCAGCATCATTTTGCTTTCCTGTCGAGTGTCAGAAACCTAGGAAATGAATTTTTGCCCATCAACAAGTCACAGCCATATCATGTTTAGTCTCAATAAAAACATAAAATCACAAGCAGAAAGATTATGCTAATGTCTTTGGCCTGTGACCCTCGAGACCAAAGATATGGAAAAAACAAAAAATTGATAATTCCAGAATCATTGGTACCTCCCAGAGATGGATCATTAATGTGAGGTCAGCAGTGTGGGAGCTCTCATTCCTGGGCAGAACTTAAAAACCACACATTGGATTGGGAGGGTGTTTAGACCTTGGAAAGTGAGCTAAAAAAGATCCATGCTGAGGGATGGAATCGTAATTTCTCAAAGCAGTCTTTCCCTCCCCTTTATCTGAAAGTCATCCCTGTGATGCAAATTTGTAAGTTTCTTATTTTAATCCTTATTATTTTTTATGTAACTTGTCTATAACGTATTGTACATTGTCTCAATTTTGATATTTTTGTAACTTTTGTAAACACTGCCAATTCTGTGGAATTTAATCCATAAAATTTAATAGCGTCGATCTTCTTGCTCTGAAACGCCATGACCACCATGCACACTTCATATTACCAAATGGGTGTCCGATCCACCTATAAATGATTGCTTGTCGCAACATAATTTTCAAATGTATGTGATATTGTGGGCTTGGTGGTGACCGAAACGAGATGTAAATATATATATATATATATTTCCTAGCAGGAACTTGTGGCATAGATCACATCAACGGCCGCAAAATTCGTTATAAATTAGAGCATCTGCTCTCATTTTCTTATCCTTGGTCAATACCATGATTGGCCAGCATACTTATAAGTATGATTCATGAGAATTGTCTGATGTATGTGTGTTTACAAATGGTTCATTTTATCCCAGGAGCCGACCACTTCAGGATCATAGATGAATCATACTTGTAAACAATCAATCAGGCTTATGCCTCTATTGTCTAAGCACTATAAAAGCTGATAGAATCATGACACAGACAGAAGGTATGCAGTGTTGACAATCCATGAGTTTCTCTGTCAAATTATCTGACGGATGATGTTTGTAGATCCCTGATGAACCTGTATCCAAGACGTTTGAAAACAGTGTTGAGATTTCCTATTGAGCTGTCTGCCTTCATCATAGGCTTCTCCAATTTTCCAGACAGATGATGTATCCATAAACTCTGTGGTGATTTTATGTATGTAAGTACATAACTTTTGTATGTTGATTATACAAAGAGTGTATGCAATATCCTACTGTTTCTTTAATTCTGTATTCTTTGCTACCCTTTTTAATAAAATTACTTGAGTACATTCTTTAAAGTCATATCTGAGCCTGTTGTCAAAAACTATTGGCAAAACTGGAGTATCTCATACTGTGATCTGCTACGATCTTTAAAGGGGAATACTGGGGAGAAAAAAATTGTATGGTCCCTGTACTCATAGACTAAAATGCTGAACTGTCACATTTGTATAATGTTTATAAATCCTGTAAATAACTTATTCACTAACCAGTTACCACTCCCACAGGAGACAATACGTCATGCCTGAGTGAGCAGCTCTTCCCCCTCCCTCCGCAGTCAGCATCTGTGTGTCACGCTTGGGAGGCCAGGGCAATAAGGAGCTGGATGTAGGGGGTCAGAGGAGCTTACTCTGGCCCTGATACTGGGGTCCCTAGCTCGCCCTGATCTCGGAGGTACCTCTAAATGTGAGGAGATCAGAGTCACCAGCCTAAGTCCCTAACTCCTGAGAAGCCCTAGGCATAAGCCCCTACCTCCACCCACGGACCATGGAACCCAGCAACTTCCAATGGAGAAGAAAGCAGCAGCTTCAGATCAGTATCTGCTCACAACAGGTCACAGTGTAGAAGTGAACTGAATCAGTGACATCAGGTGGATGGATGTGAGCTGACCCATTTATGGCCAAGGGGTGGGGAGCAACCAGCCCAGGCACGCCCCTCAGTTCAAGCTCACCTAAGCATGAGTCATATTCATCACACACACCTGCACTCTCAGCTCCCGCTCATTAACTTGCTCCTCTCCACACTGAGAGCAGGGAAAAAGAGGCTTCATTTAAAACCACAGCAGCAGCACTTCCATACAGCAAGGCAGTCAGTACGTAACACTGTGCATCTGAGAACAAACACGTCCTCCTTCAATCACATGGATGTGATGTCACATAAGGTAGTATCGACACAGGTCTCCCCTCCTGCACTCTGTACAGAAAGAGATCTCCAGATTCCAGCTTAGTGTAGGACTTGTTGTGACGTCATGCCCATGTAACTGAATAAGGAACGAGGAAGTGTCGGACAGCACTGTGTCACAAGTTGACTGCTCTGAAGTCCATGTGAGATGCTCTGCTGTAGTTTCCTTTGGCACATTTGGAGTTAATGTCAGAAGCTGCTGTAGTGTTGTTGTCTATGTCTGGGAGGCTCTGCAGGTGAGAGGTGAGGGTGTCAGATAATGCAGCTGTCCACTTCCTCAGCCTTTAAATAGTTACACTTCCTTTCACTAGGTGTCACTGAAAGAGTTTCACTCTGCTTTGACTGTGTGAGCTGCTGGGACGTTTGAGTAGTTTGCTGAAGCCTTCCTGCAGTGTTTGCGCTTGAAGACTGCCATCTTTGGGGAACTTGCTGTTGCTATCCTGGTGACTAGGGCTGGTTGAGGAGCAAGGAAAGGGAAGAGGCCCAGACATTCTCACCTTCAGAGGTACTTCTGGGAGCAGGGTCAGCTATGGACCCCAGTCTACAGGGTCAGACTAGTTAGCCAGTTTACCTTTGCCCATCATTGTTATCCTGCTTCTCATCCTCTCGTCTGCTATACCACCTTTGTGACATTGTTAGCAATGCTTACCTGCTTTTTCCTGTGTCATGTCTCAGGCTGCTACACCTGATGCCTTTACTCACCTGATGCAGGTTGTGCAGCCGTTACAAGTTGTGGGGTATCTGACCACAGCTCACGCCCATGCTGTGTCGGAACCCAAGATATCTCTCTCTGACAGGTTTTTGGGAGGGAGAGATACATTTTGTTTCAGGGAAACCTGTAAACTATATTTCAGGATCCGCCTTCATTCATCTGGGAGTGAGGAGCAGCACATAGGGATTATAACCTCCCTTCTAAAGGCGGATCCCCAGACCAAGGCCTTCTCCCTCCCAACCGACTCACCATCTCTGTGGTCGGTGGCTGAGTTTTTCACGCGTTGTCTCAAGTTTATGGTGAACTGGACAGAGTGTCACTGGCTCAGTCTAATCTCTGCAAACTCGAACAGGGGACAGGTCCTGCTGAGGAGTACTGTTCGGAGTTTTGGAGATGGGCTACTGCCGTTAGGAGTCAGTTCTGCCTGGGTCTGACTGCTGGACTTTAGGGCACTCTGGTTCAGCATGCTACTCCTGAGTCATTAGAGGCTGTGGTGGCCCTTGCCGTCAGGGTAGACAGACGCCTTAGAAAAAGACCGAGACCAGTCCTATCCCCTAATGGTCATACCTGTTGAGGAGGCTCCATGTGAACCACTGCAGTTGGGGAGGATTAACCTCTTGTGTTAAACCTTCAGTGGGTCATCTGATTGGTGGAGCTTGTTTTTATTGTGTACAAACAGATAATTTTATTAAGGTCTGTCCTCATCGCTCCAAAACCATCATGCAGTCTCAGACACCGAGTACCTTGGGTCGCTTGAAAGGAGACATTTATATGTCCTTCCTCACTAGTCTCCATTCTCACTGTCTGCCAAGGTGGTAGTTGGTGGTAGTTGGTGGTGAGTCTGATGAGTAAATCAAATAGACAAGGCACTCCCATGTCAGATTTATTCAGTCAATTTTATTCAGTGAGAGCAAACGTTTCGGTCAGACAACTGACCTTCATCTGTAACAGAAATGATAATCAGAAAAAAAGAAATTGTAAAATAAAAACATTCAAAATTAAATAAAAATACAAGCACAAAATATTCAATCAGAACTAAGAAAGAGATAACGTTATTGTGCCTTTGAGATCTACGCTTTGTGCTGAGACAAATAACAAGAATTTAATATAGGAATTAGGTTAGATAGGCCAAGGACAGGAGGGAAGACTTGGGGAGAGAACCATCACCAGAAAAGCTGAATAAATGAGAAGGAAATGAAAAAGACTGAGAGGGAAGGAAATCAATAGTGTATAAAATGCAGCATGCGTGTAGAGCAAACAAAAGGAACGAAAACCTAGAAAAATGAAAAGTAGAACTAAACCATACTAACAAGGACCACTAGATGGGGTGAGTGTATAAGTGAAAAGAAGTGATTAGAGCACAGAAACACTATACAGAAAAAGGGAGAATTATGTATGAAACTAGATGGGGACCAGATTCTAATGCATCGGGTATTCTAGAATAAGTATGTTGTTGACATACCGTGACTGACAGAACTTGTTCAGTTAACGTGAGTGAACTACCTACATATATATATATATATAAAGAGAAAAAACTGCACAGCACTCACAGACATAATGTGAACTGGTGCCAGCAGGGACGCTGGGTCAAACAACTAGAAAAAAATTCTCTGCAGCACTCAGCTACTACCAATGATGAACATATGCTAACAAGCTGTATATATATGAGAAAAAAGTTAAAAAACTTACGTTTTTTTCAAAAAACTCAAAATTCTTATTTTATTATTTCTGAAGTTCTTAGTACATACATTGGCCAATGTCTGTTTGCTCATCAACTGTGACAGAGTGACTTCAGGTCTGATGAGTCCTAACGCTGACATCCCTGCCCTCCTTTTTCTCCCTATACCACTTCTCAGTGGGCGCAGGGCCGGTTTTAGGCAAAGTGGGGCCCTGGGCAAAAGGTTAAAGTGGGCCCTAAATACTCACATATTGCACCATCACACTCAGACATTTGGTTTACATGTACAAGTACTGAATTCAGACTGGTGAATGAGCGCGATCTATAATATTCAAGTCATTCAGCGCTTGTTTCCAGCCTTTTTACACAGGATGATGAAGAATGATGGCACAGAACAATCACCAGTAGAGCAATCTGTCCCTACAGTATCATGTTATTGGCAGCACTTCTGCAGTTTGGAGCAGGGGATGTGCTGTCGAGAACAAGGATTTTTGTTCCTTCATAAACATCCAATCACGTGATGATGAGAAGCATTTTGCTCGTTTGTTGGGCGATTGCCGACCTGTTTACACCTATGAACTCTCGTCTGTGCTGCTGGGATTTATAAATGTAGATGTTACATACACACAACACACAGTATGTGACGCACTATATACTACACGTATACACCGAGCTCACACACATTCTATACACGACTGATTTCCTTCAAAAACAGCGCCACTCTTGTCTACACGTTGTATGTGATATTGCAGCTCAGCTTAATTGAAGGGAATGGGCCTATGCTGTAATACCATATGCCACCTGTACACAGGGGTGGTGCTGTTTTTGAAAGGATGTAGTAAAGTGTTATTAATCCTGGACATCCCCTTTAATGCCTTGTAAGTTCTGCTTGATAGCTGTCTACAATGTAGGAATTAAAGAGGTTCCCCAACACTAATTACAGCCATCATGAACATGTGAAGATTGAACACTGCAGGGGGCGCTCCTGCTGCTATTACAAGGATTTTTATAACTTTTACCACTGAGAGATTTTTCATTTTTGTTTTTATCTCGCCTCTTCCAAGAGCCAGACTTTTTTATTTTCCTTCCACATCGCTGTACGAGGGCTTATTTTTAGCGGGATGAGTTGTGCTATTTAATGACATCGTTCATTCTACCACAAACTGTACTGGAGAATGAGAAAGAAAAACATTCCAAGTGCTTTGAAATTGCAAAAAAAGCGCAATTCCACAATTTGCATTTTTTATTTATCATGTTAACTATATGGTAAAAGTGACTTCATAAGTTGATTATCTGGGTCACAATAAGAAGATACTGAACATTTTTTTTATTTCAATTATAAAAACCCCAGAAATTTGTACAAAAAAATAATAAAAATAAAAATTTGCTTTATTCACCATTTTCCGAGACCCATGATGTTTTAATTCTTGAAGATACAGGGCTATGTGAGGCTTACTTTATGTGCCCTGAGCTGACATTTTTACTGATACAGTTTTGAGTCAGATACATTTTAATCACCTTTTATTGCATTTTATTGTAACGACGTGGGACCCAAAAAACATAATTCTGGCATTTTTATTTTTTTCCCGTTACGCCATTGACCAATTGGATTAATTTACTTCATATACTAATAGCTTAGATTCTTACGAACGCAGCCAAAACCAAATATGTGTATTTTTTCTTTTTTTTTTTCTGTTTTATTGCTATTTTCAGTTCAGCTCCTTTGGGGGGCCCCAAGAGAGTGGGGGCCCTGGGCAACTGCCCAGTCTGCCCCCCCAAACGCCGACCCTGAGTGGGCGGACACCATCTCGACCCTAGACCACCTGCAGGTGATGAGGGTGCAAATTGTAGACATGGAGCCAGCAACTCCACACGATACAAAAGAGAAAAAACTGCACAGCACTCACAGACATAATGTGAACTGGTGCCAGCAGGGACGCTGGGTCAAACAACTAAAAAAAAATTCTCTGCAGCACTCAGCTACTACCAGTGATGTACATATGCTAACAAGGTGTATATATATGAGAAAAAAATTAAAAAACTTACGTTTTTTTCAAAAACTCAAAATTCTTATTTTTTTATTTCTGAAGTTCTTAGTACATACATTGGCTAATGTCTGTTTGCTCATCAACTGCGACAAAGTGACTTCAGGTCTGATGAGTCCTAACGCTGACATCCCTGCCCTCCTTTTCCTCCCTATACCACTTCTTAGTGGGCGGACACCATCTCGACTCTAGACCACAGGCAGGTGATGAGGGTGCAAATTGCAGACATTTGGCACCAGTTCACATTATGTCTGTGAGTGCTGTGCAGTTTTTTCTCTTTTGTAACGTGTAGAGTTGCTGGCTCCATGTCTGCAATTTGCACCCTCATCACCTGCAGGTGGTCTAGGGTCGAGATAGTGTCCGCCCACTGAGAAGTGGTATAGGGAGGAAAAGTAGGGCAGGGATGTCAGCGTTAGGACTCATCAGACCTGAAGTCACTTTGTCGCAGCAAATGAGCAAACAGACATTGGCCAATGTATGTAATAAGAACTTCAGAAATAAAAAAATAAGAATTTTGAGTTTTTTGAAAAAGACGTAAGTTTTTAAACTTTTTTCTCATATATATACAGCTTGTTAGCATATGTACATCACTGGTAGTAGCTGAGTGCTGCAGAGAATTTTTTTCTAGTTGTTTGACCCAGCGTCCCTGCTGGCACCAGTTCACATTATGTCTGTGAGTGCTGTGCAGTTTTTTCTCTTTTATATATATACACATTATTATATATATATATATATATATATATATATATAGTTGTGGCCAAAAGTATTGACACCCCTGCAATTCTGTCAGATAATACTCAGTTTCTTCCTGAAAATGATTGCACAATCACAAATTCTTTGGTATTATTGTCTTCATTTAATTTGTCTTCAATGAAAAAAAACAAAAATAATTGTCCTAAAGCCAAATTGGATATAATTCCACACCAATCATAAAAAAGGGGGTGGACAAAAGTATTGCCACTGTTAAAAAATCATGTGATGCTTCTCTAATTTGTGTAATTAACAGCACCTGTAACTTACCTGTGGTACCTAACAGGTGTTGGCAATAACTAAATTACACTTGCAGCCAGTTGATATGGATTAAAGTTGACTCAACCTCTGTCCTGTGTCCTTGTGTGTACCACATTGAGCATGGAGAAAAGAATGAAGACCAAAGAACTGTCTGAGGACTTGAGAAACCAAATTGTGAGGAAGCATGAGCAATCTCAAGGCTACAAGTCCATCTCCAAAGACCTGAATGTTCCTGTGTCTACCGTGCACAGTGTCATCAACAAGTTTAAAGCCCATGGCACTGTGGCTAACCTCCCTAGATGTAGAAGGAAAAGTAAAATTGACGAGAGATTTCAACGCAAGATTGTGCGGATGGTGGATAAAGAACCTCGAATAAGATCCAAACAAGTTCAAGCTGCCCTGCAGTCCGAGGGTACAACAGTATCATCCCGTACTATCCATCGGCATCTGAATGAAAAGGGACTGTATTGTAGGATACCCAGGAAGACCCCACTTCTTACCCCGAGACATAAAAAAGCCAGGCTGGAGTTTGCCAAAACTTACCTGAGAAAGCCTAAAATGTTTTGGAAGAATGTTCACTGTTCAGATGAGACAAAAGTAGAGCTTTTTGGGCAAAGACATCAACATAGAGTTTACAGGAGAAAAAAACAGGCATTCAAAGAAAAGAACACGGTCCCTACAGTCAAACATGGTGGAGGTTCCCTGATGTTTTGGGGTTGCTTTGCTGCATCTGGCACTTGACTGCTTGACCGTGTGCATGGCATTATGAAGTCTGAAGACTACCAACAAATTTTGCAGCATAATGTAGGGCCCAGTGTGAGAAAGCTGGGTCTCCCTCAGAGGTCATGGTTCTCCCAGCAGGACAATGACCCAAAACACACTTCAAAAAGCACTAGAAAATGGTTTGAGAGAAAGCACTGGAGACTTCTCAGGTGGCCAGCAATGAGTCCAGACCTGAATCCCATAGAACACCTTTGGAGAGATCTAAAAATGGCAGTTTGGAGAAGGCACCCTTCAAATATCTGGGACCTGGAGCAGTTTGCCAAAGAAGAATGGTCTAAAATTCTAGCAGAGCATTGTAAGAAACTCATTGATCGTTACCGGAAGCGGTTGATCGCAGTTATTTTGGCTAAAGGTTGTGCAACCAAGTATTAGGTTGAGGGTGCCAATACTTTTGTCTGGCCCATTTTTGGAGTTTTGTGTGAAATGATCAATGTTTTGCTTTTTGCTTCATTCTCTTTTGTGTTTTTTCATTGAAGACAAATTAAATGAAGATACCGTGTTTCCCCGATAGTAAGACATAGAGTGGGGTTTTAGGGGGGTCGGCTAATGTAAGACGTACCCCGAAAGTAAGACGTAGTAAACTGTACGTTGGGAAAATATAAGCCATAGTACCGGTACCTTTTGCTGCATTAACAGCGGGATGCGGCCGTTAGAGCGGGATTTGGACAGTTAGAGCGGGATGCGGACGGTTAGAGCGGGATGCGGACGGATCTGGAGCGGAACGAGCGGAGGGATGTGGAGGCCGCGGGAGCAGCGGTAATGTTGTCCGTGGTCCATCAGGTCCATGGACAACATACAAAAACACGCAGCCTCAGTGCCCTCATGTGCAGCCGCTGGTGGTATGGGGTTAACTGTGTGTGACCTGCCTGACGTCACTGCTGCCCCGCTGATTGGCTCAGTGCCTCCTGTGTGTCCCCGGCCGGCCTGAAGTCTCTGCGGCCCCTCTGATTGGCCCAGTGGCTCCTGCATGAGGAAGAAGAAGCCATACCTCTACCCAGCACCGCAGAGGAATCGATCCGATCGCCATTACGGTACCAAGCAAGAAATTCACAAAATGCACCATGTAAAGTTTCCTTAACTTGCGGTACACTTGCGGCGAATACCATACTGTTCAGGTTGTTAATAAATGTTAATTTTATGGTTAAAACAAAAATCAACATTTTTTTTTCCAATATAAGACATACCCCGAAAGTAAGACATAGTGGGACTTTTGGAGGTAAAAAGAATGTAAGACACTGTCTTACTTTCGGGGAAACACGGTAATAATACCAAAGAATTTGTGATTGCAATCATTTTCAGAAAGAAACTGAGTATTATCTCACAGAATTGCAGGGGTGTCAATACTTTTGGCCACAACTGTATATAGCAGCGCTATGGTATATGGTGGTACATCATACAGCACATATATATGGCATGTCACTATAGTAATATGAAAACCGGTACATTACAGTACATGTATAGCATGCAGATATAGTATATGGTGTACATTACAGCACATGTATAGGCAGACATATAGGTAAATTGGCGGTACATTAACAGTAGATGTATAGCACACCATAGTAATATTGGCGGTACATTATAGTACATGTATAGCAGCACTATAGTATATGGCGGTACATTACAGCACATGTATAGCAGCACTATAGTATATGGCAGTACATTACAGTACATGTTGCGAGGTAGCGTTGCCGGTTGCACGGACGCAGGCACGGATCCAGGCACCAGGGTTCACACAAAAACGTTTATTGCAACAAAGTCCAATATATCACAGACCTCGGGTTACGGGACGCAGCCGGAGTTGCCTGTTCCTCTTACTTCCCGGGCCTCCTGGGCCACTCACTATGCTCATGAATTTCCAGGATCAAGCTACAAGGATCTGTGTCTGGCTCACGCTCCTTCTCTGTCTGATCCTAGGGAGTTGTGCTCACTCCCTTACTAAGGACCACACCCAGGGTTCCTGTTTCCCTTTTAACACTTTCCATTCCTGGAGGTAAAACCACTTCAAATCCCGGAGTGGAACTATTCCTACACATGGAAGGAGCACAACCTGGGTAAGACGTACCGGCCATCATAGATAACCCCGGTCGCAGTCTCACACACCCCATCCCTCAGTTCAAGCAAGCGGGGTTGAACTCTAGCCATTAAACACAGGCCCCGAGACAAAGCATCGGCGTTGCCCTGTAACCTCCCGGCCCAGTGCTCAACCGTAAACCGAAGGTTCTGCAGGGAAAGGAACCACTGGGTGACCCGGGCGTTCCGTTCCTTGGCGGACCTCATCCAGACCAGCGGGGAGTGGTCCGTCAATAGGCGAAATTGCCGTCCCAACAGGTAATAGCGTAGGGACTCCAAAGCCCACTTGATGGCCAGGCACTCCTTCTCCACTACGCTATAATTCCACTCAAGAGGGGTGAGTTTCCTACTCAGAAGGTGACGGGGTGTTCCTCCCCCTGGAACACCTGGGATAGCACCGCTCCCAGCCCGACCTCTGAGGCATCCGTCTGTACAATGAACTCCTTCTGGAAATCAGGGTTAATGAGAACAAGTTGTCCGCACAGGACCCCCTTCAGGACCCGGAAGGAGTCCTCGGCCTGCGGAGTCCAGCGCACCATGACAGACTTCTTGTCTTTCAGAAGGTCCGTCAGTGGGGCTGAGAGTCCCACAAAACTGGGGACAAATCTCCTGTAGTACCCCACGATACCCAGGAAAGCCCTAACCTGCTTCGTGGTCAGGGGTCTAGGCCATTTCTGGATCACCTCAACCTTGTTGATTTGGGGCTTCACCACCCCTTGGCCTATCACGTAACCCAAGTAGCGGGCTTCCGTGAGCCCCAACGCACATTTCTTGGGATTGGCTGTCAATCCGGCCGCCTGAAGCGCATCCACCACAGCTTGTACCTGTTCCAGGTGGGTCTGCCACTCGGTGCTGTATATAATGATGTCATCAAGGTATGCTGATGCATATGCCTGGTGGGGTTCCAGCACCAAGTCCATCAGCCTCTGGTACGTAGCCGGAGTGCCATGTAAACCAAAAGGCAAGACAACATAGTGAAAGAGACCCTCCAGCGTAACAAGCGGTTTTATCCTAGGCCGACTCAGTTAGTAGCACCTGCCAGTACCCCTTGGTCAGGTCGAGCATGGGGTAGAGATCAAACTTTGATATCTTGTTCAGTTTCCTAAAATCGTTGCAAAACCGTAAGGAGCCATCCGGTTTGGGTATCAGTACTATGGGACTAGCCCATTCACTCTAGGATTTCTCAATCACACCTAGGTGAAGCATTTTTTTCACCTCTTCTGATATGGCTTGTCTCCGAGCCTCAGGCGTATTATCATGTGAGGCTCGGTGACAATGTCATGACACATCAGATTTGTCCTACCCGGTAGTTCAGAGAAGACGTCTGGGTTCTGCTGAACCAGCCTTCTGGCCTCTCGCCTCTGTTGCTTGGTGAGGGCCTCTCCAATCCTTACTTCGGACACGTCCTCCCCGGGGGTCGGTGTACCTGGGGCTGGACGTCCCGAAGAGGAGGGGGCTGGGGAAAAGGCAACCAGCAGGCCTTCCCGTTCCTTCCATGGCTTTAACAAGTTGACATGGTGTATCTGCTCGGGTTTCCTCCTACCTACTTTATAGTTGATCACCACAATTTTTTCCCGGATCTCATAGGGACCCTGCCACTTAGCCAAGAATTTTCTTTCTGCGGTGGGGACCAACACCAACACCCGATCCCCGGGGTTAAAGGACCGCACGGTGGCTTGTCTATTATACCTGGTGCTTTGAGCGGCCTGGGCGTCCTGCAAATGCTCTTTTACTATCTGCATGACCGCGGCGATACGGTTCTGCATCCCAAAATGTGCTTGATCACACTCTTATGGGGGGGTTGGTTCCTGTTCCCACGTTTCCTTTGCCAGGTCCAACAATCCCCGGGGATGTCGCTGGTACAACAGCTCAAAGGGCGAAAACCCCGTGGATGACTGTGGTACCTCTCGGACGGCGAACATGAAATAGGGGAGTAACATATCCCAATCCTTCCCGTCTTTGGAAATCACCCTTTTAAGCATGTTTTTCAGGGTTTTGTTGAATCGTTCCACCAACCCGTCCGTTTGGGGATGATACACCGACGTACGCAACTGCTTAATCTGGAGTAGTCTGCACAGCTCCTTAGTTACTTTGGACATGAATGGGGTCCCCTGATCTGTAAGGATCTCCTTGGGCAACCCCACGCGACAGAACACGGCAAACAACTCCCGAGCAATAAGCTTAGCTGCAGTATGTATGAGTGGTATCGCCTCGGGGTACCAGGTGGCGTAATCGACCATCACCAGGATATGTTGGTGCCCTCGAGCGGACTTTACGAGGGGCTCCACCAGATCCATCCCTATCTGTTCAAACGGGACTTCTATTATGGGCAAAGGTACTAACGGACTGCGAAAGTGTGCCAGGGGTGCGGTAAGCTGACACTCCGGGCATGTTTCGCAGAACCGTTTCACCTCCCCGAATACCCCGGGCCAAAAGAACCTTTGCAACACCCGTTCCTGCGTTTTCTTGGCCCCTAGGTGGCCGCTTATCAGGTGTTTATGGGCCAAGTCGAGGACCTGCTGACGATATGGCTGGGGCATCAACAACTGCTCTACCACTTCCCCTCTTATTTTATCCACTTGGTAAAGCAAATCCTGCTTGAGAGCAAAATGGGGGTATCTTACCTGGGCACCTGGCACCTGTGCCACCCCATCAATCACAGTCACCCGACTCCGGGCGTGTATCAATGTAGGATCCTGGAGTTGGGCCGTCCCGAAAGTATCCGGGGCCTCCTCCAACTCCGGGATAGGCTCATCTGTCTCGAGCTCTCCTGCCAATACCTCTAGGGGTGGCCTAACGGGTTCACACACTGTCCCTACCATGGTGACCCCTACGGCAGGTGTCCCGACCTCGGAATCGGCGAGCTCAGGTCCTGTTATGTCCGTTACCGGGGGGGGGGGCTTACATGGCCCCTCGTATAGAGTCCAAAAAAATGGCAGATCCCTTCCCAGGATCACGTCATAGGGAAGAGTGTTCATAATTCCCACTTCATGTTGCACCTGTCCGCAGGGTGCCGTGATGGCAACCAACCCCGTAGGGTAGTCTTGGAGGTCCCCATGGATGCATACTACCCCTACCGTACGCCCGGTGGCTTTCCCTTCTGCCACTAGGGTTGACCGCACAAGGGTTACCAAGCTTCCGGAATCCACCAAGGCTGTCACCAGACACCCATTAACCTGTACTTGTTGTAATGGGACAAAATGCCGGAATGCCTGCGCTGCCACCAAGAATCACCAGGAAACAAAGAGTTAACTGGGCAGATTTTTCTTTTATTCTATCCTACGCGTTTCAGAGCCTCTATCCGAGCTCCTTCCTCAGGGAACCTGTACTTGGCACAAATGGGGTTTGGTCTCCGGGGTAACAAGGTCCGTGGTACACATAGCCTGAGCATACATCGATCCCCGCCAGGTATACCTGCAATCCATGGGCTCAGTGGTGAGGGGACACTGGGCTCCCATATGTCCCACCCGCTGGCACCGCCAATACCTAATGGGGAAGGAAGAACCCCTGACGGGTTGTCTTTTGGGGAATATGACCTTCCAGCCCTCAGGGCTGGAAGGGGAGGCCTCGTGGGGGACAGGAGCGGCCTCCTGCACAGGTGCTGGCGGTGGGTCCTTCACCTGGGGCTTGGAGGGGGCTGACCAACGGGCGGCACGCAAAGTCCCAGTGTCTCGTATCAAGTCCTGCGTAGCCACATGTCGCTCCACCAGGCACACTAATTGATCCAGGCTGCTTGGGTCGCCCTGTCCCACCCACCGTTGTATGGTGACAGGTAAAGTGCACACAAAGCCATCGACCACCACCCTCTCCACCATTTGTGCAGGGCTCATAGTCTCAGACTGCACTTTTTCTACCAAGTGCAGCAAGTCATAGGCCTGGGAGCGTACGGGTTTGGTTTCCTCATGGAACCACTGGTTTACCCGCTGAGTCCGTACGTAAGTATTCACCCCCAACCGAGCAAGGATTTTGCCTTTCAAGACCCCATAATCTAGGGCGTCCTCAGTACAGAGGTCCAGGTATGCTTTTTGGGGCTCCCCAGTCAGATAGGGTGACAATACCTCGGCCCACTGGGCGGCCGGCAGTTTCTTCCTCTCTGCCACCCGCTCAAACACAGCCAGGAACGCCTCCACATCGTCACCCGGGGTCATCTTTTGTAACGCTTGTCTTACCGCCTTCTGGACGCAGCAGTCGTCACCTGATCCACGGGGTGGAGCCGTCGGCCCGGCACGGATAGCCTCGGTCAGCAGGGCCATCTGTTCCTGGTGCATTCGTTGCTGCTCCTGGTATCTTTGTTCCTGCTACTGCAGGGCTTGCTGGTGCTGCTGCAGGGCTTGCTGGTGCATGTGGTGCTGCTCCTGGTGCCTTTGCTCCTGTTGTTGCTGTGCCTGCACCAGATGCTTGAGCAGATCCTCCATGCTGGCTGCTGGTTTGTGTTGCAACGTAGCCGCTTGGATCCAGGACATGTGCACTGGGTATACCGCAAGAGACCGGGCTGCTACACCTCACCGGGCTGCCAATGCCCGCATTCTCCACCATATGTGAGGTAGCGTTGCCGGTTGCACGGACGCAGGCACGGGATCCAGGCACCAGGGTTCACACAAAAACGTTTATTGCAACACAAGTCCACACAGACCTCGGGTTCCGGGACGCAGCCGGAGTTGCCAGTTCCTCTTACTTCCCGGCCTCCTGGGCCACTCACTATGCTCATGAATTTCCAGGATCAAGCCACAAGGATCTGTGTCTGGCTCACGCTCCTTCTCTGTCTGAGCCTAGGGAGTTGTGCTCACTCCCTCACTAAGGACCACACCCAGGGTTCCTGTTTCCCTTTTAACACTTTCCGTTCCTGGAGGTAAAACCACTTCAAAACCCTGGAGTGGAACTATTCCTAGTACATGTATAGCAGCACTATAGTATATGGCAGTACATTACAGTACATGTATAGCATTACTATAGTATATGGCGGTACATTACAGCACATGTATAGCAGCGCTATGGTTTATGGCGGTGCATTACAGTACATGTATAGCAGCACTATGGTATATGGCGATACTCCACTCCCCGCGGCCCCCATGCTCCTCCTGGCTCCTCCACAGTAAAAGTAAAAATAAAAAAATCCTCAGTCCGCGGCCAGATTGACGGTTGGGGCCGACTTCTGGATGAGCCCGACGCGCAGTCCCGATCAAAGCCGCGCGCGACGGCCGATGATAAGGACGTGAACGTCGGCCAATCAGAGGCCCCAACGTCATCTGGCTGCGTCTGGGCGGTGATTGACGTCACGGGTCCTGCGCTGTCATTGGCGCAGGGCCTGACCTGGGCGGGGATTGCCGGAGGAAGCAGGAAGTCGGCCGGGCACCGCACCGATCACCATGCAACTGGACCGGGACAACGCACCGCAGACCAGGAGAGGAGCGGGGACACCACCGGACCAGGTAGTATATATTGCGCAGCGCCCCCCTTCCCCCGCCAGGCGGACTTATATTGTGGAGTGCCCCCCCCTGTCTTATTTTCATTACTTCCTTGACACTGATGTATATAGTACATAGTTCAAGTTCTATGCAGATTGTACCTCAGTTGTGGCACCAGTATTCTAGGAAATATATAGTAAAGCTGTGAGTGACCTGTTCTGTAACACAGGTCTACAAAAAATATTTTTGCAATCATCGCAGGGGACTTAGTACTTTTCTGAATCATCTTTTTGTCCTGATTTAAAAAATGTACATAGTTTTTCTGTAGCACGTATGATTTCCATGGAGCAGCATCATTATTATAAGGTATAGGAAATATAATGGTGACATTAAGAAAATAGTAATCTACAGTACATATCAGAAAAAATTGCTTCACCTTACAAACATTTTTAATGAACCAAAATAATTTCACATGCAAAATAGAAACCAAAATATGAGGAGAAATTAAAAGTGCTTGACATTAGACTGTCGATGATACGATTTTTCAGGGTTTTTCCTATATAACATACAAAAGAATGTAGCCATCATTCCAAAAACCCTGGTATCAGTGTTCAATACTTTAACCCCATTACGACCAATGACGAGTTTAGCCGTCATGAAAAGATGTCAGTTCCCGCATCATGATGGCTAAACTCGTCATGGCTTTGAACTGTCACTGCTTGTAAACAAACAGTGACAGCTCAAATCTAACTGCTGTCAGTGACAGCTAAGGGTCACCCCCCCTCAACATCCCCCTAACACACCCCCCTAACAGCCTACACCTCCTAACAGCCCCCCAACATCCCCCCGGATCATACTTAAATAGTAAGAGGACACCATGTCACGTATGGAGAACCCCTGTGTGCCTAAACATTGGAGCTCCCCCACAAGTGACCCCATTTTGGAAACTAGACCCCCAAGGAACATATCTAGATGCATAGTGAGCACTTTGAACCCCCTGGTAATTCACAAATTGATCCGTAAAAATGAAAAAAGAAAATTTGTGTGGAAAAAAAAGTACTTTTTCCTTACTACAGATCAATTTGAGAAGCACCTGGGGGTTCAAAGAGCTCACTATGCATCTAGATGCATTCCTTGGGGGGGTCTAGTTTCCAAAATGGGGTCACTTATGGGGGAGCTCCAATGTTTAGGCACACATGGGCTCTCCATACGTGACATGGTGTCCGCTAACAATTCCAATAGTTAGCGGACACCATGTCGCGTATGGAGAGCCCCTGTGTGCCTAAACATTGGAGCTCCCCCACAAGTGACCCCATTTTGGAAACTAGACCTCCCAAGGAACTTATCTAGATGGTTTTGTTAGCATTTTGAACCCCCAGGTGCTTCACAAATTCATCTGCAAAAATTGAATAAGTACTTTTTTTTCCACAAAAATTTCCTTTTTTCATTTTTACAGAATATTTTGTGAAGCACTGGGGTGTTCAAAAATGCTCACCACCCATCTAGATAAGTTCCCAGGGGGTCTAGTTTCCAAAATGTGGTCACTTGTGGGGGAGCTCCAATGTTTAGGCACACAGAGGCTCTCCAAACGTGACATGGTGTCCGCTAACAATTTGACTGAAAAATCAGCTCAAATTGTTAGCGGACACCATGTAGCGTTTGGAGAGCCCCTGTGTGCCTACACATTGTAGCTCCCCCACAAGTGACCCCATTTTGGAAACTAGACCCCACCAGGGAACTTATCTAGATGGGTGGTGAGCATTTTGAACCCCCAGGTGCTTCACAAATTCATCCGTAAAAATGAAAAAGTACTTTATTTTCCACAAACGTTTTCTTTTAGCCTAAATTTTTTCATTTTCACATAGGGAACAGGATAAAATGGATCCTAAAAATTGTTGGGCAATTTCTCATGAGTACACCGATACCTCATATGTGGTCATAAACCACTGTTTGGGCGCACAGCAGGGCTCAGAAGGGAAGGAGCGCCATTTGACTTTTTGAATGGAAAATTAGCTCCAAAGGTCAAATTGCGCTCCTTCCCTTCTGAGCCCTGCTGTGCGCCCAAACAGTGGTTTATGACCACATATGAGATATCGATGTACTCAGGAGAAATTGACCAACAATTTTTAGGATCCATTTTATCCTGTTGCCCATGTAAAAATGAAACAATTGAGGCTAAAAGAACATTTTTGTTGGAAAAATTAAAATGACCATTTTTTCCTTCCACTTTGCTTTAGTTCCCGTGAAGCACCTGAAGGGTTAATAATCTTCTTGAATGTAGTTTTGAGTAGCTTGAAGGGTGCAGTTTTTGGAATGGTGTCACTTTTGGGTGTTTTCTGTCATGTAAACCCCTCAAAGGGACTTCAAATGTGATGTGGTCACAAAAAAAATGGTTTTGTAAATTTTGCTGGAAAAATGAAAAATTGCTGATGAACTTTGAACCCTTATAATGTCCGAATGAAAAATTTTTTTTTTTCAAAATTGTACTGATGTAAAGTAGACATGTGGGAAATGTTATTTATTAACTATTTTGTGTCACATACCTCTCTGGTTTAGCAGAATAAAAATTCATAATTTGAAAATTGCAACATTTTCTAAGTTTTTGCCAAATTTTTGATTTTTTCACAAATAATCACAAAAATTATGGACCTAAATTTAATACTAACATGAAGCCCAATATGTCACGAAAAAAACAATCTCAGAATCGCTAGGATCCGTTGAAGCGTTCCAGAGTTATTACCTCATAAAGGGACACTGGTCAGAATTATAAAAAAACTATCTGGTCATTAAGCTGCAAAGTGACGCGATCCTTAAGGGGTTAATGTCCTGGTGAAACCGCTCACCTTGTTCATCGCTTACATCCCCAAGATTTTGAGGGAAGAATTCTAAATGTGAATGCAAAACGTGCATTTTCAGAGACATGCGACTCCCAAGGCACTGGTATGCATTTAGCAATTCCTCAACACTGGAGACTTTTTTTTGTCCTAAGAAGCTTTCACAGATTCACTTGAAGCTTTTCCAATATCTCAATTCCTTATCAGTTAGAGTTCCTTCAAACACATCATCTCTCATAAACTCTATGATCTGAGGACCAACAAATACCCTTCCTTCATTGCTGGAGAATTTCTGTGAAATGTACTCGAACCCTTGTGAATTTATCTTTTCCATGGCTTGTAATCAATCCCAACTTTATATGTAGTGGAGGAAGAAAGAACCACATACATTGAAAATGCAGAAATACAGCAATAACATAATAACCAAAATACTTCTATATCAGAAACTTTATGTGATAGAGCAAAACTAAGCATATTTTTGGAATCTGCACATCAGTAGCGTAGCTAGCAGGGGGGCAGGGGGGGCGATCGCCCCGGGCCCCCCCGGCTTGAGGGGCCCACTGGCCGCCCCCGGGGGGCCCCGCACTCCCTGGGGGGGCCCCGCACTCCCTGGGGGGGCCCCGCACTCCTTGGGGGGGCCCCGCACTCCCTGGGGGGGCCCCGTGCTGGCAGTCGGCAGCCGCGCGGCCGGAGAGGAGGGAGGACGGGACTTTCTGCTGTGTGCAGATCTGCCCGCCCCTCTCCTCCCCCTCCTACAGCAGACACACGCAGGCGGCCAGCCGCGGTGAGTGCTGGTCCCCCGGTCCGGTCCTCCTCACACCTCTCCACCATGCACCAAATGGGCCAAGCGCTTCCGAGTTCAGGGTGAGTCGGGTGACAGTAACGTCACTGCAGGTCTTTCAGGTGCAGGTCCTGGAGTTTACAACCCTGGTAATTTTCTCCACTGCAGCTCCGTGCACATTCTCCCTCAGTGAGGGACAGATAATGAGGCAATTAATAGTAGATTCTTAAATGAGGAATTCTCTCTTTTATATTCCTTCTTATATTCCTGAATTACGGTATATTTGTTTCATTTGAATCCAATGCATTAAGCATAGGCTATTACTCACTGTTATCAGTCATATACTAGAAATACACTAAGAGGTTAATCTTGTTAAACAGCTCTAACTCTCCTATAAGAAACCCCGACTTGTAACAGTCTGTATCACCGGGTGAAGGCGGACTTTACAACGGGGGGTCTCCTACAGCAGAGGCACGCAGGCGGCCGGCCGCGGTGAGTGCTGGTCCCCCGGTCCGGTCCTCCTCACACCTCTCCACCATCACCCCCCCCCCCCCCGTCCTCACATGGGGGGCCCGGGTGGTGATGTCGCCCCGGGGCCCGAAGGTGGCCAGCTACGCCACTGCTGCACATCAAACTCCATGAAACTGACATATTACCTTTGCTGATGATTTTTTTTGTGTTAATCAGTGCAATTGAATATAATTGGTTGGCAAAGGGTTACTTACCTTATGGATGTCTCATCCTTGGGGAATATGTAGCGGTGTCCTCTGCTAATGAGGGTGTCAGTGTTATGCCAGTGTTATGCCGAAGACGCTGGCTACTTTGGATGTAACAAACAAAGGAAGGGAGACAGTATCTGGGTATAGATATATGGTGGTCTGGATGTTTATAAGGGTACCTTTACACGCCGCAATTTTTGGCGGCGATCGGAGGCAACCTAACGTGCGCGTGCACATTTTTCATGGTTGCCTCCGAACGCCGAAAGCGTATTTACACGCCGCAATTGCGCTGATTTCATCCCTATCGCCCCTTCACACGCCAAAACCAAGGAAAATCACCTTCAGGGTTGCGTCTGGCTTTGGAGCAGTGCTCTGAAATCGCAACCAGGAGCAATTTTCAAAATCAACACCGGGTTCCCCAAATACACGCCCCAATTTCGTAGCAATTTCACAGCAACGGTGACGGAACTCTGGATTGCCTCTCAGTTTCCACACTGTAGTTGCGGCGTGTAAAGGTACTTTAAGAAGTACGCAAGGAGATGAAATTGTATCCAGTGTTGGAAGTGGTGTAATGGATGCCCTCCACACCTTTCGGATGGGCTGTCCTCTTCATTGTCTGCCGCCAAATTGATGCTTTGTCTAGATGTGTGCACGCCACCGTAAGAACCACGCTGACAACAAGTCAAAGTAGAGCTTAAAGTGATCCTAAACCCACAAACTGACCCCTCCCACATCTTTATACCTGTCCCTGCACCCCCTCTTATCATTTCTAGCCATCCCTTTTGCAGACAAAATTGCTTTTGTAAAGTAGAGAAAAAGTTATATTACTTTGTCCTGTGTGAGTTCTCTGTTTCTGAGCAAGCCGCAAATATGCGAGGCCTGTCTGCTGGTGCCTTGTAATTATGCACGCCCCTCTCTGCTTCTAAGAGCCTGGCCGCGTCATGAAAGGGGCAGGGCTAAATCGCGTCATGCCGGAGCCCTGCCCCCTTTCATGACGCGGCCAGGCTCATAGCAAGCTGAGAGGGGCGTGCATAATTACAAGGGAGCAGCAGACAGGCGGGGCTATTGTGGCTTCCTCAGAAAGAGAGAACTCACACAGGACAAAGTAATATAACTTTTTCTCTACTTTACAAAATCGATTTTTTTCTGCAAAAGGGATGGCTAGAAATGATAAGAGGGGGTGCAGGGACAGGTCTAAAGATACGGGGGGGGTCAGTTTGTGGGTTTAGGATCACTTTAATGACAAAGACCTTTATTAAAGGAGGGGTTAGCAGTTTTATACGACTCCTTAAAGGGGTATTAAAAGGGGTGTTGCATTTTATTCTGAAGAGAGCATTCAATTATATTCTGTGGGTTAGTATTCCAATTCAGCCTTGATTAGTACATTCGGTCCGGGAACATCTTGATAAGAACTGCTTCAGCACTGCTACATAATCTTGAGACAGAAGAATTTCCAGAGGAGAGGAGGATGAGGGACAAGAAGGAGAAGAGATAACTAGAGGAAAGTCCAGTGATTCATATAAACGTGCTGTTAGAACACTTCTGAATGACTTCAATTAACTTATATAAGTTATTAACTATTTATTGCCATGACAGTGGGACCAGGATGGATCTTTGTGAGAGATTATCAGGGCTCACAATTAGTGATGGGCGAGTCCTAAATTACTCGGAATCGCTTGACTCTAGCGAGTCCGAGCCCGGGACTCGCTACTCGTTGCGAGTCTAGCGAGTCCAATGTTAATGAATGGGGAAGCGAGTAATAGCAAGTAATGTGCGATTTACAAATCGCAGATGTGTCTCGGAAAGCGCTCGCATTGCCGTTTTGGAAACACAAGCAGGTGGCGTACGTGCTATTTGCAGGTAGGAGAGCAGCAACGCACTGGTCTGCCACAGAGAAAATAAATCTGAAGGGGTTATTATGACCCAAAATCTATCAGGTGCAAAAAAATAAGAAATAGTACCTCAGCTAAGCCTCTGACTTCAGCTATTAGGAAAGCTGAGTGAGTAAGCTAAGGCTGGGTCCACATTTGCGGACCCCTCCGCAGCGTTCTTCAGAGGGGTCCGCAATGTGACCGCAGCGGCTGCGAGCTCCTATCTTTATAATGGGAGCGCACGGTGCTGCGCTTGACAACGCATGACCGTGCGCACCTATTCACTACCATATGTGATCTGTACGCAGGCGGATGCTTGCGCACTGATCACACAGTCTCGTCCGCACCAGGGACGCGACATGTTGCGTCCCTGGTGCGGGCGGGAGTGTGTGATTTGTGCGCAGGCATACGCCTGCGTACAGATCACATATGGGAGTGAATGGGTGCGCACGGTCCTGCGCTGTCAAGCGCAGCACCGTGCGTCCCCATTCTAAACATAGGGGCTTGCGCTGGCTGCGCACACATGGCGATTCCCCTCTGCAGAACGCTGCGGAGGGGAACGCCAGTGTAAAGGCAGCCTAAACTATGAGGTCGGTCCTGTGTGCACTGTAAGGCTGCTCCTCCCTGCCTGCCTGCCTACAGTCCTCTACACAGTACTCCTCTGTCCTCCTGGTAGCTCTCAGAAGAGCTGTTTGGGTTAAATATAAGGAATCTTGAAGTTTCCCTACACTGACTGACACTCCCTATGATCTGCTCCAGCATCTACCTCACCCTGCACTAGCTCAGATCGTCAGAGGAATGTGGAGGAAATGGCGGTGGCAAGGCTTATATACAGCCTCGCCTCTCATACATGACATAGGCATGACGATGGACAGAAACCAATCATAGTCCTGCCACAACCAACATGGCTGTGGCATTACTGAATATGATTGGCTTGTCCATCTTCACAAGTTTTCTGACCTAACACGCTAGGCTGTCTCGGAAGCTTTGTCGGAACATAACAGATTCTGTATTCGCGAGTATACAGTATACAGGACTCGGATTCGTAGACTCGCTCAGACTCGCTGCTGACAGCGGGTATCCGTGAAGCGGTGTGATTGTTTAAACGATTTGGGGAGATTCAAGCTACATAGCGATGTGATATAGCGAGTCTAGCGAGTGAGAAAAAGTAAACTCTGACAATTGACTTGCATTGGACTCGTTACTGTGCGAGTAATCGCTGGGAAACTCGCCAAGTACCGAGTCCTGCGAGTCCCTTACTACTCGCCGAGTAAAGAGTCCTGGCGAGTAGACTCGCCCATCCCTACTCACAATCGATCCTGGGGAAAGAAGGAAAAGATGCATTACAATTTAATAAATCAAACATTTCTGATACATCCAATCGTGAGAAAACAGTAAATGGAGACCAAATTCTGTGACAGGGGTTACCACAAATACATCCTAGAGAACTGTCGAAAACACGTTCCAAAGAGTCGATCTCAAACAACCATTCGCAGAGGTTTTGTACATATGTACCACCCTTCCATGTACAGGCAGGGCTGCCACTAGGAATTTCGGGGCCCCTCACTGGCAAAATTTTGGGGCCCCCATGACTCCACCCAGCCTCCATCCCAGCTCCGCCTCCACCCAGGCTCCGAATCCACCTAAACACACACACTCATATATATCTACTATATAATTGTCTAAGGGTTTTTTGAGTGTGTCTGTAACCAAATTGCGCGCCACACAGAGGCAGCTCATTGGCCGCCGCCTTCGGTGGCGGCCAATGAGCTCCGAGTATGCAAATAGCGCGTGAGCGCCACTTCCGCAGGTATGCACAGTCCAGCAAACGGTGGACCCAGCGCGTGCGAGCCAGCTGGGAGACGACTGGTGTTAGCCGGTAGTCTCCTGGCTGGTGAGCCGCTAAATGGAGCTCAGCCACGGCTACCTGCGGCACGGAGGTCCGCGGCGAGCCAGCCGGTAGATGACCGGCGTCAGCCGGTCATTTCCAGGCTGGCGAGCCGCTGACCTTTGTGCCGCGGCTGAGCTCCGGTCAGCGGCGAGCTATCCGGGAGATGACCGGCTCCCAGCGGTGGTGCACATCGCAGCATTCAAACCGCGCGCCAAGCCGCAGTACTCTTCTGATTGGCCGCCAGGGTCGCGGCGACCAATCAGAGAAGTAGCACGGTTTGAATGCCGCTATTCTGATTGGTCGCTGCGTTCAGCGCGGCGACCAATCAGAATAGCGGCGCGCGCTATGCCGCCATATTTGAAATACACTGTACTCAGTGTATTTGAAGTATGGCGCCTCAGAGCGCGTCGCTATTCTGATTGGTCGCCGCGTTCACGCGCGCGACCAATCAGAATAGCGGCGCGCGCTATGCCGCCATATTTGAAATACACTGTACTCAATACAAAGTGTATATCTATTTGTAATAATAAGTAATATCTACTATATAATCGTCTAATTCTGACTGTCTGTAACGGAAATCCCGCGTCGCTGATTGGTCACCACATCTTAAAGGGTCGCTCCCACCAGTTCTTAAAGGGGTGTACCCCAACCACTTCTTAAAGGGGCTGTCCCCATCCTCTTAAAGGGGCAGTCCCCAACCACTTTTTAAAGGGGCGGTCCCCAACCACATCTTAAAGGGGCAGTCCCCAACCACATCTTAAAGGAGCAGTCCCAACCACATCTTAATGGGGCGGTCCCCAACCACATCTTAAAGGGGCGGTCCCCAACCACATCTCAAAGGGGCGGAAGCAACCAATCAGCGATATTGGGATTTAAACCGTCTTCGTTGACTGGTCATGGCCGGCTGTGACCAGTGATATTGCTGCAGGATTTAAATGATAATGTACATATTTTACCCGGAAAAACCTTTGTATTCATTGCATTATTCTTAAATCTTCATAAATAAACTACATACATACTCTAGAATACCCGATGCGTTAGAATCGGGCCACCATTTAGTGTATATATGTATATATATATATATAACCAGAAAAAATTCACTGAAGCACTCAGTAACTACTAAAAATGTACACATGCTAATAAGCAGTTTATATATGAGGAAAAAATTAAAAAACTTACGTTTTTTTCAAAATACTCAATATTCTTTTTTATTTACTGGGGTTCTTGGTACATATATTAGCCAATATATGTACCTAGAACCCCAGTAAATAAAAGATAAGAATATTGAGTTTTTTGGTAAAAATTGTAAGTTTTAAAATTTTTTCCTCATATATAAACTGCTTATTAGCATGTGTACATTTTTAGTAGTAACTGAGTACTGCAGTGAATTTTTTCTGGTTGTTTGTTCCAGCATCGCAGCTTGCACCAGTTCACACTATATCTTGAGTGCTGTGCAGTTTTTTTCAGTGTATATACAGTGTTGGCCAAAAGTATTGACACCCCTGCAATTCTGTCAGATAATACTCAGTTTCTTCCTGAAAATGATTGCCATCACAAATTCTTTGATATTATTATCTTCATTTAATTTGTCTTCAATGAAAAAACACAAAAGAGAATGAAGCAAAAAGCAAAACATTGATCATTTCACACAAAACTCCAAAAATGGGCCGGACAAAAGTATTGGCACCCTCAGCCTAATACTTGGTTGCACAACCTTTAGCCAAAATAATTGCGATCAACCGCTTCCGGTAACCATCAATGAGTTTCTTACAATGCTCTGCTGGAATTTTAGACCATTCTTCTTTGGCAAACTGCTCCAGGTCCCTGATATTTGGAGGGTGCCTTCTCCAAACTGCCATTTTTAGATCTCTCCACAAGTGTTCTATGGGATTCAGGTCTGGACTCATTGCTGTCCACCTGAGAAGTCTCCAGTACTTTCTCTCAAACCATTTTCCAGTGCTTTTTGAAGTGTGTTTTGGGTCATTGTCCTGCTGGAAGACCCATGACCTCTGAGGGAGACCCAGCTTTCTCACACTGGGCCCTACATTATGCTACAAAATTTGTTGGTAGTCTTCAGACTTCATAATGCCATGCACACGGTCAAGCAGTCCAGTGCCAGATGCAGCAAAGCAACCCCAAAACATCAGGAAACCTCCGCTATGTTTGACTGTAGGGACCGTGTTCTTTTCTTTGAATGCCTCTTTTTTTCTCCTGTAAACTCTATGTTGATGCCTTTGCTCAAAAAGAGAGAACATTCTTCCAAATGTTTTAGGCTTTCTCAGGTATGTTTTGGCAACTCCAGCCTGGCTTTTTTATGTCTCGGGGTAAGAAGTGGAGTCTTCCTGGGTCTCCTACTATACAGTCCCTTTTCATTCAGACACTGACGGATAGTACGGGTTGACATTGTTGTACCCTCGGACTGCAGGGCAGCTTGAACTTGTTTGGATATTAGACGAGGTTCTTTATCCACCATCCGTACAATATTGCGTTGAAATCTCTCGTCAATTTTTCTTTTACATCCACATCTAGGGAAGTTAGTCACAGTGCCATGGACTTTAAACTTCTTGATGACACTGCGCACGGGTAGACACAGGAACATTCAGGTCTTTTGAAGATGGACTTGTAGCCTTGAGATTGCTCATGCTTCCTCACAATGTGGTTTCTCAAGTCCTCAGACAGTTCTTTGGTTTTCTTTCTTTTCTCCATGCTCAATGTGGTACACACAAGGACACAGGACAGAGGTTGAGTCAACTTTAATCCATGTCAACTGGCTGCAAGTGTGATTTAGTTATTGCCAACACCTGTTAGGTGCCACATGTAAGTTACAGGTGCTGTTAATTACACAAATTAGAGAAGCATCACATGATTTTTCTAAGGGTGCCAATACTTTTGTCCACCCCCTTTTTGTATGTTTGGTGTGGAATTATATCCAATTTGGCTTTAGGACAAATCTTTTTGTGTTTTTTTCATTGAAGACAAATTAAATGAAGATAATAATACCAAAAAATTTGTGATTGCAATAATTTTCCGGAAGAAACTGAGTATTATCTGACAGATGTGCAGGGGTGCTAATACTTTTGGCCATGACTGTATATATATGAGTAGGTTGACAGGGTAGGGGGTACTCGGATACCAGGTCAGGTGGTTACTTTAGTGGGGATCACGGCTGGTCGGTTCCCGGTTCCGTGCCCTGGACCCTCAATGGCGGGTGGGGTGATGATGATGGGGGAATTGTAACGTGGCGCCACCTGTGGTACCTGGTAATAGGGCTACCAGCGCTGCCGCCGGCCGCTGAGGTGATGGAAATGCAGCTTTGGTACTACAGCTCCCCACAGGTGGAGCTTTACCTTAGGGCAGCGGGGTGGATGAAAGGAGTAGTACTAGCGGTTCTGCTGTGAACGCTGCAGGTGGCGGTGGTGAAGCAAGCACACACACACAATAGTCACTGTTTCGGTACCTCTTTACTGATGTCTGTTAACAGGCAGGTCCAGGAGGGTAACCAGGTTATCAGTGCAGTTTGGGAATATCGGTGAGAGTTGTGAGGCCTCCTCTATTAGTGTGTGCGGTAATTGGGGTAAGTTCTGCCTGGAGATGAACCTGACTCTCTTTCTCTTCCTCTCTCAGGATGCTACTTCACAACCGACAGTGAGGACCTTTTCTGTGGGGGCTCCCTGTCTTCTGCCTGGGTCCCTGGTCCTATGCTTGGTCAGACTTGGAGTATAGGTTTTCTGAGCTCCAAGGGGACTAAATCCTCCTGGTCGGTCCAGGTTTTCTCTGCTACATCTGAATTAATAGCAGCTTCGGACTCCGGTGTCCGGGTGAGCTAATGGGATCACAGCTAAGTTCCCTTCTTTTGGTCTCCTAGTTCTCCCACTGGCCTTTGTCCTTCTCCCTAGGGCACTGCACAGCTGAGGTCAGTCTTCCCTGGTCCTGGACACCCTGATGAAGATAACTAATTGAAACGTACATAGGTGGATAGGAGGGGGCCTCATTGCATCTGCATGTCTGCTAAGTGAAGCACAAAGTAATACTGTGAACTAGGTTATATGACTGAATGCTTGATGATGTAAGTTATAGCTGCATTTCTGTTAAACAACTACACCACAAGATAAAACTGTATACTACTTGTTGCTGCAAGCTGTAGATATTGAAAACTGAAAGGCATTTAGTCAGGATTTTGTGTGTTCTGGGAAGTAACAACAGGGCATTATATATAGACTGTGCAGCAGGATACTTTAAGTGGCCCACCTTATGTGGTTTAAATTTGTAATAACATGGTACCTGGAAATGTTTTAAATATGTATTTTAATGAATAAAAAATTGATGTACCGTATATACTCGTGTATAAGCCGACCCGTGTATAAGCCGACCCCCCTACTTTTGCCCCCAAAAACTGGGAAAACCTATTGACTCGCGTATAAGCCTATGGTGGACAATGCAGCAGCTACCGGTACTGAAAAATTAAAAAAATGAAAATAGATACGAATAAAATGTTGAACTTGTATTTTAAATAGAAACAGTAAACTTCCAATGCCGCAGACCACCGTCCTGTTGTAAAGCCCCCTATCACTGGTATATAGCCCACCATCCCTGTATATAGCAGCCATCACTGGTATATAGTGGCCATAACTAGTATACAGTTGCCGCCAACACTGATATACAGTCCCCAGCAGTGGTATACAGGCCCCTCATCAGTGGTATACAGGCCCCTCATCAGTGATATACAGTCCCCAGCAGTGGTATACAGGCCCCTCATCAGTGGTATACAGGCCCCTCATCAGTGCTATACAGCCCCCAGGACGGGTATACAGGCCCAGCAGTGGTATACAGACCCAGCAGTGGTATACAGCCCCAGCAGTGGTATACAGTCCCAGCAGTGGTATACAGGCCCCTCGGCAGTGGTATAGAGGCCCCTCATCAGTGGTATACAGCCCCCAGGACGGGTATACAGGCCCAGCAGTGGTATACAGACCCAGCAGTGGTATACAGACCCAGCAGTGGTATACAGTCCCAGCAGGGGTATACAGGCCCCTCGGCAGTGCTATACAGCCCCAGCAGTGGTATACAGCCCCAGCAGTGGTATACAGCCCCAGCAGTGGTATACAGGCCCAGCAGTGGTATACAGCTCCCCTGCTGTCTCACTGCCCCATGTATACAGAGGCCCCCCATGTATACAGAGGTGCCCCCCATGTATACAGAGGCGCCCCCCCTATGTATACAGAGGCCCCCCCCAGCAGTGATCCATCTCACCCCTCGGTCTCCAGGCACCTGGGTCCTCCAGCTGCTGCGTCTGCGTGCCCCGCGGCTTCTAAAACCGGCGTCCTCCCCGCTCTTCCTGGAGGACCCGGGTGCCTGGAGACCAAGGGGTGAGATGGATCACTGCTGGGGGGGCCTCTGTATACATAGGGGGGGTGGGGGAGGCTATACTGTGCAGGGGAGCAGCAATGTACTATGCGCTGCTCCCCATGCATAATTAATGAGCGGCACCACGTGACGTTCCGCTCATTCTACAGCCTCCTCCTGCCTCCTGTAGTGCCCGGACACAGCCCCCACCACACCACACTGTATATGACTCGTGTATAAGCCGAGGGGGGGACTTTTCAGCCCAATTTTTGGGCTGAAAAAGTCGGGTTATACACGAGTATATACTGTATTTAATAATATATGGTTTCACTTATTATCTGTGCAACTTTGTAGGTGTGTATACAGGTAATTTGGGTTACAATTCCCTGGTTCTGGGCCTCAATAGGAAGTAATCCAATTCTATGGCGGCCGCGCTCCCCGTGGTTTTTTTATAAATACCCTACAGGGAATCACCTTACTGGTTCTGGGCCTGACATGGTCCAAGCAACCAGTTCTTTCCAATCCTTCCTCTGTACTGTCTAGCTGGAACTCCCTTCAGTACTAACTGACTCCTCCCCTGAGGCTTGAGTCTTTGTAGGGGATCTGGCTTAAGGGCAGCCAGTGGAGCTCCCCCTTCAGGCCTGGGGTGGAAGGTGTTGGGTGCAGTGTGTGCCAGGGTGTACATCCCTCCCTGCACTGATGGGTCCTGTGTCAATCCCCCACAGGGGTGGCACATTCCCCCCTCGTTAACATCAGTCCTCCGGGACTGAAACAATTTTCAACAAACATAACATAACATTACTATTTATATTTGAAATTTGAACAAAGTCTCAAAATAAAATTTACAAAAACCAGGGAAAAATTTGAAAAACAGGTAACCAGTCCGTACAGCGCTAGTCCATCCACTGCAGGCTGCTTAAAGTATTTTTGCCACCACCAGTCCTGTGGCTTTGGTTCATTTTTGAAATTATAAAAAAGTTCAAAAAGTCCAAACAGGTAAAGTCTCTGTAGGCTTAAAAGTTCAAAGTTACACAACAAACACTTACTATGGGTGCCTCCGCGTATGAGTCCAAGGTACTGCAGGGGCCTCTACTGGTCATAAGCGTAGGCCTCCTGGCCCTGGGGTCACCAATTGGCCAAGATTTTGCTCTCCCTAGATAGCTCCTTACGCAAACTCCACTCACCCCTCTTTCTGATGTTGTGTACCTGGTGTGACTTGTTTTAGCCTACTCTTCACCCTTCTGTACACTTACATTAGTTACATATTTACATTTTAAACATATTTACATTTCCCACATTTTACAGCTTATTCTCTGTATCTGAGTGGTGGGAATCCGAAATTGACATGGGTTGATCTATGTAATTCTGGTGTATTACTAGTGTGAGTGGGTCTATGTGGCCACTACTGAGACTAAGATCTCCGGTTTTCATATTCAGCACAGGGCAGTTTCTGCATTACACATTTGCATTACACCCATAGATCTTCTTTTCATTAGTGCCACTCATTCATTAACGGATTGTTGTCCGTGAAGACGGTAAATTTTGAAGCTGCTAGGTAATGCTTGAACCGCTCTGTTATAGCGCAGACCAAGGCCAGGAACTCTAATTGAAAGGAACTGTAGTTTTCCGGGTTCCTCTCGGTGGGTCGAAGTTTTATGCTGGCATAGGCGATTACACTTTCCTTGCCATCTTGTATCTGGGATAGTACTGCTCCAAGGCCTACATTGCTTGCGTCGGTGTAGAGGACAAATGGTAGGTTATAATCGGGGTAAGTCAGGATTTCCTCACCGGTCAGAGCCCGCTTCATCTGCTGGAAGAAGTCTTCTTGTTCCTTTCCCCATTCCAATGGTGGCTCTGAAGTCCTTTTCATCTTAGTTTGGACTACCAGAAGATCTTGTAGGGGTGCTGCCATCTTTGTGTAACCCTTAATGAATCTTCTGTAGTACCCAACCAAACCTAAGAATTGACCTACCTCTCTGACGGTGGTTGGCCTCTGCCAGTCCTGGATAGCTGTCACTTTTTCTGGGTCTGGTGCTACTCCATCTGCGCTGACCGAGGTATTGCACTTTTGGTTTCAGCAGTTGACATTTAGATGGTTTGAGCTTCATTCCGTACTTTGTTAGAGCTGTAAACAGCTCCGCAAGGTGTTCCAGATGTTCTTCATAGGTTTTGGAATACATGTTGACGTCGTCCAGGTATAAGAGCACCGTCTCGAAGTTCCGGTGTCCCAGGCAACATTCCATGAGTCTTTGAAATGTTCCTGGTGCATTGCATAACCCGAATGGCATGCTGTTGAATTCGCCTAGGTCCATTGGTGTTGTGAATGTTGTTTTCTCCCAGGCTTCTTCTACAACGGAGACCTGCCAATATCCGCTACTGAGATCTAACGTAGAGAAATAATTAGCAGTCTTTAATGCAGCAAGAAGCTCCTCTATTCGAGGTAACGGGCAAGCATCTTTGTGAGTGATCTTATTGATTTCCCTGTAATCTACACACATCCTCATAGTGCCATCCTTCTTTCTAACTAGGACTAAGGGGGCTGCCCAGGGACTACAACTATCTCTTATAACCCCGGCTTCCTTCATGTCCTGCAGCATCTCTTTGGCACACTGGTAGTGGTTTGGTGGAATAGGTGTGGGTCTCACTTTAATTGGGGGATGATCTCCTGTGGGTATGTGATGGTGCACCCCTTTAATCCTCCCAAAATCTAATGGATGCTTAATAAATACATGTTCAAACTCTTGTGCTGCATCAGTTCCTATGTGCAGCTGCTGACACCACTCCTTTAGCTGTCCTTTGGAGTTGTTATCCTCCGCATGGTTTGACGGGGGAAAGAGCTCCACTATCTGTATGTTGTTGTCACAGACAATGTACAGCTTTGCTACAGTAGCATACTGGAGTAGTTTTGCTTCTTCTTCCCCACAATTTAATACACAGCTTGGTACTCTTTCCTTGCGTATATCCACCACCCCTCTGGCTGTCAGTAGTGTAGGTCTATGCTCTGAATATACCGGCTCTACAACTGCCTCGTATTCCTTTCCACTGAGACCTATAGCTGCTCGACACCATATCATCATTTCACTTTTCGGTGGTAACACAATGGAAAAACGGGTCTATTACCAGTACACTGCCGATCTCTCCCCCAGACAGATTTACCTGTTGCTTGTGGATGAGGGCTCGGATTTCTCTTTGGAGGACTCACTTCTGCCCATTACCAGCAGTCACAGCAATCTGTTGGAGTAAAAAACACTTCTTCAAGGCAGTTTTCAATCACATTAGTACTAATTACCATGTAGGGGTATTTTTCATTAGGGGTCATCTTCTACCACACATAACCCTTGTCCTTTTAACTCCACCCTCCCCAGCTTTATTGTCCCATCTCTAAACCCCACCTGATTCAGTGGTTGTCCATTAGCTGCAAGAATAACAAAGCTAGAGTCTGGGGGTCTAAGATCAGTGTCAGACCAAAATTGTTTGTAAAGGACATGTGGGATGGTGGCAACCTGTGACCCGGTGTCCAGTAGGGCTGATGTGGGGATTCCTCCAGCGTAATGTTGAGGTACGGACGGCCTCCCACGTACCGACTACGCCAGCCATATGGGCCCTGTCGTCTTACTCCTGGGGACTGGCCCTCTGACCCAGGAATCTCAGGTTTAAAGGACATCCTCTTGTGAAGTGGCCTGGTATATTGCAGCGAAGGCAGATGGATTGTCCTGAAGAATCTGTGTAGTCGATGGCTCTGTGGTGGAATGGTGCGTTGGTCCCCTGAACGGGCGACTTGTTGGTCCCCTGAATGGGTGACTTGTTGGTCCCCTCTGTGGGTGACATAGGCTTCCTCCTCATCCACGGGACATCCTCAGGGCGATCAGCTAGCTGGATTCTGCTTGGTGGTTGTGCCCCCGGCCTGGCTTGCAAGAGATTTAACACATAACACATATTCCATATTTATGGTTAGCTGCAGCACCTGGTTACGTCGGTCATCAGCAGGGTTGTCCTACCGCCTTTGCAGGGCCTTTGGGAGTAGGTTCAATGTCTAAGGGAAAGGTATTAACCTGCCAGGATGGGGTTGCAGGTTCTGCAGGCAATGAGTCTTGTAGCACGGTTATAGCACGATCTTTTAAATCATTAAAGTTCACATCAGGATGATCTAAGACCCACATGTGTACCTGCTCCCGGTGAAAGGCCAACCTCAGTCCATTCATAAACTGTTCTGCAAGCATTTTATCTTCCTCTAGCACACTTGCCAGGTATACCTGTTTTTTGGGCAAAGTCTCTGATGGTATCTTGCGGTCTCTGTTTGCATTGGTAGAATATCATCCTTAGTTCAGACAGTGTGTGTTTTTCAAAAGCAGCTTTGAGCTTGTCAAATATATTTTCCACAGAGTTTCTGTCAGAATCGCTCCAAGACTCGACCTCTAGCTCCGCTGCGCCTGTTAATTGTCCCAGCACAACGGCAGCTCGCTGCTTTCCAGTCATTGCATACATGTCCAATACTGCACACATTTTCCGTTTGAAGGCTGCTAAGGTACCGGGCTTACCTTCGTAGGTTGGTAACCATTTTGCTCCCAGTATGTACGGCAAGGCTATCGGCATTAACAAAGCCACTGCTCCGGGTGCTGAGGTTCCCACACCGGCTGCGGAACCAGTTGGTGCTGCGTTCCGGACATCCCCGTCTGTCAGGGACCTGTGCATCGTCTGCTTCACTCAAAGCAGTGCCCCCCTAGTTAACCGCTGCCAGCCGCTGAGGTAAAACGTTTTGGTAGTCGGCGGCTCTATAGGGGGAGTGGAGCACCTCGGGTCTTTCCGGAACCAGCCACTGCACTTCGTCAATTCTCGGCGGAGGGGCAGGGCTTATCTTCACGCTCTTTTCCAGCCGCTCTGTGACGCAGTTTAATTTTTGTGGCACATGAATGGCGGCCCGATTTACAGTTCACAAAACAGTTAATAAAGTCCAATTTAAGTTCCCAATTCCGTGCCCTGGACCCTCAATGGCGGGTGGGGGTGATGATGATGGGGGAATTGTAACGTGGCGCCACCTGTGGTACCTGGTAATAGCATCACCAGCGCTGTGGACGGCCGCTGAGGTGATGGAAATGCAGTTTTGGTAGTACAGCTCCCCACAGGTGGAGCTTTACCTCAGGGCAGCAGGGTGGATGAAGGGAGTAGTAGTAGCGGTTCTGCTGTGAACGCTGCAGGTGGCGGTGGTGGAGCAGGCACACACACACACACAATAGTCATTGTTTTAGTACCTTTTTACTGATGTCCGGTAACAGGCACGGTCGAGGAGGGTAACCAGGTTATCGGTGCAGTTTGGGACGTCCACCTTGGAGAGTTGTAAGGCCTCCTCTATTAGTGTGTGCGGTAATTGGGGTAAGTTCTGCCTGGAGCTGAACCTGCCGCTCTTTCTCTTTCCTCTCTCAGGATGCTACTCCACAACCGACAGTGAGGACCTTTCTGTGGGGACTCCCTGTCTTCTGCTTGAGTCCCTGGTCCTATGCTTGGTCAGACTTGGAGTATAGGTTTTCTGAGCTCCAAGGGGACTAAATCCTCCTGGTCTGTCCGGGCTTTCTTTGCTACCTCTGAATTAATAGCAGCTTCGGACTTGGGTGAGCTAAAGGGATCACAGCTAAGTTCCCTTCTTTTGGTCTCCTAGTTCTCCCACTGGCCTCCGTCCCTCTCTCTAGGGTGCTGCACAGCTAAGGTCAGTCTTTCCTGGTTCTGGGCCTGACATGGTCCCAGCAACCATCTCTTTCCAGTCCTTCCTCTGTACTGTCTAGCTGGAACTCCCTTCAGTACTAACTGACTCCTCCCCTCAGGCCTGGGTCTTTGTAGGGGATCTGGCATAAGGGCAGCCAGTGGAGCTCCCCTTCAGACATGGGGTGGATGGTGTTGGGTGCCGTGTGTGCCAAGGTGTACATCCCTGCTTGCTGTCATCTACTTTCTCAACCCATTGTACCAGTGCATGTTAAATATACCTGTGACTGCTGCAATGATCTCCTTGTAACTTCAGCTTGAATGATAGTGTAATGGTAATATTCCAACACTGCTTGCTGTCATCTACTTTCTCAACCCATTGTACCAGTGCATGTTAAATATACCTGTGACTGCTGCAATGATCTCATTGTAACTTCAGCTTGAATGATAATGTAATGGTAATATTCCATCTCTGCACTTATTGCAATGTTTCCTGTGTCATCTGTATGTTTATGCATTCCTCACTCAAAAGCATATGACAATTTGCCACAGTTGTAAATGTTATCTCGTTGGAGGTGTTATAGTGTGGAGGGAGTCTTGCCTAATGTCTGTTGACTTCATCCTATTTCACCCCTGCTGTTCCTTGTAGTTGTTAATTACCTGATACCATGTTCCCTCCCACAATCCCCTTCATCTGAATCTGGTAGTGTGCCCTATAAATGTAGTTCACTCTTAAGGGGTACACGTGTGGGGGGTCAGACACGTGTGGCATCTCATGCAAAGTGGCATTGAATGCTAAGTGGATGCAGTTATTTCATGGCAGTTAGTCAGGGCAGGAGTCAGGTAAGCCACTCTATTTAAAAAAAACTTTAACTTCTTTTCCTTTCCCCATCACCATGTCCTTTACTTCAATATCTATTGTTCTATGCGCTCTTGCTCTTTACCTTCACCGCCCCATCCCCCCTCCATCACCACTCATCCACATCAGCCCCTCTCTCCTGCCCTACCCTATGTACAGCTCCCACGCCATCTTCAGTTTACTGAAGATTCTCAGCCCACCATATTCTAACATTTGTCGTCATAAACAAAGTCCAAAATCCAAAACTATCTGCTCTTCCTCTTCTTACTGCTGCTCCTCTCAGGTGATATCTCCCCCAACCCTGGTCCACCCTCTAACTTCAACCCCTCTCCCACCACACATAGAAACCCCACTAACCTCATTACCATCACTTGCACTCCTTCATCTCCCTCTTTTAACTGCGCTCTCTGGAATCCACGATCTGTATGCAACAAACTTCCCTTCATCCACAATTACTTCCTTTCCAACTCTCTAAACCTGCTGGCCCTCACAGAAACCTGGATCCAGGATTCAGACACTGCTTCCCCGGCCGCTATTTCTCACGGCGGCCTACATTTCTCTCACTCCCCTAGACCTGGGAACAGACGTGGCGGTGGAGTTGGCCTCCTCCTGTACCCACAATGTACTTTCCAGGTCATTCCTCCAGCCCCATCACTCTCATTCCCTTCTTTTGAGGTCCATACCATTAGGCTATTCCATCCCCTCCCCCTCAAAGTAGCAGTGGTATACCGCCCCCCAGGGTCACCCACCCAGTTCCTCGACCATTTCTCCGCTTGGCTCCCGCATTTCATGTCCTCAGATTTACCAACCCTTATTCTGGGAGAATTTAACATTCCTATAAACAGCCCCATCTCCCCATCTGCATCCCAGCTCCTATCTCTAACCACTTCTCTTGGCCTATCACAGCTCTCAACCTCTGAGACGCACGAAAACGGTAACACCCTTGACCTGGTCTTTACCCGGCTCTGCTCATCCTCCCTCTTGGATAACTCACCTCTACTCTCTGACCACAACATTCTTTCCTTCTCACTCACTAACCCTCGGCCAACACAGCCCAATCCTACCTATCACACATCCAGAAATCTACAGGCCATTAACCCTCAAGCTCTCACAGACTCCCTCATCTCATCTCTGTCCCCAATCTCTTCAATCTCCTGTCCAGATCAGGCAGTAAATCACTACAATGACTCTCTCAGAAGCTCCTTGGACCAAGTAGCGCCCCTCACCCTCAGAACCTCCAAACAGAGAACAAAACAGCCCTGGCTCACACCACAAACTCGATTCCTCCAGCGATGCTCTAGGAGTGCTGAACGTTTATGGAGGAAAACTCGCTCACCAGGAGACTTTATCCACTATAAATTCATGCTCAAAACCTACAACTCCGCCCTTCACCTTGCCAAACAGACCTACTTCACCACCCTGGTCTCCTCACTATCCAACAATCCAAAAAAACTCTTTGACACCTTTCACTCTCTCCTCAGTCCGAAAGTGCAGGCCCCCATCACTGACCTCTGTGCTGATGACCTAGCTTCCTACTTCATGGAGAAAATAGACAACATCCGCCAGGAAATCAGCTCTCAGCCTCCAAGCACTGCCACCCCCATTCTTCCCCACATCTCCTCCGGCTCACTCTCCACATTTGACCCAGTCACAGAAGAAGAAGTCTCCAGGCTCCTTTCTTCCTCTCGTCCCACCACATGCACTACTGACCCCATTCCCTCACACCTGCTCCAGTCCCTCTCTCCAGTAGTCACCACTCACTTAGCCACAATCTTCAATCTCTCCCTCTCTTCTGGCATCTTCCCCTCCTCCTTCAAACACTCGATCATTACTCCATTATTAAAGAAAACCACTCTCGACCCATCATGCACAAATAACTACAGACCAGTCTCCAATCTCCCCTTCATCTCTAAACTCCTGGAGCGCCTGGTCTATTCCCGCCTCACCCGTTACCTCTCCGCTCACTCTCTGCTAGACCCATTACAGTCTGGTTTCCGCCCCCTTCACTCTACAGAAACTGCCCTCATCAAAGTGACCAATGACCTTCTGACAGCAAAACGTAATGGTGACCACTCTCTGCTTATTCTCCTTGATCTCTCTGCAGCTTTTGACACTGTCGACCATCAGCTCCTACTCTCTATGCTGCACTCCATTGGCATAAAGGACACTGCTCTCTCCTGGCTCTCCTCCTATCTTTCTGACCGCTCTTTCAGTGTATCTTTTGCTGGCTCCACTTCTTCCCCTCTTCCCCTCACTATTGGGGTCCCTCAGGGTTCAGTCCTTGGCCCTCTCCTCTTCTCTCTCTACACAGCCCCGATCGGACAGACCATCAGCAGATTTGGCTTCCAGTACCATCTTTATGCTGATGACACACAACTATACACTTCAGCCCCTGACCTTACCCCTGCGGTATTAAAGAACACCAATGACTGTCTAGCTGCAGTTTCCAATATCATGTCCACTCTCTATTTGAAACTAAACCTTTCCAAAACTGAACTTCTTCTGCTCCCCCCATCCACTAACCTCCCTAAATCGGACATCTCTCTCTCAGTTTGTGGCACCACGATAACGCCTAGGCAGCAGGCTCGCTGTCTGGGTGTTATGTTTGACACCGATCTCTCCTTCTCCTCCCACACACAATGTCTCGTCCGCTCCTGTCGCTTACACCTGAAGAATATCTCTAGAGTCCGCCCCTTTCTCACCCTGGAAACAACAAAAACCCTCACCGTGGCCCTCATCCATTCCCGCCTTGACTATTGCAATTCTCTATTAAGCGGCCTTCCCCTCACCAGACTTTCTCCTATCCAGTCCATCCTTAATGCAGCAGCCAGGATCACCCATCTGGCCAATCGTTACTCAGATGCCTCTGCTCTTTGCCAGTCATTGCACTGGCTGCCCGTATACTACAGGATCAAATTCAAATTGCTTGTTCTCACCCACAAAGCTCTTCACAATGCAGCACCCCCCTACCTCTCCTCTCTCATCTCTGTCTATCACCCCACCCGTTCTCTACGTTCCTCAAATGACCTTCGACTGACATCTGTACTAATCCGATCCTCCCACTCCCGGCTCCAAGACTTCTCTAGAGCTGCACCAAAACTCTGGAATGCTTTACCCCAAGAAATCAGGACTATCCACAACTTGCATGGCTTCAGACGATCCCTAAAAACGTATCTTTTTAAGGCGGCCTATCATACTCCCTAATAGAAGTCCTTTGTACTGTAGATAGTGAATGGCCTATCCCTATGGACATTACTCTTCTACAAACTCCACCAAACCAAAAAGGTCTACACAGACTGTATAATGACCATCCATGTAAGCTTAGTTCTATGCCCCATTTCCTCGAGATGCCTGGACCATCAGTGCAATAAGCCCCTGTACCTTGTGCAACCCCTATCCCGTTGTAGATTGTAAGCTCTTTTGAGCAGGGTCACCTTCATTTCTTGCTTTATTTTTTGTATTTTCTTTTTTACATTGATTCTATGCCTATTGTTTGTATCCAATTATTGTACTGTATTTGTTCTCTACTGTAATTACTTACTGTATTATATTTCCTGTACTCTAACCCTACATTGTAAAGCGCTGCGGAATATGTTGGCGCTATATAAATAAAGCTTTATTATTATTATTATTATTATTGATGGGGCCTGTGGTAATCCCCCGCAGGGGTGCCATATATATATATATATACACAAACACACTCTTAGACAGCTTTTGGGCTTAATATACAATAGCTGTATACACAATAGAGAATACATAACAGAGACTGCTGTGGGCTATATACACAATAGAGACTGCTGCAGGCTGTATACACATTAGAGACTGCTGCGGACCGTATATACAAAAGAGACTGCTGGCCGTATACAGAATAGAGATGGCTGCGGGCCGTGTACACAATGAAGATGGCTGCGGGACGCATGTAAAATGCAGACAGCTGCGGGACATATACAGAATGAAGATGGCTGTGGGATGTGTACACAATGCAGATGGCTGCGGGATACATGCAAAATGCAGACAGCTACGGGACATATGCAAAATGCTAATGGCTGTGGGACATATGCACAGAGGCTGTTGGATGTACGCACAATAGACTGCTGGTCGTATGCACAATAGACTGCCGGCCATACGCACAGTAGACCTCCAGTTGTATATTTTGTATACACAGCACTATCCTGTATATACAGGTCCACACTACATACATACAGTAATACAACATGTAGTGTAGACTTGTATATAGAGTAGAGTGCTGTGTAGAGACAGAGACACACAGACAGACACACAGAGAGACACACAGACAAACAGACACACAGACAGCATACTCACAAGCAGCAGCTCTGTCCTGACTCCTCTCCATCCTGATGGCTCCTGCTTCTTTTCTATCCATCCTGCTGGCTCCTCCATTCTTTTCCATCCTACTGGCTCCCGCACTCCTCCTCATTCTGTCGGCTCCCCCGTTCTTCTCCATCCTGCTGGTGCCAGCGTCATTTCCAGTTTGTACTGCGCATGTCAGCCTATTGGGTGCATGCGCAGTAGAAACCTGGCCGAGACTGACGTCTCTGAAGATGTCAGTCTTGGCCAGGCCGGCCCCCTCTCTGCCTCGGTGCCACGAGCCATGGCAGTGATAGACAGGAGTGGGGACCCATTCTAGAGGTGAGGGGTGGGGCCTGGAGGACCATGGAAAGAGAGGGGGCCATAGAAGAGGAAGGGGTGGGGCCCTGAGGTGATCTGGGCCCACCCCCTCACCTCTCCTCCGGGCCCCCTCTCATCAATCACCCAAGGCCCCTGACACCAATCACTCCAGGTATGCCCTGTCGGCGGCCCCGTGGTCAGGTTACACAAGTCTATAAGTAGACGCTGGCATTTATTGTTTACTGGCTACCCTAAGATGCAAGAATTTCAGCAACTGTTTTTACCCTGTTACCGACACTCACAAAATTAAAAAAAATCATGTAGTCAGGGGAGATACTGGTTCCTCTCGAACCCCATACCAGAGATTTTTGGGTGCACCAAAAAAATTGCACTTTCCTTTGTTTACATTGCTGCCAGTGTAATAATATACAGAAAGGTGATTGCTTCTGTCATTCCCATACAGGCAAATGGTACAGACTTCATGATTATTTTACATTATTTACATCATCAGGTGACCATGCAGTCTCTGATATGTTGGTAAAACACTCAGCATATAAGAGACAGCATCTGAAAGCATAAGTCCACAAACAGGTCTGTAAATCTGCTGTTTCACAACTTTATTATAGCTGGCCATAATATTGCTGAACTGCATTTCCAGGCAATTCAGCAAGGTAAAATCCAGTGGAGAGGTGGTGTCCATATTGGCTTGTTTAAAAAATGAGAATCCTATTGGATTCATGAACTGAATGCTCTGATCCCAAAAGGTTAAAATAGGGGGTATGACCTATACTTATTGTAGAGGGTACATTTACTACTGTATGGTGATTTCTATTGAATATGAATTTAATTTTGTTCTAGATACCGTATATACTCGTGTATAAGCCGACCCGTGTATAAGCCGACCCCCCTACTTTTGCCCCCAAAAACTGGGAAAACCTATTGACTCGCGTATAAGCCGAGGGTGGACAATGCAGCAGCTACTGGTACTGAAAAATTTTAAAAATGAAAATAGATACGAATAAAATGTTGAACTTTTATTTTAAATAGAAACAGTAAACTACCAATGCAGCAGACCACCGTCCTGTTATAAAGCCCCCTATCACTGGTATATAGCCCACCATCCCTGTATATAGCAGCCATCACTGGTATATAGTGGTCATAACTAGTATACAGTTGCCGCCATCAGTGGTATACAGGCCCCTCATCAGTGGTATACAGGCCCCTCATCAGTGGTATACAGGCCCCTCATCAGTGGTATACAGGCCCCATCAGTGGTATACAGGCCCCATCAGTGGTATAAAGGCCCATCAGTGGTAATACAGCTCCCCTGCTGTCTGACCCCCCCCAGTGATCCGTCTCACCCCCTCGGTCTGCAGGCACCCGGGTCCCCCAGCTGCTCCGTCTGCGTGCCCCGCGGCTTCTAATACCGGCGTCCTTCCCGCACTTCCTGTTTGATTGCAATCATGTGACTGCGGGTCACCTGATTACATTCAAGCAGGAAGAGCGGGAGGACGCTGGTATTAGAAGCCGCGGGGCACGCAGACGGAGCAGCTGGAGGACCTGGGTGCAGACCGAGGGGGTGAGATGGATCACTGCGGGGGGCCTCTGTATACATGGGGGGGCGGGGAGACAGTGGGGGAGGCTATACTGTGCAGGGGAGCAGCAATGTACAATGCGCTGCTCCCCATGCATAATTAATGAGCGGCACCACGTGATGTGTCGCTCATTCTGCAGTCTCCCCTGCAGTGCCCGGACACAGCCCCCACCACACCACACTGTATATGACTCGTGTATAAGCCGAGGGATGGACTTTTCAGCCCAATTTTTGGGCAGAAAAAGTCGGCTTATACACGAGTATATACGGTATATTTCTTCATTTTATCCCTGCTATATGGATATTTGACCCATGTGTGTTCATAAGATTGTATCCAACACCCTATGGATTTTTGTACAATTGTAATGCATCATTCTTTACCTTCTTCCCTCAGGATCAATTTTGAGCCCTGATCCTCTTTCCCAAAGATCCATCCTCATCCCACTTCCTACCCTGGATACAATTTCATCTCCTTGAATACTTATAAACACCATGACCACCACATACTATCTCTACCTAGACACTATCTCCCTCCCTTATCTGTTACTTCCAAACTAGCTCTTATCTATATACAAATTTCCTTAAATTTCCTTATCGCCAATCCGTCCATTCAGTTCATGTTGTGTGCCTTCTGATTACAGCTGCTACCGTATCATTACCAGGCAGATTAAACTTGCACATGTGCAATACGACTGATGCGACATCACAGGAATTTAAGATTTTTGTGTACATTATACCTATTCTCGAAATGTGCCCATGCCCAAATTCTTACTTTTTGGCTACGCATTAGCATTAAACATATGTCCACTTCCGCACACACCTCCTGTAATGGTGTGCCATTGGATGACTGGTTTCTTTTAAACCCAGAGTCTTCGGCATAACACTGGCACCCTCGTTAGCGGTGGACACCGCTACATATTCCCTAAGGATGAGACATTCATAAGGTAATTAACCCTTTGCCAATGATTATATTCAATTATGACCACATTGCACAATGCAGTGACCACAATGCCACCTTACCACCACTGGACCTGTCGCTCCACCACCAATGGAGTAGACCCAACCTACTGTCCTCCCTCTACATTGCCCTGTAGAATGTAAGCCCACAAGGGCAAGGTCCTCTCTCTCTGTACCAGTCTGTCACTGTTAGTTTGTTCATTGTATTTTTAACTTGTTTGCATGTTGCAAGCCTGCATGGGGAGCGGCTTTGCAGAAGGGTGCGGCGTCTGCACCACACAGCGGCTTCCTGTGTGACGGGCGCCGCCGGCTGCAGCACGGGGTAAGCCGCACAGATTTACCCTCTGCCTCTGCTGCAGCCCACAAATGCTCTCTAATCCCCCACCCCTCGCTCCTCACCCGTGGCTACTAGCACCCCCACCCCCTGCTCCTTACCCGCGGCTCAGGCGGCGTGAGGGCTTGATGTACCCCTGCATGAAATCAATGGTGCTCTATAAACAAATAATAATAATTATAGAACATGCTACTCACAGCTTTACTATATATTTCCTAGACTACTGGTGCCACAGCTGCAGTACAATCTGCACAGACCTGGATCTATATACTATATACATCAGTGTCAAGGGAGTTTATACGTTTCACATATTCTCCCTTTTTTCTGTATAGTGTTTCTGTGTTCTAACCACTTCTCTTCACTTAAACTCTCACCCCATCTAGTGGTTCTTTTTTAGTATGATTTAGTTCTACTTTTCATTTTTCTAGGTTTTCATTCCTTTTGTTTGCTCTACACGCATGCTGCATTTTATACACTATTGATTTCCTTCCTTCTCAGTCATTTACTTTCCTTCTCATTTATTCAACTTTTCTGGTGATGGTTCTCTCCCTGAGTCCTACCTCCCTTCCTTGGCCTATCTAACCCAATTCTTATTTTTAATTCTTGTTATTTGTCGCAGCACAAGACATTATTGTGCCTTTGAGATTCTGCTTGAATATTTTGTGTATGCATTTTTATTGTAATTTTGATGTTTTTATTTAAAATTTCTCATTTTCTGATCATTTCAGTTACTGACAAAGGTCATTTGTCTGATGGAAATATTTGCTCTCGCTGAATAAAATTTACTGAATATATCTGACATAGGAGTGCCTTGTCTATTTGAATTTACTCAACAGTTTGGAAACGTGCCTGTGCACCCCTTGAACTCAACCAGTAGTGCTTGGCTTTTGACTCGTCCCCAGAACGGTGGGGTACTCGAGAGCGGGCTGGCTCTGTCTCTCAGGGGACGCACGTGTGGCACACCAGGGGTTAATGTGCCACAGAAACAACACAAAGGGTTAACTCCCCACACAACACTGGACACTGCACTAGTACCTCTAGGCCAGAAGGGGGAGCTAAAGCAGCTCCCTTATATATTCTGGGTCAAGAGGAAGTAGTTCAGTTCTTGGGAGAACTGAGAGAGAGACTGTAGTGTAAAGAGGCTGCCTCAGGCTTCTCTACAGTCTGCTCCTCGATTCCAGGCCTAGCCAGGGTCTGAGAGAAGGAGTGCAAGAAACAGAGGAACACATCTGGGAGACTGAGTGACTTCACCACTCACCCCGGAGGAGCGCACAGACCGGACACCGGATCCGAAACTGTGACTGACACACGCAGCATAGTAAACACCGGGATGGTGGAGGTTGTAGATCTACACTGTACCTCAGCGAAGCAACACGGCGGGGTCAGAAGCACACGGAAAGACTCAAGTTGCCTAGCAAAAGGGGGTACCTGTGATGAGAGACAGTGCCAGCAGCAGGGCCACATGCACAGCGCAGCAGTGGGAAGCTGAGGACCCGGTCAGGGTGTGAGCAACCCGGCCCCAGTACAGACTCCGTGGACAATACTCTGCTACCAAAACCTGCAGTAAAGCCTTGGAAAACTTCAAAAACCATGAGTGTGTGTGATCCTTGTACTCAAGCCCTAAATTACCCGCACAAGCAGCCATCGTCTCCACTATCATCCCTATCCTGCATCATCTGTAGCATCCATCATAGACTTTAACTATCACTGCCCCGGGGAACCAGGCTCTACCTGTGGAGAGCCGTTCCATCTCCAGTTGCCAAACATCATCCCCGGAGGCTCTGCAGCAGCGGTGGTCACCCTGACCACAACCTGTGGGAGGCGTCACGACAAACTCCCCTGTAAATATCCCCCCATTTACTTGCAGAAGCCAGGACACGGTCCGGACCAGGACCGCCATGACATCCTCAGCAGTACCCCGGTCCGGCACCAAGTACCCCGTCTCAGTGGGCTTCACAACTTGGCGTCACAAACCGGATTCTAAACTGTGCGGGGATTTATGTGAAAACTGTTTTTAAGCTGCGCCATACAAACTGTAATTTTGAAAATCTGCCATTGTAAAGCGTGGAAAAAAAAAGGGGGCGGTACCCTGCACAGGCGCAAATCCAGCCTCCTGGTGCTGATGACATTCGGCGGGAAAGAGAATCCCTGGTGGACCGCGGAACCTTTGTGAGACATCCGGATGGAAGCGGAAGACAGGAGGGTCGACTTTAACTAAGGGGGCGTAGGATGTCGTAACCGAAAGAACCAGCATCGCCGAGCAGCTTCGGAGCAGCCGGCGGAGCTGCAGCACCGGATAACAGAGAAGCACCCAGAGGTGCAGCAGCGCAAGGAGCAGCACCCATCATGCCGCTCCTGATGCTGTATACTCCGGGGGCAATGTAGCTGCCCCAATACTCCGGTGAGCCTAATACTCTTAATGACCTAATTACCATGATAAAAGCTTACTATGTGATGTACCCCCTAACTGAAGCCCCGGTGTTGGAATGATTATTGAACAGTTAACTGACAATGCGCAGCGGGAGGTAGCGTCCTGGCTGCACACAGATAAGGACACTGTAGAGCATCTTGTAGCTGGACTAAAAGCAACATTTGAATCTAGTGCTGACACCCAAGCTAAAATGAGGTTCTTTGGATGTCAACAAAAGCCTAAGGAGAGTGCCAGAGACTATGCCTTAAACTTGCAGGAAGCACTCAAAGCACTTAAACTAGCCGACCCTGCCTTAGCCCCGGGAGCTGATAAAATGCTAATTGACCAGTTTATAGAGGGCCTCCTATTCCCTTCTCACAGAGGACAGCTGAGTATGATGATTATCCAGAATCCTGTAATGACTTTTGCTGAGTTAAAAGATAGAGCATTCCATCTGCAGCAGGTAGAGGAGCCCCAGGATCTAAACTCTATGCAAGGCCCTGCAGCAGCACCTCAGCAGCCGACAGCATCAGTGACATCTGCCATGTCAGCAACTGCTGCTGAACACAGGGAACCTATTTCTAATGAGGCCCTCAATCAAAAGCTAGATGCCCTGACAGACACCGTTATTTTTCATGGCTAAAGTCATCCAGGAGCTGCGAGGATCCAAACCTGCACCCAAGATCAAGTTGGCGACCAGCAAGAAGGATGTCCCGTGGATGAGGCCCAGCAGGTATCAAGCGACGAGAGGATGACCCAGCGACTGCTATCAACTGGATGGACAGCCCATTTGCCGCCGTTGTCAGAAACCAGGTCACTTTGCCCGGGAGTCTGCTTTAAACGAGGATTCCCTGGGCAGGTGAGCCTCTGCTCAGGAGTAAACTCTCAAGGTCCTTCAGCCTGGTATGACAGATTCGTGGGAGGACGTCCGGTTATCTCTATCATGTTGGATGGCATTCCCTTTAGTGCCTTGTTGGATACCGGGTCCCAGATAACATCGATTCCACATGTTCTATACAAAAGGTACTGGGCTGATTCAGATGTTAATAGTGGTCCATCTGACATTATAATGAACGTATGGACTAGTAATGGACAACTAATACCACAGGTTGGGTTCAGAGAATTGACCATTCAGATTGGAAAGGTAGAATTGCAGAACCAGGGTATTATTATTATAGATGTTAACCAGCGAGATTGTGAACCAGTAATGTCGCTAGCAATGAATGTAATTGAAAATTGTTTTTCCGAGGTAATTACTGTCTTACAGCAGATCGCCGAGACTACCAGAACCGGACAGCAGAGGCTTCTGCGCAAAGAAACCAAAGCCATGATGATGAAGCAACAGGTAGAAATATCGGCAGTGTACGAGCAAGTGATCCAATACCCATTGTAATACCTCCCAAAACTGAAATGCTGGTCTGGTGTAGAGCCGCAATAGGCATTAAAGGGCAAGACTATCAAGCCCTGGTAGAACCCGTGTACTATGACAGTAGACCCACTATATTGACAGCCAGAGGGATAGTCGAGGTACACCGGGGAAGAGTGCTATTACGCCTTTTTAATTGCGGAGAAGATGAGATCACATTACCTAAGTATGCTACCATGGCTAAATTGTTCAGGGTTGATAATAATGCCATCACAGCAATCGAGTCCTTGGACCCGTCAAGTCAGGCGGATGACAATGGCTCAGGGGAAAAGCTGGAGGATTGGTGCCAAAAGCTACATGTGGGTACCAGTTCTACACCTCCCCATCAGAAGCATGGAGTATACCGGGTAGTAAAAGAATATGAGCAGATATTCAGCAAACACCCGTTAGACTTTGGGCAAATTAAAGGGGTAGAGCACACTATACCCACAGGTAACCATCAGCCTATAAAAGAGAGGTATAGACCATTACCAACCGCTCACTACCAAACCACCAAAGACATGCTCAAAGAGATGAAAACTGCAGGGGTAATAAGAGACAGTTGTAGCCCCTGGGCAGCACCTTTAGTGTTGGTTAGAAAGAAGGACGGGACCATGAGAATGTGCGTAGATTACCAGCAGATCAACCGCATCACACATAAGGACGCAAACCCATTACCTAGGATTGAGGAGTCATTAGCTGCATTAAAATCTGCTAACTACTTGTCTACCTTTGATCTGACTAGTGGGTACTTGCAAGTTCCTGTGGCCGAGGCCGACAAGGAGGAGACAGCGTTTACTACGCCAATGGGTCTCTGTGAGTTCAATTGTATGCCGTTTGGACTTTGCAGCGCACCCGGGACTTTCCAATACCTGATGGAGAGCTGCCTAGGACATAAGAACTTTGAAACTGTCCTCCTGTCCCTAGATGACGTCATAGTCTACTCCAAGACATATGAGCAACTAGGGATGGGCGAATCTACTCGCTAGGACTCGTTACTCGGCGAGTAGTAAGGGACTCGCAGGACTCGGTACTCTGTGAGTTTCCCAGCGATTACTCGCACAGTAAACGAGTCCAATGCAAATCAATATCAATCCTAGTTTTGTCACAGACTCTGACAAAACTAGGATTGCCTTTGACTTGCATTGGTCTGATTACTGTGCAAGTAATTGCTGGGAAACTCGCAAAGTAACTGCTGTTACTTTGCGAGCCGAGTCCAGCTGTCTTCTCTGTGCAGGCTGCCGCAGCTCCAGGGTCCTGGGGCCCGCCTGCTCACAGAGATGATGTAGCAGAGCTGCGATTGTTCTCAGTCTGCTCATTCTCTGTGCATAGACATCTATATCTATGCACAGGGGATGTAGCAGAGAGGACATCGCGTTTTGGACTACGTCGGATGGAAGAGGATTTTTTTAATTAAAGATGGAGTCCCTAATGGCTTTTTTTTAAAATTTCTAATAAAAAATTTTCTCTGTGTTGTGTTTTTTTAACCCTTTATTGGAGATTCTTAGTGGCTGGGTCAAACGTGGCCTGACATTAAGAATCTCGGGCTTAATACCAGCTTGTATAACAAAGCTGGTATTAACCCCTTTATTACCCAGCGTGCCACCGCCACTAGGGCCGCTGGAAGAGCGGGGTTCAGCGCCAGAGGATGGCGCTTCAATGAACGCGCCATCTTCTGGGGCGGCTGCGGGCTGCAATTTGCAGTGGGGGGTGCCCAGAAAGCTTGGGCATCCCTGCGCTGCGGATTCCAGCCCCCAGCTGCTTAGCTGTACCTGGCTAGACATAGAAATTGCGCGGAGCCCCACGCATTTTTTTTTTATTATTTCATGAAATTCATGAAATAATTAAAAAAAAGGGCTCCCCTATATTCTTGTGTCCGGCCAGGTACAAATAGGCACCTGGAGGTTGGGGGCAGCCCGTCGCTGCCTGCTGGATCCGGCTGGTTCCAGAAATACGGCGAAGCCCACGTGAAATTTTTTTCTGACAAATCCATAAAACAATGTAAATAAAAGGGACTGCATCTTTATTAACCCCTGGACCATGGGCGAGGGGTTAATAAAGATGCAGTCCCTTTTTTAGGATTGTATTATTGATTTTTCAGAAAAAAAATTACATGGTCTTTCTGGAACCAGCCGGATCCAGCAGGCAGCGACGGGCTGCCCCCAACCCCCATTGAAGCGCCATCCTCTGGCGCTGAACCCCGCACTTCCAGCGGCCCTGGTGGCGGTGGCACGCTGGGTAATAAAGAGGTTAGGGCCAGCTTTGTATTATCAGCTGGCCCTAAGCCCGAAATTTATGGCGGTCACGCCAATATTAGACATGACCGCCATGAATTTCTATTAAATTGTTTTTAAAAAAACACAACACAGAGAAAAATTTTTCTTAGAAATAAAAAAAAAAGCCATTAGGGACTCCATCTTTAATTAAAAAAATCCTCTTTTGTCCGACGCAGTCCAAAACGCGATGTCCTCTCTGCTACATCTCCTGTGCATAGATATAGATGTCTATGCACAGGGAATGAGCAGACTGAGAACAATCTCAGCTCTGCTATATCAGGCAGCAGGCGGGCTCTAGGAACCTGGAGCTGCGGCAGCCTGCACACAGAGCAGACAGCCGGACTCTTATCTGTGCGAGTTTCCCAGCGATTACTTGCACAGTAAACGAGTCCAATGCAAATCAATGGCAAAACTAGGATTGCTTCAGGCTGAAGCTTCCGAGACACATCTGTGATTTGTAAATCGCACACTACTCGCTATTACTCGCTTCCCCATTCATTAACATTGGACTCGCTAGACTCGCAACGAATAGCGAGTCCCGGGCTCGGACTCGCTAGAGTCAAGCGATTCCGAGTAATTTAGGATTCGCCCATCACTATGAGCAACATCTACAAGACCTGTCAGCAGTGTTTGAAGCCTTATCCGGATACGGCATGAAAATCAAGCCATCCAAGTGCCACCTTCTCAAGCCAAAGGTACAGTACCTGGGACACGTCGTGACTTTAGAGGGAGTAGCACCGGATCCTGATAAAGTCACCGTGATAAGGGATTGGCCAAGACCTACTAATGTGAAAGAAGTGAGGCAATTCCTGGGCCTGGTAGGCTATTACCGAAGATTTATCAGAGGATTCACGAAGTTAGCAGCTCCCCTGCAAGACATCTTGGTAGGACAGTCAAAAAGGTCTTCAACCCGTAATCTTCCTTTCTAGTGGAGTGAAGAGAGGGAAGATTCCTTCAACAAGCTGAAGTGTGCGCTGATAGGAGAAGAGATCCTGGCATATCCGGATTACCATCTACCATTCATTCTGTACACGGATGCCAGCAATGTGGGACTGGGAGCAGTACTGTCACAGAAGCAAGGAGGCAAAGGGAGAGTTATTGCTTTTGCAAGCAGGAAACTCCGGCCTACGGAAAGAAATCCTGAGAATTTCAGCTCCTTCAAGTTAGAACTACTGGCAGTAGTTTGGGCTGTAACTGAACGTTTCAAGCATTACCTGGCAGCTGCCGAATTCACCATCTACACGGATAACAACCCGTTGATCCACCTGGACTCGGCAAAATTAGGTGCATTGGAGCAGCGACGGATAGCCCGGCTGTCTAACTACAATTTTGTCATCAAATATAGGGCAGGCCGCAAGAACAGGAATGCAGATGCCTTATCCCGGATGCCACACCTCAAAGACGTGGAAGAGGAACCAGAAGAGTTGGAAGAAATTGAACTACCGGCCTTTCATCGTTCAAAGGTAGACAAGTATCAACCCGGCATCTACCAAAGAGAACAACAGGCAAGTCTCAACCCGTTAGCACACCATGGATGGGCTGACACCCGGAATAGTGACCCAGCTGTGAAGCTAGTGAAAGAACTGCTTACACAATAAGGTGCGTACCCTAACCAGAACGCCCCAGCTGAAACCCAACAACTCTGGAAAGAGAAAGGCAAGTTATTCCTGTATGAAGGGAAGCTCTGCAGAAGGCATACCAACCCTAAAACACATGAATTGGTCTGGCAGATAATCGTACCCAAGCGAGACATCAAAATGGTTTTAGAAGCCTACCACGATGGTGCAGGTAATTTTGGATGGAAGAAGTTGGAAGTGCTCTTAAGAGAGAGATTCTACTGGGTTGGCATGAGGAAATCAATTGAAAATTGGTGTAGAAAGTGTGGTCCGTGCAACCTCAGAAGAAAAGATCAACAGAGAGCCCCACTCCAGTCCATAGTAACAAAGCAACCACTTGAGTTAGTTGCATTAGACCACGTCAAGTTGTCACCAAGCCGGATAGGCTATGTCTATGCCTTAACCATCGTGGACCATTAATCGCGCTTCTTAGTGGTGGTACCCATCAAGGGACCTGACAGCGAAGACAGCTGCAAGAGCATTTCAGACACATTTCTGTAGACCTCATGGCTACCCAGAACAAGTCCTTGCAGACTTTGAATCAGAGATTTTGAATCAGAGATACTCCAGGAGTTTTGCAACATGTACGGCTGTAATAAGGTCCGCACGACAGCGTATCATCCTCAAACCAATGGCTTATGAGAAAAGATGAACCTTATTGTGATTGACCAGTTGAAAACATTACCAGAGTCAGATAGAAATCAATGGCCAGATAAATTACCTGATTTGGTAGACTTATACAACCATGTGCCGGTGAGTTCTACAAACTGCACCCCAGCCTACCTTATGCATGCAAGACCCGGTAAGCTGCCAATTGATTTAGATATGGGAATTCTAAAATCAGACGCAGAAGTTGAAGAATCCAATTGGGATACCCTACGTCGACAGCAGTATCGCCAAGTACAAGAGTGCGTAGAGAAAAATCTTCAGCAAGCTAGAGCAAGACCTTTAATCAACGTGCTCAAGCAACTCCATTACAACCTGGTGAGCAAGTTCTCAAGCGAAAGAGACACGCCAACAAATTGGATAATCAGTGGGAAACCACCCCATATACAGTTTTACCATATCATTTAGACCAGAGGTCCCCAACTCCAGGCCTCAAGGGCCCGCAACAGTGCAGGTTTTCAGGATTTCCTTTGTATTGCACAGGTGCTAATGTGATCGTATTCACAGGTAATGATTCCAAGCCCTGTGCAATACTAAGGAAATCCTGAAAACCTGCACTGTTGGCGGCCCTTGAGGCCTGGATTTGGGGACCTCTGATTTAGACAATGCTAAAATGTGTCTAATAAGCAAAGACGAAGGAAGAACTTCAGAAGTTGTGTCAAGAGACCATCTCAAACCATGTCCTGAAACCCTGAAGACTCCTGAAGTAACCTTACCCGTGCAGGTACAACCTGTCAAGGAGAAAGAAGATGAAGTTTTCCATACAGTTCTAGGAGATTTCCCCAAAACATGGCCACATTACTGCGGAGCAGTTGTAGTCCCAATGATTGCTTTCCCTCCAATGGTTGAATCAACACCAGAACCTGTACGACCAGAAGTCCCAAGACCTGATGAATTGGAAGTAGAACCCGTAGAGGAAGAACAAATTCCTGGTGCCAGTGGGCTTGCCAGTCCTACAGTCAGATCTCCATCTGCCATAGTACCAGACACTCCAAGTAGGTACATGTCCACCCACACCATCAGGCTAAGTACACCCAGTACACCAGCAGTACGCAGATCAGAGCGTAGCACCCAAGGTCAGTTACCGGCTAGGTACAAAGTAAGGAGATCACTACGTAGTACACAGGGTCAGTTACCAGCACGCTATAAAGATTAAAAAGTGAATACCAGTAATGTACATATGTTTTAGTGTAAATACAGTAAGAATAGAACCCGGTAAACATAGTGTACAGAAGGGTGGAGGAACTGGATTAACCCCCATGCACATCAAGTTAGGGAAAGAAAGTGCCTGGGGGTGGTATAAGTGAAGCCAGGCCCCCTAAGCAGAGACACCCATAGGGACCTTATTTAATTGTTTAAGTGTGCAACGTTAAAGAAGTCCAGTACCTACAGAGACTATCCTGTACAAACTTATGACAAATTCTTGAACTTTGAACTTTTCTTATTTATTTATGGACCATACATACCACGGAACTGGTTGTGGTAAAAACTTTATTGTAAATATCTATCAGCCTGGAGGCAATAGACTAAACCCTCAGAAAGACTGCTTATTTTGAAGTTTTGGACTCTTTTCCAATTTCAGTGATTTTTGTACTTTTTACTTTTTAAGTCTCTGTAAATATTAATTGCATTAACTGTTTGGTTGTTAGTTTTTCCACAGTCCCGGAGTACTGTCTTTAACTAAGGGGGAATGTGGCACCCCAGGGGTTAATGTGCCACAGAAACAACACAAAGGGTTAACTCCCCACACAACACCTGACACTGCACTAGCACCTCTAGGCCAGAAGGGGAAGCTAAAGCAGCTCTCTTATATATTCTGGGTCAAGAGGAAGTAGTTAGTTCAGTTCCTGGGAGAACTGAGAGAGAGACTGTAGTGTAAAGAGGCTGCCTCAGGCTTCTCTACAGTCTGCTCCTCGATTCCAGGCCTAGCCAGGGTCTGAGAGAGGGAGTGCAAGAAACAGAGGAACACATCTGGGAGACTGAGTGACTTCACCACTCACCCCGGAGGAGCGCACAGACCGGTTACCGGATCTGAAACTGTGACTGACACACGCAGCACAGTAAACACTGGGATAGTGGAGGTTGTAGATCTACACTGTACCTCAGCGAAGCAACACGGAGGGTCAGAAGCACACAGAAAGACTCAAGTTGCCTAGCAAAGGGGGTACCTGTGAGGAGAGACAGTGCCAGCAGCTCAGCTAAAAGCAGCAGCAGGGCCACACACACAGCGCAGCAGTGGGAAGCTGAGGACCCGGTCAGGGTGGGAGCAACCAGGCCCCGGTAGAGACTCCGTGGACAATACTCTGCTACCAAAACCTGCAGTAAAGCCTTGGAAAATGTCAAAAACCGTGAGTGTGTGTGATCCTTGTACTCAAGCCCTAATTACCCGCACAAGAAGCCATCGTCTCCACTATCATCCCTATCCTGCAACATCTATAGCATCCATCATAGACTTTAACTATCACTGCCCCGGGGAACCAGGCTTTACCTGCGGAGAGCCGTTCCATCTCCAGCTGCCAAGCATCATGCCCGGAGGTTCTGCAGCAGCAGTGGTCACCCTGACCACAACCTGTGGGTGACGTCACGACAAACTCCCCTGTAAATATCCCCCCATTTACTTGCGGAACCTGGAACACGGTCCGGACCAGGATCGCCGTGACATCCCCAGCAGTACCCCGCTCTGTGGCCCTGCATAGTCACTTGAAAATGTGGGGGAAATGTTTAGGAATAATGGATCGAGGCGCCACCCGTGGTTTGAGGCTATCGGTAGCCGCCGATGCTGCAGAACCTCTGGGAACGATGGACGGGCAGCTGGGATGGAGTGGCTCCCCACGGGTGGAGTAGGTCCCCAGGACAGTGGATATTGGCAGGTCGTTGGGGTGCAGGACGGAGGGCGTAAAGTAACAGACAGACTCACGGTTGTTGGTTCCTCCGGTCCTTTACTGATGGTAATGGTGCAAGCCGGGACACTGACAGGTAATGATACTTGGAGTCCGTGCAACCTGGCAGCATCTCGGGGTTCTCCTTAACCGGCAAGTTCTGAGTCCTCCCTGCTGCGCTCTCCCTCTGGGTCCCTGCTGCTGCTTAAGCTGAGCTGTGGCACTTTCTTTCTTCCTGCATTGTGCCGGTATGGCAGGCAGCTCAAGCCCTTTCCTACCCCCACTTCACTGACGGCTGCTCCTGGGCTCTCTATGCTGCTTTGCCTGCAGACACTGTGTGTGGCTGGGGGACTTGGAATCCCCCACCCTCCAGTGTTGGCTGCTTGGATGTTAGGCCCTGCATAGCCTCGGACTCCGGTGTCGGGTTTTGGCGCTCTGCACTGGGGTGAGCTCGACACCGCTCCTCTCCCCAGGCTCTCCTCAACTTCCTCAGCCCCTTGCCAATGGGTCCCTCAAACTAGGCTTCGGCTATCCTGGCATGAGCTTAGCACTGCTCAAGTCCACAGGATGTCTTCCTCAATACTGCTCCATACTGAACTAACTCCACCCCAGACCAGAATTTATAGGGGAGCTGCCCTAAACCAAGGTTTTAGAGCTCTCCCTTCAGGCCTGTAGGCAGAAAGGTGCTGTGTGCGTGGCTCCCCTGGTGTGGATACCCTCTGTTGCTCTTGGGTTTGACACTACCCCCCGAGGGCGACAATGACATTGTGACATCCGGACTCTGGGGCGCCACACTTTTCTTACAGGTGGTGAGACTGAGACTGTGCCAGTGCTGGTTGATAATGGAGCTGGAGTCAATCTTATGGATTCTCGCTTTGCTCAGGCCCATGGTCTCCTCATCTGTAACACATTACCGAGACCCATTCCCATTGACTTATGCCCTCTCAGACAAAACGTTCTTTCCCAAGTTGTGCATAATGTGAATTTGTGTATAGGAACTCACCAGGATCCTGTAACATGTTGGAGAATCTATCCATTCATATTGTCTTGGTTTTTTTTTGGCTGAAATACACAACCCGGTGATTGAGTCGTGGGCCAGGAAGGTAGTTAGTAGGGGTAATTTCTGTAAGGATAATTGCCTGGGTACTACTGTCTTTGCCGTGCTGGTTACGCCTTCTCCTACATCTCAGGCTGAGGTGATGTTTGCCGGAGAGTAGGGGTGGAGTTCAGACTACGCATTGGACTAATGGTGGGACTAGACGGCATCCTAGGAAGAGGGACCGGGGTAGGGCAGTCGTTCCTACTGTGTACCCCAAGGGAGGGTTCCTGAGGTCTGGGGAGATGCCTCTGCTGTTTGCCTTCCTAAGAATGAGCCCTCTGACAGTAAACGGATGAATGGAAATATTAGTTGAGCATATGGTGTCATTGTATATATTAGCTGTGCATACGGTGGGCGTCATTGTAGATATTAGCTGTGCATATGGTCATTGTAGATGTTAGCTGCTGTACATACTGTGTCATTGTATATACAGTGAGTACGGGAAGTATTCAGACACCTTTTTTCACTCTTTGTTTCATTGCAGCCGTTTGGTAAATTCAAAAACGTTCATTTCTTTCTCATTAATGTATACTCTGCACCTCATCTTGACTGAAAAAAAACAGAAATGTAAACATTTTTGCAAATTTATTAAAAAAAAAAAACTGAAATATCACATGGTCATAAGTATTCAGATCCTTTGCTCAGACACTTAGGGCCACTTTACATACACAGATATCTGTGTCCAACTTCTGAACAGATCTCTGGTTGCAGTGAAATCATGGACACATTGCTCCATTTTGTGGCTGTGTACAAATGGAACAATGTGTTCATGATTTCACTGCAACCAGAGATCTGTTCAGAAGTTGGTCACAGATATCTGTGTGTGTAACGTGGCCTTTATAGTTAAGTCACATGCTGTCCATTTACTTGTGATCCTCCTTGAAATGGTTCTACTCCTTCATTGGAGTCCAGTTGTGTTTAATTAAACTGATATGAAATGAAATAAAATGGCACAGAGCGCAATATGAATAGCACCTGGAGGTCTAGTGGGCTATAGTGCATTGTGGCCAATGGGTCACTCACATCAAAGGGTTGTGCACCTCTTCACAACCCCAGTTTGTGGCGTGGAGGTGAGGATGCTGTCACCACCAGTCCATGCTGCTCTTCCTGGTTCCCGTTAAGTGACTGCAGGGAGGCGTAACCGGATATGTGTCACAGCAGGTCCTATTGCCACTGGAAGATGAATAACAGACCCGAAGCAGCCCCTGCCGCGTACCCTCAGAAGGGACGTGGATGTGGAAGAAAAAAATATATATAGTGGTCTAAGGAGCGCTAGGGCATAGGGAGATATTTAGACAATCTTTAAGGTGACAAGCATTTATTAAACCTTATGCTCCACAGCACATTTCAATAGCGGCATGCAATCTTCATCAGGTGGTACAAAGGATATATATACAGGAAAGTGACATACTTATTGGTTAAAATACACCAATTGGATTGATTAACAAATTTTGAACTCATTGCACCCTTAGTATGCCAATATATAGCACATCCAAGAAACGTAAGGAAGAAACATTACTATGGAGCAAACATCATTGCAGATATACAGTACAACAATATAAAATACAACAATATGCAACTGAGTGAAACAATGCATATAAATTAATAGAATCATACATTCAGCAAATTACAAAAAAATAACTTAAAAAATTATATAAAAAAAGGTTACAAAATATCTGAAATACTTATACTAAAAATGAACCAATAATAATCAGGAACATATTTTTGACTGGGAATTTGTTAATGGCTAACCACATTTTCAGTGGTAAGGTTTAACCTTTCAGGGGCCGGAGTGCCCAGTTTAAAGATCTAGTAACTCTCTTTATTAATGAGGTTACCCAATTGGTCGGGGACAGTATCCGCTACCTGGTCTATTATAGCAGAGGTCCCCAACCACCGGGTCATGGACTGGGCCACGGGGGTCTTTGTGCTGGTCCACGCCGCCGTAGACCAGCACTACACACAGTGTGCTCTGCGGCGGCACAGAGCGGTGGATGCTGCCGGCTTCCCCGCCCCTCAGTGATATCCGCGCTCGCCGCATCCTGCACCTGCAGCAATAAAGTGTTGCTGTGCTCTGTGCCTCAGCTGCGTACATAGACGTATGAGCGGAGTCGTCTGCCAATCACAGTGCAGCAGCCTGGCCCTAATTGGCCAGTGGATGCTGCGCTGTGATTGGCCGACTGCTCCGTCTGTACATCTACGCAGCTGAGGCACAGAGCACAGCGGCGCCCACTGCAGTGGAGGACCTGCAAGGGGATTATGATGGGGCCGCAACGATATTGTATGGTGGCTGCAGAAGGAGGACGGTGGCTGCAGAAGGAGGCTGGGGGCTGCAGAAGGAGGCTGGTGGCTGCACAAGGAAGCTGGGGGCTGCACAAGGAGGCTGGTGACTGCACAAGGAGGCTGAGGGCTGCACAAGGAGGATGGGGGATGCAAAAGGAGGATGGGGGCAGCAAAAGGAGGATGGGGGATGCATGAGAATGATGACGGGGATACAATATTGGCGGCTGCATGGGGATGATGAGGGTTGTAAGAAGATGATGGGGGCTGCAAATGCATGATGGTGGCTGCAAAAAGATGATGGGGCTGAATGGGGATGATGATAGGGGATACAGTATTGGGGGCTGCAAGGGGATGATGTCGATATAGGATTCAAGGGGATGAAAAATAAGACATCCCCTGAAAATAAAACATAGTGCATCTTTCGAGGAAACAGGGTAGTAAATTCCAATCCTCCATAGCCCCGCCCCATATGACCAAAGCCCAACCCCTGTGCCACCCCACCCTATCGGGCCACAGAAAAATGGTCTTGCATGAAGCCGATCACCAGAGCAAAAAAGGTTAGGGACCACTGGATTATAAGTGAGCCTCAAAAATTTCAGATCTTTCTGATGTGCAACACTAAAGTGCTTGGAAACACTATGCAACTGGTATCTAATACCCATATTATGCCAAATTTGTATTAAGGCAAGCGTGCATAGTTTGTATCATGCGGCCCACGTATTGCAGGATGCACGTACACATTGCAACAGATAAACGACATAAGTTGACTGACAGTCAACATGGCACTTGATGAAAAGGATTTTACTAGGGATGAGCGAGCATGCCTGCCGTTACTCGGTGCTCGCTCGAGCATCTCAGTACTTGGGATGCTCGGAGCTCGCAGAGTACCGGTGAGATACTCGGGTACATGCCCGACTCCCCCTCCCTGCATGTTGGCGCTCTTTACAGAGCCAGCCCACATGCAGGGATTGGCTGCCACGCACTGTAATACCACATCCATGTTGGTTGTGGCATTACAGTGATTAGCTGGCCACACAGTGTCATCAGGTCTATATAAGACCTGATGGCGCTGTGCTCATCACTCTTCTCCACAGTCAGCTAGTGTAGGGAGAGGTGCTGCTAAGCTAGGGACAGATTTAGTGTGTGTCTTAGGTAGTGTAGGTACTAGGTAGGGTACACAATCCATCTAAACAAACAGTCGTTTTCAGGACTAATCCAGCTGTATACAGGCAGTGAATATAGGCAGGCAGGGTATATAGCAGACTGCGGTGCATATACAAGTAGCACAGGAGGCACCACTCCACTCACTCTGATGCTTCTTCTTTCACAGATCCTTTTCTGTTAGTCTTTATAGATTTGGCAATTGTGTCGCCCCACTTGGTCAGGCGGCACAAATGGGGTACTGCACCAATAAATGAGTGTGCGGTTACCCCTGTCACAATGGAATGCAAATGTTCTTTAGGAGGCTCCCATCCTAGCACTCCCACACACACCCACTTAGGCAGTTGGCAGAGGTCCCATACCCTAGGGGGGGAGTTAGGGGAGGAGGGAGAACAAACAGTTGAGTTGCAGACTAGGCTGAGGAAACATGAAGAACGGGGATCCTCCAAGTGAGCGAAGGAGGAATCCCAAGGAGGGGGCCTGGAGAGAGCAAACAGGCAGCCCAGACAGAAGGAGGGAACCCACCGTGCAGGGCCGGCTCCAGATTTTTGTGGGCCCCGGGAACATACACAGACACACGCAGCTGTGCTACGTGCACACTACACATACAGATACACATATGGCTCTGCTACATGCACACTACATATGTGGCACCCCATGGGTTAATGTGCCACAATAACACCACATGGGTTCTCTCCCCACTACACACTGACAAACACTAGCACCTCTGGGGCAGGAGGGGGAGCACAACCTGCTCCTTTAAATACTCCTGCTCATGAGGGAGAGCTCAGTGCAGTATGGGACAGTACTGTGAAGAGCACAGTTAGAGCAGAGTTAGCTAAGTGCAGGCCCAGCAAGTGTCGGAGGAACAGGAGAACTACAGACTGAGGAACACGTCTGGGAGCTGGAGTGATACCTTCACTCGCCCCAGAAGAGCGCACAGAACGGACACCGGATCCGGTACTGTGTCTGGCACCCACAGCACAGTGAATCCAGGAACAGTGGGATTTTTAGATGCCCATAGTACCAGTGCAAAGCAACACGGAGGGGTCAGCACAGCACAGAGGACTCAAGTTGCCTAGCCAAGTGGTACCAGCAGAACACAGAGAAAGAGTGAGAAGTCCCAGCAGCTCAGCTAGAGGCAGCAGCCAGGACACACACACAGCGTAACACGGGGAAGCTGATGACCCGGACAGGGTGGGAAGAGAGCTTAGACCCATTACAGACTCCGTGGACTATAATCTGCAACAACATCTGCAGTAAAGCTTTGGAAAACAGCAAAACTGTGAGTCTGTGTATTGATCGCAACCTTTGCCCTACATCCAGCAACAGAGAGCTCCCACCTGCAGAGCTACAAGCCTGCCAGCTCTGCACACAGATTAGAAGAAGCTGCAGCATCAGGAGAAAAGGAGAATTGCATCTTTGACTACAAAAATGAGTGTGTGTCCTTTAACCCCGCCTCCACCATCCATATCCATTATAGACTATACCATCACTGCCCCGGGGAATACAGTTCTACCCACAGGAACTATACCATCTATGCTGCCACTACATCGTCCCCGGAGGTTCTGCAGCAGCGGCGGCCCCCTTACTGGCCGCATATAGTGGGTGGCATCACGATAGACTATTCTCCCCTATAAATACACCCTTTTATTTTCCAGGGCTCGGGACACGGTCCGGACCAGGACCACCCGTGACTTCCCCCGTAGCAGACACGGTCCGGTACCGAGTACCCTCATCCCAGTGGGCTCGACAAACCTGGCGTCATGAACAGGATCTACCGTGCCCGTTAAAACGGGCAGCGTGTGCCGTGATTGATGTGAAAACCGTTGTTGAACTGCGCCATCTGAACTGTATTTTTGAAAATCCGCCATTTTGGAGCGCGCGGTGCGCGGGAAAGAAAGGGGGTGGTACCTTGCATTGGCGCGAACCCAGCCTCCTCCCTTGGTGCTGACGACATCCGGCGGGGAAGAAGATCCCTGGTGCACCCCGGAACCTCCCATAGACATCTGGACGGAAGCGGAAGACGGAGGGCGGATATTAACTAAGGGGGCCCAAGATGTCACAGCCCGATGCACAAGACGGCAATGGAGCAGCCGGTGGAGCTGCAGCGCCGGACCCAGCGATAGTACCCGGTGGTGCAGTGGCGCAAGGAACAGCACCCATCATGCCGTTCCTGATGCCGTATACTCCAGGGGCAATGTGGCTGCCCCAATACTCCGGTGAGCCCCATAAATTAACTGACTTTATGCTAAAGATTAAAGAGTATTATGTGAGTATCCCCTCACTGAAGCCCAGCATGTAGGAATGATAATGGGACAGTTAACGGGCAATGCACGGCGTGTGGTTGCATCCTGGCTGGACACAGATAAGGACACTGTAGAGCATCTAGTAGCCAGACTGAAAGCAACTTTTGAATCTGTTGCTGATACCCGGGCTAAGATGAGGTTCTTTGCATGCCACCAGAAACCTAAACAGAGTGCCAGAGACTTTGCCTTCAACCTGCAGGAAGCACTCAGAGCCCTTAAACTGGCAGAACCTGCTTTAGCCCCGGTGTAACAGGCCAGATTAACCCCCCGACCAGAATATACCCGGGGTTAAAGTGGCCTAGCCCAGATTATACCCCGGGTATATTCTGGCCTAGCCCAGTTTATACCCCGGGGTATAGTTTGGGCTAGGCCAGAATATACCCCCCTGGGCCAGAATATACCCCGGGTATATTCTGGCCTAGCCCAAACTATACCCGGGGTATAAACTGGGCTAGGCCAGATTATACCCCTCCATATACCACAGCAGCTGTAGATCAGGGGCCCAAGCCGTGCACAGGGCCCCAAGCAATGCATGGGGGCCTGAGGCTGCACAAAGGGGCCTCAGGCAGTGCTAGGGCCCCAGGCAGTGTTAGGGGCCCTAGGCAGTGCATGGGGGCCCGAGGCAGCATACAGGGGCCCCAGGCTACACACAGGATCCCAGGGTACACACAGGGGCCCGAGCCAGCATACAAGGGCCCCAGGCAGTGCACGGGGCCCCAGGCGGTGCACAAGGCCCCAGGCAGCACAAAGTGGCCCCAGGCAACATACAGGGGCACCAGGCAGTACTAGGGGCCCCAGGCTACACACAGGATCCCAGGCTACACACAGGGGCCCCATGCAGCATACAAGGGCCCCAAGTAGCACAAAGGAGCCCCAGGCAACATACAGGGGCCCCAGGCAGTACTAGGGGCCCCAGGCTACACACAGGATCCCAGGCTACACACAAGGGCCAAATGCAGCATACAGGGGCCCCAGGCAGCACAATGTGGTCCCAGGCAGCACAATGTGGCCCCAGGCAACATACAGGGGCCCCAGGCAGTACTAGGGGCCCCAGGCTACACACAGGATCCCAGGCTACACACAGGGGCCCCATGCAGCATACAAGAGCCCCAGGCAGCACAAAGGGGCCCCAGGCAACATACAGGGGCCCCAGGCAGTACTAGGGGCCCCAGGCTACACACAGGATCCCAGGCTACACACAGGGGCCCCAGACAGCACAATGTGGCCCCAGGCAGCACAATGTGGCCCCAGACAACATACAGGGGCCCCAGGCAGTATTAGGGGCCCCAGGCTACACACAGGATCCCAGGCTACACACAGGGGCCCCATGCAGCATACAAGAGCCCCAGGCAGCATAAAGGGGCCCCAGGCAACATACAGGGGCCCCAGGCAGTACTAGGGGCCCCAGGCTACACACAGGATCCCAGGCTACACACAGGGGCCCCATGCAGCATACAAGAGCCCCAGGCAGCACAAAGGGGCCCCAGGCAACATACAGGGGCCCCAGGCAGTACTAGGGGCCCCAGGCTACACACAGGATCCCAGGCTACACACAGGGGCCCCAGACAGCACAATGTGGCCCCAGGCAGCACAATGTGGCCCCAGACAACATACAATGGCCCCAGGCAGTATTAGGGGCCCCAGGCTACACACAGGATCCCAGGCTACACACAGGGGCCCCATGCAGCATACAAGAGCCCCAGGCAGCATAAAGGGGCCCCAGGCAACATACAGGGGCCCCAGGCAGTACTAGGGGCCCCAGGCTACACACAGGATCCCAGGCTACACACAGGGGCCCCATGCAGCATACAAGAGCCCCAGGCAGCACAAAGGGGCCCCAGGCAACATACAGGGGCCCCAGGCAGTACTAGGGGCCCCAGGCTACACACAGGATCCCAGGCTACACACAGGGGCCCCAGACAGCACAATGTGGCCCCAGGCAGCACAATGTGGCCCCAGACAACATAGAGGGGCCCCAGGCAGTACTAGGGGCCCCAGGCTACACACAGGATCCCAGGCTACACACAGGGTCCACATGCAGCATGCAGGGGCCCCAGGCAGCACAAAGTGGCCCCAGGCTACACACAGGGGCCCCATGCAGCATACAAGAGCCCCAGGCAACACAAAGGGGCCCCAGGCAGCACAATGTGGCCCCAGGCAACATACAGGGGCCCCAGACAGTACTAGGGGCCCTAGGCTACACACAAGATCCCAGGCTACACACAAGGGCCCCAGCCAGCATGCAAGGGCCCCAGGCAGCACAAAGTGGCCCCAGGCAACATACAGGGGCCCCAGGCAACATACAGGGGCCCAACGTTACACACAAGATCCCAGGCTACACACAGGGGCCCCATGCTGCATACAAGGGCCCCAGGTAGCACAAAGTGGCCCCAGGCAACATACAGGGGCCCCTTGCAGTAGTAGGGGCCTCAGGCTACACACAGGATCCCAGGCTACACACAGGGGCTCCATGCAGCATACAAGAGCCCCAGGCAGCACAAAGGGGCCCCAGGCAACATACAGGGGCCCCAGGCAGCACAAGGTGGCCCCAGGCAACATACAGGAGCCCCAGGCAGTACTAGGGGCCCCAGGCTACACACAGGATCCCAAGCTACACACAGGGTCCACATGCAGCATGCAGGGGCCCTAGGCAGCACAAAGTGGCCCCAGGCAGCACAAAGTGGCCCCAGGCAGCACAATGTGGCCCCAGGCAACATACAGGGGCCCCAGGCTACACACAGGATCCCAGGCTACACACAGGGGCCCCAGGCTACACACAGGATCCCAGGTTACACACAGGATCCCAGGCTACACACAGGATCCCAGGCTACACACAGGGGCCCCAGGCAGCATACAAGGGGCCCAGGCAGTGCACAGGGCCCTAGGCAGTACAAAGTGTCCCCAGGCAACACAAAGTGTCCCCAGGCAACAGAAAGTGGCCCCAGTCAGCAGAAAGTGGCCCCAGGCAGCACACAGGGGACCCAGGAAGCACACGGGGTCAGAGGCAGCACAAGGGTGGGGGAGAGACAGCGCGCAAGGGGGCAAGAGAACAGAGTTCAAGGCCCCTTTGTGCTGCCTGTGATCCTGTGCGTAGCTTGGGGCCCCTGTGTGCTGCCTGAGGCCAATTTGTGCTGCCTGGGGCCCCTAACACTGCCTGGGGTCATTGTATACTGGCTGGGGACTCTGTATGTGGCCTGGAGCCCTTTTGTACTGCGTGGAGTCACTTTGTGCTGCCTGGGGCTCCTTTGTGCTACTTGGGGCCCTTATATGCTGCATGGGGCCCCTGTGTGTAGCCTGGGATCCTGTGTGTAGCCTGGGGCCCCTAGTACTGCCTGGGGCCCCTGTATGTTGCCTGGAGCCCTTTTGTACTGTGTGGAGTCACTTTGTGCTGCCTGGGGCCCCGTGCACTGCCTGGGGCCCTTATATGCTGGCTGGGGCCCCTCTGTGTAGCCTGGGATCCTGTTTGTAGCCTGGGACCCTTGGACTGCCTGGGGCCCCTGTATGTTGCCTGGGGCCACTTTGTGCTACCTGGGGCCCTTGTATGCAGCATGGGGCCCCTGTGTGTAGCCTGGGATCTTGTGTGTAACGTTGGGCCCCTGTATGTTGCCTGGGGCCCCTGTATGTTGCCTGGGGCCACTTTGTGCTGCCTGGGGCCCTTGCATGCTGGCTGGGGCCCTTGTGTGTAGCCTGGGATCTTGTGTGTAGCCTAGGGCCCCTAGTACTGTCTGGGGCCCCTGTATGTTGCCTGGGGCCACATTGTGCTGCCTGGGGCCCCTTTGTGTTGCCTGGGGCTCTTGTATGCTGCATGGGGCCCCTGTGTGTAGCCTGGGGCCACTTTGTGCTGCCTGGGGCCCCTGCATGCTGCATGTGGACCCTGTGTGTAGCCTGGGATCCTGTGTGTAGCCTGGGGCCCCTAGTACTGCCTGGGGCCCCTGTATGTTGTCTGGGGCCACATTGTGCTGCCTGGGGCCACATTGTGCTGTCTGGGGCCCCTGTGTGTAGCCTGGGATCCTGTGTGTAGCCTGGGGCCCCTAGTACTGCCTGGGGCCCCTGTATGTTGCCTGGGGCCCTTTGTGCTGCCTGGGGCTCTTGTATGCTGCATGGGGCCCCTGTGTGTAGCCTGGGATCCTGTGTGTAGCCTGGGGCCCCTAGTACTGCCTGGGGCCCCTGTATGTTGCCTGGGGCCCCTTTATGCTGCCTGGGGCTCTTGTATGCTGCATGGGGCCCCTGTGTGTAGCCTGGGATCCTGTGTGTAGCCTGGGGCCCCTAGTACTGCCTGGGGCCCCTCTATGTTGTCTGGGGCCACATTGTGCTGCCTGGGGCCACATTGTGCTGTCTGGGGCCCCTGTGTGTAGCCTGGGATCCTGTGTGTAGCCTGGGGCCCCTAGTACTGCCTGGGGCCCCTGTATGTTGCCTGGGGCCCCTTTGTGCTGCCTGGGGCTCTTGTATGCTGCATGGGGCCCCTGTGTGTAGCCTGGGATCCTGTGTGTAGCCTGGGGCCCCTAGTACTGCCTGGGGCCCCTGTATGTTGCCTGGGGCCCCTTTATGCTGCCTGGGGCTCTTGTATGCTGCATGGGGCCCCTGTGTGTAGCCTGGGATCCTGTGTGTAGCCTGGGGCCCCTAATACTGCCTGGGGCCCCTGTATGTTGTCTGGGGCCACATTGTGCTGCCTGGGGCCACATTGTGCTGTCTGGGGCCCCTGTGTGTAGCCTGGGATCCTGTGTGTAGCCTGGGGCCCCTAGTACTGCCTGGGGCCCCTGTATGTTGCCTGGGGCCCCTTTGTGCTGCCTGGGGCTCTTGTATGCTGCATGGGGCCCCTGTGTGTAGCCTGGGATCCTGTGTGTAGCCTGGGGCCCCTAGTACTGCCTGGGGCCCCTGTATGTTGCCTGGGGCCACATTGTGCTGCCTGGGACCACATTGTGCTGCCTGGGGCCCCTGTATGCTGCATTTGGCCCTTGTGTGTAGCCTGGGATCCTGTGTGTAGCCTGGGGCCCTAGTACTGCCTGGGGCCCCTGTATGTTGCCTGGGGCTCCTTTGTGCTACTTGGGGCCCTTGTATGCTGCATGGGGCCCCTGTGTGTAGCCTGGGATCCTGTGTGTAGCCTGGGGCCCCTAGTACTGCCTGGTGCCCCTGTATGTTGCCTGGGGCCACTTTGTGCTGCCTGGGGCCTTGTGCACCGCCTGGGGCCCCGTGCACTGCCTGGGGCCCTTGTATGCTGGCTCGGGCCCCTGTGTGTAGCCTGGGATCCTGTGTGTAGCCTGGGGCCCCTGTATGCTGCCTCGGGCCCCCATGCACTGCCTAGGGCCCCTAACACTGCCTGGGGCCCTAGCACTGCCTGAGGCCCCTTTGTGCAGCCTCAGGCCCCCATGCATTGCTTGGGGCCCTGTGCACGGCTTGGGCCCCTGATCTACAGCTGCTGTGGTATATGGAGGGGTATAATCTGGCCTAGCCCAGTTTATACCCCGGGGTATAGTTTGGGCTAGGCCAGAATATACCCGGGGTATATTCTGGCCCAGGGGGGTATATTCTGGCCTAGCCCAAACTATACCCCGGGGTATAAACTGGGCTAGGCCAGAATATACCCGGGGTATAATCTGGGCTAGGCCACTTTAACCCCGGGTATATTTTGGTCGGGGGGTTAATCTGGCCTGTTACACCGGGAGCTGATAAAATGCTACTTGACCAATTTATAGAGGGCCTCCATTCCCCTTCCCACCGAGGACAGAGCCACGGGATCTAACATCTGTACCGGACACTGCAGCAGCACCTCAGCAGCCGGCCGCGCCAGCGACCTCTGCCATGTCGGCAACTGCTGCTGAGGCCGGGGAATTGATCACCAATGCAGCCCTCAACCAAAAGCTAGATGCCCTGACAGACACTGTGATCTCCATGGCCAAGGTCATCAAGGAACTGCGAGAGTCAAAGCCTGCACCCAAGATCAAGTTGGCGACCAGCAGAGAGGATGTTCCGTGGATGAGGCCCAGGAGATACCCCGCAGCAAGAGGACGACCCAGCGATCGCTGTCAACCAGATGGACAGCCCATTTGCCGACGTTGCCAGAAACCAGGCCATCTTGCTCGTGAGTGTCCTTTAAACGACGATTCCCTGGGCAGGCGGGCCGCTCCCCAGGCATGAACACTCAAGGCCCCTCAACCTGGTATGACAAATTCGTGGGAGGAAAGCCCGTGATCCCTATTGTGTTGGATGGCATTCCCTTCAGTGCCTTGCTGGATACCGGGTCCCAAATAACATCCATCCCACATGTTCTATATAAAAGGTACTGGGCTGATTCAGACATTACTAGTGCGCCAGATGACTTTAACTTTGATGTATGAGCTAGTAATGGACAGGTAATACCAAAGGTCGGATTTAGAGAGATGAATATTCAGGTTGGGAAGGTAGAATTGCAGAACCAGGGTGTTATAATCATAGATGTTAACCGGCGAGAACATGAACCCGTGATGCTGCTAGGAATGAATGTAATTGAGAAATGTTTTTCTGAAGTGTTAAGTGTTTTGCAGCAAATCGCCGAGACTGTCGGAACTGGACAACAGAGGCTTCTGCACAAAGGGATCAAAGCATTGATGTTGAAGCAACAGGTAGAAATCTCCGGAGGTGAGATCGTCAGTGTACGAGTAAGTGATCCAATACCCATTGTAATTCCTCCCAAAACTGAAATGTCGGTCTGGTGTAGGGCCGCAATAGGCATTAAAGGGCAAGACTATCAGGCCCTGGTAGAACCTGTGTACTCTGACAGTAGACCGACCATACTCACTGCTAGAGGAGTAGTTGACGTACACAGAGGAAGAGTGCCATTACGCCTATTGAACTGCGGAGAAGATGAGGTCACATTACCTAAGTATGCTACCATGGCTAAGTTGTATACGGTTGATAACAATACCATCACAGCCGCCGAGCCCTTGAACCCGTCATGTCAGGCGGATGACAATGGCTCAGAGGAGAAGCTGAAGGATTGGTGCCAAAAGTTGCATGTAGGTACCAGTTCTACACCTGCCCGTCAAAGCATGGAGTATACCGGGTAGTGAAGGAATATGAATAAATATTCAGTAAACACCCGTTAGACTTTGGGCAGATTAAAGGGGTAGAGCACACTATACCCACAGGTAACCATCAGCCTATAAAAGAGAGGTATAGACCCTAACCACCCGCTCACTACCAAACCACCAAAGACATGCTCAGAGAAATGAAATCTGCAGGGGTAATAAGAGACAGTTGTAGCCCCTGGGCAGCACCTCTAGTGTTAGTTAAAAAGGACAGGACCATGAGAATGTGCGTAGATTACCGGCAGATTAATCGCATCACACATAAGGACACATACCCATTACCTAGGATTGAGGAGTCATTAGCTGCATTAAAATCTGCTAACTACTTTTCCACCCTTGATCTGACTAGTGGGTACTGGCAGGTTCCTGTGGCCGAGGCCGACAAGGAGGAGACAGCGTTTACTACGCCGATGGGCCTCTGTGAGTTTAATTGTATGCCGTTCGGACTCTGCAACGCACCCGGGATCTTCCAACGTCTGATGGAGAGCTGCCTAGGACACAAGAGCTTTGAAACTGTCCTCCTGTACCTAGATGACGTCATAGTCTGCTCCAAGACGTATGAGCAACATCTACAAGACCTGGCAGAAGTGTTCGAAGCTTTGTCCAAATATGGCATGAAGATGAAGCCATCCAAGTGTCACCTTCTCAAACCAAAGGTACAGTACCTGGGACACGTCGTGAGTTCAGAGGGAGTAGCACCGGATCCTGATAAAGTCACCGTGGTAAGGGATTGGCCAAGACCTACGAACGTGAAAGAAATTAGGCAATTCCTGGGCCTGGTAGGCTATTATAGAAGATTTATCAGAGGGTTCACGAAGCTAGCAGCTCCCCTACATTCTGGTGGGACAGTCAAAAAAGTCTTCATCCTGTAATTTCCTTGTACGGTGGGATGAGGAAAGAGAAGATTCCTTCAACAAGCTGAAACGTGCACTGACGGGAGAAGAGATCCTGGCATACCCTGATTACCATCAACCCTTCATTCTATACACGGATGCCAGCAACGTGGGACTGGGAGCAGTATTGTCACAGAAGCAAGGAGGCAAAGTGAGAGTTATTGCCTTTGCAAGTAGGAAGCTCCGGCCTACAGAAAGAAATCCCGAGAACTACAGCTCCTTCAAGTTAGAGCTACTGGCAGTAGTTTGGGCTGTTACTGAACGCTTTAAACATTACTTGGCAGGTGCAGTCCTCGGAGGTTCTGCAGCAGCGGCGGCCCCTTACTGGCCGCATATAGTGGGTGGCATCACGATAGACTATTCTCCCCTGTAAATACACCCTTTTATTTTCCAGGGCCTGGGACACGGTCCGGACCAGGACCACCCGTGACTTCCCCCGTAGCAGACACGGTCCGGTACCGAGTACCCTCGTCCCAGTGGGCTCGACATATACCCAGCTCTGCCACATGTACAATGCATACACGTACAAACACACACAGCTCTGCTACATGCACATACAAAACACACACACATCTCTGCTACATGCACATACATATACACAAATACAAATACACACACATATACACAGAGACATACAGACACACATACATAATCAGACACACACACATACACACAGATGCATACACATACACATACTGTATATTACCACATTCAGATTATCTTGATCCGTGCAGAGCAGGAGCTGCATGGAGGCTGCATGGAGGCTGCAAAAGTTAAGCAGTTTCTTCTAGGACCTTGATTTCAGTCATGTGATCAGTCATATGACTGGAACTGGCAGATCCTTCTGCCTCCATTTAGCTCCCAGTTAGCTTGTTCTCCTGCAGTGTACCGATCACATAGATCAGTGCAGAGCAGGAGAGGAGAGAGGGAGTGTGAGCATGGCTCCTCTGCTTCCGCTCACACACAGCTGTGGGCCCTTTCATTTCTTCAGGGCCCCGGCATATGCCCGGGTATGCCGGGTGCTGGCACCAGGCATGGTCACAACTACAAGTTTATTGTTTTGTTTCTCCCACTGAGAGCAATCAACATGTTTTCAACTGGCTAACACAGTACTAAACCTTTTTACATTCTGTGTGATAATGCAGTGAACATATGATTGTCTTGTAAGGGCCATGTATTGGCCAAAGGTGGAAGGCTGCACCCCAAGCTGTGTCTCGCCATGATGAGGTTTTTAATAATAATATTGGTATTCATTGTGGGTGGGGCTTAACTAATAAAAGAGCTTGTAGTGTGCAGGTGAGAGTCCCAAAATAGTGATAGACCGTTGAAACCTTATCCCACTCCCAATTAATTGGACCCTTCAGGTCGTATCCGGGAATCAGGACTAGAAATGGTATGGGAACCATTAACTAGAAGCACATCTCCTGATGCTGGCCCCTGCCCCCTTACTTCCGGCAGGGCCCCGGATTACAGCTGGTCTCTGGTATTTGTGCTGCAAGTCTGATCCTTGCACTACATTTGTGTACCCGGGAGTTTTATCTAAATCCCACCAAAATGTGATTCAGATATGTCCTTGAAGAAGCCATTGAATTGAACAAACTTTGAATCTTTGGGCTCCATTAACCTTTTTTCGGGGGTGTCGATAATTTCAGACAGCACAATCCAGTTTTTCATGATTCAGTTGGAAGCTTTGTGTAAAGATTTGAATGCACGACTGAGTGTGGTGTGAATGGATCCTATATCCTTCACCACCCTAGGGAACCCCAATTAAGGAGTATGGCTCTTGGGCTGCTGCAAATATGACCACCACAGGGGCAGCTTTGGTTTTCTAGGGCTCTGATGTAATGAATATCTGAGAAGAGCCCTAGAGAAGCAATGACATTAGGCAACCCAGAGGTGTGGCCTCAAGTCAAGTTTAGTGTTGAAGACTTTCTGACTTTTATCTATTGAGTATGAGTACCATAAAAACTGCTGCCTAAGGCTGTACAAGACTTCATGTGTCCAGCAACCATAATGGATGCCCATTTTCAAACTATTCAGTGTTTTTATCGCCCTAGTGGGTCTAAGATACTAGAACCTGCAGTCTTACTCATGTCCCGACCTATCACCACAAATTACTAATGGGGGTGCAGGTAAAGCACCCAGACACCAATGCTGCCACTTACAGGTTTATCGACTGGCTTTGCAGCCCCATAACATGCAAATCTATAGTAGACCCCGACCCCATCCACTTTTTGTATCCTTTTTTATGTGGAGACCCTGCACACGGCACATGACTGGTCCCATCTCTATACGTCTCCCATTAATGGCTGGTCATAATAGGGGAAACTAGTGATGTGAGGAATCCATCGAGATGTTCTCGTCCATCAGAAATCCCATTAAAGAGAACCTGTCGCTTTCCATAAATCTGTATTTTGCTTTGACATTGTGTAAATATGGCTGTTCTGAATCCAGTGGTTCTTTTTGTGTTCCTGCTAGAGATGAGCCACAACCCCGGTGTTCGAATTCGATTCGATTCGTCGAATCGACGGGGTGTTCGACGAATGTTCGTCGAATGCTCGACGAACACCGTCGAACACCCCGGAAAACGAACAAACCGGGCCTGTGGGGCATTTTCACTTCCACAATGTATATACATACATTGTGGAAGTGAAAAAAAGTGAAAGAAAGTGTTAAAAATAAAAAAATAATCAATGCTCACCTGTCCGCGGTCCACCGAAGCCTCCGGCAAGGTCCTGTGCTTCCAGGACCTGTGGTGACGTCATGTTCTCGCGGAACTCCGGTCATGTGACCGGAGTTCGCGCGAGAACATGACGTCGCCACAGGTCCTAGAAGCCGCAGGACCTTGCCGGAGGCTTCGGTGGACCGCGGACAGGTGAGCATAGATTATTTTTTTATTTTTAACACTTTCTTTTTTTTAGGGAATGTTTATTTTGGCTCAAAATGCGGCAGATGCGGTTTTCTGACCGCATCTGCCCCATTTTCGAACCAAAATCGAACATGTTCGAAATTCGCCGAATTGGAACCAAATTGTTCGAATTCGGCGAATGACTCGAATAGCGCCAAAATTGACTGGAATTTGAGATTGGCGAACTATTCGAGTCGAACATCGCTCATCTCTAGTTCCTGCCCCTCTGTCCTTCTTCCTCGTATGTAAATTGTTTTTTTATCCAAGTGTGCTATGAGAAGTGGGATATATCGAGAAAATCCTCCTCACCCCCCAACCTGATGGACAGATGTGTGTACATCTCCTCTGATGGACAGATGTTTGTACATCTCCTCTGATGGACAGATGTGTGTACATCTCCTCTGATGGACAGATGTGTGTACATCTCTTGATGGACAGATGTGTGTACATCTCCTCTGATGGACAGATGTTTGTACATCTCCTCTGATGGACAGATGTGTGTACATCTCCTCTGATGGACAAATATGTGTACATCTCCTCTGATGGAGCCGGCTCTGTGGGTCATTATTACACATATAGGGGTTGTCCAGCACTTCTTCACCAGGCAGTGACTTTGCTCTGGGAGATATCAGTCAGGACATGTATATGATTAACATAAATCGTGTATCTGTCCTATCCTGATAAATAGGTGCATAATTTGGCACTAATCCTCCTACGTTTCTCCTCTTCTTACTATAGCTGGTCTTAATGAATGCGCCATTGTGATCATTCCTGACCCCCCTGTTTTGATGTGACTTGGGACAGGTGACATTATCATGGCCGGACCTATACGATGTGAGTGCCCCCATCATCGAGAATGACCCCCATAGTAACATGACTTGGGACAGGTGACGTTATCATGGCTGGAGTCATGTGACCCGCTCTGTGTACGGCGCCGCCTATAGACCTGGTCCTGCAGCCGCCATGTATATAGATCAGGGCCGGCGTTAGGGGCAGGCAGCCTAGGCATTTGCCTAGGGCCCCCAAGTTTCAGAGGGCCCCCTGGCCCGGCCGGACTATAGCCGGCGCCGCTGCGCGGGAGCGCCGCGGCCGCTTGCAGCGCTCTGCACCGCGCTCCGCCTCCGGCTTCTTCCTGGTGACCGGCGCTGGGCGCAGCCGCAGGCGATGTGTCATCACAGGAACCAGGAAAAAGTTGGAGCGCGGTGCAGAGCGCTGCAAGCGGCAGGGAGTAAGTATCATGATCTCTGTATTCTTTTACAGGGGAGGGGAGGGGCCCCTGTATACAACACCACCAGTGGGGCCCCTGTATACAACACCACCAGTGGGGCCCCTGTATACAACACCACCAGTGGGGCCCCTGTATACAACACCACCAGTGGGGCCCCTGTATACAACACCACCAGTGGGGCCCCTGTATACAACACCACCAGTGGGGCTGCCTGTATACACCACCACTGGGGCTGCCTGTATACATCACCACTGGGGCTGCCTGTATACACCACCACTGGGGCCCTGTATACACCACCACTGACTGGGGCTGCCTGTATACACCACCACTGGGGCTGCCTGTATACACCACCACTGGGGCTGCCTGTATACACCACCACTGGGGCTGCTGTATATACTGCTGGGGCCTGTACATACAACTGGGGAGGCTGCTGTATACCACTGGGGCTGCTGTATATACTGCTGGGGCCTGTATATAGCACTGGGGAGGCTGCTGTATACAACTGGGGCTGCAGTATATAGTGCTGGGGCCTGTATATACAACTGGGGAGGCTGCTGTATACCACTGGGGCTGCTGTATATACTGCTGGGGCCTGTATATACCACTGGGGAGGCTGCTGTAATACTGCTGGGGCCTGTATATAGCACTGGGGAGGCTGCTGGATACCACTGGGGCTGCTGTATATACTACTGGGGCCTGTATATACCACTGGGGCTGCTGTATATACTGTATACAACTGTACGGGTACTATTTTTATTTCATAGTTTGGGGCCCCACTCTCAATCTCGCCTAGGGCCCCACTTGGTCTAAAACCGGCCCTGATATAGATGAGACACTTTATTAGATGCCGGATCAAGTCTGGTTCTAGTTCTGGAGGTTTAAGCGATTGTCACTGTGTAGGGTGAAGTGCAGACAAATAAAACACAAAACACAATATATAATCTCTAATTTTTTTATTTATTTTTTTTGGAATAGCAATAAGCAACATTGTAATGAAAATATTACCGGTCCTTCAGTAAATTAAGAGTCTCGGTGACTTTCAGTTCCGATGGAGACCACAGAACTTGCTGCGGACATTGCGGACCTGATGAGCCACCAGACCCAGAGATCCAGAGGAAGGCGAAGAAAACCCCCGGAGAGTTCTACCACAGGGGGGAAAAAAATGCCTTCCTGACCCCAGTTCTGGCGATCGGATATCTCCCTGGATCATGAGTGACCTACTGCTTATTGAAGTATATCTGTATGTAATTATAAGCTAAGGAGAGCTGACCTGGAAAGGAAAAGACATGCATTCTGCCCCTAGGAGCTCACAATCCAGGATATTGGATGCTTTTATCAATATACAATAAGCATTCACTCCATATGTAATAAAGCATACACACACATACATTAATTCTTATCTATCCAGCTAATTGAATGGAGTAATGGTATCTCTTTCTCATGTACAGTCATGGCCAAAGGTTTTGAGAATGACACCAAAATGATATTTTCACATGATCTGCTGCCCTCTGGTTTTTATTTGTGTTTGTCTGATGTTTATCACATACAGAAATATAATTGCAATCATATTATGAGTACCAAAAGGTTATAATGACAGTTAGAATGAGTTAATGCAGCAAGTCAATATTTGCAGTGTTGACCCTTCTTGTTCAGGACCTCTGCAATTCTCCCTGGCTGCTCTCAATCAACTTCTGGACCAAATCCTGACTGATAGCAGTCCATTCTTGCATAATCAATGCTTGCATTTTGGCAGAATTTGTTGGTTTTTGTTTGTCCACCCGTCTCTTGATGATTGACCACAAGTTCTCAATGGGATTAAGATCTGGGGAGTTTCCAGGCCATGGACCCAAAATCTCTATGTTTTGTTCCCTGAGCCATTTAGTTATCACCTTTGCTTTATGGCAAGGTGCTCCATCATGCTGGAAAAGGCATTGTTGGGCGCCAAACTGCTCTTGTACGGTTGGGAGAAGTTGCTCTTGGAGGACATTCTGGTACCATTCTTTATTCATGGCTGTGTTTTTAGGCAAGACTGTGATTGAGCCGATTCCCTTGGCTGAGAAGCAACCCCACACATGAATGGTTTCAGGATGCTTTACAGTTGGCATGAGACAAGACTGGTGGTAGTGCTCACCTCTTCTTCTCCAAATAAGCTGTTTTCCCGATGTCCTAAACAATCGAAAAGGGGATTCATCAGAGAAAATGACTTTACCCCAGTCCTCAGCAGTCCACTCTCTGTACCTTTTGCAGAATATCAGTCGGTCCCTGATGTTTTTTCTGGAGAGAAGTGGCTTCTTTGCTGCCCTCCTTGAAACCAGGCCTTGCTCAAAGAGTCTCCGCCTCACAGTGCGTGCAGAAGCACTCACACCAGCCTGCTGCCATTCCTGAGCAAGCTCGGCACTGCTGGTAGTCCGATCCTGCAGCTGAAACAGTTTTAAGATACGGTCCTGGCGCTAGCTGGTCTTTCTTGGGCGCCCTGGAGCCTTTTTGACAACAATGGAAGCTCTCTCCTTGCAGTTCTTGACGATGCGATAGATTGTTGACTGAGGTGCAATGATGTTGAAATGTGTTTTGGGGGTTAAAGTTCAGTTTCTAGGCAAATATTGACTTTGCAAGTAATTGCTGTTAAGCTGATCACTCTTTATGACATTCTGGAGTATATGCAAATTGCCATTAGAAAAACTGAAGCAGTAGACTTTGTTGTATAATTCTCAAAACTTTTGGCCATAACTGTACAGCACAATGGAATCAATGGTGCTGTATAAATAAATAATAATAATAATAATGATAATAATAGCTAATAGGATGATGACAGCTGTCCAGACCTGCGTCCCACAAACACACAATAAATTCTGATCACCTTGTTGATACGAGGGTGCTAAACTGAGGGGGGACAGCAGCTGGGACCCTATTTTCAAAGATGATGTCCTCCACCCATCTCTCAAAAAAGCTGTTGGGTCTTCAGCAGAGATGGGTAGTCAAGCTACGCTATCAGACGGTAATCTTTGATGTGATCATCCTATGGTTCAATGCAACATGTGAACATGGCCTTAAACTTAAGCATTCACTCCATCTTTAATAAAGCATACACACACATACATTAATTCTTATCTATCCAGCTAACTGAATGGAGTAATGGTATCCCTTTCTCATGTACAGCACCATGGAATCAATGGTGCTATATAAATAATCATAATGATAATAATAACTAATAGGATGATGACAGCTGTCCATACCTGCGTCCCACCATCACACACACCATCACACATTAAATTCCGATCACCTCATTGATACGAGGGTGCTAAACTGAGGGGGGGCAGCAGCTGGGACCCTATTTTCAAAGATGATGTCCTCCACCCATCTCTCAAAAAAGCTGTTGGGTCTTTAGCAGAGATGGATAGTCGAGCTGCGCTATCAGACGGTCATCTTTGATGTGATCATCCTATGGTTCAATGCAACATGTGAACATGGCCTTAAACTTAAGCATTCACTCCATCTTTAATAAAGCATACACACACATATATTAATTCTTATCTATCCAGCTAATTGAATGGAGTAATGGTATCCCTTTCTCATGTACAGCACCATGAAATTAATGGTGCTGTATAAATAAATAATAATAATAATTATAGTTAATAGGATGACGACAGCTGTCCAGACCTGCGTCTCACCAACACACAGTAAATTTCAATCACCTCATTGATACGATAGAGCTAAACTGAAATGAGGGGGGACTGCAGCTGGGACCCTTTTTTGAAAGATGATGTCCTCCACCCATCTCTGAAAAAAGCTGTTGGGTCTTCAGCAGAGATGGGTAGTCGAGCTGGGCTATCAGACTGTCATCTTTGATGTGATCATCCTATGGTTCAACGCAACATGCAAACATAGCTTTAGACTATGCATTCTCCCCATTTTTAATGACATTTAGTCTTATTTATACAGGTAATTGAATGGAGTAATGGTATCCCTTTCTCATGTACAGCACCATGGAATCAATGGTAGAACCTATTTTCAGAGATGATATCCTCCAACAAACTCTCAAAAAGCTGTTGGGTCAGGACAGATGGGTAGTCAAGCTGGGCATTCAGACGATCAACGCTGTAGATGCTGTGCCATCAGTCCTATGGTACATCATGTGTCCTGGAGGGGAGAGATACTCACCTAGACTTGTCACCTTCGTACTGTCAGGACCTAAAATCAAAGTGATTCAGGTTCAGAACTTTGTCCTTTCTATTCTAATCATGATGTCATAGAATGTCAGTGATGTCATGGAATGCCGGTGATGTCATGGAATGTCGGTGATGTCATCTTGTGATGTCATCAGAATGGTCACTCCTGCTTTATGGATCAAGGGAGAGTTCATTTAATAAATAGGCAAAACCCCTCATGTAATAATCATGAGACACATTTAAAGGGTCCCTTCTATTTTATCCATATTATTTAGTGACCTATGTCCTAAAGGAAAACTCAGGACTCCATACTACCCATTCCTGACAACTCACAGGTCACTCGGTGATGCAACAACAGGGAAAAATTAGCTGACTACAGAGAGTAATAGCAATCACAACTAGATTTGTTACAAAATGCTATAATTTGTCCATGAAACAGGCAAAACTACCCAAAAATGGAGCCATATGGAGTTGTCCCCACCTACAGTATGTGTGTATGTATATGTTTAAATAACATATAGATATGTGGGTACACATACATATGTACATTCAACTTAATAGATCAGACTCTACAAACCGTTATTACATAGTCACCCTCCTAATATAGGGGGTTGTAATACCACGTGTCCTGTAGGGGAAGCTACTTCCCTCAGTAATAACAGCTGATTGTGGGAGGTTTTAGCTGCTATAACACCCCTAATAGTAGAGTGCTCCCTACCTGAACTCATCGCCTTCCAGCTGTCAGTTCCAAGTGGCACAATATGGCTCCGGAGCAGATCTCTGCACACACTATATCAGTTGTGATGTCATTCAGAGTCTATGATGTCATCATAACTGCCTGATACTGTACTAGCTCCAAGATGGTGAAACCACCTCCACACATATGGATCAGTATGCTACATCATAGTTCAGGGCACCTTAATGGCCACTTTACACGCGGCTACATTTCTAGCTTATCCACAGGTAACTTACTGGCTGCAGTGAAATCATGGAGACATGGTTCTATCTTGTTGCTGTGTACAAATGGAATAATGTCTCCATGATTTCACTGCAGCCAGTAAGTTACCTGTGGATAAGCTAGAAATGTAGCCGCGTGTAAAGTGGCCATAAGATATACACAGAGAAGGGTATTAGCAAAAGCTTAGACAGATTGTACCTGATTCCTCAGTCCTGTTTATAGTCCGAGCGTCAGCCCAATGCGCATTTCGGATATTCCTTCATCAAGGGGCCTTTGTATAGAGTTTTATACAACACAGAGGTTTAATAAAGAGCTTGACAGTATTGTTAATAAATATATTTATAGTTGATATTATTTATATCTATTAAGGTACCTTTATACGCTGCTACAGAAGGTTAGAAACAACCGAGTGTCTCACGAGCACGTAGCAATGGTTACAAACGGTACCCGCATCGCCTTTACAAGACGCTACAAGGTGCTCTACAGAAGGTTTAATCTATCTCTGGATGCACCGCCGGGTGCTCAAGTTACCTTCTGTAGAGCACCGTCCCTCATTTACACGCCGCTACAGAAGGTAATATGGGAGGACCTGGTGCAGCAGAGACAACACATAGGTGTGCCAGAGTTGTGGATTACGAGACGCTCGTACGATGATTGGACAAAGCAATAGTATCATGATTGGGCAGCCAGCGCAGGAAGGCTGGCTAATACATGACGCTATAGCAATTGTGTAGTGTGACTGATCAGCTCCTTAAATATGCCGCCCTATGCAGCAACAACCAATCGTAACGCAGGAGCTTCCACCAATGAGCGCTGAAGGGGGGCGGTTTCCCGGAGGCTGTGTCACGCCCCAGGGAGTTAACTAGGTGGCGAAAAAACTTTACCTTACCTTATTTAGACGCCGCTACCATCGGGTTGAAATCAACCTGTTTTAGAGCACTGCTCTGAAACAGGTGCCGCAAGTGACGGGTGGCAACAACCTGATTTACACGCCGCTACCTCAGGTTGATTTGACGGTGCAAGATACATTTGTCTCCGAAACCCGGTTGTTTTCAACCTTCTGTAGCGGCGTGTAAAGGTACCTTAATGTATAATATTTAATCCTGATGTACCTGTATGATTTTTGTGCTATGGGATTATCACCCTTCCTTACCGTTGTACCACTTTTGTCTATTAATAAAACTTGTATTTGCTAATATAATAGTGGACCGAAAATCGTTTTTTTCTCCCCTTGGGAAATTGTGTGTGCGTGTTCAAATGCGATTGGTCCAATTATAATGGGTCCGTTACCTTTTTTTTTTCCCTACCAATAGAATAAATTAATATAAGGTATATAGTGACTTACTATGGTAGTGGAGATGTTTTTGTGGTTTTGTCTAACGATAAAAATTATGGGGCCTAGCCAGCGGCGTACATAGAGATCATGGTGCCCCATCAGAGGCGTACATAGAGATCATGGGGCCCACTCAAGGGCGTGCATAAAAATCATGGGGCCCAGTCAGCGGCATACATAGAGATCATGGTGCCCCATCAGAGGTGTACATAAAGATCATGGGGCCCAGTCAGGGATTGTACATAGAAATCATGGGACCCCGTGAAGTGAAGATCTCACTGCCCCAGTATGGTGCCCTCCAGGTGCCCCCACGGAGTTTGCTTCATACTAAGGCCTGTGATGCCCTGTAGGAGCTCCCTGAGGGCACCATACTGGGGGCAGTAGTAGAGGCAGCATCTCCAGTGTGACATTCACCACACACTACATGCTGCTATAGGACCCCCAGCCAGCAGCATTACACATGGGATGGTGGAGGCTGGAGCACTGTCTGGGACCCTTGGCGCCAGGCTGGTGACTGAAGAGCCCATCTCTTCCGTCAGAATATGACCAGAAACATTTAGTAATACTGGTTCGAGTGCAATTTGAGTTTTTCTCGTATTGCCCTATTGCGATTCTCACACCAGTGTGCCTCCACCCTAAAGCTGAACAGAGTTGTCTAGGTAGAGGTAGTGGCCCCTTCTAGGTACTGCAGATCTGTCCTTATTCATCTGAAAAGGTGAGGAGGTGAGGATGTGTAATACCCAGCAGCAGCCACTACACAGTTGATGGCGCTGTGCTGCTTAGATCTGTAGAGGTGCTGGGCACCAGAGGCCCGATGTAGTCAGCAGTGAGGCAAGGCCAAGGTGCGGCGCAAACCTAACACAGCAGCTCCTGATCCAGCTGGCTCCTCGGTACAACAGTTTAGTTCTTTGGTATCGGTTTATTAAAGGACAAATCACAGAGTCAATAAACAATTTTAAGGCTTCTTTACTATAACTGTTGAATGTGTGAGTTGGGGGTGGGCTTTTACATTGACACATTTGGCTGCAGGCTGCTCCCCTCAGCCTGTTACCTTCATACTCAAGTCCTTAAAGGGAACCAACCACCCCAAATGACCCCCCTTGCCTGTTAATATGTGTCCCTACACCCAGCACACACATTTGGGGCAATCGTTTTTGCTAAAAAAACTGTTTAGTAGAAGCTAAGATATAGCTTTATGAAGTTTAATAAATCAAGACGGATGGGTGTTACCTAGCTTTGTCCACGTGCAGTGTTCGTGCCTGTGAGCCTCCTCTCCCCCCTCCCCTCTCACTTTCTAAGAGCCTGGCCGCGTCATGAAAGGGGCGGGGCTAAATCGCGAGGAGCCCCGACCCCTTTCATGACGCGATTTAGCCACACCCCTTTCATGACGCGGCCAGGCTCTTAGAAAGTGAGAGGGGAGGGGGGAGAGAGAGGCTCACAGGCACGAACACTGCACGTGGACAAAGGTAGGTAACACCCATCCGTCTCAATTTATTAAACTTTATAAACATATATCTTAGCTTCTACTAAACAGTTTTTTTAGCAAAAATGATTGCCCCATATGTGTCTGCAGGGTGTAGGGACACATATTAACAGGCAAGGGGGGGTCATTTGGGGTGGTTGGTTCCCTTTAAGCATCATTGATGCACACCATGAATTCAAAGAGTCTTTTGGTCAATTCTATCCCTACCCCAATTATGGGGATAAATCCATAGGACCAACAGGGAACCGTCAGACAGTATTCCTACACTGCGCTCACAATGGAGATCCATCTATCTTCAGACCACTGCTTGGGGTCCATCAAACCGACACCGGAGAGGACAGCCACTGTTTGGGTATCTGCCAGGGGCAGGTGTCAATCATCAACACTGAGGAAACATGCTTGGCTGAGGTTTTGTCCCATGATCTAAATCAGAGGTTCCCAACTCCAGTCCTCAAGGCACGCCAACAGTGCAGGTTTTAAGGATTTCCTTAGAAATTGGAATCATCCCCAGTGCAGGTGATTCAATTATCACCTGTGCAATACTAAGGAAATCCTGAAAACCTGCACTGTTGGTGTGCCTTGAGGACTGGAGTTGGGAACCTCTGATCTAAATGATGCAAATACAAGAGGGGTGGGGACAAGAGTCGCAACAGTGCCCTATCACTAGAGACACTAAGATATGAAGGTGGTGCTGTGGATCCACTCACCTGGTTCAGTTGTGGTACCCACAACTGGTTTGAAGAGCATCAACAAGCAATTGCTGCAGGACCTCCACAGACCACTCGCACGTGGTAACGTCCAGAGAAAAGTTCCCAACTTTTCTCATGATCTAAATGATGGGCTGTATTCTGGGGTAAACTTTAGGGCCTGAACAATTTAAAGGGGGGCTTAGATTCCGGATACTATCTCCTACTGGGGAACTTTCCTCTCGTCTTACATGATACAACTAGTGATGGGCGAATCCTAAATTACTCGGAATCGCTTGACTCTAGCGAGTCCGAGCACAGGACTCGCTATTCGTTGCGAGTCTAGCGAGTCCAATGTTAATGAATGGGGAAGCGAGTAATAGCGAGTAGTGTGCGATTTACAAATCACAGATGTGTCTCGGAAGCTTCAGCCTGAAGCAATCCTAGTTTTGTCATTTATTTGCATTGGACTCGTTTACTTTGCAACTGTAATCGCTGGGAAACTCGCACAGATAAGAGTCCTCTCTGCTCTGTGTGCTGGCTGTCACAGCTCCAGGGTCCTAGAGCCTGCCTGCTGCCTGATGTAGCAGAGCTGAGATTGTTTTCAGTCTGCTCATTCCCTGTGCATAGACATCTATATCTATGCACAGGGAATGTAGCAGAGAGGACATCGCGTTTTGGACTACGTCGGACGGAAGAGGATTTTTTTTCATTAAAGATGGAGTCCCTAATGGCTTTTTTTTTTATTTCTAATAAAAAATTTCTCTCTGTTGTGTTTTTTTTAAAACAATTTAATAGAAATTCATGGCGGTCATGTCTAATATTGGCGTGACCGCCATAAATTTCGGGCTTAGGGCCAGCTGATAATACAAAGCTGGCCCTAACCTCTTTATTACCCAGCGTGCCACCGCTACCAGGGCCGCTGGAAGAGCGGGGTTCAGCGCCAGAGGATGGCGCTTCAATGAACGCGCCATCTTCTGGGGCAGCTGCGGGCTGCAATTTGCAGCGGGGGGTGCCCAGAAAGCTTGGGCATCCCTGCGCTGCGGATTCCAGCCCCCAGCTGCTTAGCTGTACCTGGCTAGACATAGAAATTGCGCGGAGCCCCACGCATTTTTTTTTAATTATTTCATGAAATTCTGAGATTCTGACTCTGACTCTGAGACTCTGACTCTGAGACTCTGACTCTGACTCTGAGACTCTGACTCTGAGACTCTGAGACTCTGACTCTGACTCTGACTCTGAGACTCTGACTCTGGCTCTGAGACTCTGACTCTGACTCTGAGACTCTGACTCTGGCTCTGAGACTCTGACTCTGACTCTGAGACTCTGACTCTGAGACTCTGACTCTGACTCTGACTCTGAAACTCTGACTCTGAGACTCTGACTCTGAGACTCTGACTCTGAGACTCTGACTCTGAGATTCTGACTCTGACTCTGAGACTCTGACTCTGAGACTCTGATTCTGAGACTCTGACTCTGAGACTCTGACTCTGAGACTCTGAGACTCTGACTCTGACTCTGAGACTCTGACTCTGAGACTCTGACTCTGACTCTGAGATTCTGACTCTGAGACTCTGACTCTGAGACTCTGACTCTGAGACTCTGACTCTGACTCTGAGACTCTGACTCTGAGACTCTGACTCTGAGTCAGACTCTGAGACTCTGACTCAGACTCTGACTCTGAGACTCTGACTCTGAGTCAGACTCTGACTCTGACTCTGAGACTCTGGCTCTGAGACTCTGAGACTCTGACTCTGAGACTCTGACTCTGAGACTCTGACTCTGACTCTGAGACTCTGACTCTGACTCTGAGACTCTGACTCTGAGACTCTGACTCTGACTCTGAGACTCTGACTCTGATACTCTGACTCTGAGACTCTGACTCTGAGACTCTGACTCTGACTCTGAGACTCTGACTCTGACTCTGAGACTCTGACTCTGAAACTCTGACTCTGATTCTGAGACTCTGACTCTGAGACTCTGACTCTGACTCTGAGATTCTGACTCTGACTCTGAGACTCTGACTCTGAGACTCTGACTCTGAGACTCTGACTCTGAGACTCTGAGTCAGACTCTGAGACTCTGACTCTGAGACTCTGACTCTGAGTCAGACTCTGACTCTGAGACTCTGACTCTGAAATTCATGAAATAATAAAAAAAATGCGTGGGGCTCCGCGCAATTTCTATGTCTAGCCAGGTACAGCTAAGCAGCTGGGGGCTGGAATCCGCAGCGCAGGGATGCCCAAGCTTTCTGGGCACCCCCCGCTGCAAATTGCAGCCCGCAGCCGCCCCAGAAGATGGCGCGTTCATTGAAGCGCCATCCTCTGGCGCTGAACCCCGCTCTTCCAGCGGCCCTGGTGGTGGTGGCACGCTGGGTAATAAAGGGGTTAATACCAGCTTTGTTATACAAGCTGGTATTAAGCCCGAGATTCTTAATGTCAGGCCACGTTTGACCCAGCCACTAAGAATCTCCAATAAAGGGTTAAAAAAACACAGAAAATTTTTTATTTGAAATAAAAAAAAAAGTCATTAGGGACTCCATCTTTAATTAAAAAAATCCTCTTCCGTCCGACGTAGTCCAAAACGCGATGTCCTCTCTGCTACATCCCCTGTGCATAGATATAGATGTCTATGCACAGGGAATGAGCAGACTGAGAACAATCTCAGCTCTGCTACATCATCTCTGTGAGCAGGCGGGCTCTAGGACCCTGGAGCTGCACAGAGAAGACAGCTGGACTCGGCTCGCAATGTAACAGCAGTTACTTGCGAGTTTCCCTGCTATCACTGGCACAGTAGCCGAGTCTAATGCAAACAATGGCAATCCTAGTTTTGTCAGCATTTGCAATTGATTTGCATTGGACTCGTGCGAGTAAACGCTGGGAAACTCGCCGAGTACCGAGTCCTGCGAGTCCCTTACTACTCGCCGAGTAACGAGTCCTAGCGAGTAGATTCGACCATCCCTAGATACAACCCCTTTTATTGACTATGCCCCATCCACAAGCAACACCCACTATCAATAACCTTGTTTGGCTAATGGGGTTCAGGGAGCAGCATCTGCCTTTAACCAGAAGAGGGCCATGTATACACTATGGAATATGCAGTTTCTTAATGCAGACGCAAAACATAAGTTATCTCTTGAGTGATAACAACACCTCTGGCCTTCCTAAAGCTCCATGACTACTCTGCATTAGCTTCGGCTAAGTTAGAACAGCTGAGGGGTGCCGGATGATGAACCTCTACCAATCTGATATTGATCACCTATCTTAAGAATCAGTATTGATGCAAAAGTGGAAAACTATCACTTTAAGGGTACCTTTACATGCGGCAAATTTTCTAGGAATTTCACTGGCAACTTACTGGTTGCAGTGAAATCATGGACACATTGTTCTATCTTGTTGCTGTGTACAAATGGAACAATGTAAGTTGCCAGTGAAATTCCTAGAAAAGTTGCCGCGTGTAAAGGTACCTTAAAGGAGTTGTACAGGATTGGAAAAACATGGCTGCTTTGTTCCATAGACAGTGCCACACCAGTCCAAAGGCTCTTTGTGATATTGTATTTATGTCCTGTTTTTGGGAGAAAGCAAGCATGTCTTTTTAAGGGTCCATTCACATAATGTATTTTTAGGTGGGATTTACGCAGGCTTCATCTAGGAAATATCATGAAAATAATCCAAAGAATCTGCCTATTCATTTCTAGAAGACGGATCTGTATGGATCCGTGAAAAAAAAAACAGATCTGTGAAACAGATCCAATTTGTTGTTCTGAGCATGCTCAGAAGCAAGGTACAGCTCCTCCCACCCCTATCTCTCCTAACTGATGATGGATCCATTAAAAAAAGGTCCATGGACATTCGTTGGCATCCATCTGCACAGATCCGTGCCTGTCCATGTGTTTCATTAAAATTCAAGGATAGATACGGATTTGCAAATAGTCAGTGTGAAAGCAGCCTAAAGCGGCCGTCACACGCTACGATATCTTGAAAGATATCGCTTGAACGCGCCAGATTTAACATCGCTTGAACGATGTCTGTGCGTGTGACGGCAGGATACGACGAGCGAGAATTGATGAAATCGCAAAATCGAGATCTGAGCTCCGGAGCTCAGATCTTGCGATGAACGATTTCACGATCTGTCTCATCGTGGTGTATAACACCACGATGAACAATCTCCCAGCGGCAGAGCCTATGCTGGGAGATGGTAACTATGGTACACGTCGGGTTACTAAGCGACGCGCGGCGCCTAGTAACCCGATGTGTACCATAGTAACCAGCGATCTCGCTGGTCCACATCGCTGGTGAGTCTGTCTGTGTGACATCTCACCAGCGATGTGAGCGATATTGTAAGCGATCGCGCGTGCACGTGATCGCTTACAATATCGCTAGCGATATCGTAGCGTGTGACGTCCGCTTAAGCTACACACACAGATCTGAACAATGAGGGCCACTTTACACACACCAACTTATCTGTCCAACTTCTTACCAACTTACTGGTTGCAGTGAAATCCTGGACACATTGCTCCATTTTGTGGCTGTGTACAAATGGAACAATGTGTCCATGATTTCACTGCAACCAGTAAGTTGTTCAGAAGTTGGACAGATAAGTTGGTGTGTGTAAAGTGGCCATTAAGCTAGGGTCACATTTGTTAATAGAATTGCGTTCACTACATCCAGATCCGGATGTGGTGGACCCAATTGGTTTCCCACACATTTTGCAAGCAAAATGTGTAGCAGAAGCCGCAATCCGGTAACTGGATTGCTCCGGATGTGTAATCCGGAGCAATCCGGTTACCGTACAGTTTGCTCATCCTGCTGTCGCAGGTATGAGCAAAGTGTTTAAACTGTAATAAAAGCTTAAATATTAATAATAATTCTGCCCATCATGTCTCTACGGGGTGCCAACCCCCCTAGAGACATGCTACCCACTCAGGTGGGCATGTCGTGGGTTTATTACTCCTGTACAGTAAGCCGACTCCTGGCGGCTCTGTACAATTTTCTGAATGAAGCCGCCTGCTCCTCTGACAGCAGTGTGCTGTACGTATAGTATGTGTGCTGTCTGAGGTCCTGTAGGCTTTTACAGTAGATCTATAGCGCTGCGCTGCCCATAGATCTACTGTAAATGCGTACAGGACCTCGGACAGCGCACATGCTATACGTACATTACGTATAATATGCGCACCGCTATCAGAGGAGCAGACTGCTTCATTCAGAAAATTGTACAGAGCCGCCAGGAGCTGGCTTACTGTACAGGAGTAATTAACCCATTACATGCCCACCTGAGTGGATAGCATGTCTCTAGGGGGGTGGGCACCCCTTAGAGACATGATGGGCACAGTTATTATTAATATTTAAGCTGTTTTAACAGCTTCAACACTTAGCTTATCCCGGCGGCAGCCGGGATAAGCAAAGTATACGGTACCGCATTGCTCAGGATTACACATCTTGAGCAATCCGGTTACCGCATTGCGGGGCTTAGAACCACTCCGAAAACTGCAGCCTGCATGATTTTTCATGCAGGCTGCAGAGCCGGATGCGGTAACCGGATTGCATGTAATGCAATCCGGTTTTTATAATGGGCTCCTATGAGGAGCGTTTCCTGCTCCGGTTTTGAGCTTTTTGAAAGCTCAAAACCGGATCAGGATTTGAAATTAAAAACGCAAGTGTGACCTTAGCCTTACTGAACAAAATTGTTGGAGTTTGAGGTGCCAAATGAACATTGCCAAATTTGAAATTGGCGAACATGTTCGAGCAAAGTTTGCTCAACTCTGTTCAAAAGTACAACTCGTCCCACAAAAGACAAACCCTCATATATAGGGAAGATGATGTCTCCAAGAAGTCACATCCATCCCTTGGGATCCCACTGAGACAGCAGCGCGGTCCGTGACACACCATCTTCCCTATATATGAACATTTTTCCACGTACGAGTGGCTGGTGGAGGTCCTGCAGCAGCTTTAAACTGAAGGTTTATAAACCAGTTGTGGGTCACACAACTGGACCAGGTGAGTGTACACCTATTGATATACTCATTGTGTCACTAGTGATAGGGCACTATTGCCCCCTTTTTGTATTTATACAGCAAAAGTACAACTCATCCTACAAAAGACAAACCCTCATATGGCTATAATGACAGAAAAATAAAAAAGTTATGGAAGAAGGCTAGAGAAAAACAAAAAACAGAAAATGGAAAATCACCTGGGGGTAAAGGGGTGAAGATAACAAAGTCTATACTCACCTTCTGTTCTGCCGCCATTCCAGGGCTGTCAGTAACTGTGACTCGGGGCTCATGTGAAATTCTGACGTCACACGCATTTTCTTCTCTTTGTTTTCGGACATAAGAGAAATCAATAGAAAGTGAACGGCAGCTGCAACTGTGGTGCCCCACTAAGAGTGCGTCACAAAAGGGTACTGCACCCCTGACTGAAGGTGTTGTACACTTTATTTTGGTAATGGGTAGAATAAGTCTGAAGCTCCAGCACCACATACAAACACTTAGTGTTAGAGGACCAATTAGACACCCGTTACTAGGGTAAGCGGTCCTGGTGGGAGGAGAGGCTAGGTAATAAAGCAGTGGGGAAAGCAGCAAGGAGTTAGAACAGCAGGAACAAGAGTGTGAAGAGTTCAGTCAGAAGGGAGCTGCAAAAGATCAGAACAGCAGATGAAGCACAGCTGGAAAGCTACAGAACAGCAAAGAGAAGCTAACGGGGAGGGCACCTCAACCTGGTGACCCAGAAGAGAAAGGGGCCAAGAATAGAACAGGTAAACGAATGCCCTAGCCAGAGGTGTATCTAGGTTCTCTGGCATCCGGGGAAGACTTCAGTTTGGCGCCCCCCCCCCCCCACAAGCGGTCTGAGTAGTCGTCATGTGACCGATCATTCATATACGATTTGCACACTTACAGTCAAGTGTCGACGAGCTGCAAAACCTAATTCTCTCAATGTTCAATGAAAAACAAAGTATATTACATGCGGTTAGGACTGGGCTACAGGGCTTAGTGTTTGAATGAAAGGGCTCGTCCAGGTGTGAGATGAGTCTGTAGTCCCTCTACGTGACTGAGGGTCTCGGAATTCTCGCAGTGCGTGGTCTGCACACTGTCAGGATTCTCTTGTGTTAATAGAAGATTGGACGATCATGTGAGCACATGAATGCAATTCTTCATTCTTCGTTCAGTTCATTTTCATTGATTGAGACCTCGCATGTCTAGTCAGTACGTGACTGCATGTATGTAAATCGCATACTTAAGTTTCATGACTTCTCACCTCCAGTAGCAGAGAATCCTGACAGTGAGCAGTGTGCGCTCTGTGAGAATTCAGAAGTCTACAGTCACATAGAGGGACACATGGATAAACTTATCACAAATGTGGGACAGCCCCTTTACTACTTCTAACAAATAAAAACATAGAACCCTTAAATTGTGAGGGCACAACACTTAATGGCTTAAATTTACGAACAGACCTATCATACTTTTACTAAAAAGGATAATAAAAATAAACCTTACTAAAATCCATATAACAACAAAAGTTTAACTCCCATAAAGAAACAAAGTGTATGGGGATTTTGATAGAAGTATACATGGATATATATGAAAATGAAAAATAAAATAAAAGAAAAAATGTAATTCATGGGTATTTAACCTGTAGCCCAACACAAATGTAACTGTGTAACTAAAGCAGATTGGCTCCTATTAGTGATGAGCGAGTACTAAAATGCTCGGGTGCTCGAAGCTCGGGCTGAGCATCCCGAGATACTCGTGTACTCGGCCCGAGTACCGAGCCCAATGTTATCCTATGGGAGACACGAGTATTTTTATAAAATGACTGCCGGCAGCATGGAAAAACCCTAAAAATGTCACAAAAGTCTCAGAAGAGTGCTGAAATGACATGGGAACACCATGGGGAAGACCCTGGAAGCATTTCTCACTCAAAAGTCACAGCTGTGAACAATCTTGTCCGAGTTTCACGCCAATTTTACAGAGTCACCAGAAAACCTTCCAAAATGATACCAAAATTAATATTTAGGGTGGAAATGTTAAGGGCACATACCCAATAGTGAGATACAGCTGGCGTATGTTACTTTTTGTGATTACATGAAAGATTTTACGTGAAAACATTGTGCGGCACTCCGATGTCCCTGAGAAGAGACGCACATGAAGCCCTGTCTTGAAATAATGTGCCCATTTTGTGGAACTGGGTCTATTGTAGTATTTTCCTTTGCCAGGGCAGTCCAAAATTGGGAGGTTCACCAATGCCCCTGGATAGAGACGTGCATGAGGGCCTGTAAACCTGAAGTGGGTGTATAGTAGTATAGCCCTTTGGCCAGGGCAGCCAAAAATTGGGAGGTTCAACAATGACCCATGCATACAGACATGTAGTAGGGCCTGTAACCCTCAAGTGGGTGTATTGTAGTATAGCCCTTTGGCAGGGCAGCCAAAAATTGGGAGGTTCAACAATGACCCATGCATACAGACATGTAGTAGGGCCTGTAACCCTCAAGTGGGTGTATTGTAGTATAGCCCTTTGGCAGGGCAGCCAAAAATTGGTAGGCTCCACATTGTCCCAGGATAGAGACGTGCAGGAGGGCCTGTAACCCTCAAGTGGGTGTATTGTAGTATAGCCCTTTGGCCAGGGCAGCCAAAAATTGGGAGGTTCAACAATGACCCATGCATACAGACATGTAGTGGGGCCTGTAACCCCCAAGTGGGTGTATTGTAGTATAGCCCTTTGGCCAGCGCAGCCAAAAATTGGGAGGTTCAACAATGACCCATGCATACAGACATGTAGTAAGGCCTGTAACCCTCAAGTGGGTGTATTGTAGTATAGCCCTTTGGCAGGGCAGCCAAAAATTGGGAAGTTCAACAATGACCCATGCATACAGACATGTAGTAGGGCCTGTAACCCTCAAGTGGGTGTATTGTAGTATAGCCCTTTGGCAGGGCAGCCAAAAATTGGGAGGCTCCACATTGTCCCAGGATAGAGACGTGCAGGAGGGCCTGTAACCCCCAAGTGGGTGTATTGTAGTATAGCCCTTTGGCCAGCGCAGCCAAAAATTGGGAGGTTCAACAATGACCCATGCATACAGACATGTAGTAAGGCCTGTAACCCTCAAGTGGGTGTATTGTAGTATAGCCCTTTGGCAGGGCAGCCAAAAATTGGGAAGTTCAACAATGACCCATGCATACAGACATGTAGTAGGGCCTGTAACCCTCAAGTGGGTGTATTGTAGTATAGCCCTTTGGCAGGGCAGCCAAAAATTGGGAGGCTCCACATTGTCCCAGGATAGAGACGTGCAGGAGGGCCTGTAAACCTCAAGTGGGTGTATTGTAGTATAGCCCTTTGGCCAGGGCAGCCAAAAATTGGGAGGTTCAACAATGACCCATGCATACAGACATGTAGAGGGCCTGTAACCCTCAAGTGGGTGTATTGTAGTATAGCCCTTTGGCAGGGCAGCCAAAAATTGGGAGGTTCAACAATGACCCATGCATACAGACATGTAGTAGGGCCTGTAACCCTCAAGTGGGTGTATTGTAGTATAGCCCTTTGGCAGGGCAGCCAAAAATTGGGAGGTTCAACAATGACCCATGCATACATACATGTAGTAGGGCCTGTAACCCTCAAGTGGGTGTATTGTAGTATAGCCCTTTGGCAGGGCAGCCAAAAATTGGGAGGTTCAACAATGACCCATGCATACATACATGTACTAGGGCCTGTAACCCTCAAGTGGGTGTATTGTAGTATAGCCCTTTGGCAGGGCAGCCAAAAATTGGGAGGCTCCACATTGTCCCAGGATAGAGACGTGCTGGAGGGCCTGTAAACCTCAAGTGGGTGTATTGTAGTATAGCCCTTTGGCCAGAGCAGCCAAAAATTGGAAGGTTCAACGATGACCCATGCATACAGACATGTAGTAGGGCCTGTAACCCTCAAGTGGGTATATTGTAGTATAGCCCTTTGGCAGGGCAGCCAAAAATTGGGAGGCTCCACATTGTCCCTGGATAGAGACGTGCATGAGGGCCTCAAAACATTTTTCCCATTGAAAAGGAGCGGGTATCCTGTCGTTGTAATGGCCATTCAAAAAGAATGGGCGTAAAAATTTACCACTGGGGGGTATACCTGAAACAACAGCCTAACTATTGTAACGGTCATCATGGTGGCACATGAGGAGAAGGAGAAGCAGTCCAGCGATTAGCCAAGGAAGAGGAAGAAGACGTGGTGTATGATCCAGTAGCTGACCCAACCTGGCAGGAGGATATGCAGAGCGAGGACAGCAGTGCACAGGGGGAGGGAGGCTTAGCATCCCAACAGGCAGTACGAAGCAGGGTCGGGTCCGCAGGCAGAAGGCAGGCAACCGTTCCCCGGAACAATAACACGACACAAGGTGCCTGTGCAAATGTTAGGTGTTCCCGAGTCTGGCAGTTTTTTAAGTTGGCTCCAGATGACTCTAAAAAGGCCATTTGCAACACCTGCCATGCCAGCAGCAGCAGGGGTACGAAAACTAGCAGCCTGACCACCACCAGCATTATGAGGCACATGTCAGCCAAGCACCCGACTTTGTGGGAAGTACAACAGAGTCGAGGAGCGGTGCTTGCTGATGTCACTGCTACGTCTTCGCGTGTTGTGCGTGCGAGCCAATCCCCTGTACATGCTGGCCGCGAACAAGCCTCCGGCCCTGCACCTGAAGTTGCCCACGCACAAATAACCCCACCATCAAGCACGTCCTTGTCCCAGCGCAGCGTTCAATTATCCATTCAGCAAACCTTTGAACGCAGGCGCAAATACGCTGCCAACACCCCACATGCCACAGTCCTGAATTATCACATTTCGCGACTCATAGCGATAGAAATGTTGCCTTTCCGGCTGGTGGAGACGGAAGCATTCCGTGACCTGATGGCGGCTGCTGTCCCACGTTACTCGGTCCCCAGCCGCCACTATTTCTCCAGATGTGCCGTCCCCGCATTGCATAACCACGTGTCCAACAGCATCACAAGTGCCCTGAATAACTGTCACGGTCGCGCTCGCGACCCATGAGGTAAGGGTAATGTGGACCCACTGGACCACAGGGGGGACCCAGGCCTGCCCAGACTAGGGAAGAACAGCAACCGGGTTCTGTGGCAGCTGAGCATGTGGGCTAGGTGGTAACCTGCAGGACAAGACAACACCGCACACTTCAGGTATAGCAAAAAGTAACGTTTACTGAACAAGAACACACATCAAGGACACGGAACATCATGGACACGGAACATCACGGACACCAGGCGTGAACGTCAGGGTCATTTCGGACACCAGGCGGGAACCTCAGGGTCATCTCGGACACCAGGCGGGAACCTCAGGGTCATCTCGGACACCAGGCGGGAACCTCAGGGTCATCTCGGACACCAGGCGGGAACCTCAGGGTCATCTCGGACACCAGGCGGGAACCTCAGGGTCATCTCGGACACCAGGCGGGAACCTCAGGGTCATCTCGGACACCAGGCGGGAACCTCAGGGTCATCTCGGACACCAGGCGGGAACCTCAGGGTCATCTCGGACACCAGGCGGGAACCTCAGGGTCATCTCGGACACCAGGCGGGAACCTCAGGGTCATCTCGGACACCAGGCGGGAACCTCAGGGTCATCTCGGACACCAGGCGGGAACCTCAGGGTCATCTCGGACACCAGGCGGGAACCTCAGGGTCATCTCGGACACCAGGCGGGAACCTCAGGGTCATCTCGGACACCAGGCGGGAACCTCAGGGTCATCTCGGACACCAGGCGGGAACCTCAGGGTCATCTCGGACACCAGGCGGGAACCTCGGGGTCATCTCGGACACCAGGCGGGAACCTCGGGGTCATCTCGGACACAAGGCAAGACATCGGGGTCATCTCGGACACAAGGCAAGACATCGGGGTCATCTCGGACACAAGGCAAGACATCGGGGTCATCTCGGACACAAGGCAAGACATCATCAGGCAGGACCTCAGGACCATCTCGGACACCAGGCGGAACCTCGGGATCATCTCGGACACCAGGCACGGACACCAGGCAGAACCTCAGGTCCATCTTGGACACCGACAGTCAGGACGTCTGGACTCCATGCAACGGACACGGCTCCAGACCGGGAACAGCAAGACACAAGGAGGAACAAGACAAGGACGTTGGCACCAGCACAGACAAGACGGGTCCAGGGACACAGACATCAGCTTTCCCCGAACTGGTAGCAGGCAGAACAGGAGCTGTAGACAAGGCAGACCAGGAGCAGCATGTTGGACCAAACACACTGGGCTAGGTTAAGAAACCTAATGCGAGGCTCTGGCGACGCCCAACAGGGAAGAGGAACTTTAAATAGGAGCTGACCCTCAGCTATAGGCTGGGGACAGCAATTCAAGCGCACACCCTCCATCTTACTAAACTGGGGAAGGTGTGGCGGCGCGCACCCTAGGCACAGTCAGAACCCATACAGCATAGCCAGCACAGGAACGGATGCCCAGAGCACCTGGCAGCGGCTGCAAGCCTAGACACACGTGGAAAGTCATGCACCAGCTGCAGAGGACCTCACAACCCGCGGATAGCTTCCACAGCAGGAGCCAGGGTCCACACATGAGAGGTAAACAGCGGAACACTGACAATACAACACGTGCAGCTACGCAGCGGAGCTGGGAACTGAGCAGAATCCTATCCAGGTAACATACTACAGTCTCCCAGCTGGTCAAGGGGGGGGGGGAAGGAGCATTGGGTGAAAGCGCAGTAACGCCGAGGGAACCAAGACACCAGACCACCGGCGTTACAATAACGCTGTTTCAGTCAAAGTCCACCAAGCCACAGACAAGTGGACAAGTGCTTGTGGGCAAGGCGGCTACATCTCCTTGACAAAACACTGGGTTAATATTGTGGAGGCTGGGACACAGTCTGAGCGAGGGACGGAACACGTCCTTCCCACAGCAAGGATAGCAGGCCCTACCTCTGTCAGTGTTTCACCGACACTCTACAGCTCCGGAATGTCATGCTCTTCAGCCTCCTCCTCCTGCGCATCCTCATCCACTGTACCCTCCACACCAGTCCCAAGCTGGAAGCACTGCAGCACTGCCTCCGCGAAGCGGCAACAGGCTGTGCTGAAGCTAGTCTGCATAGGTGACAAACCCCACAATGCAGAAGAGGTGTGGACAGCTCTGAAACAGCAGGCAGATCACTGGCTCACACCTCTGAACCTAAAGCCAGGAAAGGTCGTGTGTGACAATGTCCGGAACCTGGTGGCAGCTTTCAGGTGAGGCCAGCTGATGCATGTTCCCTGCATGGGCCATGTGCTCAACCTGGTGGTTCAGAGGTTTCTAAAGTCATACCCAGAGCTGTCTGAACAGCTGGTAAAAGTTCGGCGTCTGTCTGCACATTTTCGCAAGTCATCTGCTGCTTCAGCCGGCCTTGCCGGCTTTCAGCGCCATTTGCGTCTTCCGGCCCACAGACTGGTGTGTGATGTCCCCACGCGTTGGAATTCAACTCTGCACATGTTGGTCAGGATATGTGAGCAGAAGAGGGCAGTTGTGGACTACCTCCATCACCTAAGCCGTCGGCAAATGGCTCAAACTCCACACATAACACCTGAGGAGTCGAGATGGATGTCGGACCTATGTACCGTCCTCCAAAACTTTGAGGACTCCACCAAGATGGTGAGCGGCGATGACGCCATTATTAGCGTCACCATACCACTACTCTGCCTTCTAAAACGGTCTCTGCTGAAAAACAAAGAGGATGCATTGCAGGCCGAGCGCGATGACTTGGAGCAAGAAACAGTAGTGGGTGTGGGTGAAAACACACAGCCCAGCCTCATCTCATCACAACGTGCAGTGGAGGACTATGACGAGGAGGAGGAGGATGAAGACATGGAGCAACTCTCTGGCCAAATTGAGGATATGACATGCACACCACTCATACCCTCGATTCAGCGTGGCTGGCCAGAGGACAGTGGGGATGAGGAGGAGGAGGAGGAGGAGGACAGCATGTTCAGTCATCGTGTTGGTCTGGATACTGAAGTGATGGCTGTTGAGAGTCTGGTGCACATGGCTGACTTTATGGTAAGCTGCCTGGCTCGTGACCCTCGCGTTCACAACATCTTGGCCGACAATCAGTACTGGTTGGCAATACTGTTAGACCCACGCTACAAGGAGAACTTTATGTCTCTCATTCCTGAGGCGGAGAGGTCAGCCAAAATGCAGCATTTCCAGAAGGCCATAGTCACAGAAGTAGGCAAATCATTCCCCTCACAAAACGCTACCGGCATAGGTCAGAAATCGGTGGACAACCAAGGCGTATGGCCGAGAGGGGCACAAGTCCAATCCGCCAGAGGTAAGGGAACAGTCTTTACGATGTGGGACAGTTTTCTCAGCCCCTCACGTACCACAGCCCCTGAGGTGCGGGGTAGTGCCACAAGAAATGTTAAGTTTGGCCAGATGCTGAAGGAGTACCTTGCAGATCAAACAACTGTGCTGCTAGATTCCTCTTTGCCTTACAATTATTGTGTCTCCAAGCTGGACACGTGGCATGAATTGGCTCTCTACGGCTTGGAAGTCCTGGCCTGCCCTGCCGCTTGCGTTTTGTCAGAGCGTGTTTTCAGAGCCGCAGGTGGAATCATTACTGATAAACGCACCCGCGTGTCAACTGAAAATGCTGACAGGCTGACTCTGATCAAGATGAACAAGGGTTGGATTGGGCCAGACTTCAACACACCACCAACAAATGACAACTGAATTTAAATTTTGTTATGGGAATTTGCCATGTACCTCCACTCACCCATGGGTACACACTTCTGGACTTCCGAGTGTCCAAGTGTGGGATCAGTAATGTCCGTGGACGTGTACTCGGCCTGGTGGTAGGAAGGAGGATCAGGTTGGGAAATGTGCGGTGCAGTATCACGGCTACTGACACTTGACCGTGTGGAAGACAGGGTGTTTGTGGAGGTGCCAATCTGACTTGAAGCATTATCTGCTATCCAAGTAACAACCTGTTGACACTGGTGTTGGTTAAAGAGCGGTGTACTGCAGCGGGCCCCAAGAATTTGGGACAGGACGTGTGAGTGAGTAGATGTGCCCCTTTCTTGTTACGAAATTAGTGCTTGCACACGACCTCGGCCTCTGCCTGCATCACCATCACGTTCACTTCCTTGTTCCTTGCCAACGCCCTTGCGCATTTTGCTTGTATACAGCGACACCAGTCTGGTGACTGTGATGGTCACAGGAGATTAGGATTTTAGGCCCTAACCTGTATCAAGGTATGACGTACACCAGTCTGGTGACTGTTCAGATCACGGAGATTAGGATTTTAGGCCCTAACCTGTATCAAGGTATGACGTACACCAGTCTGGTGACTGTAATGGTCACAGGAGATTAGGATTTTAGTCCCTAACCTGTATCAAGGTATTAAGTACACCAGTCTGGTGAATGCAATGGTCACAGGAGAGTAGGATTTTAGTCCCTAACCTGTATCAAGGTATGACGTACACCAGTCTGGTGACTGTTCAGATCACAGGAGATTAGGATTTTAGGCCCTAACCTGTATCAAGGTATGACGTACACCAGTCTGGTGACTGTTCAGATCACAGGAGATTAGGATTTTAGTCCCTAACCTGTATCAAGGTATGACGTACACCAGTCTGGTGACTGTTCAGATCACAGGAGATTAGGATTTTAGTCCCTAACCTGTATCAAGGTATGACGTACACCAGTCTGGTGACTGTTCAGATCACAGGAGATTAGGATTTTAGTCCCTAACCTGTATCAAGGTATTAAGTACACCAGTCTGGTGAATGCAATGGTCACAGGAGAGTGGGATTTTAGTCCCTAACCTGTATCAAGGTATGACGTACACCAGTCTGGTGACTGTAATGGTCACAGATTAGGATTTTAGTCCCTAACCTGTATCAAGGTATGACGTACACCAGTCTGGTGACTGTTCAGATCACAGGAGATTAGGATTTTAGGCCCTAACCTGTATCAAGGTATGACGTACACCAGTCTGGTGACTGTTCAGATCACAGGAGATTAGGATTTTAGTCCCTAACCTGTATCAAGGTATGACGTACACCAGTCTGGTGACTGTTCAGATCACAGGAGATTAGGATTTTAGGCCCTAACCTGTATCAAGGTATGACGTACACCAGTCTGGTGACTGTTCAGATCACAGATTAGGATTTTAGTCCCTAACCTGTATCAAGGTATGACGTACACCAGTCTGGTGACTGTTGAGATCACAGGAGATTAGGATTTTAGTCCCTAACCTGTATCAAGGTATGACGTACACCAGTCTGGTGACTGTAATGGTCACAGGAGATTAGGATGTTAGTCCCTAACCTGTATCAAGGTATTAAGTACACCAGTCTGGTGAATGCAATGGTCACAGGAGAGTAGGATTTTAGTCCCTAACCTGTATCAAGGTATGACGTACACCAGTCTGGTGACTGTAATGGTCACAGATTAGGATTTTAGTCCCTAACCTGTATCAAGGTATGATGTACACCAGTCTGGTGATTCTAATGGTCACAGATTAGGATTTTAGTCCCTAACCTGTATCAAGGTAGTACGTACACCAGTCTGGTGATTCTAATGGTCACAGGAGATGAGGATTTTAGTCCCTAACCTGTATCAAGGTAGTACATACACCAGTCTGGTGATTCTAATGGTCACAGATTAGGATTTTAGTCCCTAACCTGTATCAAGGTAGTATGTACACCAGTCTGGTGACTCTAATGATCACAGGAGATGAGGATTTTAGTCCCTAACCTGTATCAAGGTAGTACGTACACCAGTCTGGTGATTCTAATGGTCACAGATTAGGATTTTAGTCCCTAACCTGTATCAAGGTACTACGTACACCAGTCTGGTGACTCTAATGGTCACAGGAGATGAGGATTTTAGTCCCTGACCTGTATCAAGGTAGTACGTACACCAGTCTGATGACTCTAATGGTCACAGGAGATGAGAATTTTAGTCCCTAAGTCCTAACCTGGATCAAGCTAGTAAGTACAACAGTCTGGTGACTGTAATGGGCACAGAAAAGCTTGGACTCCGATCTGGATCACCCTGCCTATATCCTCCAAAATAAGTCCTGAGAAGGACTGTTGTGGTCAGCTCAGCAGCAGTTTGCAGCCCTGCTCCGGATCTACCTATGTGGGCCGCAAATCTGTCCCTAAGCAGCAGCAGACACTGTCCCTACACTCACTGTCTGGATGCCTGTGTGCAGAGCACAGCCGCGCCGGGTCTTATAAAGGCTCGGTCACGCTGTGCAGGCCGGCCAATCACTGCAATGCCACAACTAACAGGGCTGTGGCATTGCAGTGGTCTGCCAGCCAATCCCTGCACGTGGGCTGGCTCTCAAAAGAGCGCCAACATGCAGAGATGACGACCACGAGCACAGCACGAGTATCGCGAGATTACTCAGGCTCGCCGAGTAGCCCGAGTACAGTGATACTCGTGCGAGTACCGAGTAGTGGCGAGCATGCTCGCTCATCACTAGCTCCTATAGTTAACTGAAAAAATAGAGTAGGAGGTTTCCACCTTCGTCATGAGTAGAATATGTTTCACATGTGTGTAATTAATTGTGTGTGTCTCTCAATGTTTTAAAAAGGAAACTTTGTCATTGTGATTTTATGCTGCTGACGAAGGACTATGTCCGAAACGCGTTCAGCGTTTTGGTGGGGCTGTGGTCCCAAGATATGATCGTTTTTTTTGTGTGATGCACTAAAAATAAAACACAAGTATTGAAGAATTTGGTCCAGTGCTGGATTTTCCTTATATTATCACATAATCTTACAGGTTATAGATTGTTACATGTGTACAGGATCAGAATCAATAATAACACAAAACTGCATCACCAGACCCACCAGAGGTACAGAAATACATCCATATAACCTCCATCAGTACAGAAACACAGCATCACAACCCTCATCAGTACATAAATACACCAGCAGACCCACCAGAGGTACAAACATGCATCCATATAGCCCTATCAGTACAGAACCACAATGTCAAAAGCCTCATCAGTGCAGAAATACAACACCAGACCCACCAGAGGTACAGAAATACATCACCAAAGCCCTCATCAGTAACAAATTTCATCAATCATTAGAACCACCAGAGATGCAGAAATACCTAACTAGAACCCCCATCCATATAACCCCCATCACTATATAAACACAGCATCACAATCCTCATCAGTACAGAAATTCATCATCAGTACCAACATCAGTAAATGGTAAAACTTGTAATGTCAGGTCAGACCCATACACATTTCTTCTGCATGAGCCAACAACCCCTACTACTTCCTTAACAATGGTAAGGAGTACTGGGAGTTGTTGTTACCAGTCACCATCAGATCTTACAGGAACTACAGTACTGATTAGAATAATACGGTAATCATTTACATCCAGGTACCTTATAGATGACCTTGTCTCGGATTGTGATCTTTTTCTTTTCTTCATCTTGTCCTGACACCATAATGACTCTTCACATCCACAGCTGATCTCTGGAGACGTCCATCTTCTCCAGTCTTCAGCACATCCAGACACAATATCTTTAAAAATAGCAAAATGATCAAAATTCTCATGAGTAAAAATATCTGCCCTATACTGAGCCCCGTAATAAATAATTGCTCCTCCTCACTGTTCTCTGCACAAAATATGGTTTACACACTGTTCCTCTTCTGGTGCATGCCCTCCACACTGCCCCTCATCACACTGCCCTCACCTCTCCATACTGGGCTCCCTGGTCACAGTGTCATACAGTCAGCAGAGCCTCTATATACACCAGCATAGCCTCTATATAGAGTCAGCACAGCCTGTATATACAGTCAGCACAGTCTCTATATACACTCAGCACAACCTCTATATACAGTCAGCACAGGCAGCCTCTATATACAGTCAGCATAACCTCTATATACAGTCAGCACAGGCAGCCTCTATATACAGTCAGCACAGCCTCTATATACAGTCAGCAAAGCCTCTATATACAGTCAGCACAGGCAGCAGGGCGGGTATAAGCGGTGACATCACCGCAGGGTGCGGGGCTAAACGGCCATTTCTGGGGGGAAAAAAATCTTTCATGTAATCCAAAAAACTAGCATACACCAACTCTGTCTCACAGTGGGTATGAGCCTTTAATTTTTTCTCCAGGACAAGCCATTTTGGTTTCATTTTGTAACATTTTCTTGACAGTTCGTAAAATTGGCGTAATACTCTGACAACATTGTTCACAGCAGTGACCTTGGAGTCTGAAATGCTTACAGGGGTCTTCCCCATGCTGTTCCCATGTCATTTGAGCACTGTTTTTTTTTTAAATTGTGTGGCACTCCGATGCCCTAGGAAGAGACGTACATGAAGGCCTCTCTAAATAATGTGCCCATTTTAAGAAAATGGGTCTTTTGTAGTATTGCCCTTTGGCAGGGCAAACAAAAATTGTGAGGCACCCCAATGCCCCTGGAAAGAGACGTGCATGAGAGCCTCTTTAAATATTGTGCCCATTGTAAGGAAGTGGGTCTTCTGTAGTATTGCCCTAGGCAGGGCAGCCAAAAATTGGGAGGCACCCCAATGCCCCTGGATAGAGATGTGCATGAGGGCCTCTTTAAATATTGTGCCCATTTTAAGGAAGTTTGTCTGTTGTAGTATTGCCTTAGGCAGGGCAGCCAAAAATTGGGAGGCACCCCAATGCCCCTGGATAGAAATGTGCATGAGGGCCTCTTTAAATATTGTGCCCATTTTATGGAAGTGGGTCTTTTGGAGTATTGCCCTTTGGCAGGGCAGCCAAAAATTGGGAGGCACCCCAATGCCCCTGGATAGGGACGTGCATGAGGGCCTCTTCAAATAATGTGCCCATTTTAAGGAAGTGGGTCTTTTGTAGTATTGCCCTTTGGCAGGGCAGACAAAAATTGGGAGGCACCCCAATGCCCCTGGAAAGAAACATGGAGGAGAGCCTCTAAATATTGTTCCCATTACAAAGAAGCGGGTCTCTTGTACTTGTAATGCTCATTCTGTAAGCACGGACTAAAACATTTACCCCTGGTGGGTATACATGAAACTACTGCCTAACCTTTGAATGGTTAGGGTCATCATCATCATAAATATGATGTAAATAAATTATGTTTTTGTGGCATCATGAACCACGGTCGCACTGATCATATGATGGTGGTGGATGAGGAGAAGGAGGAGCAGTACAGCAAGTACCCAAAGTCATGAAGTGTTTACCCATGTGTGGGTGTGCGGAGGTGCATGGCAATTTTCCGGCACAAAATTTAAATTCCGCTATCATTTGGTGGTGGTGTGGTGAAGTCAGGCCCAATCCAACCCTTGTTCATCTTGATCAGAGTAAGTCTGTCAGCATTTTCAGTTGACAGGCGGGTGCGTTTGTGGCACCCTGTGCCAGGTCACCACAGATTCCCTTGGGACATGAAAGGATGGTACACAGCAAGCAGACCCCACTAACACACAAGACCTTTCACCCCAGACTTGTAGGGGGAGCTCCACTGGTTGCCTTAAGCCAGTTCCCCCTATAAATACGGGTTCTGGAGGGAGAAACACGAGAGTGTGCAGTCACTACAGAACTGTGAAGAGCTGAGTGAGCTGAGCTAGTACTGGAGCCGCGCTAGGCCCATACCAGAGAACACCTGAGAAAGTGGTAGACCCGCAGAATGGGCGTCACAGGCAGAGGAGAGAGAACGTGTGCAAGAAGGGGCAGAGGAGTCATACCAACTCACCCTAACAGAGTTCCGGTCACTGGGTCCAAGCTACAGGGGCACAGAATAGACCCTGAGCACTACAAATAGGGGGTTTAGCTTCCCGGACACCCGAAGCACCACCAAATGAGAGCCCGGAGTCTAGGCCAGACAGAAAGTCTCATAGAGTGCCCTCAGTGCAGCAAATCCGGGTGTAGAGAGAGAGACTCACAGATACAGAAGAGTAACAGTCTGGTCGGGTTTCATGCCTGCCAGACTCAGCCAGAATAACAGACACAAGAAGGCCTACAACCCTGCTTGCTGTTGCTTGCTGTATAAAGTCCTGAAGTGTTTACCTCATCTCCGGTCGAGTGTACCCGTTGTGAGACGGTAGCCGGGGTTGTCATGGACGGCCGGTACGTCTCCCCCAGGTTGTGCGCCCTCCATGGGTAGAAAAGTACTCCAGTCCAGGGTTTGGAGGTTTTTTCCCTCTTCCCAGAGAGGAAGGCGTTAAGAGGAAGCAGGAACACTGGGTGTGGGTCCTTGAGTTGGGAGTGAGCACAACTCCCTGGGATTCTGATGAGGAAGCATGTTCTGAGTTAGGCCGCAGACCTAGTGGCAGATAGACTTCTGGGAAAGCAGCGAGGAGCGGCCCCTGAAGGAAGGGGACCGGAATGCTCTTTTGGACTATTGTTTTTTGTCTCTTCTGTTGGTGGAATAAAACCCGTGTGCAGTGACCCGTGGTGCCCGGATCCCTTGTCTTCGCCGTGCCGCCGCTACCTCACATATGGTGGAGAATGCGGGCAAGCCCGGCCCGGTGAGATGTAGCCGGCGCTACTGTTGCCCTCAGTTCCGGTGGGAAAGTGACTGTGTCATGAGGCTAATGAGCGGCTGATAAGTGAGAGGAGCCGCCAGTCTCTCGTGGGGTGCTCGGAGCCCATGTCCTGGATCCGGCCGGCTACGCTGCAACCTACACCCGCTGCCAGCATGGAGGAGTTGCTCAAGCACCTGGTGTTGGCCCAGCAGCAGCAACAGGAAGCTCAGCAGCAGCAGGAGAGGAGGCACCAGGAGCAGATGGCCCTGCTGACCGAGGCTGTGCGGGCCAGACCGAGGGAGCCGCCCCGAGGACCCAGTGACGAAGGCTGCATCCGGAAGGCGGTAAGACAAGCGCTGCAAAAAAATGACCCCGGGGGAGGATGTGGAAGCGTTCCTGGCAGTGTTCGAGCGAGTGGCAGAGCGCGAGAGACTGCCGGTCGCTCAGTGGGCTGAGGTACTGTCACCCTATTTGATTGGAGAGCCCCCGAAAGCATATCTGGACCTCTGTACAGAGGACGCCCTGGATTATAGGGCCTTGAAGGGCGAAATTCTTGCTCGGACAGGGGTTAATACGTATGTGCGGGCGCAGCGGGTGAACCAGTGGTTCTATGACGAAACCAAACCCGCCCGGTCCCAGGCCTATGACTTACTACATTTGGAAAAAAAATGGTTGCAGCCTGAGACCCTGAGCCCGGCTCAAATGGTGGAGAGGGTGGTGGTTGATCGCTTTGTACGCACTTTACCTGTCTCCATACAACGATGGGTAGGCCAGGGCGACCCGAGTACTCTGGATCAAGTGGTGGGCTTGGTAGAGCGACACGTGGCTACGCAGGACTTGATCCGGGACTCTGGGACTTTGCATGCCGCCTGTCGTACCGCCCCCTCCAAGCCTCAGGCCCGGGCCCCACCACCGACATCCGTACAAGAGTTCGCACCCGCCCCGTTCGATGCCTCTCCAGCCATCTCTGGGGTCAGGAAGGCTACGTACCCCAAACGACAACCCATCCAGGGGGCTTCCATCCCTATTAGATGTTGGCGATGCCAGCGGGTGGGACATATGGCAGCCCAGTGTCCCCTCACGACGGAGCCCATGGATTGCGAGGTTGGCCGCCGGGGTTCCCTGTATGCGCAGGCGGTGTGCACCGCGGACATGGTTCGCCCAGAGACCGAGCCCCACTTATGCCAGATACAGGTTAATGGTTGTCCGGTGACGGGCCTGTTGGAGTCCGGAAGCCTAGTGACACTGGTGCAATCCACCCTGGTGGCGAAAGTAAAAGTCACCGGACGTACTGTGGGGGTGGTTTGCATACACGGGGATCGTAAGGATTATCCCACGGGGGTTGTCACCCTCACGGCACCCTGCGGACAGGTGCAGCATGAGGTGGGGATTGTGTACTCTCTTCCCTATGATGTGATCCTCGGAAGGGATCTGCCTTTGTTCTGGACTCTATGGAAGGGGTCCTCTAAGTCCCCTCAGGTAATGGACGGTCCAGGGCCTGAGCCTGACGATCCCGAGTCCGGGACGCCTGCCGTACGGGTGACCATGTTAGGGACAGAGTGTGAACCCGATAGGGCTCCCCTAGAGGTGTTGGCAGGAGAGACCGAGACGGCCGAGCCGGTCCCGGAGTTGGAGGCTTCCCCGGATGCGTTCGGGACAGCCCAACTCCAGGATCCGACCTTGGCAAACACCCGGGGTCGAGTGACTGTAATCGATGGGATAGCCCAGGTGCCGGGTACCCAGGAAAGGTACCCCCATTTTGCTCTCAAGCAAAACTTGCTATACCAGGTGGATGAGATACGGGGCGAGGTGATCGAACAGTTGTTGGTGCCCCAGCCGTATCGCCGGCGAGTCCTCGACCTGGCCCACAAACACCTGATGAGCGGCCACCTAGGGGTCAAGAAAACGCAAGAGCGAATCTTGCAGAGGTTCTATTGGCCCGGGGTTTTTGGTGAGGTGAAACGGTTCTGCGAAACCTGCCCGGAGTGCCAGCTTACCGCACCCCTGGAACACTTCCGCAGCCCGTTGGTGCCGTTACCTATTATAGAGGTACCGTTTGAAAGGATAGGGATGGATTTGGTGGGGCCCCTCGTAAAGTCTGCTCGAGGGCACCAACACATCCTGGTGATTGTGGACTATGCCACCCGTTATCCAGAGGCGATACCCCTCAGACATACGGCGGCTAAGCTGATTGCTCGGGAGTTGTTTGCTGTGTTCTGCCGGGTGGGGTTGCCCAAGGAGATCCTTACGGATTAGGGGACCCCATTCATGTCCAAGGTAACTAAAGAGCTATGCTGGCTACTCCAGATCAAGCAGTTACGTAAGTCTGTGTATCATCCTCAAACGGACGGTTTAGTGGAGCGGTTCAATAAAACCCTCAAAACCATGCTAAAAAGGGTGATATCCAAAGACGGTAAAGACTGGGACATGTTGCTTCCCTACCTGATGTTCGCCGTCCGGGAGGTGCCACAGTCCTCCACGGGGTTTTCGCCTTTTGAATTATTGTACGGGCGACATCCCCGGGGACTGTTGGACCTGGCAAAAGATACGTGGGAGCAAGAGCCCACCCCCCATAAAAGTGTGATCGAACACATTCTGGGGATGCAGAACCGCATAAGCGCAGTCATGCCGATCGTGAAAGAACACTTACAGGAGGCTCAGGCCGGCCAGAGCGGCCGCTACAATAGACAGGCCACCGTGAGGTCTTTCAACCCAGGTGATCGAGTGTTGGTATTGGTCCCCACCGCTGAAAGCAAGTTCCTAGCCAAGTGGCAGGGTCCCTACGAGATTAAGGAACAAGTCGGGGCGGTCAACTACAAAGTGTTGCAACCCGGAAGGAGGAAACCTGAGCAGATTTACCATGTCAATCTGTTGAAGCCCTGGAAGGACAGGGTAAGCCTGATGGGGGAGCTTTTTCCCTCTCCCTCTTCTTCTGGTCGTTCGCCCCCGGGTCCTGCGACCTCCTGAGGGGACGTACCGGAAGTCAAGATCGGAGAAACCCTTACCAAACAACAGAGGCGGGAAGCCCGACGGCTAGTTCAGCAGAACCCGGATGTTTTCTCTGAATTACCCGGTCGTACCAGTCTAATACGCCACGACATTGTCACCGAGCCTCAGATGAAGGTACGCCTGAAGCCATACCGGGTACCGGAGGCTCGGAGACAAGTCATCTCCGTGGAGGTGAAAAACATGCTTCGCCTTGGGGTCATCGAAAAATCCAAGAGCGAATGGGCCAGTCCCATTGTCCTAATACCTAAACCCGATGGTTCCTTGAGATTCTGTAATGACTTTAGGAGACTGAACGACATATCCAAGTTCGATCTCTACCCCATGCCCCGGGTGGATGAGCTGATAGATCGGCTGGGACAGGCGCAGTATTTCACCACGCTGGACCTAACCAAGGGGTACTGGCAGGTGCCCCTGACGGAGTCCGCCAAGGAGAAAACCGCTTTTGTTACGCCCGAGGGTCTCTTCCACTATGTCGTTCTGTTTTTTGGGTTGCATGGCGCCCCGGCCACATTCCAGAGGTTGATGGACGTAGTGCTGGAACCTCACCAGGCGTATGCATCAGCGTACCTTGACGATATCATCATTTACAGCACCGAGGCGGTGGTGGACGCGCTTCAAACAGCGGGATTGACGGCCAATCCCAAGAAATGTGCGTTGGGGCTTACAGAGGCCCGTTACTTGGGGTACGTGATAGGGCAAGGGGTCATCAAACCCCAAATCAACAAAGTGGAGGCAATCCAAACGTGGCCTAGACCCCTAACCACAAAGCAGGTCCGAGCTTTCCTGGGTATTGTGGGGTACTATAGGAGGTTTGCCCCCAATTTTGCGAGTCTCTCGGCCCCATTGACGGACCTTCTAAAGGGAAAGAGGTCTGTCATGGTGCGCTGGACTCCGCAGGCCGAGGACTCATTTCGGACCCTAAAGGGGGTCCTGTGTGGACAGCCCGTGCTCGTGAACCCCGATTTCCGAAAGGAGTTCGTTGTCCAAACGGATGCCTCGGAGGTCGGCCTCGGGGCCGTGCTGTCCCAGGTGGTCCAGGGGGAGGAACACCCGGTCACATACTTGAGTCGGAAACTCACCCCTCCCGAACGGAACTACAGCGTAGTGGAGAAGGAGTGCCTGGCCATCAGGTGGGCCTTGGAGTCCCTCCGCTACTACCTGTTGGGACGGCAGTTCCGCCTGGTTACGGACCACTCTCCGCTGGTGTGGATGAGGTCCGCCAAGGAACGGAACTCCCGGGTCACCCGGTGGTTCCTGTCCCTACAAAACTTTCGGTTCACGGTGGAACACCGAGCCGGGAGGTGGCAGGGCAACGCGGATGCCTTGTTCCGTGGTCCGTGTTTGCTGGCTGGAGTTCAATCCCGCTCGCTTGAACTGAGGGGGGGGGTGTGTGAGACGGTAGCCGGGGTTGTCATGGACGGCCGGTACGTCTCCCCCAGGTTGTGCGCCCTCCATGGGTAGAAAAGTACTCCAGTCCAGGGTTTGGAGGTTTTTTTCCCTCTTCCCAGAGAGGAAGGCGTTAAGAGGAAGCAGGAACACTGGGTGTGGGTCCTTGAGTTGGGAGTGAGCACAACTCCCTGGGATTCTGATGAGGAAGCATGTTCTGAGTCAGGCCGCAGACCTAGTGGCAGATAGACTTCTGGGAAAGCAGCGAGGAGCGGCCCCTGAAGGAAGGGGACCGGAATGCTCTTTTGGACTATTGTTTTTTGTCTCTTCTGTTGGTGGAATAAAACCCGTGTGCAGTGACCCGTGGTGCCCGGATCCCTTGTCTTCGCCGTGCCGCCGCTACCTCACACCGTGAAGAACACAAGTAAAGGTACCAAAAGACTTTATGTGTGCGTGTCCCTCCTTCTATCTACACCACACCGACCACGCTACCCTATTCCCCTCAACTCCATTAACTGCCCCGGGGAACCCCGCTCGTCCTATAGGGAGCGGTTCCATCTAGCTGCCGCACATCACCCCGGAGGCTAAAGCAGCGCCGGTGCCATCACCGGACCCCTACAGGTGGCGTCACGACAGACATTTTATTATTTATTGCCATCTCCACCCTTTTTATCTGCATTCCCCCGGGTACACGGCCTCAGGCACCGCTGCTCGTGACTACTCCCAGAGACCTACGCCTGAGTGACCGAGTACCCCCAGGGCCTGGGCCGGACACGTTTATCAGTAATGATTCCACCTGCGGCACTAAAAACACGCTCTGACAAAACGCTAGCGGCGGGGCAGGCCAGGACTTCTAAGGCTTAGAGAGCCAATTCCTGTCTCGTATTCAGCTTGGATACCCAATAATTATAAGGCACAGAGGAATCTAGGAGCACTTTTGTACGATTGGCAAGGTACTCCCTCAGCATCTTCGCAAACTTTGCAGTCCTTGTGACACTACCCCGCACCTCAGGGCCTGTGCTACGGGAGGTGCTGAGAAAAGTGTCCCAGATCTTTGAGTGTGTTCCCCTACCTCTGCTGGACTGGACTTGTGCCTCTCTCGGCCGGACGCCTTGGTTGTACACCGAATAGTGACCTCTGCCGCTAGCGTTTTCAGAAAGGAATTTTTGGACTAATTCCGCGACTATGGCCTTCTGGTACTGCAGCATTTTTGTAGACCTCTCCACCTCGGGAATAAGAGAAATAAAGTTCTCCTTGTAGCGTGGGTCTAAAAGTGTTACCAACCAGTAATGAGTGTCCGCCAAGATGTTGATAACGCGAGGGTCTTGAGACAGGCAGCGTAACATAAAGTCAGCCATGTGCGCCAGACTGTTAACAGGCAAGACTTCAGGGTCCTCACCAACAGCATGACTGTCCATGCTGGCCTCATCATTCTCCTCCTCCTCTCCCCTGTCCTCTGGCCATCCACGCTGAACCGACGGTATGACGGTTGTGCATGTATTACCGTCAATTTCGCATGAAAGTAGCTCTATTTCTTCATCCTCCTCGTCATAGTCCTCCAATGCACGTTGGGATGAGATGAGACTGGGCTGTGTGTAATCACCCAGTACGGTTTCTTGCTCCAACTCATCGTACTCCGCCTGCAATGCATCGTCTTTGATATTGAGCAGAGAGCGTTTTAGAAGACAGAGAAGTGGGATGGTGACGCTAATGATGGGGTTATCACCGCTCACCATCTTGGTGGAGTACTCAAAGCTTTGGAGGACGGTACATATGTCGGACATCCATGTCCACTCCTGAGGTCTTATGTGTGGAGTTTGAACCATATACTGACGCCCTAGCTGATGCTGGTACTCAACAACTGCCCTCTTCTGCTAACAAATCCTGACCAACATGTGCAGTGTGGAATTCCAATGTGTGGGGACATCACACACCAGTCTGTGAGCCGGAAGCTGCAAACGCCGCTGAAAGCCGGCAAGGGTGGCAGAAGCAGTAGATGACTTTCTAAAATGGGCACACAAGCGGCGTACTTTGACGAGCAGATCCGACAGCTCCGGGTAGGATTTAAGAAACCGCTGAATCACGAGGTTGAGCACATGGGCCACGCATGGAACATGTGTCAGCTCGCCTTGCCTCAGAGCTGCCACCAGGTTCCGGCCATTCTCACACATGACCATGCCTGGCTGTAGGTTCAGCGGTGTGAACCAGTGATCTGCCTGCTGTTTCAGAGCTGTTCACAACTCTTCAGCATTGTGGGGTTTGTCACATACGCATATTAGCTTCAGCACAGCCTGTTGCCGCTTAGCCGAGGCAGTGCTGCAGTGCTTCCAGCTTGGGACTGGTGTGGAGGGTGAAGTGGAGGAGGAGGAGGCTGAGGAGCATGACGTTTTGGAGCTGTACACTGTGGGTGAAACCCTGACTGAGTTAGGGCCTACAATCCTTGGTGTCGGAAGGACGTGTTCCGTCCCAAGCTCAGACTGGGTCCCGGCTTCCAGAATATTAACCCAGTGAGCTGTCAGCGAGAAGCACTTGTCCACGTGTCCGTGGTTAGGTGGACTTTGCCTGAAACTGCATTGTTAAGGGCACGTCTAATGTTTTGTGACACATGCTTATGTAATGCAGGGATGGCACACCGGGAGAAATAGTGGCGGCTGGGGACCAAGTAACGTGGGACAGCCGCCGCCATCAGGTCGCAGAATGCTTCTGTCTCCACTAGCCTAAAAGACAACATTTCCAGCGCAAGCAGTCGTGAAATGTGTGCATTTAGAACTGTGGCATATGGGGCGTTGTTTAATACAGACAACCCAATCCAATAGGTAATGGGGCACCACACCCAAGCATGTCCCACCACCCAGGAGCTACTCAAACCAATTGTAATAACATGAAAAATGAGTAAAGGCTCCATTAAACATAATCAAGAAATCTTTTATTGTAATATTGACAAGGTTTAAGAACAAGGAGGAGGGAATTGTCACCAGAAATATACCACTTAGGACACTGGCATCTCAACGGTATTAGTTGGATTACTGCAACTGTCAAAAGCTCAGAATAAATCTATAATTGTATGTACCAACCAAGGCATATTCTGATAATTTACAACTAGATAATAGGGGTGGTAAACAAAGACAAAGTAACATAGGACACCAGTCAGGTACAATATAGTTACGTACAATAAACCACCCTCCAAGGGAGGGAAAGGTGTATCAGTATAAAAAGTCAAAGTACCCATTAACTAAAGTGCCTAGTGCCAGTTTTATTGCCACTTGCCCGTTCAAACAGATACCATAACATATCTAAAAGGTTAAGGTGCTACAAGATAACCTAAAGGTTTACTGACAATTATCTGTAAGTTAGATGTTACCTTGTCCATCCGTGGCCATAAGTCAGGTGCCACACAGGGGGGGAGAGAGGGAGGTAGCCTCGGCCCTACACCCCAACGCTTTTCGTGACCCTTCCCTTATGGGTCACTTCCTCAGGGGGATTAAGAATGATCCCCACATTCCGGCGTTTTTATGTGCAGAGATCGTGCGCGCCCCCGGAATTGACGCGACACCAACAACGTCACGTGACCAGATGTGACGTACCGCCTCCACCGCTCGTCATCGCGGTGCCTCCCCTGTAAGCGCAACATCACAGGAGTGCGCACAGCGGCCAGGTCGGGTGTCCATGGCAACCGGCGCACCCTGACAACATGCGCACAGGGGAGAAACCCCGCAGCCTGACAGGCAGGTTATGCAGACATCAGATCCCTGACCCTGTTAACAATGTGTGACCTGATCACACTAGCAGGGGCCAGCGCCGCGCCTATAGGTGCACGGGTGGACGCCAGGCAGCACAACCATGGCATCCACCCATACCCCGCAGCACGAGCACCAACCCCACCAGTGCCCCAGCGCCACACACGTGAAAAGGGTTATATTTACAGTTGCCTCAGCAGACATCATCTGCATAGGCAGAAATATCCTCCTCACTATACAGTGCATATCAAATATTTCAAAGTGAATGATAGAGGCTACATATAACAATAAATTCTTCAAAGTCCCAGCATCGCTTAACCATTGTTTGATCTCTTTCCAACAATCTATTACAATGGATCTCCCCACTTAGTTTGGTGGGATTAAGTCACAGTTCATATCTCACTGGGTCTTCAAAGAGCAGAATTCTTTTTCTCTTATGCCTTCATCCTTCAGATGCAGGAGGATATCCGAAAATTGGATCTTCGTAGAAAAAAACACCACGTCACCCCATGACGCACAGAACTAATGGATCTCGCAATTGATGATGCCAGAAATCAGGATCTAAGAATACTTTAAAATAAAAAGTTTTTTTTAAATCACATATTTGAACCCCCAACATTCAATCTAGGAATATATTTAGGACCGAGATTACCAAGCAGCGGCGGTCAGAGGAATGGCGCAAAGCTCAGGTTTTCATTTAGCCCACGTAGTGACATTGTATCTAATGTCACTATCCATTTGATTTCACGTTGTGATAGGGTCTTTCGGACATCACTACCTCTAATACCCCCATGGACCACATCAATTCCCCGAAACAGCAGGGATGACGGATCACTATTATGGTGTATGAGAAAATGTCGTGGCAATGTCTTCAGCGCGGTTTTGTCTTTCACCGTGGGGGCTGCGCAAATGCCATTCACATGCTCTATATTTCTGGTGACAGTTCCCTCCTCCTTGTCCTTAAACCTTGTCAATATTACAATAAAAGATTTCTTGATTATGTTTAATGGAGCCGTTACTCGTTTTTCATGTTATACATATGGGGCGTTGGCAGCGTATTTGCGCCTGCATTCCAATGATTAGCGTATGGATAACTGAACGCTGCGCTGGGACAAGGACGTGCTTGATGATGGTGCTATTTCTGCTTGTGCAACGACAGGAGGCATCTTCGCATGCAGTATGGACAGGGGATTGTCTTGCACGCACAACAGTGGAAGACACAGTGGTGTCACCCGCAGACACTGCTCCTGGACTATGGTGTACATCCCACAAGGTCGGGTGTTTTGCTGACATGTGACTGATCATGCTGGTGGTGGTCAGGCTGCTAGTTTTGCCACCTCTGCTGATGCTGGCATGGCAGGTGTTGCAAATGACCTTTTTGGAATTATCTGCAGACACCTTAAAAAAGAGCCAGACTCGGGAAGACCTAACAGTTTTACTGGCAACTTCTGTCGTGTTGCCTGCCTTCTGCCTGTGGCCACGACCCTGCTTCTTCCTGCCTGTTGTGATGCTACACCTAACTCCCCCTGTGCACTGCTGTCCTTGCTCTGCATGTCCTCCTGCCAGGTTGGGTCAGTTACTGGATCATCCACCATGTCGTCTTCCACTTCTGCACCCTGGTCCTCCTCCTGACTTTCTGGCAATTGTGTCTCATCATCGTCCACCTCTTGTTGAGACACGTTCCCACCGTTGCCTTCGTGTGACCGTGGCTGCTCAAATATTTGTGCATCAGTACATACAATGACCTCATGACCCACTTCAACTGGAGCTGGCGAGAGGCCAGAATCTACGAATGGATAAGTGAACAGCTCTTCAGAGTGTCCAAGTGTGGGATCAGTTATGTCCGGGGCCGAGCACTTGGCATGGTGGGAGGAAGGAGGATCAGGGTGTGGTATATGCGGTACACTCTCACGGCTACTGACACTTGACCGTGTGGAAGACAGGGTATTTGTGGTGGTGCCAAACTGACTGGAAGCATTATCCGCTATCCAACTAACAACCTGTTTACACTGGTCTTGGTTTAATAGTGGTGTACTGCTGCGGTCCTCTATAAATTGGGACAGGAAGGTCGAGCAAGATGATGTGGACATTTGTCGTGGCGCAATTCAAGCTTGCACACGGCCTCGGTCTCTGCCTGTACCACAATCACGTCCAGTTCCTTGTCCCTTGCCACCGGCCTTGCGCATGTTCAGTGTTGTGCTGCCTGTATACAGCTAAATGAAGGCGTCTAAAAGATGGTTTTAAGCTGCACACTGAGATTACAGCTTAGAGCGGTTTAATCCCGGCAGCTGGAACTGTCAGACACAAATGCTGACGCGTATACAGTGTTTTGGCGATACTACTTGGAGCTCCAAGCCACTCCTGCCGCACTAAAATGGTAAATAAATGCAGACAAGAGTTGTTTTTTAGCTGCACACTGAGATTACAGATTAGAGCGGTTTAATCCCAGCAGCTGGAACGGTCAGATACAAACGCTGACGCGTATACAGTGTTTTGGCGTATACTACTTGGAGCTACAAGCCACTCCTGCCGCACTAAGATGGTAAATGAATGCAGACAAGAGTTGGTTTTTAGCTGCACACTGAGATTACAGATTAGAGTGGTTTAATCCCAGCAGCTGGAACGGTCAGACACAAACGCTGACGCATATACAGTGTTTTGGCGTATATTACTTGGAGCTACAAGCCACTCCTGCCGCAGTAAGATGGTAAATGAATGCAGACAAGAGTTGGTTTTTAGCTTCACACTGAGATAACAGATTAGAGCGGTTTAATCCCGGCAGCTGGAACGGTCAGACACAAATGCTGCCGAGTATACAGTGTTTTGACGTATACAAATTGGAGTTAACCCCTTACTGCCTATAGAGAGCTAAATTAATCCTTAAACTGTTTTGGAGATTTCCAGCCTGTACACCAGCCCCAGATGTGATGCAGGCTGGTATACTAGCACAAGACGTTTGCCATATACCCTGCCTCCCTTCCTGCCTGTATACAGCTGTATTAGTCAGAAGGACTGTTGTGGTATTAGATTAGCAGTCCTGCACCTGAGGCACCCCATGGGTTCATGTGCCACAGTAACATAACACGGGTTCCCTCAACACACTGACTTACACTAGCACCTCTGGGCCAGGAGGGGGAGCACAACCAGCTCCCTTATATACTCCTTGTCAGGACAAAGTAGTTAGTTAGTTCCTAGGAAGTTCAGTATGAGGTAGTACTGAGAGAGGGAGATTGTGGTGTAAAGGAGCTGCGCCAGACTTCTCCACAATCTGCTACTCGAGTCCAGGCCTAGTCAGGGTCTGAGGAGAGGAGAATACAGACAGAGGAACACATCTGGGAGCTTGAGTGCATCACCACTTGCCCAGAGGAGCGCACAGAACGGACACCGGATCCGGCACCGGCACAGTGACTGACACACAGTGAATCCTGGAGTAGTGGAGTCTCTAGACCACCACAGTACCAGAGCAAAGCAACATGGCGGGGTCAGCCCTACACAGAAGACTCAAGTTGCCTAGCCAAGTGGTACCAGCAGAGAGAGAGAAAGAGTGAGACAGTGCCAGCAGCTCAGCCGCAGGGACACACACACACAGCACCGCACGAGGAAGCTGAGGACCCGGACAGGGTGGGAGCAACCCGGCCCCAGTACGGACTCCGTGGACAATCTGCAACAACATCGCAGTAAAGCTTTGGAAACTACAGAAACGTGAGTGTGTGTTCCTTAACCCGTCTCCACTATCATCCCTTACTATTACATCCACAATAGACTATAACAACCACTGCCCCGGGGACCTTGCTTCTACCTACGGAGAGCAGTACCATCTAAGCTGCCTAACATCATCCCCGAAGGTTCTGCAGCAGCGGTGGTCCCCCATACTGACCACACACCGTGGGTGGCGTCACGACAAACTCTATCCCCTGTACATATTACCCTTATTATTGCCAGGGCCCGGGACACGGTCCGGACCAGGACCCCGTGACATTCCCCAGCAGCAGACCCGGTCCGGTACCGAGTACCCCCGTCCCAGTGGGCTCGACACACCTACACTAGCTGAAAGGCCACAAATCTGTCCCTCAATCAGCAGCACCTCTCCTTACACTGCCTGTCTGTGGAGCACAGTGACAAGCACAGTGCGGTCAGGTCTTATAAAGACTTGATCACGCTGTGCGGCCAGCCAATTACCATGGCTGTGGCATTACAGTGTCTGTAAGCCAATCCCTGCATGTGGGCTGGCTCTGTAAAGAGCGCCAACATGCAGGGAGGTGGACCCCGAGCATAGCAAGAGTATCGCAGGATTACTCGGTACTCCCCGAGTACCCTGAGTGCCGAGATATTCGTGCGAGTACCGAGTGGTCACAAGCAAACTCGCTCATCCCTACTTATGATATGGCAATTGGTTGTTAAATTACTAACATTGACATTGGGTAAAATTAATTAGTCACAAATGTATTATCGTTAACCCTTTTTTGGGATGTTTATTGTAGAGATATAATTAACATGCTTACAATTAATTTCCTTATTTCTCAATAGTTAAAAAGTTACCATAAAAATTCCCCAAAATAAAATATAAAAATCCTCAAAAACCTATAAAAAGATAAAAATATTTGTTGCAAAGCCGTTTCTATTGGAAATGCTCTGGAACCAGCAAAGTTAGTTCTTAGATTTGAATACCACTGGTTATTGTGTGGTGGCCTTGGTCCCTCTAAAGGTACCGTCACACGGCATGATGTCGGAACGATGTCTGCAATGATCTCGTGGGCATGCGGTCGTTGTAGACATCGTTTTTGACAACGTTGGTGAGATGTCACATGTCTAGATATCGTGGACAACTCACTAACGATGTTGTGAGCAGGGATCGTTCGCAAACCCTGCAAACGATCCCTGCTCACTTGTGAATGGGCGATGTCATCCACGACATCATTATCGCGGTATCAGCCACCACGATATACCAGGTTGGCTAATTGTTGATCGTCAGGTTTTAGAACATGTTCAGCGACCCAACGATTTATTGTTTCAACTTGGCACTGTCACATGCAACGAGGTCGTAACGATGTCACTGGTACGCCTCCAAATCCGTGAAGTATCAGCAACATCGTTAACAATGTTGTGCCGTGTAACGGTACCTTAAGGGACTACTTCTTATATTACCACTTCACTTCATGGATGAATTCTTTCTTATTTTTGTGAGGTTGAGGTAGAGATTGGTTAACTTGTTATATGTTGTGGTTGTTTTAAGTAATGGATAACGCTGTTGGTTATGGTTTGGGCTTCCTCCCTTGATTCTTCTCTGCACCAGTTCAGGATCAATGTGGGATAAGTTACCCACTGGGGTAGAATCGCAGAGCAGGAGAGGGAGAGAGTGGGAGCCAGGATCATCAGAGCACTTCAATGGGCCTGGTATTAAGCAGGCTACTCCAGGACAGGTATTAGCAGCAGGACACGGGTTAGATCCAAGAATGCATACCACGGGAGACTTCCCGAGACTCTCCCGCCCACTGTGACTACCCGGCCAGATAAAGACTGTTTTGCCACTGTGAACTGTATCATCATCTGTATTGTTCCAGTAAAGTACCCGGGTAGAGTGATTGAGTCTCCGTGTGCTTATTCACTGCTGCACTGCAACTACTACCTCCATCATCTGCACCTTTATCCCTACAGGTGCATCACTGCCCCGGAGGGCCAGCTCCACCTGCAGGGAGCTGTACCACCTTGGCCACCATACCACCACCCTCCGGAGGTCTGTGGCGGCGCTGATGCTCAATCACCAGAATCTGCGGTTAGACCCCAGGGCCACTGGTCTGGGCAGACCACCAGTGACATCCCTACTGAAGCAGAAGGCCCAGATACCCAAATCCCCATACCCTGGGTGAGTCACCTCCCCTCTGTACCAATAAACTAAAAAGCAAAGAAAGGCCCAATAGGGTCTTATCAACAATACACAGATGTATAGATGAGCAATGCTCATCTTGTCGGGTGTGAAGGCACAACTCCACTATTAGCCAAACTGTCGCAGGAAACCCGGTGAGAAATATAAACCAATAATAAGGAATGGGTGAAATTCTGCGCTGTTCAGCAATAAAAAGGATCTTGATCGATTGTATTGTCCAGCAGTATCTTTATTCTCAACGTGTTTTGTGCGCCCACTGTGCACTTCATCAGGAGATAAAAAACTGTTGTCAAAAATGACAACAGTTTTTTATCTCCTGATGAAGTGCGCAGTGGTGCACGAAAAGAGTTGAGAATAAAGATACTGCTGGACAATACAATCGATCAAGATCCTTTTTATTGCTGAACAGTGCAGAATTTCACCCATTCCTTATTATTGGTTGCTCAGTGACCACCAACACACATTATTGTCCTTATTGTCCTCAGGGGATAGCAGCCCCCCAGGTGAATTGTTCAAACAAGAGCTTATTTTCATCAGGTACACTGGCAGAGCTGACATGCTTAAGGGCTCGCAATGCTTCCTCTAGGCGCCAGGCGTAAGCTCTGATATCATCTCCTGGCCTCTGGTAGCAGAGATGAAAGCGCATGCGTATATCAGCCTCATTGCACTCCTCAAAAGTAGCTCTCAATTTGTCAAATATAGTGGCCGCTGATCTCCGTTCAGCAGCAGACCAGGACTCACTCTCTTTCTCTGCTGCGCCAGTTAACTGTCCGAGTACCACAGCAGTGCGCTGCTGACTGGTCATTGCATACATGTCCAGGACACTAGTGATTTTTCTCTTAAAAACATCCAACATATCAGGGCGGTCAGTAGAGACCCATGAAGCTGCCATCAAACGGTGGTGCAGTGGTGAGGAACAGGCTACCCCGAAACCTGTACCCGTATTTGCAGCCACGCACAATGTACAATCTGCTCAGCTTGACAAATATGATTCTCTGCGTGCTGAGATACGTGCTGAAATGCGCCAAATGAACAAAAACATAACCAAGGTGATGGAAACTCTAAAGCTGCAGCAGAGTCCCCAGCCAGCGCCAAGACCCCAGCCCCGACCTCAACTGCTGATTCAACTTGCTGACAGTCCGGAGGAGGTACCCTGGATGAGAGCGAAGCAAGCCACAGCGTATCGAGTGAGAACCACCGACTGCTACAGCTCCACTGGGGAGCCGATCTGCCGCCGCTGTAACCGAACCGGCCACATCACCAGGAGCTGTCCTTTAAACGGGCTGACCCTGGGGGCCGGGGCCAAACCTCAAGAGTAACTGAACAGGGCCCAGCCACCTGGTACAAGACCTTCACCGGACAGAGGCCGTTCCTGTCAATTGTACTAGATGGCATCCCAACACCTGCTCTGCTGGACACCGGGTCACAGGTGACCACCATCCCTATATCCTTTACAAAACGTACTGGGCTGATGCAGAACTGAAACAGCCTGCCATAGACTTCACCCTCAACGCATCTAATGGTGAACTGATTACTGTAATGGGGGTTAGAGAAGTACCAGTAAAGGTGGGGAGGGTGGAATTGCAAAACCAAGGGGTTCTAGTAGTAGCAGAAACAAGTAATGCAAATGACCTGTATATAATACTTGGTACAAATGTTGTTAGCAATTGCATGGGAGAAGTTTTGTCTTTGCTTCAACATATTGCAGATACTGCCAAACCTGGTCAGAGGAAGGTCCTTCAGCGTGAAATAAGAGCCCTCCTGCACCATCAACAGGTAAGGCTGCTTTCACATTACGATATTCGGATTTCCGATGCTGTCCGATATAAATCGGACAGCATCGGATCCGAATTTGGCCCCATGCAGCCCTATGGGCATCGGACCAAATCGGATGTGCACTAAATGCCATCCGATTTGGTCTGATCCGATTCTGTCCGATTTTTTTATCGGTGCAAAAATCGGAGACTGCTCCGATTTTTGCTACGAAAATAAAATCGGACAAAATCGGATCGGACCAAATCAGATGGCTTTTAGTGCACATCCGATTTGGTCCGATCAATTTAGCATGGGGCCCTATGGAGAGGGGTCCGAGGAAACATCTGATGTCTCCTCGGACCCGATTTTACTGTACTGAGCATGCTCAGTACAGTAAAACTTCTCCAAACTGGAAGAGAAAGGGTTAAAAAAAAAAAAAAAGTTTATGCTCACCTCTCCCCGAGCCCCCGCCGTCTCCCGCCGTCTTCCTGCAGGCTCCCGGTGTCTCTCGCAGGCTCCATGGTGTAACCTGCTGTCACGTGACTGTGACATCAACGCAGGTCCTATACTGCAGTAGAAGACCTCTGCAGACACCGGAAGCCTGCGGGAGCCACCGGGAGCCTGCAGGAAGACGGCGGGAGACGGCGGGGGCTCGGGGAGAGGTGAGTATAAACTTTTTTTATTTATTTTTTTTCCCCGGAGGCTATGATTTAATGCTGGAATCGGATGCCTATTTGGCATATCGGACAGCATCCAGGCAAAGGTCAAAGTCAAAAACCAAGAGTGCAGCTGAGGTACAAAATCGACAGGCTGTAGCAGAGTCAGAAATCCAGGCAAAGGTCAGAGACAAAACTAAACACACTCTATATCACTGGGGAACCAAAACTATATCTGGCGTCCTGCAAGACAGGATCCAATGTATTTGAAGGGCGCGGTTACCTCCCATAGGCTGGAGTTCACAGCCTGATGATCTCATCCGGACCGCCCCTAGAACCAGGCCAGAGGGTGATGCACGACTCGAACCAACCACCCCACTTCTGACAGAAGAACAAAGACTGCGCCTATCAGACACCTCTGCAGGGCCCGCTCCTCTGCGACAATCATCACCCAAAGGAGAAACACGGCGGTGTTCAGCGACAGAGGCAGACGTCGAAGGAGCAGGTCCATATGAGGACAAGGCGATCCTATCACCGGCACCATCAGCCAAAGGAATTCGGCGCCCCCCAGCGGCCGAGGCAGGAACACCAGCCACCGAGTCCAATGGCGATGTGACACAGCCTACACGGATAACAATCCACTGACCCACCTGGAGACTGCAATGTTGGGGGCCATGGAGCAGAGCTGGATGGCCAGACTGTTCAACTACCAGTTCACCATCAAGTACCGGGCTGGGCACCAGAATGGAAACGCGGATGCCTTGTCCAGAATGCCTCACCTGTCAGACGTGGGCGTGGATGAAGATGAGCTAGAATCAGTGGAGTTACCTACATTCGATCAATTAAGAGTAACTCAGTGTCAGCAAACCCGTAAAGACCCTCCTGTGAGAATGGTGAACCCGTTGCCATACTTTGGTTGGAAGGAATTGCAAGACAATGACCAGGCTGTTGGCTTGATAAAGAGGCTGATAACCCAGGAGTCAGCGAATCTGCCAGAAAATCCTCAACCAGAAGCCAAACATTTGTGGAACGAGAGGAGCAAGCTGTTCATTTACCAGGAGAAGCTCTGCAGAAGACACATCAACCTGAGGACCCATGAGATGGTCTGGCAAATCGTTGTGCCAAAGTCAGAAGTGCTGATGGTGTTGAACACCTACCACAACCAGACTGGTCATTTTGGGTGGAAGAAGCTGGAAATGCTACTGAAAGATAGGTTCTTTTGGGTCGGCATGCGTGGATCCATTGAGAGGTGGTGTAAGAATTGTGGACCCTGCAGCCTTAGAAGGAAGAACTTACAAAGCCAGAAAGCACTGCTCCAGCCCATAGTGACGAAGCAGTCCCTGGAAATTGTGCCCTGGACCATGTAAAACTGACTCCAAGTAGATCTGGCTACACATAAGCGTTGACCATGGTAGACCATTACACGAGGTTCTTCATTGTTGCCCCTGTGAAAGACTTGACAGCTGCCACCGCTGCCAGAACATTCCAAAATGTATTCTGCAGTCCATTAGGTTATTCAGAGCAGGTCCTAACAGACCAAGGTTCAGCTTTTGAAGCAGAGATCTTCCAAGAGTTCTGCCACATGTATGGGTGTAAGAAGATAAGGACGATGCCATATCATCCCCAAATCAACGGATTATGTGAGAAAATGAACAATATCATCATTGACATGTTGAAGAGCCTACCATTGGAAGAAAGGAACCAATGGCCGGAGAAACTACCAGACATGGTTAATATGTACAACCACATTCCAGTAAGTTCTACAAACTGTACCCCAGCTTACCTGATGAGAGCTTGTACAGGAAAATTACCCGTAGACTTGGAACTCGGAGTAGTTGATCCCAAAGCAGATGCCTCAACGCCTAACTGGAATGAAAACCGCTTCGAACAATACAAAATGGTTCAAGCCGGTGTTGAAGACAACCTGGAGAAAGCACGTGAAAAACAAGAAAGGGACTATCACAAACGTGCTCCAGCAGAACCTATTGTACCAGGAAATATTGTTTTAAAGGGAACCTGTCACCTGGATCTAAGCCCCTACACTATCACTACCTGTCCCTGCACCTTCCTAGCAGCTCCCTATCTATCCCTCTCTGAGCTAAATCCGCCCTATAAAACTGCAGAAAAATAACTTATAACTTACAGAAGTCCCTGAGGCTGGGGACTGAGAAGGCGGCGCCAGGCTCCATTCTGCCCCTCCTCCATGCAGCAGCACACGCCTCGCTGGGCGGCATTATTCTTTCTTCATCGCCGCCTCCTCCATTTGGAATCTCCCGCCCGCTTTACACCTATCATGTTGTGGTGATGCGACCTCGATGTGTCCCCTGACTGAGACACAGCATATGGGAGATTGTATCTTCTGCTCGGTAGCAGCACACACAGGGTGAGCTGCTACTGGAGCTAAGTGCTGATTGAAATCACTGACGCCCAGGTGTGCGGGTGAATAGGAGATGATATGTGCTGCCCTTGGCTGTGGGGAGGGGGTGGAGTGTGTCAGGACAGCAGCAGGAGCTACTGGGATTGTATGAGGTTCTACTCGGCTGTGCCCCGGTGTAACAGGCCAGACTAACCCCCCCGACCAGAATATACTCGGGGTTAAAGTGGCCTAGGCCAGATTATACCCCTCCGTATACCACAGCAGCTGTAGATCAGGGCTCCAAGCAACACATGGGGGCCCGAGGCAGCACAAAGTGGCCCCAGGCAGCAGAAAGTGGCCCTACGCAACATACAGGGGCCCCAGGCAGTGCTAGGGCCCCAGGCAGTGCTAGGGGCCCCAGGCAGTGCACAGGGCCCCAGGCAGCACAAAGTGGCCCCAAGCAGCACAAAGAGGCCCCAGGCAACATACAGGGGCCCCAGGCAGTACTAGGGGCCACAAGCTACACACAGGATCCCAGGCTACACACAGGGGCCCCATGCAGCATACAAGGACCCCAGGCAGTGCACGGGGCCCCAGGCAGTGCACGGGGCCCCACGGCAGTGCACGGGGCCCCAGGCAGTGCACGGGGCCCCAGGCAGTGCACGGGGCCCCACGGCAGTGCACGGGGCCCCAGGCAGTGCACGGGGCCCCAGGCAGCACAAAGTGGCCCCAGGCAGCACAAAGTGGCCCCAGGCAACATACAGGGGCCCCAGGCAGTACCAGGGGCCCCAGGCTACACACAGGATCCCAGGCTACACACAAGGGCTCCATGCAGCATACAAGGGCCCCAGGCAGCACACAGGGGCCCCAGGCAGCACAAAGTGACCACAGACAATATACAGGGGCCCCAGGCAGTGGGCCACCCGGGGCCACTTTGTGCTGCCTGGGGCCCCTGTGTGCTGCCTCTGGCCCCCATGCGCTGCCTGGGACACCTTTGTACTGCCTGGGGCCCTTGTATCCTGCATGGGGCCCCTGTATGTAGCCTGGGACCCTGTGTGTAGCCTGGGGCCCCTAGTACTGCCTGGGGCCCCTGTATGTTGCCTGGGGCCACTTTGTGCTGCCTGGGGCCACTTTGTGCTGCCTGGGGCCCCGTGCACTGGCTGGGGCCCCGTGCACTGGCTGGGGCCCCGTGCACTGCCTGGGGCCCCGTGCACTCCCTGGGGCCCCATGCACTGCCTGGGGTCCTTGTATGCTGCATGGGGCCCCTGTGTGTAGCCTGGGATCCTGTGTGTAGCTTGTGGCCCCTAGTACTGCCTGGGGCCCCTGTATGTTGCTTGGGGCCTCTTTGTGCTGCTTGGGGCCACTTTGTGCTGCCTGGGGCCCTGTGCACTGCCTGGGGCCCCGTGCACTGCCTGGGGCCCCTAGCACTGCCTGGGGCCCCTGTATGTTGCGTAGGGCCACTTTCTGCTGCCTGGGGCCACTTTGTGCTGCCTCGGGCCCCCATGTGTTGCTTGGAGCCCTGATCTAAAGCTGCTGTGGTATACGGAGGGGTATAATCTGGCCTAGGCCACTTTAACCCCGAGTATATTCTGGTCGGGGGGGTTAGTCTGGCCTGTTACACCGGGGCACAGCCGAGTAGAACCTCATACAATCCCAGCAGCTCCTGCTGCTGTCCTGACACCCTCCACCCCCTCCCCACAGCCCAGGGCAGCACATATCATCTCCTATTCACCCGCACACCTGGGGGTCAGTGATTTCAATCAGCACTTAGCTCCAGTAGCAGCTCACCCTGTGTGTGGTGCTACCAAGCAGAAGATACAATCTCCCATATGCTGTGTCTCAATCAGGGGACACATCGAGGTCGCACAGATTCCAAATGTAGGAGGCGGCGATGAAGAAAGAATAACGCCGCCCAGCAGGGCGTGTGCTGCTGCATGGAGGAGGGGCTGAATGGAGCCTGGCGCCGCCTTCTCAGTCCCCAGCCTCAGGGACTTCTGTAAGTTATAAGTTATTTTTCTGCAGTTTTATAGGGCGGATTTAGCTCAGAGAGGGATAGATAGGGAGCTGCTAGGAAGGTGCAGGGACAGGTAGTGATAGTGTAGGGGCTTAGATCCAGGTGACAGGTTCCCTTTAAAGAGGAAGAGAAAACAACACAAATTGGATGACCAGTGGGAACAAGAGCCCTATGTCCTGCTAGATTCTGGATTTGACAATGACAAAGTGTGTCTAAGAATGGAGGAAAAACCACTCAGACTGTGTCAAGAAACCATATCAAGAAGTGTCCAACTGAATGGGAAAACCAGAATCCGTCAACATTGCCAAAAGAACAATCAGAACCTGAAAAAGAACCCAATCCATGCAAAAACTTAAAGGAGAAGGTAGTCTCAACAATCCTAGGAGATTTCCCAGAAGATTGGCCTCAGCAGGATAGAGCCATCTTAGTGCCTTTACTGAATTTCTACCAGCCCCAAGAAGTGATACAAAGGAATCAGGAAGAAATACCTGTTGCTAGAGAATCTGAGGATGCTGCAATCGGTACACCTGCTAGCCCTGTAGTGAGACTAAGGGTACCTTTACACGCCGCCACAGGAAGGCAGCAACTGCCAGGCACTGGGGACAATTGTGCCTGTTGCCATGAAATTGCTACGAAATGGCAGCATGTAAATAGGGAAATTCCTCCCTGTGTCCTGCAGTTCCTTTGGATACCTGTTGCTGAGCCGTGCTCAAAAACAGAAAGGCACAATTGCTATGGTGGTGGCGTGTAAACGGGACACAGGCAAGGTATTTGCGTGGCCTACGAATTCCCAGGGGCATGACACAGCCTCATGGATACCGCGCCCCTTCAGCGATCATTGGTGGAGGTTCCTGCGTTACGATTGGCTCTCCCTTCACAGGTCGCCATCTTGGAAGAGCTGTCACTTCAGTACTAGACGCATAAGATCCGTCTGCACGATCCGATACATCAGTACAATTACGTGGCCACCCAATTGCGCAGGCAAATGTATAGTGCTGTATCGTCCTATGTAGTGTGCACATTCTCATACCACATACAAAGGAATAAATTGCTGTACACAGCGCACATGCCTGCCGTACGTAATGCCCTGCGTTGTTTTTTTTCAGTTGACACAGAAGTGTTTTTGCCGTGTCGCACTGCGCGTACGGCGACTTTGAATTTTGTTACGCCCCACAAGCGGCCGTTCTGACGTCATGACGCTTGTTTCAGTTTCACTCTGCCTGCAAGGTGCCAGCCCCTCCCCTGCACATAGCAGCATAGTCATGGCCGCCATACAGCGCACTGCAACGTGGGGTATGGCGGAGCTTCTGATCCTCATAGATCATTGTGAACGCTATGACTACTGGGGCCACCATCACCACCGGCACCCAAGGCAGCACAATCGCAGCACCCTGATGCGGATCCAGCGGGCCCTGCTCCACAATCTGGGGGTGGAGAGGAGCTAAAAGCAGATCCAGAAGATGATCGCGGATCTGAAGCAGAAGTGCCCAGGCCGCATAGTGGACATCCGTGCCAAGATTGCCAGGCTGCGTGGTGAGTAATTGTTGGCCCCAAACACACACCTGCACATGTACATGTACCAAACTATACAGGAATATATAAAAACATATTAGAAGGAGAGTGTGGGCCACGGCGTGGCCGCTGCAATGTGGTAACATATATTCAGCCTAATTTGGAGGGGGTGCCTACACTTCGGCCTGGTGGTGCAAGCTAAAACACTTCATTAAAGAGTTTAATCAGTAGAAAAATGAGCGTCAATCATCAGTATTGTGAGGCACCGCCGGCATGATCCTCATGGCCGGGGCGCATCACATGCAGGATCAAGGTATGATCCTGTGCACAGTGGCCGGTTTGACTGTGATAACACTGTGAACCAACTTGAGACACAGGGTTTCATGTTACTAATGAGTGGCTCATAAGATCGAGGAGTCCATGAGGAAAAGGATGTAAGGAGTGATTGCTGACAGCCCAGGTGGGTGTGTCAGGTGGGTGTGTCCGGAGGAATAGCAGCCCAGCTGGGTGACTCAGTGTGGGTGTGGCCGGCACGATAAGAGTCAGCCAGCTGAGTGATTGAGAGAGGAGATCCATTCTCAGCCAGACATCAGCCTGAGAGGATGTGGGCTGATTACCAGCCTGAGAGCTGAGCAGAGCCAGTCTGTGTGAGGGACTGGGAGTGCAAGTCCATGCCGCCATGTTGAGATGGTGAAGGGAGCATGCTAGCTCCATGCCGGTGCTGAGGTCCGAGGTTGTGATAGCACCTGGTGGGGAAGCCGTGGCTGAACCCGGTGGATACTGGTCCGGGCGTGGGGTGAAACACGTCCGGGAAAGGAGCCCTTGGGGGAAGCTTGGTGGACCCGTTACCCAGGTAGCGAGACCCGGATCCGTGCCCGGTAAGACAGCGGTTCCCGTGTAACTGAGTGAGCTGTATGCGTGATTAATGCCATGCGGGCATAACCGCTATTGGGTCCGACTAGGCAGTCGGTAAAGGACCCGTTGATGTATGTAGGGGCTTAGGCAATTGCCCTGAATGTAAGAGGATGACCTATGAAAGAACATTGTATAATAATGTGGGGAGAAAGTGACCCAGCCAGTATGGATGATGTTGGAGGCGTTCCGTCCCTGTGGGACGAGAGGGAGGCTTGCCCTGCCGCTTGCAGAGGGTACCCGTCCCTCAACCACGGCCTCTAATGGTGTGGGTGTGCCTGTGGTGCCAGACACAGGGGTAATAGGGCTCCTAGTAGGTAACGGATGAGGTTCCCGTGTACTATGGTTTGCCAGTCCCTGTAATGGGCCATGGAGGAGCCACAGTCCATGGATGATGGGCTGTGAGCGTGTGGAAGAAATGTATGTGATCCATGGACGTTTGAATGATGGATCACACATGGTATGTAAGGCCCGGTCAGGCAGGAATCCTGACTACGGGGTAATGTTAAGTCATCAAGCTGGGTGACTAAAGCCAGGTGGCAGGTACCGCCACTGGGACCCACAGGGCCCGTTGAGGCGTATGTAACGAAGGTCAGAAGCAGGGGTTCAAAAGGGCTCCTAGAGTGGGGACACCATGGTTGAACCAGGTGGACGCTGACCTGGACATGGGGTGAAACATGTCCAGGAAGGAGCCCCTTAGGAATACATGACATACCCGGTACTCAGGTTGCTCAATCCCTGTTATGAACCGGAGGGGTCATCGTCGAAATATAACACATGTATTTATTATAAATGTACTGTAAGATGTTTAAGTAGGCCGGAGGCCGTAGCTACCCCGGGAGCAGGTGTTAGAGCTCCAATGGGGAGAGAGACGTGGTTACAGGTCCCGGGTTATTGTGAATGTATATGTGCAATGTTCTATGTAATGTATGATGTATTTATGTGAAGTGTTTATAATCACTGTGCAATGTGACAAACATGCTACCCGGGTTATGTTATTATATGTGAAAAATAAACGGGTACACATTGGTTAAACTTATAAACACGTGTTTTGTCGTTAAGCAAGCGGGTTCCCCGGTTGCTACCTCACAGTATGCATCTGTAATTTTCTTAAGGCCAGGTTACAGGCAGCATGGCAAGGGGAGGAAGTGTGGAGTACAGGTGACTCCACACTCCCTCTCCTTGCCATGCTGCCTGAAACCTGCCTTTAATAAAAGTCAAGATGCATACTGATGATTGACGCTCATTTTTCTAAGGATCAATAACACAAATGTATGTTAATTGGCCAACATTTCAAAAATGTGTATTGACCCACCATTTGGATGTGTCAACAATGTGCATTGCCTGGTTGTTGACACCCAAACAGGAATATGGGCAAAGCAGTCATGTGCAGCACAATTGGTGACGCCTGCACTCAGCCGTAACCTCACTATATTTGTGCCTAACCTGACTCCACATTGTAAATGTGAGCTTGAAAAATCAGTACCGTCTTCAACACACACATGACACACTGCCCCACAGATGTTGCCCCGTACACAGGGAACAATATAGACACACCATGATGTTATAAGTGAACTAACAATAGTACCTGAACTATAGGTGTACACAGCCATGGGGCAAACACCAGTGGCTTCTGGCCCTTCATAAAATAAAACACACATAACCTACCATGTGTATGTGTGTTTGCCCACAAGCAAACATATCTTGCCAGTGTAGTGGCCCTCCTGTCAGTAAACATACTGTGTCCTACCCACAGTACATGCATACGACATGAGTATATGCATCCAACATGACCTTCTACCCTATTGGTAATCCTGGAACTACATAGGCACACAATCTAAATGTTTGACAACAATGTATTTAACCTTTCTACTTAAAGCTCTGTGATTGTGCTTTCAAATACAGATGGTGAAGATTCTTCCTCCGAAGATGGGCACCATGTCCCACCCGCAGGTGGCCCAGCGACACCACCGCCACAAGAGGCTGCAGTGACACCATCGCCACCTGCAAATCCACGGCCCTCAGGGCCTAAATATGAGGAGCTGCCAGCACCTGCAGGGCTGAAGGAGGATGACGAGCTCCCATCACCACCATGGCCAGAGGAGGCTGAGGAGCTGGCAGCACCTGCAGGCCCGGAGGATGGTGCACCTTCAAGCCCAGGCCCCTTTGTGCCACACAACCCCATCATGTGGCCACAGACCCCCAGCCCTGGAGTGACCCCACCTCCCACTGTGTCCAGCTCAGTGGTGAGCCCAGGGGTGGCCATGTCCCCTGAGCCTGCTATGGAGCCAGCTATTGATGACTATGGTGGTAAGTGTGTATTTTTGGGGCATACACCATGCACACTGTAATCAGTGTTGTGTTTTTCCTCCCTCATTATTGTCGCACTGTTTGGTTTAAGTTTTGTTCTACTCTTTGTGCAGATGGAGAACGTGCTGGGGCTGCCGTCTGGAGTCTTAGCCCATCCCCATCACCCCCTGATAGTCCAGATGATGTCGAGGCAGAGGGTAAGGAGCATATTTTTGTGTGAACTCCCTAAACCTCCTCATGGACTGTTGGAAACTAAATGTTAATTTATTCCCAATACAGGTGTCCCTACTATGGAGGAAGTGATCCGGGCCCACCATGAGGTGTCCCAAACCTTGCACAGGGCACACCAACGCGGGTTGCAAGAACTGGCCCGGTTGGGTGACATGCTTGCTGCCCTCCAGCGAGCACATGGAGGCCTCCCCTGAACCCGATGCACTCAAACTCATTAATGGGCAAACCTGCCCCTAATAACTGTTGTCCATGTTGGACTTTCAATCATCCCTGTTGCCATGTTGGCATTTGTGTTTTTTTGTTAGGCCCCGTTGGCTTTTTTTCTTATAGTGTCCCACATTGGGACCGTGGGGAGTGTGTTGTGGCTACTCCTACACTAAACCAGCATTGTGTCCTTTGTGGCCACTGTGTGCCACACATGTTGTTTCCTAATAAATTATTTAAGGAATATTTCAGTGTGGTCCTTGATGGCAACACACACATGTTGGCCTGATAATCATAAAATTTGGCTAAGTGTGTGACACAGATTTGGATACCTCTTTGATGTATGAATATATCTTACCAGTTCACATCGTGTACCAGCACTCCTGCCATTTGCCTGAATGTGTGCTTAATGTACCCTATATGTTGCCCACAATCATACACCCAGTCAACACAGTTGTGTTGTGAGAAGTGAAATAATGTTGCTCCATGGTTTAATATAATGTTTTATTTGACTACTAAAGGGCAAAGTAAAAAAACAAAGACCAAATGTGCCCGGCCAAATTGGCCACAATGTGGGCTAGATTTGGCCACCAAAGGAAAAAAAATAGAAATCATAATGGTGGCAGTCCATAAGGCCAATTTAGTGCATTGGCTAGTAGTGTCCAATCTCCTCATCATCCTCTGCTGGATCCGACGCTGCCTCCTCCTCCACACTCTCCAGGTAGACCCACCCTCCCTGAGAGGGTGCTGGTCTTCTTCCACGTTGTCTTGGGGGAGGTGGGGTATCTGGACGTGGGGGTCTCCTCACCCTGTGTTGGGCGGGCGCAGTGGGCCAAGGGGTTGTCTTGTGGGGGACGGGGATCATGGACCCCCATCACAGGGACCCATCTACGCCCGCCTCCAGGACACGATAAATGGCCCCCTCAGCAATCTTCCTCTGCTTTGGCTCCATCTGGGCGAGCATGTCGCTGGTGAGGTGTCTGAAACTAGAGGTGGGTATACTTTCCTCATCCAAAAGGACCCTTTTGGCCCAGGTCCCCAGCTCAGTGTTAGGTGGGGCCGGCAGTCTACGGCGACGAATGGCAGAGCTGGGCCCTGGGCCCGGGCCCCCACCACTAGTTCTGGCCACTTGCTCGCCCGCAGATGTTGTTGGGCGAGCCTCACCAGCTTGTGCCTCATCCTCACTGGAGCCAGGCAGCTGAGGGGTCTGTGAAAAGAAAACAAAAAACACAACAATCAATACCACAAAGCAGCATCATTGATGTCAAGTGCTCAAAGGGCAACCCCATCCACTACACCACACAACACACCAGGTCGCAACCACCCAACAGAGAAATCAAAGGATCAAGGTTCTAATGGCTAACAAATGCACGTCTGACGTATACTCACCTGCGGCAGCAAACTGGATTACACACAAACAGCAATAGGTTTTAAAATATACAGTTCACCAAAAAAAGGGTATGTGACCACAGGAGATTTAAGCTGCTTGAAACCAGCTGATAGCCAATGTGCCTCAGCCTTACCTTCATAAAAAATTGGGGCAAAGGCAAGACACATGTCTGTGTTCCATTGTTAATATCTGGGCTCTGGGCAAAGATAAACAGCAAAAAATCTGCATTGGGGATATTGTTACACCCAAAAATAATATCACCCCAGGTTGTTTAATGTTAAGGACAGGGAGAAACTCTGTTGTAGGTGTGTCTAAAAATCAAGAGCAATGCCCCTGAGGCCACATACCCAATAAGAACATGCTTAAAAATTAAACACTAAACAATAGAGAAGTGCATGAAGCCAATCACACCTGTGGAGCAAACAAGGTGGCCCACCACCCAAACACAATTACCCACCTCCTGCGGCGGGGATGTTGCTTGGACAGGGCCTACAGGGGACGCGGGGCGGCGCAGGCTGCTCCGTGATCTACGCGAGCTCTCTTGCCCGAGGGTGAAGGTGAGGAGGTCATAATACCACAAAGTTGGCTTTGGTACCTCCTCACCTCCAGCCCCGGACCGTAGATTGGTGTATGCGTTGTGAGCTCACGTGAACGCGGAGCGCAGGCCTTTTATTTTGGTGTAAATGGCCCCCGCGTCCCACCTTTTCTGGGGCTGGAGCCGTTTGGCCAGGGCCACTAGAGGCTTGTAGGCATCCGCCCGCGCTGCCGCGTCATGGTATGTGGGCAGCGCCGTCCGCCACAGGCACTCGTGTTCCTGATACAGGGCAAGGAGTTGTATCACAAATTCCATATACCCAGCTGGCATCAGTGTAAAAAAAAAAAAAATCAGACCAAGCAGGGCCAAAACAAGGCATGCCTGCCTACTATACACTATACTGAGTGTATATATCCAGGTGTTCTGGCCCTGAAAACATGTGTTAAACATGTATGTTTGCATGTGAGACACCCTTTATACAGGAGCCCTCAATAAGCTATGGTTGCCATGTATGTAAGGATATGTTGGAGTCCACATGATCACAAAGGCTAAAGGGGCACGATGATTTCAAACAAAAAAAAAATGATTCACAGCCAGGGGTAAAGGGGCCACGGTGGCAGGGGGGCAAGTGCCCCCTGGCCTGGTGGTATAGCCCTCATCTAGGTCCGTGGGCCCATAAAAAAGGTCTGGCCAGCGGCCAGTTATGGCTGGCGGTGAGAAAGAACAGCAGACGCAGAGCCTTGCGGCCACCAACAGCAACCCCCCCCTCCCCCTTCCACCCCGGGTCCCCACAACACTATCACAGCCCCCCCGGACCTCCCTTTAAGGGCTTGTGGACCAAAACTGCAACCCAGAGTTAGAGTGGCCAGCCAGCCCCTGATCCCTGCCGTAACAACAACACTACAACGTATGGAATATATAACCAACATGGCTACATAACTAATTGTCAATGGCTACTGCCTATAGGTAGCAATGCTCAACACTATTATCAACACACTATATAAATTAGCACATGGGGCTCCCTGCTGTCTGACAAAGCGCATAAGCTGCATGTAGCAGACGCACAGTGGTGAACCTAGCCTCTCTGCTGCCTGAGGCGAACTGCAGAATGGCGCCCCCCACCATAGTAAATGCTTTAAAATCGGTAGAAATAAATCTGGTTCATACAGAACTATATCTATCCTGTAAAAATGATAATAGTGGCCATTTTAATTTGGACAAATAGAAAAAAAGATGTCCAAACACAAGGATGTCAGCGCCATCACACACACATACAAGAACCACACAGAAGAATCCAGAACATGGATCATTAATGGTAATGGCGGCTTGGCACAAGCTACAGACACACAATGATGGCGGCAGAGTGGTGGTCCTATATGCAGACAGTCCTGCATCATCATAGCATACACACAGGAGGCAGCACTGATTGCTAACAAATTGTCTAACTAGTCAGACCAGTCCACCATTCCGCACCGTCCACACACCACATACAATGACCTGCTGCCTGAGCATCAACAAGCCGCCACTGCATTAAGCTGGAGAAATGGTGCGTCTTCCCCAACAGACCACATCTCCTTCTCCCAAAACACTTAGCCAATCACAAGCGCAGCACATGGGGCTGTCCAGAGCTAATAGCCGGGGCCTTCCTATTGGGTTAAGGGATGCGGGAGCGAGAAGGGGGACGAGCACCACCGAGCAACCACCGAGCAACCACCACTCAAGAGAAGCATGGCTCGATGCCTGCATGTACAGAGGGCATGGACATGGTGTGTAAGTTATGGCCAATCAGTCCTGCAGCATATGTGAAAGGGACAATGCATCCTGCACCAGGGGCGCACATAGAAATCATGGGACCCCATAGCAGACATTCTAATTGGGCTCTTCCCCCCACAAAAATAAATTTGGCTCAGGCTGGATCACTCTCTTTCAACTTTGCAGTCGTTACAAAGTAATTTTCCTCCTATTGAAGCCCCTGGATTCCCCTTTCATTGCTCCTATAAAGTGTGATGCCAACAAAAGTGCCCCCCAAACCCTGTATGATCCCCCACAGTGATTCCTCCACCTGCACGGTATGATGACCTGACTGTACCCCCACAACTACCCTGCCACAGTATGATCCCCAACTGTGACCCCCACACAGTCTGCCATACAGTATAAAGGACCCATGTACAGTACAGTATAATGGCCCCCAACACAGCCCTCCATAAATTATAAAGGCGCCCTCATAGCCCTTCAAGTATTATGATGCCCTCCACATAGCCCCCCAAATATTATAATTAATTCCATATAGTATAATTGGCTCCAATAGTCCTCCATATATTATAATGCACTATAATATAATGCGCCATCCATAGTCTTCCACATAATGCTCCCCCCATAGCCCTCCATATAGTATAAATGCCAGCATGCAAGCCTGTATCAAAGGCAAGAATACAACCTTTGACATTCATATTCTTCAAAGGTGGTGAAGGGGTTAAATTACATTATATATAACACACATACTGGACAACGCCTGCTCATTACATACATCATACAGACACACACATCATACATGTCCTTAGTACACACATGCTATATAACAGATACACAGCAGGTACACATCATATACACAGAACATGCATGCAGGACAAGTGTATAAACTCACAAAATATCCTAAATACAAATAGACACAACCCACAGACACACAACCCACGCAGACACAACCCATACACAGACACAAACCCACACACACAGAGACAACCCACACACACAGACATACCACCCACACAACCCACACACACTCCACACACAACCCACACACAGACACAACCCACTCACTCCACACACAGACACAAACCACACAGAGACACAACCCACACACAGAGACACAACCCACACACACACAACCCACACACACTCCACACACAGACACAACTGACACACACTCCACACACAGACGCAAAACACACACACTCCACACACACACACAACCCACACTCCACACAGACACAACCCACACACACTCCACACACAGACACAACCCACACAGAGAGAAACAACGCACACACACTCCACACACAGAGGCACAACCCACACACACACAGACAACCCACACACACAGACACAACCCACACACACTCCACACACAGAGACACAACCCACACACAGAGACACATCCCACACACACTGCACACACAGACACAACCCACACACACAGACACAACCCACACACACTCCACACAGAGAGACACAACCCACACACACTCCACAGAGACACAACCCACACACACTCCACACACACAGACACAACCCACACACACACAGACACAACCCACACACACTCCACACGCAGACACAACCCACACACACTCCACACACAGAGACACAACCCACACACACACACAGAGACACAACCCACACAGACACAGAGACACAACCCACACACACTCCACACAAGGAGAGACACAACACAGACACAACCCACACACACTCCACAAGCAGACACAACCCACACACACTCCACACACAGAGACACAACACACACAGACACAACCACACACAGAGACAACCCACACACATACACACACACACGCGCAGAGACACAACCCACACACACACACACAACCCACACACACGCCACACACAGAGACACAACCCACACACATACAGAGACACAATCCACACACACTCCACACAGAGAGACACAACACACACACACACTCCTCTGCTGAAGGGGTGGAGGCTGGTTTACATGTGCAGCTTTACCTGCTCACAGCAGTTGAGCACCTCCCCCACTCTCTGTGTTGGGACTGTCCAGAAGGAGAGCAGTGATCTGGTGGATTAGAGCTGCTTCTCCTCTGGATCTTCCAGCACAGGGATCTTCTCTTATTTGATGGCTCTCACCTCTTTACTTCAAAGACCGCGCCATGCAGGAGGTGGAGAGCACTGGCCAATCAGCTCTGCTGTCACTCTGATGTGAGAAGCTAATTGGCCAGTGCTCTTCTCTGCAGGACACGCCCCCCTGTGAGTTGCTGAACCCGGAGGGTAAAAGCCGCTGCACACACTAAAGTGCACAGGCTCTCCCAGCATAGAGTGGTGCTGCACTGCAGGAGATAGCAAGATGTCAGGGAGAGAAGAGCCGCCAAAGGCGGAACAGTGTCTGATACAATGGCCCTTCAGCACCTACGCAGATGCCGGCCCCTATTTTATCAGCAGGTGTCGCCGCCTGAGACATTGTCTCAACTTGCCTTATGATAGATGCGGCCCTGCAGACGCATCAGCGCTACCTACAAACCAGTAGCATGGCGATGAAAAAGCATGTGAGTACACTTACCATCGGAACAACAGAGAACGGATTCCTGGACACCACTAGCTCAATGCACATGGACATCTGGACAGGGGCTGGTCGACATGGCAGGAAATTTATACTGACCCACACCAATCAGCACACACCAATTCGGCACCTTACTAGGCCACACCTGTGAACACCCATAGCGGCAGCTGAGTAGGTGTTGTCCAAGCGTCGTGATTGGTTTGTGCTCATTGAAAAGCAGCTCATGCCGGATGGGCGTCATGCTTGCTGCCCAGAGTCATTAAGTAAGTATTTGTGTACGGACATGGTTGTAGCAGCGTGGCGAAGTGTTGCGCATGATTGGCTTTGTTAACGCAATAGGGTACTGTATCGGACGCACATGTGATTTCAGTTTGGTCACTACAATAGCGTAGCACGCTGGTGTATTTTTCACAACATGTGTTGCCCATACATTCCCATATTGTAGTTACAAAAGTATTGTGTTTGTTTCCATTCGCCATACAGGATCATGGCTGCAGGATTCTAGAGTGGAATGTCCTACAGATGGGCAATGAAAAGAAAATATCATACTGCTTGGGGTCAACACACACTGGGACCAACATGGCTAGGATCAGACATGGATTTGAGGTGTGAGGCAGCCGAGAATGTTTAGATGTGGAGCTCCCCCTTGCAAACACATGTGGCCCTGCATTACTACAGGATGAGTCATGTAGAATCTGCTTCGTGTCATCTGGGATTACTCACCCTGAAAGGCTGTGGTACGTTGATACTTACAGACTGTAGAAGTGTAAATATATAGTATCCTACATTGTTTGTGTGACATGTATAGTCGTTCTTTGTGGTGACACATGTCCCTTTTTAACACAGATATGTCCAGATGTGTTACTTTGATCAACGCAACAAAGTGTAGAAGGATGGACAGGGCTGATAAGTGAGCATGTTTCATTTGTTTTGCGCCCACTTGTGGGTGATGGCCCTGCAATGGTAAAAAGGATGTGTGCTGTGTACACACGACCGATTAAATATGCTTTTCCCTAGTGGCTAGTCAAAGTATTGTGAGGCTTACTTTAGATGCAAACATGTCACCATATTGTTCTATGTAGTGATGAATTTTGTTTATCATATACAGGTGCTGATACACAAGATGCAGAATCAATGTGATCGACGTGTTATCGTGGCTCTTGCGTTGGTGGAAGAGCAACTGTGGATGGAGGATAGATATGAAAGGTTGATGTGTCGCAGACGACGGCGACAGGCCACATGCAGCTGTTGCGTGAGCTGGAGGATAACAATCCGCATGATTACCAAAACTACCTCCGTATGTCCGAGGACTCTTTCACCTTCCTTTTGGAGCGCGTGGGGCTATTGATAGCCCATCAGGACACTATCATGCCTCGATCTGTATCAGCTGAGGAGCGGTTGGCTATTACTTTGCGGTTCCTGGCTATAGGGACCGACCTCACATACACGTCACGTGTATCACTGTCCCTGCTGAACTGCCTGATCCCCGAGACGTGTGAGGCCATCTAGAGTGCTCTGCTGCCATCCTACATGAAGTTGCCAGAAACACCCGCAGAATGGATGCAAGTAGCCCGAGGCTTTGAAAGCCGGTGGAACTTCCCAAACTGTGGTGGCGCTTTGGATGGTAAGCACGTGAGGATTACTAAACCCCCCAACTCGGGCTGTTTGTATTATAATTACAAAGGGTATTTTAGTATAGTCCTCATGGCCCTGGTGGATGCGAACTATGAGTTCCTCTACGTGGACGTTGGAATGAATGGGCGAATCTCAGATGGGGGTGTGTTCGCCCACTGTGACTTGGCACAAGAACTAAGGACAGGTGGGCTGAACTTGCCCTCAAATGAAGAGACGAGCCATCATCTGAACTTTGCGTTTGTGGCGGATGAAGCGTTCCCACTTCAGGCACACCTACTACGGCCATATCCCCAGAGGACCCTTACTTCTGAGCTGCGCATTTTCAATTACCGGCTATCCGGGGCCCGCCGTGTGGTTGAAAATGCGTTCGGGATCATGGAGAATACATTCCGGGTTTTTCATACGCCTCTGCATATGAAACTGGAATCTATTGACGCGGTTGTGCTGGCGTGCTGTGTGCTGCATAACTTCCTACGTCGTAGGGATAGAGCATCATACACGCCGGCAAGTTATGTAGATTCTGCGGACCCCACAACAGGGGAGGTCCGTCCAGGGGCTTGGCGTGATGTGGACCATGGTGTGGCGCCACTCCAGCCGCAGAGCCGTGGTCGCACTCAGCAGGAGGCCAGGGACAGTAGAGATGCATACTGCTCCTACTTTAATGGCCCTGGGGCAGTGGGCTGGCAGAACCAGCACGTGTAGTGTTGCTGGTGCTGGTTTGTCTAAAAATGGTGGCCATGGTGAAACCGCAAGGTGGCTGCACCATGGTGGTTTCTTTGCGTATTTTCTTGTGTGCACAGGTTTTAGTTAATAAGTTAGTTTAGGTTTTATTTGTGTTATGTGGGTGGTGCACACTGTATCATTGTTTGGCAAGTTATTATGTATTTATGTATCTGTTTTTGTTTTCTGTTTACAATGTAACATGATGTTTTAATGTCCATTGTCTTTCCTTTCTGTATATATGTTTTTATTTTACCATTTCATGTGTCTAAAAATAATACATGTTTTTTTTTTTATCCAAATGACTATGTGTGAGACTGATTACTTGGAGATGGAGGGCAGCATGATCAAAGTTTGGGTTGTGCCCAGTGCTTTCACACACATTGGCACCTATGGGTGGGTATGAGACACAATATGTGTTGGTGGCCATGAGCTATGTGAAGGTATTTGGTCAACAATCTATGTGACAAATGTGTGTACATAACCCTTGTGGTGTGGTGTGGGCAATGTCACCTGAAGACATGTATGGACGATCCAGTGGCATGCTTCATAATCCTTTTATTGTGAGATTATAAAAACATCACAGCGCACAGGGGGTGCTGCTGGACGTGTTTCGGAGGAACTAGCCCCCTTAATCATCAGCAACATTCAAATTGAAAATACAGACATATATAAAATTAAAAGAAGTGAACTCCCATGCACAGACAATACCAATCAGTGAAGGATCTTAACTATTTGTTTGCCTGACCCAGTGAATGACCCAGTATAGACACATAAATATACAATTTTTTTCTTTATAAAATGATGTTATTATTCTCAAAACTCTTCTCAAGGAGCTACAATATGGATGGTAATTGGAGGGAGAAAAATATATATCATGACACATTGTGAGCCCCTATGGGGAGAGTGTAATCTGGAAATTGGAATACAAACATATATATAAGAAAATTCTGAGTAAACAGCCCCATGAATATATCGGGATTACCGTAAATAATAACAATCATTACAGAATATTATGTGCCTCTTGTGGAATATATATAATAAGTGAAGGAATCCCGCTGGTCATTTTTCGCCATGCATTCCATTCGGGATGTAATATGGGATTAACACCTGCCAGTTATAATAAATAATTAACAACATCAAGAAATATGAATAAAAACTCACAATGGATCAATATATAAATTACATTTATGTTAACGGAATATCAATTTAATATGGTTCAATAGCAAATCCACTGTGTGCTATAATCATATAAATTAAGTACATAATAACAACAAAAGATGATTTTCGATGTATGTATATACCGGTGTGTATATAATATATATAATAAAAAAAAAAAAACTGCATAGCACTCACAGACTAATGTGAACCGGTGCCAGCAGGGCTGCTGGATCAAATAACTAGAAAAAAATACTCTGCAGCACTCGGTTACTACCAATGATGTACATATGCTAATAAGCTAAATATATATGAGAAAAAAGTTAAAAACTTACGTTTTTTCAAAAAACTCAAAATCTTATCTTTTTAAATCTGAAGTTCTTAGTACACACATTGGCCAATGTCTGTTTGCTCGTCGACTGCGACAAAGTGACTTCAGGTCCGACGAGTCCTACTCTGATATCCCTATCCTCCTTGTCCACCCCCCACCTCTCAGTGGGCAGACCCCATCTCAACCCTAGATCACCTGCAGTCAACAAGGGTGCAAATTGCAGCAAGGAGCCAGCCACTCCATAAGATACAAAACAGAAAGAAAAAACAAAAAAAACGCATAGCACTCACAGACTAATGTGAACCGGTGCCAGCAGGGCTGCTGGATCAAATAACTAGAAAAAAATACTCTGCAGCACTCGGTTACTACCAATGATGTACATGTGCTAATAAGCTATATATATATGAGAAAAAAGTTAATATATATCATATATATAAGTCATATATATACCGTATATACTCGTGTATAAGCCGACCCGTGTATAAGCTGACCCCCTACTTTTGCCCCCAAAACCCGGGAAAACCTATTGACTCGTGTATAAGCCGAGGGTGGACCCCAGCACAGGTATACAGCCCCCAGCAGTGTGGTATATAGGCCTCCCCAGTGGTATATACAGCAGACTCCTAGTGGTATATACAGCAGCCTCCTAGTGGTATATACAGCAGCCTCCCAGTGGTATATACAGCAGCCTCCTAGTGGTATATACAGCAGCCTCCTAGTGGTATATACAGCAGCCTCCCAGTGGTATATTCAGCAGCCTCCCAGTGGTATATACAGCAGCCCCAGCCCCATCCACACACACATACACACACATACATACACACACATATACACACATACACACATACAAACACATATGCACCTTATCCGGTGCTGTCCCCCGCTGTCATGTCCCACTCCTCCGGCCGTCCGATGCTGTCCCCGCTCCTCTCCTGGTCTGCGGCGTGGTTCCCGGTCCAGTTCCATGATGATCGGTGCGGTCCCCGGCCGACTTCCTGCTTCCATCTGTAATCTCCGCCCAGGTCAGGCCCTGCACCAATGAGAGCGCAGGACCCGTGCCGTCAATCACTGCCCAGACGCGGCCAGATGACGTTGGGGCCTCTGATTGGCCCAACGTCATCAAGGCGCCGCGGCTTGATGACGTCGGGCCAATCAGAGGCCCCAACGTCATCTGGCCGCGTCTGGGCGGTGATTGACAGCACGGGTCCTGCGCTCTCATTGGTGCAGGGCCTGACCTGGGCGGAGATTACAGATGGAAGCAGGAAGTCGGCCGGGGACCGCACCGATCATCATGGAACTGGACCCGGAACCGCACCGCAGACCATGAGGGGAGCGAGGACAGCACCGGACAAGGTAATGTATATTGTGCAGCGCCCCTCCTCCCCCCTGTCTTATTTTCAGCCCCTACCGTATTGACCCGTGTATAAGCCGAGGGGGGGACTTTTCAGCCCAATTTTTGGGCTGAAAAACTCGGCTTATACACGAGTATATACGGTATATGTCATATATATATATATATATATATATATATATATATATATATAATTATGTGTATATATATATATATGATTTTGCAATATTTACGCACAGCCTGGATAAAATACACAGAATACGTATACGGTGTATATTGTTATTTGCACAATATACACATAAAATAAAAAAATAATAAATACACATAATAAAAAATAAATAACATTAACCATAAAACAACTTATATAAAGAATCAAAAAATATAAAAAATAAAAAATAATGAATAAAACAACATAAAAATAATAAACAAAAGAAAAAATAACAAAATGACCTATGTAAATCTAGAGTCATATACTTTATTCACTATTAAGATCCTCGACCGTATTCCCCGTAATGGGGTTATTGGATTATATTGTCATATGAAATAAAGTTATATATATTTTTCTCTATCCAATTACCATCCATATTGTAGCTCCTTGAGAAGAGTTTTGAGAATAATAACATCATTTTATAAAGAAATAATATTGTATATTTATGTGTCTATACTGCAGTGGTGGGGAACGTCCGGCCCCCGGGCCGGGTCCTGCCCGCCATGTTACCTGATCCGGCATGTGGCCACTTTGCTTTTATTTGTAGCGCGGTCCCTTTAAATCAGCAGCGGTGCGTGCCGGAATTGTCTCCGACCTGAAACATAGTCAGCGTGAGGCGTTCTGTGAAGCAGGAGCCTCTGCACTGTCCAGCTCAGCTCCCGGGAGGATTACAATCACCTCCTGCTTATCTTAAATAAACAATTCCTCCACCTCGGGAAGTCCGTGAGTAAATCTAAAGGTGTCAGATAAGTAAATAAATAAAGTGTCTGCTCTGTGATCGTCGGCTGTGCAGGGATGAAAACTGTCAGCAGTATAAGAAGGAGCTGCATCCAGAAACATAGCCAAGGGAGGGAGATAAAAATCATGTGAAGCCATGATAAAATCATATATGTCCACATTGATTTTTATCTACCTTCATTTGGATGTGTTGCTGGATCTCTTTTTGTACCTTGTACTTTGTGTACCTGTGTGTCTTATACTTCAGGCCCTGTGTACCCATGTGCCATATGCCTCAGGCTCAGTGTATCCATGTTCTGTGTACCCATGAGTTGTATGACTCTGGCCCCATGTACCTGTGTGCCATATGCCTCCGTCTCAGTGTACCCATGTACTGTACGCCTCAGGCTCAGTGTACCCATGTGTCGTACACCTCAGGCTCTGTGTTCCCAAGTGCCGTATGCCTCACGCTCATTGTACCCATGTGTCGTATTCCTTGTGCTCCGTGTACCCGTGTGCCGTATGCTTCAAACGCCATGTACTCATGTGCCGTATACCTCAGGCTCTGTCTACCCATGTGCCATATACCTCTGGCCCTGTGTACCCACGTGCTGTGTACCCCATGCTCTGTGTACCCATGTGCTGTATACCTCACGCTCCGTGTAACCATGTGCTGTATACCTCAGGCTCTGCCTACCCTTGTGCTGTCTACCTCAGTCTCTGTCTACCCTTGTGCTGTCTACCTCAGGCTCTATCTACCCATGTGCAGTATACCTCAGGCCCCAGAAATGGGGTTAGGCTACCTTCACATTTGCGTTTGTGTCTGCATGCAGAGGGCATGCAGACACAAACGCAGTGAAAGCAGGGTCATTTTTGTTCATAATGATGTGTCCGCAGCGGAGAATTTCCGCCTGCGGACACATCACTATGGAGCCCGGCCAGCCAATCGGCACGCTCGGGAGGCGTGCCGGAGACAGAGATCAGCGGCAGAGATCTCCTCCGGGCCCCTGGTAAGCTCCGACCGTTGTCAGCGGGCAGAAACATCTGATCTGACAGCTGTTTGAATCTCCTGCGCCGACACAGAGAGATGTCGGCGCGGGGGAACATTCAAACAGCTGTTTCTCCTCACCGACACCGCCAGCAGATGTAAGTTTAGCAATGTTTTTTAAGTTAATAAATTTATACGGCCCGCGAATGATATTCTAAATTTCCAAATGGCCCTTTGCAGAGAAAAGGTTCCCCACCCCTGCTATACTGAGTCATTCACTGGGTCAGGCAAACAAATAGTTAAGATCCTTCACTGATTGGTATTGTCTGTGCATGGGAGTTCACTTCTTTTAATTGTATATATGTCTGTATTTTCATTTTGAATGTTGCTGATGATTAAGGAGGCTAGTTCCTCCGAAACGCGTCCAGCAGCACCCCCTGTGCGCTGTGATGTTTTTATAATCTCACAATAAAATGATTATGAAGCATGCCATTGGATCGTCCATACATTTCTTATGATTATTGAGGTGGACGCCAACCACTAGATCCAGTGGAGGAGCCTTGTGAGTATATTGGCTGCAGGTCTCCCCTCCCCCCCTTTCCTGCAATTAGTAGAGTGTCACCTGGACACTACACATTGATGCAGCACATGATATTGTGTGGCATCTGGGTTTAAGTAAGTAGTGCAGCACATGTGCAGACACACACATCATGTACATGTGGCATGTCAGCTGCTCAAGGCCATTGACATCTGTTGGCACATATGCTATCTGCATTGGGGCTCTATTCACACATTTAGATCCAGACGCACACATAGCCAAACACTTAGTTATAAAAACGCACTGACTGTGTGACTATAAACCGCTCCTGTGTGACGCGTAAGCGTCTCCTAGGTGAATATCGGCACACTCCGCCATGTCACAAGCGCTTATTCCGTGTGACAATCCAAACACTACTATGTCACGTCTTCGCCATCCGCCCTTCGCGCCCTACCAATCAGAACGCTATTGTGTTGGCCAATGGTTGTCGTTTGGGCACGGCGTGACGGACTGTGGCACGCCTATGTGTTGTCCCTGCTGCCCCAGGTCCGCCCATATTCCTTTGTGGTAGCGGCGTGTGAAGTAGCGAAGGTATTCCACAGGAAGTAAGCCGCTGCACCCGTCGGCACTTTTGGGGTAACAAAGATGCCTTCAGTGGAGCATGCAGTGGCGGCGTGTATATGTGGCATCGACGATCGGTATCCACCGTTAAAAACGTGCGTGTGCACGTGCGGTGGATATCTGTTGCTAGCCACAGTGGCGGCGTGTAAAGGTACCCTAAGGCCACGCAGACGCTTACCTGACATACCTACACCATACCTTTCAATAGAAACCTCACCTGAGACAGAGATACCTGTAGTGCGCAATTCACAGAGGAGCACACAAGGTCAACCCCAGTCTAGGTATGGAGAGTGGGCACAGTAAAAAGGTCAGCGGTAGAATAAACGGCAGCAGTAACATGTAAATAGCAGTGTACATAGTAGTGTACAGAAGGGTGGAGAAACTGGGCCTTGTCCCACGCACATTAAGTTAGGAACAGAAAGTGCCTGGAGTGGGTTGGTACCAGCCCTCCTAAGCTGAGATACCCATAGGGAAATGTGTTTATTGAAAATGTGAACTTTTGAAAGACTTTTCCCCTTTTCCTACCCGGAGCGTACAGAGACTTTACTGTATAGACTCTTGTGAACTGAACCTTTCCTTTCAACTTTTCCCCAGATTACAATTAAAAAGGACCATGGTCACAGGACTGGTGTGACAACAATCTTCCTTTTTCTTTTTCAAAGCCTGCGGTGAATGGACTAGCACTATATGGACTTACCTGTTGTTATTTTGCCATCTTTTTTAGTGGTTTTTGTAAATTTTTATATTTTGAGACTTTGTAAATATGTTACCTGTTATTATTGTTAATTATTGTTATTCCTTTGTTTGAAAACAAAAAAATGCTCAGTCCAGGAGTACTGATGGTAACTAGGGGAATACGTGGCGCCCTGCTCACGCAGGTAGCCACAGCCTAAACTACTGCACAGCTGGGTTTCCACAGCAGGTACCTACTACATGCAATACCTTCCACGCCGACACAGTAGGGGGAGCTAGACTCACTGACTTTAGGTGAGTTCCCCTATAAATACTGCTGCTGGGGGAGTAGTTAGTTAGAGTGTGCAGATGCTAGGAGAGCTGCGAAGACGTCCTGGTGAGCGGTGCTGCGGTTAGGCCTGAACCAGTGACCCGGAATGGCCCTTCTGCCCTTGAGCCTAGTCTAGGAGTGGGGACAGAAGGCACGGAGCTTAGCCAAGGGAGTAGAGGAAGTTTACCCAAGACGTACCTGACTTGGGGATCTGCACCTGCAGGAACACTTTAGGACTGCAGAAAACTCCGGCACACCGTGACTTCAGTCACCCGATTCCCCTGCGTACCCAGCAAGAGGGAGCCAGATACCGTAGTGTGGAATCACACAGCAGTGATAAGAGAGGGTAACCCGTGGACCACGCCGGAGGAGAGAGAGAGAACCAGAGAAAGTGAGGAGGCCAGTCGTGTTGCATAGAGATAGGGCTTCAGCGATTGCAGGGAACCTGAGGAGGCCTTATATCCACTTGCTGTGGAGACTCACTGTGCACCTGGTCACCCGACAGTGCTCTGGACATCTTTACCTGTGAATACCATCTGTAAAAGGTAAAATAGACTTTCTTCAGCGTGTATGTGCTATTCCTCTCCGTCCCCAGCCTCCCTATAGACTGCCTTACTGCTTATTACCCTGGCTCAAGTCCCACTCCAAGCTGCCCCTTTTCTCTACGCTGCCCCGGAGGTCCAGCTCCACCTGTAGGGAACTTTGCCATCCTTACCACAATACCATCGCCCTCCAGAGGACTGTGGCGGCGCTGGTGACCCATCACCAGGTACTACAGGAGGTGTCACGTGACAATAACTCTTATCCCCTATACATAACCCCTTATTGAAGTGTCAACCAAGCCACGGGCTCAGGCACCGCCACCCGTGACATCCCCGCGAACCCCTCCGAGCCTGATACCCGAGTACCCCAGGGCCTGGAGCTCAACACTTGTAAACCCCCTGTGCATGCAATCCTCCTGTGCCTCCCCTCTGTGCCTCTAATCCCCCTGTGCCTCCTCTCTGTGCCTCTAATCCCCCTGTGCCTGCAATCCCCCTGTGCATTCCCCTCTGTGCTTCTAATCCCCCTGTGCCTCCCCTCTGTGGCTCATCTTTGTGCATGTCCCCATGCACTCTACCGCCCTCCCCCTGCTCTCCCTCTTAACCTGTGCTGTGTGGCAGCGTCCGGCTGTAGTGAGCTCCCAGCAGCAGATCTCTAACTCCTGCACCGCGGCTATCGCTGGTATACTCTATTACCGCAGACCGTGATGCAGGAGTTAGAGATCTGCTGCTGGGAGGTCACTACAGACGGACGCTGCCACGCAGCACAGGCAACTAGGGAGGAAGCAAGGCAGGCCCCCCGATGCCAGAGTCCACAGCACTTGCCTCCAAGACTCAGGCCACATTCTGCTGCACGCACAGGTCAACATTAAGATAGTGGGTGGGCATGGCCATGCTTTGAGGGATGGGCTCGGCCCTACTGTGGGGTAAATAGACCCGCCCCCTGGCACTCGCGGCTGGGCCGCCACCAGCCGCCAGGCCCCTGACACCAGGCAGTCCAGTCAGGCCCTAGTGGCGGCCCTGTTGATTCTTGTACATGGTTTAAGTGTGATTTTTTTTTTATAATTTAATTTAAAAAAAATTATATACTCAGCTACTCAGTAGCTGAAACGCGTTGCCTAAAGACCATGATACACCAACCTTTTGGAATTTTATGTAAATAATTGTTCTTAACCAATTTCTAATGGAAATTTTATGAAGATCTAGGAGTGCCAAGTTCGTACACTCGCTGGATAATCATTTGATTTGTTTGGAGGCAGCCTGAAGCCCGCTGGGATCCGTGCTGAGAGGGAGGAACACAGGAGAAGGAAGACAGGTGAGCAGACATAATCTTTGTATTTGATGTAAAGCATTTTTCAGAAATGGGGTCAGAAACAGGGATGAACATATCGCATGTGAAGCCGATGAGGGGTCCCAGGGATGTACCTCTCTGGGTCGGCTCACTGAGCTGGCTCTCGCTGTCCTGCCCTGCACGCGCCTCACACAGTGTCACAAGCCAGCGGCTTCGGGTCCTATCGGGCGACGTCCCCTCTGTCTCCTGACCCTATGCGGCCGCTATTTTAGCGGGTGTGTGTGGATGTGGCTGCAGCACATGAAGATACCGCAGCTTTCAGTTTGCTAGTTGAGTCATAAAGTCTCTCCGCTAGTCTGCAGCTTGTCCCCTCTGCGACCTGGTCCCTCCATGCACCTCCAGCCAGCAGTGGATTCGGGCGTTGGCGTCACGACAACTGTAAATATAATCCCCTGTAAATATACCCCTTTTTCAAAGACGTCCCCCAGGACACGGGATCAGGCGTGGCCACCACTCCCCGTGACACAGGAGTGTTAATCCCTTGGAGCCTGATACCCGAGTACCCCAAAGCCCGAGGCTCAACATCTGCACCCAAATCCCCATGTGTGCCCCCCAGTGCTGTGTAGACACACATGGGTTTTGGGTTATGTAGTATATATGTGTATATGATTCGGTCGACAGAGTAGGGGGTACTTGGATACTGGGACAGGTTGCTACTTCGGTGGGGATCACGGCTGGTCGGGTCCAATGGTTGAGGGGATGATTTGGGATGGGGGATTATTATACATGACGCCACCTGTGGTACCTGGTAATGTGGTTACCAGTGCTGCAGCCGGCTGCTGAGGTGATGGTGAAGCAGCTTTGGTAGTACAGCTCCCCAGAGGCGGAGCTTTACCTCAGGGCAGCAGGGTTGATAAGGGGAGTAGTAGACCTCACCTCTGTGATGATGTACAGGCCCTCTGGGCGGCGGATGAAAGGAGACCAGACACCAGATCAGCTCAAACAGTTCTTTACTTGCACCAGGTGAGAACGGTACACGGTACTGTCTGCTTTAACGGGGGTTGTAGCCGCGGATTTTGGAGGCTTTCCCCGAGTCTGTCAGAGGTGTCTCTACAATAACTTTCTTGGTCTCTATGACGCAGCCAGGGCTAGGCGGGGTACTCGGACACCTGGGCTGATGGCTTTGTGGGGAGTCACGGGTGGTCTGGATCCTGGTTCTGTGCCCTGGTGATCATTTGAAGTAGATGTTGATGATGTGGGGGAGAAGGGAGTATTTACAGGGGATCGTGACGCCACCTGTAGTTCCCGGTAAATTGGTAAGCCGGTCGCTGAGGTGATGGGTGCAGCTGAGTGTGGGACAGCTCCCTACAGGTGGACCTATTACCTCAGGGCAGCAGTGATGGAGATGTGGGGAGTTGTAGTAGGTGTTGGTGTTGCAGTTCTTACCCCTCTGCTGAGCTGCTGCTGAGCCCTCCGGGCACCAGCGGGAGGAATAACGGAAACTAGTTCAAGTTTAACTTCGCTTTACTGAGTACCGGCAGATGGTAAAGTTTGGTTTGCAGGGTGATGTTGCCAGCTCAGGGTTCCCCTATGGAGTCTCTACATGTCCTCTGTCTTTGTCTTTCAGTGTCTCCTTCCTTCCTCTCTCCTACCACCCTCGCAGAGCTCTCCCATCAGTCCCTTGATCTACCACGGTGGGGCACGGGTATCCTCTCCCGGATTTAAGAGACCAGTCACTCCCCCGACTTCGGTACTCGGGCCGTTACCCCTGCGGTCCTGGATCTAGTGTGGTCCTGAGGGGCGAGGTACCTTGTGGCGCTGCCAGCAACCCGGTTTCTATGGGCCTGCAGCTCGTCAGTTCTGCAGTCAGCGATGAACGTCTGGCTACTTCGGCTACCCGCAGTGCTGATGCTTCCCCAACGTGACCAGCCGTCTCCAACCAGTCCTGGCCCGTTGCCCTCTGTCATAGTCCCCCCCGTGAAGGTTGGGGTTCCTCTCTGCATCGTTGCTGTCAGGCTAGTCCTCACTGACTTGCCTTCCCAGCACTGTCTGACTGTCAGTTTCCCTCCCACTACACCAGGGGTGGGGAACCTTTTCTCTGCAAAGGGCCATTTGGAAATTTAGAATATCATTCGCGGGCCGTATAAATTTATTAACTTAAAAAACATTGCTAAACTTACATCTGCTGGCGGTGTCGGTGAGGAGAAACAGCTGATCTGACAGCTGTTTGAATGTTCCCGCGCCGACATCTCCTCTCTGTGTCGGCGCAGGAGATTCAAACAGCTGTCAGATCAGATGTTTCTGCCCGCTGACAACGGTCGGAGCTTACCAGGGGCCCGGAGGAGATCTCTGCCGCTGATCTCTGTCTCCGGCCCGCATCCCGAGCGTGCCGATTGGCTGGCTTGGCTCCATAGTGATGTGTCCGCAGGCGGAAATTCTCCGCTGCGGACACATCATTATGAACAAAAATGACCCTGCTTTCACTGCGTTTGTGTCTGCATGCCCTCTGCATGCAGACACAAACGCAAATGTGAAGGTAGCCTAACCCCATTTCTGGGGCCTGAGGTATACTGCACATGGGTAGATAGAGCCTGAGGTAGACAGCACAAGGGTAGACAGAGCCTGAGGTAGACGGCACAAGGGTAGGCAGAGCCTGAGGTATACAGCACATGGTTACACGGAGCGTGAGGTATACAGCACATGGGTACACAGAGCATGGGGTACACAGCATGTGGGTACACAGGGCCAGAGGTATATGGCACATGGGTAGACAGAGCCTGAGGTATACGGCACATGAGTACATGGCGTTTGAAGCATACGGCACAAGGGTACACGGAGCACAAGGAATACGACACATGGGTACAATGAGCGTGAGGCATACGGCACTTGGGAACACAGAGCCTGAGGTGTACGACACATGGGTACACTGAGCCTGAGGTGTACAGTACATGGGTACACTAAGACGGAGGCATATGGCACACAGGTACATGGGACCAGAGTCATACAACTCATGGGTACACAGAACATGGATACACTGAGCCTGAGGCATATGGCACATGGGTACACAGGGCCTGAAGTATAAGACACACAGGTACACAAAGTACAAGGTACAAAAAGAGATCTATGATTTTAACATGGCTTCACATGATTTTTATCTCCCTCCCTTGGCTATGTTTCTGGATGCAGCTCCTTCTTATACTGCTGACAGTTTTCATCCCTGCACAGCCGACGATCACAGAGCAGACACTTTATTTGTTTACTTATCTGACACCTTTAGATTTACTCACAGACTTCCTGAGGTGGAGGAATTGTTTATTTAAGATAAGCAGGAGGTGATTATAATCCTCCCGGGAGCTGAGCTGGACAGTGCAGAGGCTCCTGCTTCACAGAACGCCTCACGCTGACTATGTTTCAGGTCGGAGACAATTCCGGCACACACCGCTGCTGATTTAAAGGGACCGCGCTACAAATAAAAGCAAAGTGGCCATGGGCCGAGTCAGGTAACATGGCGGGCCGGACCTGGCCCGGGGGCCAGACGTTCCCCACCACTGCACTACTCTATCCTAGGCTCCACCCCCACCCTTTGGGACCTACTAAATTACCGGTCCCCCCTATTCTAAGTGGTGTGGTCCTAGGTGGGTAGATTCCATAAGTTGAACCTTGAACCGATGACTTTACAGGGTTAACACATTTTAATATCAAAGTGTAATAGTACCCTGTGGCGCCTAGCTGCAGGGGTGCCACATCTACTTCCAATGGCTCTTGGCTCACTGCTCTCAGCCACACTAAAGAGCCCCTTCGCCGGTCCCCAGGTCTGTTACTAAGGTACTTCTGGCTCCTTAGCGGTACTGACGGGAGTGGTGAGAAGACGAACTCTCTCACCACCGGTAATTAGACCTCTCCTTTTTAGTGCCCTGGACACTCTTTGGGACAGAGATGGGATTTAGTCTTGTGGTAATGTGGCTCCTAATTTAAGGCCCACAGCCTGCCGGTCTGCGGTTAGGGATAAACCGTCAACTAACCGCCTCGGTTCCGGTTCACCGGTGTCGACCTGAACTCTCCAGCCGGCTGCGACCAGTCCTGGAGTGTCCCCTTCGTTGTCTGGGTCACCTCTCAGTTTAAGGTGCCCTCTTGTCACGCCCGCAGGATCCCCTGCGTCTATCTTTGCTGCTCTCCTCACACGTCTGACTGACTTGCCAGTAACTGTCAGTCTTCCCGCTCTCTTAGGCTCCACCCCCTTGGATCTACTTAATATCAGTCCCCTGTACTAAGGTGTCCTATGAGCGTGTTTTAGTCCAGACTCTGGGTTTCCTCCTCATCCACAACTACGGAGGCACTTCACCTTCTATTTGGGGTGCAGAACCTCCCTGTGGCGTCCCGCCATAGGGGCGCCACACATACATATATCTATAGGTTTGTCGCTGCATATATCTGTAGCTTTGTCACTGTAAAAGTGACAATGGTGAGGGGGGGGGGTGACAAAATTTCTTGCACAGGGGCCCCGAGCTGTCAGTGTCCTGGTCAGAATGGTTGGGGGCTTCTGATGTAGACATTGTGTAATGGGCACACTAGTGCCATCATGAGGGGCTTCTCTGCACTGAGTGCACTACAGATAGGTGTAGAGGCGATGTGTCCGCTCTGAGAGCAGAGCACTGCGTGTCAGCCATGTATGTGACGGCTGAGCTAGTCAGGAGCCGAGCAGCACAACTCCCATGGCTGCAGGGAAGGTGAAACTACAGACACCGCCTTACTATTTCCATGGCTGCAGAGAGCCGCCCTCACATGAGTGTGTGTCATGTACAGACGTCTGGACTCGGCTGGGCGGGATCCACCTCTTCCTCCCACTGACTTTACACTGTATAGAGACGCCCGAAAGACGGGCGGAGGAGGAGGACACGGGAACACGGGCGGAGGAGCGGCAGGACACGGAAACACCGGAGGAGGACACGGAGGCTGGGCTGCCTACACCACGGATCTGCAGGTACGGGGGCATGCCCTGCTCTGATCACACATGGGGCACTGTCATTACTCTCACTTGCCCTGCTCTGATCACACATGGGGCACTGTCATTACTCTCACTTGCCCTGCTCTGATCACACATGGGGGCACTGTCATTACTCTCACTTGCCCTGCTCTGATCACACATGGGGGCACTGTCATTACTCTCACTTGCCCTGCTCTGATCACCCATAGGGCAATGTCATTACTCTCACTTGCCCTGCTCTGATCACACATGGGGCACTGTCATTACTCTCACTTGCCCTGCTCTGATCACCCATAGGGCACTGTCATTACTCTCACTTGCCCTGCTCTGATCACCCATAGGGCACTGTCATTACTCTCACTTGCCCTGCTCTGATCACCCATAGGGCACTGTCATTACTCATTTGCCCTGCTCTGATCACACGTGGGGCACTGTCATTACTCTCACTTGCCCTGCTCTGATCACACATGGGGCACTGTCATTACTCTCACTTGCCCTGCTCTGATCACACATGGGGCACTGTCATTACTCTCACTTGCCCTGCTCTGATCACCCATAGGGCACTGTCATTACTCTCACTTGCCCTGCTCTGATCACACATGAGGCACTGTCATTACTCTCACTTGCCCTGCTCTGATCACCCATAGGGCACTGTCATTACTCTCACTCGCCCTGCTCTGATCACACGTGGGGCAGTGTCATTACTCATTTGCCCTGCTCTGATCACACATGGGGCACTGTCATTACTCTCACTTGCCCTGCTCTGATCACACATGGGGCACTGTCATTACTCTCACTTGCCCTGCTCTGATCACACATGGGGCACTGTCATTACTCTCACTTGCCCTGCTCTGATCACACATGGGGCACTGTCATTACTCTCACTTGCCCTGCTCTGATCACACATGGGGCACTGTCATTACTCTCACTTGCCCTGCTCTGATCACACATGGGGCACTGTCATTACTCTCACTTGCCCTGCTCTGATCACACATGGGGCACTGTCATTACTCTCATTTGCCCTGCTCTGATCACACGTGGGGCACTGTCATTACTCTTACTTGCCCTGCTCTGATCACACGTGGGGCACTATCATTACTCTCACTCGCCCTGCTCTGATCACACATGGGGCACTGTCATTACTCTCGCTTGCCCTGCTCTGATCACACGTGGGGCACTGTCATTACTCTCGCTTGCCCTGCTCTGATCACACATGGGGCACTGTCATTACTCTCACTTGCCCTGCTCTGATCACACATGGGGCACTGTCATTACTCTCACTTGCCCTGCTCTGATCACACGTGGGGCAGTGTCATTACTCTCGCTTGCCCTGCTCTGATCACACGTGGGGCAGTGTCATTACTCTCGCTTGCCCTGCTCTGATCACACGTGGGGCAGTGTCATTACTCTCGCTTGCCCTGCTCTGATCACACGTGGGGCAGTGTCATTACTCTCGCTTGCCCTGCTCTGATCACACGTGGGGCAGTGTCATTACTCTCGCTTGCCCTGCTCTGATCACACGTGGGGCAGTGTCATTACTCTCGCTTGCCCTGCTCTGATCACACGTGGGGCAGTGTCATTACTCTCGCTTGCCCTGCTCTGATCACACGTGGGGCAGTGTCATTACTCTCGCTTGCCCTGCTCTGATCACACGTGGGGCACTGTCATTACTCTCGCTTGCCCTGCTCTGATCACATGTGGGGCACTGTCATTACTCTCACTTGCCCTGCTCTGATCACACGTGGGGGCACTGTCATTACTCTCGCTTGCCCTGCTCTGATCACACGTGGGGCACTGTCATTACTCTTACTTGCCCTGCTCTGATCACACGTGGGGCACTGTCATTACTCTCACTCGCCCTGCTCTGATCACACATGGGGCACTGTCATTACTCTCGCTTGCCCTGCTCTGATCACACGTGGGGCACTGTCATTACTCTCACTTGCCCTGCTCTGATCACACGTGGGGCACTGTCATTACTCTCACTTGCCCTGCTCTGATCACACGTGGGGCACTGTCATTACTCTCACTTGCCCTGCTCTGATCACACGTGGGGCACTGTCATTACTCTCGCTTGCCCTGCTCTGATCACACGTTGGGCAGTGTCATTACTCACTTGCCCTGCTCTGATCACACGTGGGGCAGTGTCATTACTCACTTGCCCTGCTCTGATCACACGTGGGGCAGTGTCATTACTCACTTGCCCTGCTCTGATCACACGTGGGGCAGTGTCATTACTCACTTGCCCTGCTCTGATCACACGTGGGGCACTGTCATTACTCTCACTTGCCCTGCTCTGATCACACATGGGGCAGTGTCATTACTCTCACTTGCCCTGCTTTTACCACACATAGGTCACTGATATTACTGTCACTTGCCCTGGACGTTGTGTTTTACCCCCTAGCAGTGCTCAGGCTCACCCTCGGTTCTCTGAAAGGTTCTGCATTTTTGGCCCCCTGTCAGAGCTCACTATTCACTACATGATGTTCCATAATAGTCTCCATTTCTGCAGTGTGATCTGTGCCAGTAATATTTGGTTATTCCAGTGTACAGACATTACCCCAAATGTGAAACTAGCAGAACAGATGGCGACAATAACAAGTATTGTCATTGGTGGACACTTGACGGCTTGGGGCCCCATGAAAGACTGTTGAACATACCACATGTGCAGCCTGTGCATTGAACCGGGGCCCTGAGCTTGAGGGGGCTCCCGAGGAATTTAAAGCAATGGCTATTCACATAGCTGGCGGCAGCATCATTATATGCAGGGGGCCCCTCCGCTGTAGGCATATGATGATTCTGAGCTGACACGGGCCCTTCTAGCTAGTGACACTGCTCTGGTCTTTGGAGCTGCTTGAGAGGAAGGAGGGATCCTGTTCGATCTGCTCTGCTGCCCAGGCCCTGCACACTGAGCACTAGTCTGAATGATATGGAACTGGAAAGGTATAAGAAGGTGGGGGGAGACTGGATATTAGAGGGGGATATAGCATAATTTATTAACCCTGTATAGGGGGTATGTGACATTGGTGCTTTTCAGCTAGTCACAGACCCCCACTTTGTAAGCACCTCCATAATTGGCTGACAGGGGGTGATCGTGTCTTCTGTGCCCTGATGGTAGATCAGAGTAGGAATCTGCAGCAAGAGACTCCGGGGTGTGATAGGAGCTGAACACTTCCAGCCTTCTGGAAATGTAAGAATATTGTTTTACAAAATAAACAACTAGTTTCTATGTGAACCGTGTTGTGAGTAGCGGTCACTGTCACATAGCCACAGATTGTGTGCACAGTGGCTGATAGTGACAGCACAAGCCTGGGCTGTATGAGGCTGCAATCTCTCTCGCATATACTATAAATCCGTATGCAAAATAGCTTATTGGGTCCACAGTTTACTATTAACCCCTTCACTCCCGGGCGATTTTCCGTTTTTCCTCCTCTTCTTCCAAGAGCCATAACTTTTTTATTTTTCTGTCATTATAGACCTATGAGGCCTTGGTTTTTGTGGGACGACTTGTACTTTCACGTGAAATAATTTATTTTACCGTATAATGTACTGGGAAATGGGGAAAAAGCAGTGCAAGTGCAGTGAAATTGCAAAAAAGAGGAGTGCAATTACACGCTTTTTTTTTTTGTTTTTTTGTTCATCACGCTCATTATATGGTAAAACTAACATGTCGGTATGATGCCTCGGGTTGGTATGAGTTCATAGATACCAAACATGTTACTCTTACTGTTATCTAAGTGGTGAAAAAAATTCAGAATTGCACATTTGCTCCATCTTCCGCGACCCTTAGTGTTCTTGTTTTTCAGGATCTGGGGCTGTGTGATGCTTATTTTTTGCGTCTTGATCTGACGTTTCTAATGATACCATTTTTGGGTAGATGGGATGTTTTCATCGCCCGTTATCGCAACGTTGCGGCAACCAAAAAAACATAATCATGCCATTTGTACTTTTTTTTTTTTTTTTTTTTTTTTTCTGTTCCGCAGTTTACCGATCGGATTAGTTGATTTTATGTTTTGATAGATCGGACTTTTCTGAAAGCAGCGATACCAAATATGTGTATTTTTTTAATAGTTTTATTTTCAATTCAGCAAAAGGGAGTGATGTGAACTTTTATGTTTTTATCTTTTTCAATTTTTTTAAAATGATTTTTGTAACCTTCTCTTTATTTTACACTGCTCCTTAGGGCACCTCAGCATTGTACAGACAGATTGCCTGTGTTATGTATCAATAAATGCAAATGGTTCACAGCACCTCGGTTAAGTGGGGTTGTTATAATTACCCTCAGTTGAGACGCATGTCTGAACCCAAGGAGTCAGTGGTGTAACTAGGTGTGATGGCGCCCGGGGCACAGATCCATTTTGGCGCCCCCTCCCCCAAGGTAGGTGAGGAGGTGAGGACCGGGGGGGTGGGAATGGAGGGAGATCGCCGCCCCTGCAGCCTTGATTGAGGACTGGGGGGGGGGGGGGTTCCTCGGTCAGTCACCCATGCTGCCCCCCCTCCTCCTCCCCCGGCTCCTCGGTCACTCACCCCTGCTGTCTCCCGTCCCATCCAGGCCGTCTCTCTTCCGTCCTCCGATCACACACTGGCGGCGCCGCCGCCAGTGATGCAGTTTCCGGGGTCTCCTGCGGTTACCCCGCACCAAGTCTCCCAGGGCCCCCGACTGGCGCGGAAGCAGAAGTGCCGCCGGCTCCCCCCGCTAAAAGGTCCGGCTGCACCCACCTGGATACGCCCCTGCAAGGAGTCCATCTTGGATAGTATGGAAGCAATCAAATATGAAAAGGCCGCGCATCACAAGTTGGTGTTGATATCAAATCTTCATTTTATTCTGCCACCAGTGCTGCATGGTTGGCAAAATAAAATGGAGATTTGATATCAACACCAACTTGTGAGGCGCGGCCTTTTCTTATTTGATTGCCTGTGTTATGTAGGAAGAGGCTTCATCAACCCTTTCACAGCACAAACGATCACTTTCTGCCAGCGATGTCACTCGGGCACCACTGGCAGGAAGTGATTCATGACATCATCCAGGGTCATCAGTTGACCCCATGCTGTCTTAACAATGCATCAAGGCCCTGTGATCGCATTACGGAGCTTCCATTGTCGATGGGGAACAGCGCTATCCCCCCTGCAACGCTCTGGATCGCGTTGTCAGTGATTGACAGTGCAATCTAAAGGGTTAACAGTGTGGATCGGATCGCTGCTCCGATCGGTGCTGTTAGCTGATCAGATCAGTGCTGATATGTACTGGGAATGATGTGAGCACAGCGTGTGAGCTCGCATCAGGGGTAGGGACACGGCTAAGGTGTATATATATATATGTATTTTGTTGTTAAAGGGTTTAAGCCCCACTCCAGTGTTTTTTTTTTTTTTTTTTTTTATTGCTCTGCTGGAGTGGCACTTTAAATCTAAGTCCTCTGTATTATACTCGCCCTCCTGCTGCTTCATACTCTATCACCACCGCTCCAGTCAGTATGTGGGGATTTGTGAATTGTCAGTAGCTGCAGTGTTTCATGGAAGCACCAGAGGTCACAAATACATACATCTCTATGAGAGCCTGGTTCTGATCTCATCCTGTGTTTGTTCTGGCCTCGTTCTAGCTCTCATAGAGATGCATTGGGCGCCTGTAATGTAACTTCCGGCCAGTCGGAAGTTAGTCACAAGATGGCGCCCTGCAGGACCAGAGCGGGGTTGGTAAAAGGTGAAGCTGGTAGAAGGTGAGTATATGACCGGGGCAGAGGGCTTACATTTAAAACGCCACTCCAGTCCTGAAAAAAAAACTCAGTTGATGTTGGCTTTTAAATAGTGATAAGCTGACATCAGAGAAGTGTCCGTATACCAGTGGTGCAGGAGGTCAGCGATGTAGGAGATCAGCGCTGCCCTGCAGATGATTTCACTGGTCTCTGCCGGGTACAGAGACACTTTACTTCTGCTGACTTATCACTATTCATAAACCGCCCCAGCAGAGACCAGTGACATCTCCTGCGGGGCGGCCATTATCTCCTGCACCACTGACCTCCCGTGCTGCCGGTATACTGACACTTCTCTGATATCACTTATGATTATTTATAATCCAACATCAGTCCAGGACAGTGTGCTCATCACATAGGGGACGAGACACTGCATTGGGAGGGGGCTGAGACACCACATTACGGGGAAGAGAAGGGGGGCAGGGGACCCTTGTGTACACAACAGTGACAACCCCACCCCTGAAAGTAGTGTCCCTAACATGACGGTTTATTGCAGGTAGGGGCAGAGGCTGAGGAAGTGACTGCAGCCTCTTCACCTGCTGTGATAATGTTCGGCGTGAGTTTCCCAGCATGCACTAGGGCACCAAGAGGAATCGTTATCATAGCAAAAAATAGAAAGAAAAACTGTTAGTGTAGAGAGGAAACTGTAGGGAATTATTAAAGGAGGAATATTAGAAAATAGCTTAGATTATAGGGAAAAATTAGATAGGAAGTTAGGAGAAAAATGCTTGGGCTCGGACTAACCCTTTAAACGGTATATGATGTCGACAATCACTCCCTTCAACAGAGCAGCCCGACAGATGAAAAGCTGCAGGAGGGTGACCGCTCCATACAGCACTGGGTAGAACAGGCAGGTAGCTGTTAACCACCTACTATTGGTTCTTAGGGCCGCTTTACACACACCAACTTCTGTGTCCAACTTCTGAACTGATCTCTGGTTGCAGTGAAATCATGAACACATTGTTCCATTTTGTGGCTGTGTACAAATGGATCAATGTGTCCATGATTTCACTGCAACCAGAGATCTGTTCAGATGTTGGTCACAGAAGTTGGTGTGTGTAAAGCGGCCCTTATGGTACCTTTACACGCCGCCACAACAGGATGCATACAACCCGCTACAGGCTACAAATGTAGCTTGTGGCGCCAATATCGCCCGTAGTAGCGGCGTCTGAAGACGGTACGACACAGCCGGCTACAGATACATCTGTATCCGTGCACTGCCCATAAACAGATGGCTTCATCGCCGATTGTAGCGAGCTGTATCGGCGTGTAAAGACGTTACGGAAGGGAACTCTGGACACCCTGCGATGTAGCTGCAATGTAGCTAAGGCGTCACCCAGGCTCCGTGTTACCGCGCCCCATCTGCGATCATTGGTGGAAGCTCCTGCATGACGATTGGTAGTCGCTGCATAGGGCGGCATAATTAAGGAGCTGACCAGTCACACTACACAATTGCTCGAGCGTCATGCATTAATCAGCCTCCTGCGATGCCTGGCCAATCATGGGTTTCTTGCGTTGTCCTATCAGCGTACGGACGTCTCGTAATCCACAATTGTGGCACGCCTATGTGCTGTCCCTGCTGCACCAGGTCCGCCCATATTAGCTTGTTGTAGCATTGTGTAAATGAGGTACGCTGAGCTACAGATGGCTACTTGAGACACCCGGCGATGTAGCTAGCTGTAAATGTAGAGTAGCGTAGCGCACCTTGTGGCGGCGTGTAAAGAGGGTGCGTTTCCCGTTTGTAACCGTTCGGCCGTGCTCGTGCACGTGAAGTAGCCGTTGGTATCCATCCTGTTGTGGCGGCGTGTAAAGGTACCATTAGGCCCATAGTAAAAAAATAAAACAGTCCTAGACAACCCTTTTAAGTTTTGAAAAAACAAAATCCTATTCTTACTAAAGTATTATTTCCTCCAATATGTAAACTAATGTACTGTACTGTACTGCGATAAGTCATAGCCTGCAATTAGCAGATCCAGATATGACATATCAGTTGCATGACCACTTTGTGTTATATTCAGTTGTTACATATGGAATTAATTTATTGTTTAAATGTGATAGTTGTGTCCTATACAAGTAATAAATGGTACAATATATATTTACATAACTTTGTTGCAGTATGTGGGCGGTGGGTGGGGGGTTGGGAAAAGTCAGAAAGATCTCTTGCACAGGGGCCCTCTGCATCTGTGTCCGCCCCTGGGATATGGGTCAGGGCCCCTCTGCTTTTATGCCAACAAGGCTACAGATTATATGCAGTGCGTGTAAGCATATGTGCAATGGATATAAAGTATACACCCCCTGATTGAATGCCAGAATTTTGTCATGTTTAAATAATCACACTAAGAAGAAGCATTTCAAAACTTTTTTTACTCAAATATCAAAGCTTAATATTTTTGGAAGTTGGAGTGTTTTTTTTTTAGATTTGGCTATCTGAGGAGGATATCTGTTTGTGCAGGTAACTATTAAGGTACCGCCACAAGGGGCAACATCGCCGGTAACTCAGGAGTGTGCACGTTTTGGGAACTTTGCCAAGATCGCTGTGGAGATGTTACACGAGGAGACCTCGCCGGTAACACAGCAGCGATGTTGAAAGCAACTTTCGCTGCCAGGGTTAAACTCAACCCAGGCAGCGATCATTTAACATTGCAGTGAATGGGGGAAGTTGCTTTCAACATTACTGTTGCGATGTCACACAGAGCGATGATAGCAGATTGCCTGAGCATCATCGCCTGGTTTACCAACATGTTGGGAAACCTGGCAACTCCGCTCAAGCAACTTATCGCCGTTGAAATCACCCTGTTACACGTAGCAATGCACTAGCGATGTTGCTGCAATTTCACCAAGCCCCTGAGTTGCTGGCGATGTTGCCCTGTGTGACGGTGCCTTTACTGTGCAGAATTATTAGGCAACTTAATAAAAACCAAATATATTCCCATCTCACTTGTTTATTTTCACCAGGTAAACTAATATAACTGCACAAAATGTAGAAAAAAACATTTCTGACATGCAAAAACAAAACCCCAAAAAATGAGTGACCAATATAGCCACCTTTCTTTATGATGACACTCAACAGCCTTCCATCCATAGATTCTGTCTGATACTTCATCTGTGCAGCAGCCACCACAGCCTCCCAGACACTGTTCCGAGAGGTGTACTGTTTTCCCTCCCTGTAGATCTCACATTTTAGGAGGGACCACAGGTTTTCTATGGGGTTCAGATCAGGTGAACAAGGGGGCCATGTCATTATTTTTTCTTCATTTAGACTTTTACTGGCTGTGGAGTAGTTGGATGCATGTGATGGAGCATTGTCCTGCATGAAAATCATGTTTTTCTTGAACGATACCGACTTCTTCCTGTACCACTGCTTGAAGAAGTTGTCTTCCCAGAAACTGGCAGTAGATCTGGGAGTTGAGCTTCACTCCATCCTCAACCTGAAAAGGTCCCACAAGTTCATTTTTGATGATACCATCCCATACCAGTACCCCACCTCCACCTTGCTGGCATCTGAGTCGGAGTGGAGCTCTCTGTTCTTTACTGATCCAGCCTCTGGCCCATCAAGAGTCACTCTCATTTCATCAGTCCATAAAACCTTTGAAAAATCAGTCTTAAGATATTTCTTGACCCAGTCTGTCTTGACGTTTTATCTCATGTTTTTTGTCAAAGGTGGTCGTTTTTCAGCCTTTCTTACCTTAGCCATGTCCTTGAGTATGGCACACCTTGTGCTTTTTGATACTCCAGTAACGTTGCATCTCTGAAATATAGCAAAACTGGTGGCAAATAGCATCTTGGCAGCTTCACACTTGATTTTCCTCAATTCATGGGCAGTTATTTTGCGCCCTTTTTTGCCCAACATGCTTCTGATGGCTATTTGCCATGAAACGCTTGATTGTTTGGTGATCATGCTTCAAAAGTTTGGCAATTTCAAGACTGCTGCATCCCTCTGCAAGATGTCTCACAATTTTGGACTTTTTAGAGCCCGTCAAATCTCTCTTCTGACCCATTTTGCCAAAGGAAAGGAAGTTGCCTAATAATTAAGCACACCTTATATAGGGTGTTGATGTCATTACATAGTAACATAGTAACATCGTTTTTAAGGTTGAAGGAAGACTTTAAGTCCATCTAGTTCAACCCATAGCCTAACATGTTGATCCAGAGGAAGGCAAAAAAAACCCATGTGGCAACACTTAACTCCACATTGGGGAAAAAATTCCTTCCTGACTCCAGATATGGCAATCAGACTAATTCCCTGGATCAACGACCTATCAAAGAATCTAGTATGTATAACTGGTAATATTATAGTTTTCAAGAAAGGCATCCAGGCCCTTCTTAAATGTTAGTAGTGAGTCACTCATTACAACATCATGTGGCAGAGAGTTCCATAGTCTCACTGCACTTACAGTAAAGAATCCGCGTCTGTGATTATGATTAAACCTTCTTTCCTCCAGACGTAGAGGATGCCCCCTTGTCCCAGTCTCAGGCCTAAGAGTAAAGAGATCATTAGAAAGGTCTCTGTACTGCCCCCTCATATATTTATACATTATTATAAGATCACCCCTCAGCCTTCGTTTTTCCAAGCTAAATAACCCCAAGTTTAATAATCTGTCTTGGTATTGCAGACCCCTTAGTCCTCTAATGACTTTTGTCGCTCTTCTCTGGACCCGCTCTAGTTCAGCTATGTCTTTCTTATACACCGGAGACCAGAATTGTACACAGTATTCTAAGTGTGGTCGCACTAGTGACTTGTATAGAGGTAAAATTATGTTCTCCTCATGAGCATCTATGCCTCTTTTAATGCATCCCATTATTTTATTTGCCTTTGCAGCAGCTGCCTGACACTGGCCACTAAATGTGAGTTTGTCATCTACCCATACACCCAGGTCTTTTTCAGTGACAGTTTTGCCCAGTGTTTTACAATTAAGCACATAATTATACCTTTTGTTTCCTCTGCCCAAGTGCATAACTTTACATTTATCCCCATTATAGCTCATTTGCCATTTAGCAGCCCAAGCTTCTAGTTTACGTAAATCCTCCTGTAATATAAAATTGTCCTCCTCTGTATTGATTACCCTGCAGAGTTTAGTGTCATCTGCAAATATTGAGATTCTACTCTGTATGCCCCCTACAAGGTCATTAATAAATATATTAAATAGAAGCGGGCCCAACACTGACCCCTGTGGTACCCCACTGTTAACTGTGACCCATTCTGAGTGTGTTCCATTAATAACCACCCTTTGTTTCCTATCACTAAGCCAGTTCTTAACCCACTTACACATATTTTCCTCTATCCCCATTGCCCTCATTTTATGTATCAACCTTTTGTGTGGCACCGTATCAAAAGCTTTTGAAAAGTCCATATACACCACATCCACTGCATTTCCTTGGTCCAGTCCAGAACTTACTTCTTCATAGAAGCTTATCAGATTAGTTTGACAGGAACGGTCCCTCGTAAAACCATGTTGATAATGGGTCATGAGGTTATTTTTGTTCAGATACTCCAGTATAGCATCTCTTAGAAAACCCTCTAGGATTTTACCCACAGTAGAGGTTAAGCTTACTGGCCTATAATTTCCAAGTTCAGTTTTTGTCCCCTTTTTGAATATTGGCACCACATTTGCTATACGCCAGTCCTGTGGTACAGACCCTGTTTTTATGGAATCTTTAAATATTAAAAATAATGGTCTATCTATGACAGTACTTAATTCCTGCAGCACTCTGGGGTGTATCCCATCCGGGCCCGGTGATTTGTCAATTTTAGTGATTTTTAGACGATGCCGTACTTCCTCTTGGGTTAAGCAGGTGACATTTAATTGAGACTTTTTGTTATCACTGATCATATGGTCTGTCATGGGATTTTCTTGTGTAAATACTGTTGAAAAAAAGTCATTTAGCATATTGGCTTTTTCCTCATCCTCATCCACCATTTCACCCAGACTATTTTTAAAGGGGCCAACACCATCATTTTTTAGTTTCTTACTATTTATGTAGTTAAAAAATATTTTGGGATTCTTTTTACTTTCTCTGGCAATGAGTCTCTCTATCTCAATCTTTGCTGCCTTGATTTGCTTTTTACAAATGTTATTTAATTTTCTGTATTTATTTAATGCTTCATCACTACCTACTTGCTTTAGTTCCCTAAATGCTTTCTTTTTGTCACATATTGCACTTCTTACCGCTTTATTTAGCCATAGTGGTTTCCTCCTATTTCTAGCATGCTTATTCCCATAGGGTATATATTGTGCGCAGGTCCTATTCAGGATGCTAATAAACATCTCCCATTTGTGTTGTGTACTTTTATGTCTCAGGACATCGTCCCAGTTTATTGCACTAAGATCATCTCTCAACCGTTGGAAATTTGCCTTCCTGAAGTTAAGTGTCCTTGTGGCCCCTCTACTACACGTCTTAGTAAAGGATACTTGCAAGCTTAAGTTATGATCACTATTACCCAAGTGACCTCCAACCCGTATATTTGATATGCGGTCCGGCCTGTTGGTTAATATTAGGTCCAGCAGTGCCCCCCTTCTTGTTGGGTCCTGAACCAGTTGTGAAAGGTAATTGTCTCTCATAGTTTTCAAAAACTTATTACCTTTGCTGGAACTGCAGGTTTCTGATCCCCAATGTATTTCAGGGTAGTTGAAGTCCCCCATAATAATGACCTCTCCCTGAGTCGCTGCTTCATCTATTTGCTTTATGAGGATATTCTCCTCCACTTCCATTATTGTTGGAGACTTATAACAAACCCCTATCAGTAATTTATTATTTTTTCCCCCTCCCCTTATCTCCACCCACAGGGACTCTACATTTCCATTAGATTCACCTATATTATCACACAGGATGGGTTTTAAGGATGATTTTACGTATAAACATACACCTCCTCCTCGCCTATTTGTACGGTCATTTCTGAACAGACAATAGCCCTGTAAATTAACAGCCCAGTCATGGCTCTCGTCCAGCCAAGTCTCCGAAATCCCCACCATGTCATAATTATTTTCCAACAAAATCAATTCTAATTCCTCCATTTTGTTGGTGAGGCTTCTGGCATTAGTGAACATGCACTTTATGCATCTCTCTTTACCTCTCTTCCTTCCTACTATATTGACTGTTCTAACCCCACCCCCCCCCATGCCACCCCCAATTTTATTACTTGTGCCCAGGTTACTGTTTACACTATCTTCCCCTCCTATACAATGAATACCCTCCCCCCCCCAATCCCTAGTTTAAACACTCCTCCAACCTTCTAGCCATTTTCTCCCCCAGCACAGCTGCACCCTCCCCATTGAGGTGCAGCCCATCCCTAGCATAAAACCTGTAGCCAACAGAGAAGTCGGCCCAGTTCTCCAGGAACCCAAACCCCTCCTTCCTACACCAATTCCTGAGCCACTTATTTATCTCCCTAATCTCCCTTTGCCTCTCTGGTGTGGCACGTGGTACAGGCAGTATTTCAGAGAATACTACCTTGGAGGTCCTTGCCTTAAGCTTGCAGCCTAATTCCCTGAAATCATCTTTAAGGACCTTCCACCTACCTCTAACTTTGTCATTTGTGCCAATGTGCACCATGACCGCTGGGTCCTCACCAGTCCCTCCCAGTAATCTGTCAACTCGATCAGCGATGTGCCGGACTCGAGCGCCAGGTAGGCAGCACACTGTTCGACGATCCCTGTCTTTGTGACAGATTGCCCTATCTATTCCCCTAATAATTGAGTCCCCCACTACCAGCACCTGTCTGGCCTGCCCTACTCTCCTGTTTTCCCCTTACTGGAGCAGACACTCCTCTGGCTTTCAGAGGTCATGCCATGCTGCAGCAGTGCTATCCCTGAACTTACACCCCCCTCATCTGCCAACATAGCAAATTTATTGGGGTGTGCCAGATCAGGGCTAGCCTCCCTGGCACCCTTCCCTCTACCCCGCCTTCTAACTGTCACCCAGCTAGCTACCTCACGGTCCTGCAGCTCCATACTACCATCCTCCCCCACATCTATCCCATTGACCAGCTGTTCAGTGAGCAGCAGACTCCTTTCCATATTGTCTATGGATCTCAGCGTTGTCAGTTGTTCATTTAGATCCAGTATCTGGGCTTCCAAATGCACAATGTACTCACATCTCACACAGCAGTATGCACCCTCGACCGGCTGGTCAAGGAATGCATACATGTGGCAAGATGTACACTGGATGGCATTGCCAATCATGGAGCTCATTTCCTAATGGGGATTGCACCAGACAGAAATGATAAGTAAAAAGAAATGCAAAGTATTAACAAAATACAACCAGCAATTCAGTAAGTCCTCCCTTCCAAACTCCCTGAATCCAAAGTCACTGAATCACAAGTCACACACTTACTTCGCGGTCACACTCGCTAGAAAATCAGATATAAAGAGGTTTTTTTTGTTTTTTTTTTTCCCCTTAGCAGAAAATCAGCCTGTATCTCAGTGTACACCACACCCCTCCTCATTACAGAGATGCACATTACCTGATTTACTTAATTGGCTCTCAAGTCTATACAGCTTGGAATAGGACAACATGTATAAAAAGTATCGTGATCAAAATACTCATTTGCCTAATAATTCTGCACACAGTGTACTGTATTCTAGAATCTAGTTGCATAAATGTCTTCCATCCCAATGTCGTCCTATGACGCACCGATGGCAGCCATATTTGCACACCCAAGTTTATAGTGCCCGCAGGGGGTACTGGCCCATTGCCCAGTATGCCCAGCAGTGCCGCCGACACCCGAAATTGACACCAGGAACCCGACACTACCGCTGCACACACCACTGAATAAATAACTTTGCCTGCGTTTACCCTGTGCGCGCAGGCAATTACTCAGACCACTACTATCTTTGGCCAACTTGATGTCCATAGATGGTGGCCTGAGTATCTGCGCCTGTGCACTCCGGGTACACGCAGGCACACTTGCCCATGCTGCCGCTATCTTTGGACACTTGGGTATATGAAGATGGGGACAGAGATTCCGCACAGGGGGCAGTTACATATTTGCACTATCCCATCTGTCACTTCCAGCATCCCGTCATGTCCTGCTATCATGCGCTTCTGCCATATTTGCACACATAAGTGATGAGTGTGCAGATATGGCACACACTGGCGTTACTGGCACATGGCGCACTACCGCTGCGGTGCCGCCACCACCTGAAAGGTGCCTCCAACACATCACTGCCTGAGTAAGTGTGCATGTTTATACCTATCATGCATGTGCACTTACTCAGGCGGCTGACATCTTTGGCCGCCACCAGGTGAGAGAGACAAATCACAGTGGGGGAAGAGAGAGCGCACAGGGGAAGACAGCGCAAGGGAGAAAGAGAGCACAGGGGGTGACAGCTCAAAGGAAAGAGAATCGGGGAGAGAGTGCACAGCGAGAAGACATGTCAAAGGAGAGGGCACATGAGAGGAGAAAGTGCGGACGGGGGGGGGGGGGGTGACAGCTGCCGCCCCCAGCTCCACAGTGCCCGCCCCCATCATGATGTCACTGTCTTCCCAATGTGATAGCATTGGCCCCCAACTAGTACTCCTATATAAGTCACTAGGCCAGTCTGTAGAACATAAATACATAGCTTTTACTATACTCACCCAAAGGGCGGGCTGGTCTGATGGGCATTGCTTGCCTTTTTTCGGTGCCTCCTCTCTTCTTGCTTTTGTGTTCAATGTATAATATCATCCACGCAGTCTCCCTGGTTTCAGTCCTGTGCATGCGCACTTCTCTCTGCCCTGCTGAAGGCAGAGCACAGTATTACAATGCTCGTGCACAGGCATTCATTGAACTTTGCCTGCCCATTACAGTACTTTAAGTGCCCCAGCAGGGAACAGAAGTGCATGTACGAATTGGGGGAGACGGTGTGGAGGATGTAGGACCTGGTGACAGGTTCACTTTATTAAAAAACAAACAAAAAAAAAAACCTGAAATATTTTTGGGTGGAAAAAGACAAGTAATGAACTAAAATAGTATTGTTGCATAAAATACACCCTTTGGACATGTTCACACGATCAGTGTTTGCAGTGTTTTGGATGCAGCTTGCTGTCGCAACGTCCAAATCGCTGTGTTGTACATTGCAAGCACAGTGGATGGATTTCGAGAAATCCTGTGTCCACTGTGCCTGTTTTCTCTGCAGCGTATACTGACATGAGTGGCGGCTCCCCGCTGCAGCATATCAATTTATTGCTGTGGAGTCAGAGGTGGTCTCGGCAGGTGATTGCAGGGAAAAGCCACCGCACCCTGAACACTGACCATGGGCACGGGTGGCTGCGTTCACCCACGGAGATCACCCTCTTCCCCGCAGGAGAGGAGACCCTGCTTGTGGACATAGGCTTAGACCACATTCACACGTTCAGTATTTGGTTAGTTTTTCCCCTCACTATTTGTAGTATCACCCAACTCCTGGTTTTGGCTTATTAATACTCAGGTGAAAAGCTGATGAAGTGCTGAATGTGTCATTATGCCTTAACTCCTTAGCTGGCATTTTTTTTGTTTTTCTTTTCTTTGCTCTCATTTTTTCTTCCCCTTATTCCAAGAACCATACGTTTTTTTCTTTTTCTATCGATATAGCTGTGTGAGGGCTTGTTTTTTCCAGGCTGAGTTGTACTTTTGAATAACACTATTCATTTTATCATACAATGTAATGGAAAGTGGGCAAAACATTCCAAGGGTGGTTAAATACAAAAAAAAAATTCTATAGTTTTTTATTTATTTATTTATTATTATTATTATTATTATTATTATTATTATTATTATTAATTATAGAGCACCATTGATTTGGTAGTACGATGTATGATTCTCCTGGTCAGTAAGATTAAGTAGGTACTAAATATGTATACCGTATTTTTTGGATTATAATACACTCATCCCTCCCACAATTGGGTGTAAATTTGTGGTGCGTTTTTATAATCTGATCAGCAGTTTAGCAGTTTACCGGGGGAGGGGAGCGTTGGTGGTGGAGCGGGGTGGTCAGCAGCGGCATTGTGGGGCAGTGACAAGGTGGGCTCAAGGCTGTGTGGATGGGGTATCCCAGCTGGTTATCACTGGGCAGCATTAATCTCCCGGCAGTTGACACTATGGGCAAAAGGAAATGGTTGCGGAGGCAGCACAGACGCAGATGGAGATCTTGGACAGCCAAGAGGCTCGTAATGACAGTGGCAGAGGTAATCAGCTGACCTTTGGCTGTCTTTACAATCCATCTGCCAGCACGTCACAAAGCCACTGATGGGAGCAGGGAATGAAGCGCTACCCTTCCAGCACATGGTAAATGTCACAGTCAGACACTGACAATGGGATTAAAAAGGAACCTATAAGGTCCGTAGTGCACCCAGAACCACAAGCAGGTCTGGGTGCACATCTATAATCCCTGCCTGATAGTCCCAGCAACTTGTAGCACATCAACATATCTTTAGAAAACTTATTTCCTAAGATAGTTTGATGTGCTAATGTTTGCAGTGACTAGTTGAGGGGGCATTAGTCACTTGACTAGTTGTCCCAGTTTGCATGTTATCACACCCCTGTGCGTGTGATACCATGCTTTACAATGCCCAGCATTATAGCATAGCAATACACAGCCTTGCATATGTGGCGCCCTGAGGGTCCAGTTGCCACAGAGGTATTGCACCTCAGCCAGTGGTGTGGTACCTCACTCTCAGGTAAGAAGGGGGCACTATCCGGTACCCAAACACCTGCATCCAACATCACATCATTCCAGGCTAGGGGGTCTGGGTGGACCCCATTTAGTGAGGGCCCCATTTCAGGCTGGAGGGGGAACTAGGTAGAGGGTGTGGGTGAAGGAAGAAGATAAGGGAAGGACACCCAGAAGTAGAGAAGAACGTGAGGACTACGTTAGAGGAATGTTAGGTAGAGACAGAGTAGAGACGTCATGGGGTTGGGAGCCACGGAGAGTCTCATCCCAGGGCTATAGAGATAGGGGTCTGGTGCATAGAGCAGACTGTAGACAGAAAGGGTCCCAAGGGCACGGGAAGTGAGGAATCCACATGTGGCGCCCGTCTGGCTTGAGACACTGCGTGTGAGGGCGAGAGCCAGTGAGGTGAGATGACCCTTCCAGTTTTGGAGAAAAGACGAGGCTGCACACTGGATTCCCTAGAACAGAGGTCCCCAAATCCAGGCCTCAAGGGCCGCCAACAGTGCAGGTTTTCAGGATTTCCTTAGTATTGCACAGGGCTTGGAATCATTACCTGTGCAGATGATCACATTAACACCTGTGCAATACTAAGGAAATCCTGAAAACCTGCACTGTTGGCGGCCCTCGAGGCCTGGAGTTGGGGACCTCTGTCCTAGAACATCTTCTTTATTGGTGCGCAGGGTGAGATGTGGTGAGGTGAGATGACCTGGAAAGGCATATGTGAAGTGGGTCCTGGTAAAGTACATCCAAGCTACCCGAGAATTGGCTGGATCACCGACCCGGAGGATACAGCACCCGGCTGGTTGTTGTAACCTGGAGACTGAGTAAAGATTGAAGACTGCACCCTGCTGTGTCCTCAGATTATTTCCTTCATCCCCTGTCCTGTGCTACAACTAATGCCATCATCAGTTTGACATTACAACTGCCCTGGGGTCCTGCTCTACCTGTAGAGAGCTGTAACATCTTTGCTGCATCACCATCTGCCCCAGTGGTCCTGAACTGCAGCGTCGGCCATCCCTTGCCAAAAATCTCAGGTGGCGTCACGACTTAATCCATATAAAAAAGTATCCCCCATTTTATGACATGGCCAAGGCCACAGAGCCGGGTCACACCACTGTGACCTCCCCTAAAAGACTATACGGCCCAGTTCCGAGTACCCCACGGCTCTCATGGGCGCGTGACATGCACATGGCATTGTACCTGTTAGAATTTAGCATCTCAGTTCTTCGGGTGTATATGTACATGGCTTCATAGATGCTCACTGCCCATGAAGGGAGATCTTTTGCATTTCTGGTCATGTGCACTACTCAGATGCCTGGTATATTTATCCTGGCTTTAGAGAGGAGTAGTGCACATGACCTGAAGTGCATACATATGCACCCATGGTTCTGGGTGCACTACGGACCTGACAGGTTCCTGTTAACTAATTGATAGCTGTGTGCAGATCATCAATTGACCTGTACTTATTAGAGGCATGTGACAGCTGATTAAATCAGCTGTCGAGCTGGGAAAAATGTGTGTGAGCTTGTATTAAAGGTAGAGAAACGACACATGACGGACATGGTAAGTTATGGGTCATTAAGTCCCCTTTTGAATTTATTACAATATTCAGTCTTTTTGGGTAGGAGTCCATCAATCTTCCACATCTAGAATTGGCCGTATCTGACTGCTGTTTTTTGCAGAATCTATCAGATTGCCGGGGCGTCTCCTGTGTACAACACGCTCTTCAGGTCTTCAGATGGATTCAGGCTAGGCTCTGGCTGAACCATCCATAGCTTCTAATCAGCTGCTGAAGCCGTTCTTTTGCTGATATAAATCACGTGCCCACTGAGTATTTGGTGAGTTTTTTTATCTCATTAATTGTAAGACGAAACCAGGAGTGGAACAATCAGAGGAAAAATCTAACCGAAACGTGCACCACTTCTGTATTTATCACCCTCTCCTATTTTGGTTTAGACTCAACATGTTCCCATGGCCTTAGAGGTCGCTTAGGTTCATTATCGTGCTGAAAGGTGAAATTCATCTTCATCTTTAGCTTTTTAGCATGTTTATTGTCTCCGATATAATTCAGTTGCAATACAAAGGGAAATGTAGTCAGGTGGACAAGAAAAATAAAGAACTAAAATAGTATATTTATATAGATATGAATTTATGACAGCATTCTGTCTTTTGAGTAGGATCCTATCAGATGGCACTTCTAGAATTGCCAATTTTTGCCCATTCTTTCTTGCACCAGCACCACATCTGTTATTGCAAGGGAATCTTCTGTGTACAGTGCTCTCATTAGGTCACCCACAGATTTTCAATTGGATTCAGATCTGGGCTCTGGCTCGGCCATTCCATAGCTTGTATTTTCTTATGGAGAAGTTATTATTCTGTTTACTTGGAAGTATGCTTGCGGTCATTGTCATGCTAATAGATTAGATTCCTCTTCATCTTCAGTTTTTAGCAGAGACCTGAAAGATTTGATGCAAATTGACCGATATTTGCAATGCTTCATAATTAATAATAATAATAATAATAATAAATCTTTATTTATATAGCGCCAACATATTCCGCAGCGCTTTGAAATGTAGTGGTTAGAGTACAGAAAATATAATACAGTAAGTAATTACAGTAGAGAACGAATACAGTACAATAATTGAATACAAAACAATAGGTATAGAATCAATGTAACAAAGAAAATACAATAAAAAAAGCAAGAAATGAAGGTGACCCTGCTCAAAAGAGCTTACAATCTACAACGGGATAGGGGGTTGCACAAGGTACAGGGGTTTATTGCACTAATGGTCCAGGCATCTTGAGGAAATGGGGGATAGAACTAAGCTTACATGAATGGTCATCAGACAGTCTGTGTAGAGCTTTTTGGTTTGGTGGAGTTTGTAGAAGAGTAATGTCCAGAGGGATAGCCCATTCACTATCTACAGTGCAAAGGACTTCTATTAGGGAGTATGATAGGCCGCCTTAAAAAGATTTGCTTTTAGGGATCGTCTGAAGCCATGCAAGTTGTGGATGGTCCTGATTTCTTGGGGTAGAGCATTCCAGAGGATTGGTGCAGCTCTGGAGAAGTCTTGGAGCCGGGAGTGAGAGGATCGGATTAGTGCCTTGACTGAAGCCCCATTTCCAGCTGTCTCCACCATTCTTCACTGTGAGTATGGTATTCCTTTGATGTACAGTGTTATCTTTGTGCCAAACATACCTGTCAGCACATGTTTTGGCAAAACATTGCACAGGGAGCAGGGCTTGAGGACGAGCAAGACAAGACGACAAGTCCATCATACTCATCCATTAGAAAATCATCCATCCCACAGTATATTGTGTGTGCGTGTGTGTGTGTATACAGTTGTGCTCAAAAGTTTATATATCCTGGCAGATTTTTTGCGCATGCGCGGTTTGTCGGCTTACACCTAAAGGATGTACACACGTCACAAGGACTGGATGTGACGCAAATAGCGTCACACCGACTATTGCGCCCTTTCTGCAGGGCGAGGAGGATTAGGATTAGTTATCACGCCCATCGGGGCGTGATAATGAGCGAGTCAGGAGGGCTAGAGTCTCACAGGGAACGCCCTGTGAGACTTATTCAGTGTGAAGAAGTCCCTGAGATGTAAGTGAATAATAGCGTTTTTCTCAATGTTATTAAACACTTTTTTTTACACAAAAGGACAGCTGCTAATCATCTTTAAGGGTGCAGGGACAGGTATTAATTGAGTTGGGGATCATTTGGAGGGGTCAGGTTCCCTTTAAACAACTGAATGAACATCCTCCGAGCCAGGTGATTTCATCATTTTTGCCAGGGGTTGTATGGTTTAAAGTTTTTTTTTTCCTAACTGAACGGTGAGTTGAGTAGATCAATGGATTTTTAACAGGTTATAGTTTCGCTCGGCAACTATTTTTCTGGAATAATCTGTTTTGGGTACATAATAATGACCACCGTCACATGACCCAGGGGGAAGCCCACAGAGTCTAAACAGCCCGGGGTCCTGGCTACCCTTAGTCCACCCCTGTATATATGTATAAGTGTGTGTGCATGTATGTAAGTGTTATATATTGTGGGGCAGCACTGGGATTGCAAGTCAGGAAAACGTTGAGCCCGGTAACAGTTCAAACAGTACCCAGTTTTATTGCTGATAAACACAGCGATGGCACAAGCTGCCGGAATTCGGGTCGCAGCCGGGTACACAGGATACAGTCCACACATAAAGTAACCCGGTTCCTTCAGGTTATGAGCTTTCTGATACAGGTCGCCCCGAGCTCCCAGCCCTCCTGAGCTAGACCGTGTTATTGTAGCACACGGCCCCTGGAACTCTTGACCTCTCCTGTCTATCTCTGCTGTTCCTTCAGCTTAGACAAAAAGCTGTCCACAGGGAACCCCGCCCTGCCTCCTAACCAGGCTTTTAACTCCATGTCTCCTTCCGGGATCCTGCAAGACCCGGAGCGGAGGGAGCGGACCGTCCCTCTCTCTCACACCCTATACCGGGTTGAATATGTGACAGTGCGCATTCTGGGGGAGACATAGCGCCCCTCGCATATGATCCCCCGCACTGTCTCACAATATATA